>CM038728.1:9317520-9918567 GCA_021613375.1 Megaleporinus macrocephalus
ACATACTCATACACACATACAAATACACACACACAAATATACACATATGCACATATATATAATATACATATACTCATAAACCCATACACACACACATATACATACACATATACTCATACACATACAAATACACACACACACACACACACACACACACACACATATAATACACATATACTCATACACATACAAATACACACACACACACACACACATAATACACATATACTCATAAACTCATACACACATACAAACACACACACACACACACATATGATATACATATACTCAAACTCATACACACATATATACATACACATATACTCATACACGTACAAACACACACACACACACACATATAATACACATATACTCAAACTCATACACACATACATACTCATACACACATAAACACACACACATATATACACATATATATAATATACATATACACATAAACTCATACACACATATACATACTCATACACACATACAAATACACACACACACATACATGATATACATATACTCAAACTCACACACATACATACTCATACACATACAAATACACACACACATATATACATATAAAAACACACACATATATACACATATATGCACGTATATATAATATACATATACTCAAACTCATACACACATATATACATACACATATACTCATACACTTACAAATACACACACACACACACACACATACATAAAAAACACACACACACATACACATATATATAATATACATATACTCATAAACTCATACACACATATATACATACACATATACTCATACACATACAAATACACACACACACACACACAATACACATATACTCATAAACTCATACACACATATACATACTCATACACACATACAAATACACACACATATATACATATAAAAACACACACACATATGCACACACACACACACACACACACACACACACACACACACACACAGTCACAAATACATATACATTGTGTGAAAATGTCTTGATGAATGGACGAACAGTCATTTGAAAACACAGCTGGTTACATTAAAAGTATGGTAGGTGTTTCCCCTTCGCTCCTAATAAATGAGTAATATCTGCAAGAACTGCATTTGCTCCACTGTTAAGGTGTCTACACAGAAATCTATATACATGCACTCGCTTGGGGAACCTGGAGAACCTGGAGAACTCGTTTAAGGCTAGAGGACACATGGGCTTGGTCACGAAGGCGAATGCCATTACGGCCATGAGCTCATCACTAAAAGTTCAACAGCCTCAGAGAGGATACGTCCATGAGGTTGACCAAGACCCGACACGTTTCTAAGCTGAAGCCATCCGTCTTGATATCGGTTCCTGGAGGCAGAAGAGAACGAGAGGGAAGTACAATAGGTTCATGAGTTCCTTCAGGTTCTGTTCAGGAAAGCGAGAGAAGGGTGTACATACGTTTCGCGATGATTTTGTTTAAGATGGTTTTCAGCTCCACGGCAGAGATCAGCATATCCTGGAAGGGAGAGGCCGATAAGGCAGATGGGTCAGATGAGTCATTCGCCCGTTTACACCCATACATGGCTCACAAAAGCAGACCTGCCAACCTTGGAAAATTTTATTGAGTAGCAAATTACTGTGGCGGCACGGCACGAGGTCAGGTACTTTTGTTGATTGATTGAATTCACGTACTCATCACAACTTACTACTACGATTCCGATCGATGATCACCTTTCAGCACGATCGACCGATAGCTGATACTGATTGAGGGCGGGGCTATATACCATGGCAGGGCTACATGTAGTTATTAGCGCAAGCAAGTCATGAAACATAGTCTAAACTGGTTTATTACCATTTTTAATGAGCTCGTATGAAACAGTATAATATTTTTAACTAAATTAACAGTAAATAAACAAAGTAAATCAAACAAATATCACCAAATACTGCAATCATTACATTTAGACCCTTAATTTAAAACGAAAAAAAGCTAATCTAAAGTTTAACGCCATCGATCGGCTCTC
Organism: Megaleporinus macrocephalus; assembly: GCA_021613375.1. Taxonomy (NCBI): domain Eukaryota; kingdom Metazoa; phylum Chordata; class Actinopteri; order Characiformes; family Anostomidae; genus Megaleporinus; species Megaleporinus macrocephalus. The sequence goes on from CM038728.1 coordinate 9,319,535, forward strand.
GGGATTGGCTAAACTGAAGAAATATCATGATCGCCGATCACATATTTTGATAAAAAATCGTCCGATACCGATACATTTCCGATCGATCCTTCTATCTCTAGTAATAACTAATGTTTTTAACTATTCAGCTACAAGTACATACTGTACTTACACTTCCTGCGAGTTTGGCGAACAGACCCCTGAAGTTTGCATCCACTTCGCTGTCTGGCACCGTCTCCTGAAAACAAACCATTCAAGCTTGTTTATAAAATCACATACAGTCATTTACACAGTGCAGCTTATATATGTTGATGCCTAATAGGCTGTTGGTCCCCAACGTCCCACCAAAACAGCCTGACTCTCTACGAGACCTGTAAAGATGGTGGTACCCTCACATTGACAGGGGCTATAAGTTGAGAGCGGGAGCTCCGGATCCCTCCAGATCGCAATCCAGTCCAGCATCTTTGGAATATGACAGTACAAGACGTTTGATGTCTTCTTCTGGCACATGCCGGACAGGATTGGGATCTGGAGAATTTGGAGACCAGGGCGATACCCTGAACTCTCAGTCCTGCTGAAGTTGCCAAATCCGCCTGCAAACTGGAGTACATGTCTGCCCAAAGGGGCCAACTGGGAACCAATTAACTGGCTGCAATAAACTGGCTAGTGTGGTGCAGAAATGTATGCGAACTACTCAAACTTACGTTGTCCAACTTGGCATCAATGGGATCATCACAGCGTCTATAGGGGAAGAAACATTCCACAGTTCATTCCATTCACAAGGCAAATTGGCAAAATGTCCCCCCACCAACGACTAGCCAAAACATCTGATGTGTGTCTTTTTCCAAGTTTGGACTGGAGCTACGAGGGTAACATAGTGGAAGCTGTGTGGAAGCTGATAATCCACCTACTAGAAATGTGCAAGACACACGCCTTAAACCCACAAGAAGTTACGTCATCTCAACTAGACCTTTAGAACATCTCCAAGTTCCATGTTCAGTCTGTGAAGTATCGTATTAATCAGGCAGAACATGTTCAGAACACTTACTGGGTTTCGGTCTGCTTCTCGGAGAAGACGCGCAGGCAGAAGTCTCCGTCCTTGTTAGGCTCGAAGGTGGACGGGACGACCAGGTACTCTCCCGGAGGCAGCCTGAACCTGGTGCTGACCTCTCTCAGGTTGATGAAGGTTTCAGAACGAGCCTTCTGAGCGTGAGTCAGGAAGTAGTTCTTATCCAGATGAACGTCCCTCTGGCCTTGGAACTGACCGATACAAGAGCCAATCAGGAGGCGGGAAAGAGCAAAGCCTGAAGTGGTTTAGTATAAATTCAAGTGTGCTTGGGTGCTGGATTCGGTCTTACCTGTGAAGGCACCTGCGGGAGGAGAAAAAAAAAAAGATGGAAAGTTGTTAGATTCACGTATACAGCAGTCACCAGTCAGTAAAGTGGCAGGCAAGTGATAGAAGTGACAGAAGAAGAGTAGGGGAAAGAGAAAAGGCCATTGATGAAGTCACTGATGCACGCCGAGGCAGTGATGCAGGCTGAGGCAGTGACAGAGGAAAAGCCATTGATGGAGGCTAAGCGAGTGACAGAAGAAGAGTCAGTGATGGAGGCTAAGCGAGTGATAGAAGAAGAGTCAGTGATGGAGGCTAAGCGAGTGATAGAAGAAGAGTCAGTGATGGAGGCTAAGCGAGTGATAGAAGAAGAGTCAGTGATGGAGGCTAAGCGAGTGATAGAAGAAGAGTCAGTGATGGAGGCTAAGCGAGTGATAGAAGAAGAGTCAGTGATGGAGGCTAAGCGAGTGACAGAAGAAGAGTCAGTGATGGAGGCTAAGCGAGTGACAGAAGAAGAGTCAGTGATGGAGGCTAAGCGAGTGACAGAAGAAGAGTCAGTGATGGAGGCCGAATCAGTGACAGAGGAAAGGCATTGACAGAAGAAGAGTCAGTGATGGAGGCTAAAGCGAGTGATAGAAGAAGAGTCAGTGATGGAGGCTAAGCGAGTGATAGAAGAAGAGTCAGTGATGGAGGCTAAAGCGAGTGACAGAAGAAGAGTCAGTGATGGAGGCTAAGCGAGTGACAGAAGAAGAGTCAGTGATGGAGGCTAAAGCGAGTGATAGAAGAAGAGTCAGTGATGGAGGCTAAGCGAGTGATAGAAGAAGAGTCAGTGATGGAGGCTAAAGCGAGTGATAGAAGAAGAGTCAGTGATGAGCACACCGGCGAGTCAGTTGAGCACACCGGCGCGTATCGATTGAGGAACCTGTGATCGGAGGCTCTGTGATCTGCTAGTTTCATCCTGAGTGTTTGCGGGAAACATACAGCTTCTGTGTTTGATTAATCTGTTTTATTGTATATTAACCATCTGTAGACCCTAACAAACTATTTTCACAGGACTACATACCACAGAGAGTGGAGACTGCAGTTTAGCTTTCCAACAAAAGCTGGTGGTAAGATTTTAAATCGACTGAAAAAAGTAAGTACCACTTTCTTGTACTATGGCTGCGTTTGCTTGTGTGGAGTGTGGAATGTATAGTGCTAGTCCTCTCTCCACCACTAGTGACAATAATAGTGGGTTAGTTTGTGAGAAGTGCCAGCTCATTTCTACTCTGGTGGAGAAGGTGAACCAGTTAGAGGTGCGCATTCGGGGTTTAATCAGGGATAGAGAGCAGAGTTCAGTGTTGTCCACCCCGGGTGCCTTAGGGAGAGTTAGAGTCCCAGCGACTCCGGCTGTAGAGCCCCCGCAGCAGGGCGAATGGGTGACGGTTCGGCGGCATAGTAACAAAGCTAAAGCTGACGCTAAAGCTAACGCTGAGGCCAAAGCTAAGGCTAGCCCACCTGTGCACCACGCACCTATTCGCGTTCAAACAGATATTCTCCTCTCGGTGAAACACCCACCGAGGAGTCTGTCAAAGGTACTCTGGTTATAGGAAGCTCTATTGTACGACACGTGAAATTAGCTACTCCTTTAGGGACACCAGCAGCTAGAGTTATCTGCTTACCAGGAGCCAGGGCGCCGGACATTAGCAGCAACCTTAGGGTGTTAGCAAAGAATAGATATTCGAGGATAGTGATTCACGTAGGTGGTAACGATATCCGTATGCGGCAGTCTGAGGTCACTAAGAGTAATATTAAAGAGGTGATCAAAATAGCCCATACGATGTCCGATGCCGTAATATGCTCTGGCCCTATTCCAAGACGGCAGGGTGCTGAAGCTTACAGCAGGCTTTGGGCGCTACACTGCTGGATGTCCAAGTGGTGTGCAGAAAAACATGTGGGCTTCATAGACAATTGGTCCAACTTTGAGGGGAAGTCTGGTCTCGTAGGGCGGGACGGTGTCCACCCCACGCGGGAGGGTGCCGCTCTGCTATCGTGCAGCATAGCCCATAGCCTCTTAGTTAGTCGGCAGAGCAGCGGAGGTAGTTGCTGACTGTCCAGAGCCGAGACCAGGCAGCAGACAAACAGGCTAAACCGACCGTCTGCTCGCTGCCTTGAGACGTCACCTAGGTACAACTATATTGAGACTGTTTCACTGCCCCGAATTAAACACAAACTTAGAAAATCTAAATCAGTTTGTTTAAATAACTTAGTTAATATAAGAATATTAGATCCAGTGTCTAGCTGCAGTGTTTCTGAATTAAGGTTTGGTTTATTTAATATAAGATCACTGAACTCTAAGGCTGTCATTGTAAATGATACAATAACCTACCATAAAATTGATGTGTTGTGTCTCGTAGAAACATGGATTAAACCTGAGGAATATTTGGCATTAAATGAAGCCACTCCCATAGTACACAGCCCCAGACTGTCCGGTAAAGGAGGGGGTATATGTGTCATTCATAAAAATTCATTAGACATAAGTCAGAAACACAATCTCACTTTAAATTCTTTTGAAATTCTTCTCATAAACATCACCAATCCGACCACTAATAGAAGTGTACTCACCCTAGTCAGCATTTATAGACCACCAGGACCTTATTCTGAGTTCTTAAAAGAATTTAGTGACTTTGTTGCAGATCTAGCAGTGAGCGCTGAAAAACTAATAATCGCAGGAGATTTTAATATTCACTTTGAAAACTCAGCAGATCCATTAAAAAAGGCTTTTTCATCTATCTTAGACTCTATAGGTCTCACTCAGAATGTAATAGGGCCTACACATTCCTGTAATCACACACTAGATCTAGTTTTGACTTTAGGTGTTGATATACATAATCTTACTGTTCTTCCACAGACTTCAGTAGTTTCAGATCACTACCTAATTTCATATGAATTGAGTCTTAGTAAAAATGTATGTACATCACCCCGTTATTGCATGAAACGTTCAATAATGCCAAATACATCTCAGAACTTTATTGAAACTCTTCCAGATTTATCAACCATAATTTTTCCATCATCAGACCCAACAGAGCTAGACAGAATAACTGACTGCGTAGAAAATACGCTCCGACTAACTTTAGACAACGTTGCACCTATAAAAATTAAAAAGATGCAACAAAAAAAGCTCGCTCCGTGGTACAACAATGAAGTACGCACCTTAAGACAGACAGTACGGAAATTAGAACGCAAATGGAGAGTGACCAAGCTAGAGGTATTTCACTCTGCTTGGAAGGACAGCCTTAGCAGTTACAGAAAGGCACTTATTAAAACACGCTCAGCATACCTGTCCACACTCATCGAACACAACAAAAACAATCCTAGAGTTTTATTTAGCACCATCGCAAAACTTACCAAAAATCAGGCAGGATCTGAACCTCAAATACCTGCCAACCACAGCAGCAATGATTTCATGGACTTTTTCAATAGCAAAATCGAGAATATTAGACAAAAAGTTCTACCAATACGAGTAACCTATCCTTCATCCGGTTTGGCTCAAACAGCACAAAATGTGATTTTAGAAGAAAGACTAGAAACATTTTCTCCACTACAGCAGACAGAACTAGAAAAACTTATCTCTTCCTCAACTTCTGCTACATGCACACTTGATATGATTCCAACAAGCCTATTGAAACAAGTATTACCAGCTATTATTAAACCTATCTTAACTATCATCAACTCTTCTCTTAGTCTGGGTCATGTACCTAAGTCTTTTAAACTAGCTGTGATAAAACCCTTGATAAAGAAGCCAAATCTTGACCCCAGAGAACTGTCTAGTTATAGACCTATTTCCAATTTACCTTTTATCTCTAAGATTTTAGAAAAGGCTGTAGCTCGACAACTCTGTTCTCATCTACATAAGAACAACATATATGAAAAATTCCAATCTGGTTTTAGGCCACATCACAGCACAGAGACAGCTTTAGTTAAGATAACAAATGATCTTCTTCTTGCCTCTGATCAGGGCCACGTATCTCTACTGGTGTTACTAGATCTAAGTGCAGCTTTTGACACTATAGATCACACTATTCTCTTGGACAGGTTAGAAAATATAGTTGGAATCACAGGAACAGCGTTATCCTGGTTCACATCTTACCTTAGTGATCGCTTTCAGTTTGTAAAGATAAATAATGTATCGTCTAACACTACAAAAGTGAAATATGGAGTTCCACAAGGTTCTGTTTTAGGTCCTCTGTTATTTACACTATATATGCTACCATTAGGCTCAGTTATAAATAGACATGGAATTAGTTTCCACTGTTATGCCGATGATACACAACTGTACATATCAGCCAAACCAGATGACAAATCCAGATTAAATAAGATAGAAGATTGTGTAAGAGATATTAGACTTTGGATGCTACAGAACTTCCTTCTTTTAAACCCAGATAAAACGGAAGTTCTCCTCCTCGGCCCAAAGGCTGCTCGGACTACATGTTCAGATTTAATGTTAAATCTTGCTGACTTCTCTGTAGTTCCTGGTTCAGTAGCCAAAAATCTTGGTGTAACAATTGACTCAGATCTGACATTTAATCAACACATCGGTAATATTACAAGAACAGCGTTTCTTCACCTACGAAACATTTCAAAGTTAAGAAATGCGTTATCTGTGTCTGATGCTGAAAAGTTGATACATGCCTTTATAACCTCAAGGCTAGATTACTGTAATGCATTATTGTCAGGATGCTCCAGCAGGAACCTGAATAAACTTCAGTTAGTTCAGAACGCTGCAGCTAGAGTACTAACTAAAACCAGGAAATTTGATCACATCAGTCCAGTTTTATCAGCGCTAGACTGGCTTCCTGTTAAATTCCGTATCGACTATAAAATTCTATTACTGACGTATAAAACCCTGCACGGTCTCACACCGGAGTACCTGCAAGATTTAATTTCCTATTATGAACCGCCACGTTCACTCAGATCACAGGATGCTGGTTTTCTAATAGTTCCTAAAATTCAGAAGACTACAATGGGGGGGAAGAGCTTTTTCCTACAAAGCCCCAAAATTGTGGAATAATCTCCCAGTTAATGTTCGGGACTCTGACACAGTCTCAATATTTAAGTCTAGACTAAAAACATACTTGTTTAGTGTAGCTTTTTGTAATTAAGTTTCTCTTTTAGATAAAGGCAGGAGATCTGGGGGTTCTTGGACACAGAGGTTTATGGTAAACTGAGATGTTGGTGCTGTTGTTCCAACACTTCACGCGATCACACAGGTTTGTTGATGGTGGAGTGGGGGGGACCCCAGTGTCTCAGGGTACTCTCATGTCCATGTTACCTTCTGGTTCTCTCCTTTTAGTTTAGGCTGTTATAGTTAGATCTGCCGGAGTCACCAACCACACTCTAAAATTCTGAAAATTCATATTCTCTACAGTCTTACTCCTGAGCCCAACTAACTCTTTCTCTTTACTCTTCCTGAGGAAATGACTGTCCTCCTGTCTGTTGAAGGCTGTTGAAGGACTGATCATCAGGCCATCACCCCACCATCACCAGCCAGCTCACCTGTCCATTTACTGCTACACCCTCAGTTACATCACTGTGCCATCCAGATGCACCAGCACTGAGATAGGATGGGACTGTTTCAGCTCACGCCCACTTTACATAAAGACTGTCATAGACTGCCTCAGCCAGAGACTGCCTCAGTCATACACTGCCTCTATCTGTGCAGCTTCTAAAGCTTTGCTATCCAGATTTCAAACAGAGACTCCTTTCTTTGGTATTTAGTTCAAACTGTAAATACTGTTTGACCAGAGGAGGATGGGTCTCCCCTTGTGAGTCTGGTTCCTCCCAAGGTTTCTTCCTCCAGTTGAGGGAGTTTTTCCTTGCCACTGTTGCCTCTGGCTTGCTCACTGGGGGATATATGTTATAACTGTTTTCAAAACTCTGTAAAGCTGCTTTGAGACAACATCGTTGTAAAAAGCGCTATATAAATAAAATTGACTTGACTTGACTTGACTTGATGGAGGCTAAAGCGAGTGATAGAAGAAGAGTCAGTGATGGAGGCTAAGCGAGTGATAGAAGAAGAGTCAGTGATGGAGGCTAAGCGAGTGATAGAAGAAGAGTCAGTGATGGAGGCTAAGCGAGTGACAGAAGAAGAGTCAGTGATGGAGGCTAAAGCGAGTGACAGAAGAAGAGTCAGTGATGGAGGCTAAGCGAGTGATAGAAGAAGAGTCAGTGATGGAGGCTAAGCGAGTGATAGAAGAAGAGTCAGTGATGGAGGCTAAGCGAGTGACAGAAGAAGAGTCAGTGATGGAGGCTGAATCAGTGACAGAGGAAAAGCCATTGATAGAGGCCGAGTAAGTGACAGAAGAAGAGTCAGTGATGGAGGCTAAGCGAGTGATAGAAGAAGAGTCAGTGATGGAGGCTAAAGCGAGTGATAGAAGAAGAGTCAGTGATGGAGGCTAAGCGAGTGATTGAAGAAGAGTCAGTGATGGAGGCTAAGCGAGTGATAGAAGAAGAGTCAGTGATGGAGGCCGAATCAGTGACAGAGGAAAGGCACTGACAGAAGAAGAGTCAGTGATGGAGGCCGAATCAGTGACAAAGGAAAAGCCATTGATGGAGGCTAAGCGAGTGATTGAAGAAGAGTCAGTGATGGAGGCTAAGCGAGTGATAGAAGAAGAGTCAGTGATGGAGGCCGAATCAGTGACAGAGGAAAGGCATTGACAGAAGAAGAGTCAGTGATGGAGGCTGAATCAGTGACAGAGAAAAAGCCATTGATGGAGGCTAAAGCGAGTGACAGAAGAAGAGTCAGTGATGGAGGCTAAAGCGAGTGACAGAAGAAGAGTCAGTGATGGAGGCTAAAGCGAGTGACAGAAGAAGAGTCAGTGATGGAGGCTAAGCGAGTGACAGAAGAAGAGTCAGTGATGGAGGCTAAGCGAGTGATAGAAGAAGAGTCAGTGATGGAGGCTAAGCGAGTGATAGAAGAAGAGTCAGTGATGGAGGCTAAAGCGAGTTATAGAAGAAGAGTCAGTGATGGAGGCTAAAGCGAGTGAAAGAAGAAGAGTCAGTGATGGAGGCTAAGCGAGTGATAGAAGAAGAGTCAGTGATGGAGGCTAAGCGAGTGATAGAAGAAGAGTCAGTGATGGAGGCTAAGCGAGTGACAGAAGAAGAGTCAGTGATGGAGGCTAAAGCGAGTGACAGAAGAAGAGTCAGTGATGGAGGCTAAGCGAGTGATTGAAGAAGAGTCAGTGATGGAGGCTAAGCGAGTGATAGAAGAAGAGTCAGTGATGGAGGCTAAGCGAGTGACAGAAGAAGAGTCAGTGATGGAGGCCGAATCAGTGACAGAGGAAAGGCATTGACAGAAGAAGAGTCAGTGATGGAGGCTAAAGCGAGTGATAGAAGAAGAGTCAGTGATGGAGGCTAAAGCGAGTGATAGAAGAAGAGTCAGTGATGGAGGCTAAGCGAGTGATAGAAGAAGAGTCAGTGATGGAGGCTAAGCGAGTGATAGAAGAAGAGTCAGTGATGGAGGCTAAGCGAGTGACAGAAGAAGAGTCAGTGATGGAGGCTAAAGCGAGTGACAGAAGAAGAGTCAGTGATGGAGGCTAAGCGAGTGATTGAAGAAGAGTCAGTGATGGAGGCTAAGCGAGTGATAGAAGAAGAGTCAGTGATGGAGGCTAAGCGAGTGACAGAAGAAGAGTCAGTGATGGAGGCTGAATCAGTGACAGAGGAAAAGCCATTGATAGAGGCCGAGTAAGTGACAGAAGAAGAGTCAGTGATGGAGGCTAAGCGAGTGATAGAAGAAGAGTCAGTGATGGAGGCTAAAGCGAGTGATAGAAGAAGAGTCAGTGATGGAGGCTAAGCGAGTGATAGAAGAAGAGTCAGTGATGGAGGCTAAGCGAGTGATAGAAGAAGAGTCAGTGATGGAGGCCGAATCAGTGACAGAGGAAAGGCACTGACAGAAGAAGAGTCAGTGATGGAGGCCGAATCAGTGACAAAGGAAAAGCCATTGATGGAGGCTAAGCGAGTGATTGAAGAAGAGTCAGTGATGGAGGCTAAGCGAGTGATGGAAGAAGAGTCAGTGATGGAGGCTAAGCGAGTGATAGAAGAAGAGTCAGTGATGGAGGCTAAAGCGAGTGACAGAAGAAGAGTCAGTGATGGAGGCTAAGCGAGTGATAGAAGAAGAGTCAGTGATGGAGGCTAAAGCGAGTGATAGAAGAAGAGTCAGTGATGGAGGCTAAAGCGAGTGATAGAAGAAGAGTCAGTGATGGAGGCTAAGCGAGTGATAGAAGAAGAGTCAGTGATGGAGGCCGAATCAGTGACAGAGGAAAGGCATTGACAGAAGAAGAGTCAGTGATGGAGGCTAAAGCGAGTGACAGAAGAAGAGTCAGTGATGGAGGCTAAGCGAGTGACAGAAGAAGAGTCAGTGATGGAGGCTAAGCGAGTGATAGAAGAAGAGTCAGTGATGGAGGCTGAATCAGTGACAGAGGAAAAGCCATTGATAGAGGCCGAGTAAGTGACAGAAGAAGAGTCAGTGATGGAGGCTAAAGCGAGTGATAGAAGAAGAGTCAGTGATGGAGGCTAAAGCGAGTGATAGAAGAAGAGTCAGTGATGGAGGCTAAGCGAGTGACAGAAGAAGAGTCAGTGATGGAGGCTGAATCAGTGACAGAGGAAAAGCCATTGATAGAGGCCGAGTAAGTGACAGAAGAAGAGTCAGTGATGGAGGCTAAGCGAGTGACAGAAGAAGAGTCAGTGATGGAGGCTAAAGCGAGTGATAGAAGAAGAGTCAGTGATGGAGGCCGAGTCAGTGACGGAGGAACAAAGACAGAACAATACAGTATTCCAAAACCTGCATCCCTTTCTTCGGTCTTTTCCCCATGCTATTTTTCTCTAACCTCCTTCTGTCCCCTCCTTTCTCTTCTTCTCTCGTTTCTTAGACGGGTGATCCCCCCACCCCCCGTCACCCCCCCCCCACCCCCCCCCCACACACAATACCCTCCTCTATAAGTAACAGAAGCTCCACCTATTAGCAAACTATGTGCCTGAACACCAACAAACTTGTTGTAAACCAAGTTCCTGTTAAACTGTTTATAGATAACAGTGTGTCATGCAGTGTCATCACACATAAGCAAGTCTGTTCCGGTGTTTGTTCTTCACTGCCTCGTGTGATGACTTGTACACTGCTATCTGATCTACATACACTTCATCACCAAAAGTATTAGTTCGTCTGTCTTCACACGCATCATGTTGGAACATGTCGTCCCCCAAATGAAACTGTTCAAAGTCTCTTGGTTCTCTTAGTTCCTTTCACTTGAACTAAGGGGTTGAGCCCACCTCCTGAAAAACAACCTCAGCCCATAATCCCCCCTCCACCAAACTTTACACTCGGCACAATGCAGTCAGGCAAGTACCGTTCTCCTGGCTAAAGGAACAAGAAGCTAAGCAGACTCGGGTTCTCCAGAGCTTAGAGTGAGAAGCCTCTTCCTCCGACCTCACCTCGTAGATGGCGTAGCCGATGGTGTGCATGTCCTCGCCCTCCTTCCTCAGCCGCCGGCGGTTCTTCTGGATCAGGCCCACCACCATGCTGCAGCCTGTTTCGTTGTCGTTCGGGTCGTCATCCTCGTCCTCCAGCTTGATCACAAACTGAGGGTTCATCCAGAACGTGTCTGCGGAGGTGCAGCAAATCAGACAGAGCACATCAGCAACCCAGACATTAAGACTAGCTCAGCGGTGGACCTCCTGCTGGATTTAACGGGGGCCCTAATCAAACACACCTGTGCCAGAGCTTTCCACAGAGTTTGGCTAGGACTGGGGTAAAAGCCTGCCAACCCTGAGGCACCTCACGAGGCACTTGAGACATTTTTAGAACTGTGGGAACCAGAAGAGCAAGAAAACCAACAGCTTGGTTTTTCTTGAGTTTAAGGCCACAGTGTTCGATTTTTTGGGATGAACTGATACGGGAACTGTTTTCCAAACATCTTCCAACTTATACCTACAGCAGTTTAGTCCAGACTGCTGTCCGAAAGAGGGCAGCCAATCAGGACAGAGTTCATTCACATGTGTCAGCTTTAAAGGCAGTGACAACAGTCAGTTTTATGGTGATCTGGTGATTGTCTATGGAAACTGAAGACAGGAAACTTGGACTAGAGTTCTGGGAAGCTTCTGTCTGTAACTAGAAGGCCAGACCACCCTTCCTTCATGACTTTGGTAGGAATTATACGGGAATGAAGAACAAGTAGTAGATAGGGTGGTGGTGGGGATTTCATGAACATGGGAAAGTAGGGATGTGAATTTATAGGGCGTTAGATAGGAAGAAGGATTGTCTTCTAGCAAGGTCCTCCTCATAGACGTTAGTTACTTCAATCTATCAATCTAGACAGTTCAGACAGTGCCTTTAACGTCGTGGAACATGGAAGGAAGCTGAGCGTTCCTCTATCGTTTGCCTACCTGGGTTTTGACACAAACATGCTCCGCCATGTTGAATCGCTCCTACGTATCTCCCTTCGTGTTGGTAGCCTGGCTGTTTTACACTTTTACACTTTCCCGGTTCACGACTCTTGCCTGGTTTATGGGTTTTCCTATTTTGCCTGTTGACCTCAATTAGGATTGTCGTGTTCTTGTTCGTGTTCTTGCTGACCTGCTATCCAGCGTTGACTCCTTTCGTTTACAGCAACCAACCTATCGCTTTACAGCCGGGAGGCTCCTGTTTGTTTTGCCTCAGTACATGGAAATACGGCTTGGCTTACAGACTCTGACTAAAGCACCGTGTTGATGTGGGCTAGGTTTACCAGAGGTGGGCTGATCTCAGCCATGAGAGAATTTGACTGACCAGAATAAAATTAGATATTTTTTTACAGACTGTACAGTACAGACTGAAGTCCAGACGTCTTTACACCAGTCAATAACAACAACAACAACAACATGGCCTTGTCAAATGGGCCAGCAAGTGTGAGGTCAATTTGAACTGGGCTAGTATCGCTGAGGGTGCTCCAGGTCTAGCTAATCATAGAAACCATTGATTCCAAAGACGGATCAAGATCACAAACCTTGTTGGTAATCACTCACATGGGTACTTGATTCAGAATACTGAAATCTAAATGAGGGGGCGGTATGAATGCGGTCTCTTACGGGGGTTGTTCCTGCAGCCTCCCGCGGTGGAGCCTCTCCTCCAGGTGCCGCTGTAGTTGCACACACTCCAGGGCTTGACGGAGTCGCTGGTGATGGCGTCCGGGGTCAGCGTGCAGATTTCTATACGCGAGTACTGCTGCACGAACTCGGAGAACGCCATCCTGAACGCAAACACACGTACACCATTACATGTACAGTGGGACCCCCGTCCACAAACGACCCAAAGACCCCCCCAATATCTAGAAAGTGGGCTAAATCTGTCAACTTTAACCACACATTGGAAAAGAGCATCCTCTCACTCCGTCATCTGTAGATCATTGCACGCCTGAAGATTATCACAACTATGGGACGTAGGTTTCCACGACGACTGGATCTTAATCTGGCGCTGTTCAACAATATGGGCGTGTAAGGAGACCAGCGAGAGGAGTTCAAGAGCCTCCGTGTACGTGGAGGTAAACCAGGTAAGCGCAGTTACTGAGCCTGCTTTAGCTGATGTCAGCTAACGTTAGCTTCACTTGCTAAGATCGGCGGTTATGCTAAGCTAACGTAGTTCAGTTATGAAGATTTATAGAGTCGTATGAGAGCGAGTTCTGCTTTAACCATATTCACAACAATAGCTGTACCTCTATATCTGAGTTTAGCTGGTTGCTAGGCTGTTTTCATCAATACTGTTGGTTATTTAGCTACTGTTTACTCTCAGGATGAGCTGCTGTTGTGGGTGTGGTTTGACTAAAAGTATTAGGACTAAGTGATATGGTGGTCTATTTCTATATTACAGCTCTTTCAGATTTAAATTCAGAAAAATCATCAGAATCTGAAGAAGCAGTTCTGGAACATTCTCAGTCCCAGTCAGTCATAGTGCTGTTGTACTGCTGAGCTGTTCACTGTTGTCCACCAGTGATGTCACACGGTAGTGTTCAGGAGCTTCCGTAGAGAGCCAAGTTTATATATTTAATTATATATTTAAGTCATGTTTATATATTTTCAGCAGGCGTTTACAAAATCATATCACTTCTTGCAATATATAAATCATGATGAGTGTATATAGCTATACATCTATTAGTTATTAATACTGGTCAATGTTTCTCATCACTACTACCAGAACTCTCCATCTTCAGCATTGGCACTAGGTCGTTCGGAAGGATCCACATAGTTCCATTCAGAGGAGCTGCAACGACAGGAAAGCAAACGTCCATCTATTTATTATTCACCACATTACTCATTACGTCTGTTATTATTTTATATGTTATGTAATATACACTACCGCTCAAAAGTTTCGGATCACTTTAGAATTTCATTTCATGCAATTTTCATGCAATCCACAAACAATATTGTCCATTTCACAATGAATGTAAGTGTGTCAGATGATTTTTAAAGAATAAAAATGTTTGTATTAAAGTCTATTTTTGTATAGAGGCTTATTTTTCATATAGTCCTATTATCAGTAATTCTCAGTCCTCTGTCTAAATCTCCTGGTACGACCACCAATCCAAGTTAAGGATGTAATTGGACTAATTGGTTGTTAGGACACTCTTGATCAATTGTGATGCACAGCTGAAGAACATTCTACTAATAAGTGAGAATAAAAGGGAACAACATTCTAGGTTAGTTTAGTATCTGAAGATCAGCAGTTGATGGCTTGCTGACCGACTCACAATGACCAGAAAGAAACAACTTTCTTTAGAGACCCGTCAGTCCATTGTTGTGTTAAGGAAGAAGATACTCCATTAAAATAAGAACATTTCACTGTGATCCCAAACCTTCTGAGCGGTAGTATACACACACACACACACATTATATATATATATATATATATATATATATATATATATATATATATATATACATATACATGACAAGGAACAGTATAGGATGGCAATTCTGATAATGTTGGTGGCTGTTGTTGTCTAGTACCCGTCGCTCCAGGCTCCAGTCCACTCCACTTGGCCCCAGGGGTTCCGCACCCGTATCAGCTTTTCCAGCCTTCCGCGGTAGTGGACCTTAAACAAGCATAAGACAAGAGTAGTCTTACAAAGGGTGGTCTAGGCCCTCTCAGATGCTTATGCTACGGCTGTATGCTCCTAGATAATAAGCCTTTACCCTAGTACATCCATACAGCCAGCAGAAACCCTGCCAACAGAATAACCCAAAGAATCCACCAAGCATAAACAACACGTACAAACAATACCCGGCATCTTAACAGATTCTAATCGTTTCGTTTTGGTGTTGAATTTCTGCACTACTGTCGTATTCCCCCGCTAGAAACCGTAAAACCAGTTTCTGCATATTGTCCCTCAACGCTCAATCAGCTTTCAAGTGCCCTGGCTGGTTTCTGTCTGTACCTCGACAGCCCCTGTGAGAGAGTAGGCGTGTCCCTTGACCAGCTTCTGACGGGTGACGGCCTCTGAATCCGCAGCGCTCGTGATCTACAAACACGTAAACACAAACACCACATAAATAGTTCACTCAGACTCGAGTCACGTGAGTAGAGAATTCAGTGGAATGGCTCACGTCTATGGAGCAGCCCAGCAGAGCTCCGGACTCCAGGGCCTTCTGGATGATCTGAAAGATGTTGGCCGGAGCTTTCCTCAGCTCGTAGCTCTCAGCGATGCCGCCGGTGAAGTCCTCAAAGCCCTCGGTGGTGGAGCCGCCAGACAGAGCCTCGTAGCAGCCGTTCACCCTGCGGTAAAAGAAATAGTCCGAGATGACCAATGTTCATATGGTCGAACTATTTTGATTGCCTACTGTGGACGCTTTGTAGATGTTCCGCTTGGATAGGGCCGCACTTAACGTCCATTAATCTAACGACTCATGTTTACATTACCCTAATGTTTTATTATGTTGTTATGGATTTATAACCAATGGATATGTATCGTCGCTGTCCAATGAAAAACAATGATCTCCAAAATATCTCAGAAAACATACTTTACTTTCCATGTAAGTCAATGGAACCAGAAATATTTCCAAGCTATTCTGGAGCATTTCTATATGGAGATATATATATATATATATATATATATATACAGGGATTGGACAGTGAAACTGAAACACCTGGTTTTAGACCACAGTAATTTATTAGTATGGTGTAGGGCCTCCTTTTGTGGCCAATACAGCGTCAATTGGTTTTGGGAATGACATATACAAGTCCTGCACAGTGGTCAGAGGGATTTTAAGCCATTCTTCTTGCAGGACAGTGTCCAGGTCACTACGTAATGCTGGTGGAGGAAAACGTTTCCTGACTCGCTCCTTCAAAACACCTCAAAGTGGCTCAATAATATTTAGATCTGGTGACTGTGCAGGCCATGGGAGATGTTCAACTTCACTTTCATGTTCATCAAACCATCTTTCTCCAGTCTTGCTGTGTGTATTGGTGAATTGTCATCCTGATACACGGCACCGCCTTCAGGATACAATGTTTGAACCATTGGATGCACATGGTCCTCCAGAATGGTTCAGTAGTCCTTGGCAGTGACGCGCCCATCTAGAACAAGTATTGGGCCAAACCATCACTGATCCACCCCCATGCTTCACTCTGGGTGGTACGGTTCTTTGGGGCTTCTCCACACCGTAACTCTCCCGGATGTGGGGAAAACAGTAAAGGTGGATCATCAGAGAACAATACATGGTTCACATTGTCCACAGCCCAAGATCTGCACTCCTTGCACCATTGAAACCCACGTTTGGCATTGGCACGAGTGACCAAAGCTTTGGCTATAGTAGCCCGGCCGTGTATATTGACCCTGTGGAGCTCCCAACTCTTGCGTCCACAGTTAATCCTGTTGGCTGGCCACCAGACTGGAGTTCAGAACAGTCTTAGGTTCTACACTGGACGATTAGGAAACGGTTATCAATGAGACTTTTCAAGTGACTCTACTGAAAGAAACATGATACACGTGTTAATAATCGATAAATAATCTATAAGAGAAGATAAACAGGTAAACAGGTAAACAGGTGCTGTCCTGCTGCTGTGTTGATGAAGAAGCTCTACGGGATGTTTGATCTTCAAGGTCTCGTGTATAGCAGTTGTACTGTTGTGATCATCTCCACTGTGTAGAGCTGACAGAGCACCTCAGTCCCCAGCATGTAACTAACCAGCCCCACAGGTCTGCAGTCAGACCCACCCTGTTTGTTATGAGGGGCTCTGTGGTCAGTAACGGTCCTGAGGTTAAACAGTTTAGCAGTGTTTACACAAACAGACGTACTTGGCGTAGGCCTTCTCCAGCAGGGCGCTCCAGAACTCGTTCCCCTCCTCAGAGTGGACAAACAGCAGCTTCCCGTCCTTCACCGGCAGCCGGTCGTCGATGACGACGTCCACCCACTCGCCGAACTGCCAGAACTACGGGCCAACCACACAGTACAGTTTATTCATCACCACAGCATGAACTCTGACCTCACCGATCTGCCTAGTAACAATAACAGGCTATAGTAACCGCAGCACACAGGCAAATATAACAGCCGACTGGAAAGTAGTGACTGACAAGATGTAATCGCTCAGTTCAAGATTAGGGTTAGGATTAGGGCCAGAGTGAGGGTTAGGGTTTGGGTTATGGTTAGGTTTAAGGCCAGGGTCAGAGTTAGGTGTTGGGGTAAGGTCAAGATTAGGGAGAAAGTGAGGATTAGAGCCAGGGTGTGGTTTAGGTTTTGGGTTGAGGTTAAGATTAGGGTTAAAATAAGGGTGAGAGTGAGGATTAGGGCCAGGGTTAGGTTTTGGGCTGAGGTTAAGATTAGGGTTAAGATTAGGAGGAAAGTGATGATTAGGGCCAGGGTTAGGTTTTGGGTTGAGGTCAAGATTAGGGTGAGAGTGAGGATTAGGGCCAGAGTTAGGTATTGAGCTGAGATTAGGATTAGGGTTGAGAATCGGGTGAGGGTTAGGATTGAGGCCAGGGCTAGAGTCAGGTGTTGGGTTGAGGTTGAGATTAGGGTGAGGGTTGGGATTTGAGCCAGTGTCAGAGTTAGGTTTTGGGATGAGGTTAAGATTAGGATTGAGAATTGGGTGAGGGTTAGGATTAGGAGCAGGACTAGAGTTAGGTGTTGGGTTGAGGTTAAGGTTAAGATTAGGGTTGAGAATCGGGTGAGGGTTAGGATTAGGGCCAGTGTCAGAGTTAGGTTTTGGGTTGAGGTTAAGATTAGGATTGAGATTACAGTGACGGTAAGGAGCAGGACTAGAGTTAGGTGTTGGGTTGAGGTTAAGATTAGGGTTGAGAATCGGGTGAGGGTTAGGATTAGGGCCAGTGTCAGAGTTAGGTTTTGGGTTGAGGTTAAGATTAGGGTTGAGAATCGGGTGAGGGTTAGGATTAGGGCCAGTGTCAGAGTTAGGTTTTGGGTTGAGGTTAAGATTAGGGTTGAGAATCGGGTGAGGGTTAGGATTAGGGCCAGTGTCAGAGTTAGGTTTTGGGTTGAGGTTAAGATTAGGGTTGAGAATCAGGTGAGGGTTAGGATTAGGGCCAGTGTCAGAGTTAGGTTTTGGGTTGAGGTCAAGATTAGGGTTGAGAATCGGGTGAGGGTTAGGATTAGGGCCAGTGTCAGAGTTAGGTTTTGGGTTGAGGTTAAGATTAGGATTGAGATTACAGTGACGGTAAGGAGCAGGACTAGAGTTAGGTGTTGGGTTGAGGTTAAGATTAGGGTTGAGAATTGGGTGAGGGTTAGGATTAGGGCCAGTGTCAGAGTTAGGTTTTGGGTTGAGGTTAAGATTAGGGTTGAGAATCGGGTGAGGGTTAGGATTAGGGCCAGTGTCAGAGTTAGGTTTTGGGTTGAGGTTAAGATTAGGGTTGAGAATCGGGTGAGGGTTAGGATTAGGGCCAGTGTCAGAGTTATCTTTTGGGTTAAGGTTAAGATTAGGGCCTCTCTTTTTGTGTCCAGTGTGTCTCATCTTTGGCTCGAGTGTGGGGTCTTTGAAAAGCACAACCGTGTAAACCCCCCAGAAGGAAAAACCAGCGTGGAGAAGGGTGGCTGAGAGGAGTCTCAGTCTGTAGGCTAATAGCTGCCTCTCAGTATCTGAGGCACGTTTCCGCATGCCGAGCAGCAACAGAGGCAGAAGAAACGTGAAGGTCTGGAAGCCGTGTTAGCACTCGAGTACCTGAAAGTGAAAGATGCCGGCGTAGCTGGTCCCGAAATCCTGGTTACTGGGGACCACCCTGGCCAAAACGTCTTCGTTCAGCGTGAGAGAGGCAATGGCTGCCAGGAGCCAACAGTCCCCTAGAAGACAGGAAGGTAGAGAGACATTCTCAGCCCGGTCGTACAGACACATCTTCCTGACTTGCCTACATTTTTTAGAGTCCCAGGTCGTGTCCTCAGGTCCTCATGCTTCTAAACTATGGAACTCCACTGACCATACAGGAGCTACACTTACAGACTGTAGTTCAAATATATATATATGAAAGAGATCGACCGATACATCAGTCGCCCAATAAATCGGGTAGATAAAAATATTAATTTATTTCTTGTTAAGTCAGTGTTTAATAAATGATGTTAAGCTTAGAAATGTTGTGCCTCCACTTGTTATTATTAGTGACATTTTAGCAGCAAATAAAGCAGAAAACTTCTAGATATTGGTCCAAAAATCAGTAGCACATATCGACCATCGGCTAACCCTGACCTCTAAACATCAGCATCTGCATCAGCTATAGAAAAACCCATATTAGTTATATCTCTAATATATATATACACATTGTTACTAGGGGTGTGTTTAAAAAAATCGATTTTTCAATTGATCTTCATTTGAATAATCCAATATCGATTCATATAAACCCAAGACCAACCTTTAAAAATAGGATGGCTGGAGCACAAGTGAAGGCACCCTAGAACTTGAAAGCAGATGTCTGGCTACATGTTGGATTCAGAAACCAGGATGTTATATAAACATATAAACACTAATGTTTTTAGTAATGGTAGGTTGAGTGTTCCTTATACATTTACCACATTAGTCCTCTGAAATTCTCTTTTTATATTCAAACAAAACATATTATTGTAACTGAAATATCCCTAAATGAATCGTTACCCTGTTCTTTAATGATCAGGACTCCTATAGGACCACCAGGTACCATGACTGCCCACCAGTGCACAAAGCAGCTCCATAAAGACATGGAGGAGCGAGTTTGGTGTGGAAGAACTTGACTGGTCTGCACAGAGTCCTGACCTCAACCTGATAGAACACCTTTGGGATGGATTAGAGCGGAGATGGTGAGCCAGACCTTCTCGTCTAACATCAGTGTCTGATCTCACTAATGTTCTCCTGGAAGAACGGTCAAACATTCCCATAAACACTCTCCTAAACTGTGTGGAGAGCCTTCCCAGAAGAGTTGAAGCTGTTATAGCTGCAAAGGTTGGGCCGACATCATATTAAACCCTATGGATTAAGAATGGGACGTCCCTCAAGTTCATATGTGTGAGCCAATACTTAAAGCAACATAGTGTATGATATTAATTGTACTCATCTATCAAACCATAGCAGTTGAGCTAGTGAGTAATCTAAGCACGAGTGGAGAGAACAAGACCTCACTGACTTGGAACAAAACCCGAGAGCTATCCAGCTGAAGACGTAAGCTCATCTGTACCCGCAGCCTGCAGATGTCTCAAAAGTTTGTTAAACAGTTTACACAAAGCCACAGCGATGGTCCTCACTAACCAGGTCTGCGCAAACACTGCTTGCTTGGTCGTCCAGTTTCTGGGCGTGAAACCTTTTGGAACAGTTTCTCGAAAGCACAGCAATCCAGAAGACTGGTCAGAAAAAAAGTTCCAAAGTTCTTGGAGTAACCATCTTCATGGATGGTTATTAAGGTTGTTTTACCTTCGACAGATACGTTAAACTAAAATAAGCATTGAACACAAAGCAGTCACCAAACGTTGGCTTTACACTAGAGATGGACCGATCAGCGTTTTTGAGGCCGATTCCGATCGCCAATGACCTTTCAGCATGATTGGCCAATAGCCGATACCGATTGAGGGCGAGGCTATCTATATGCCACGGCAGGGCTACATGTAATTATTAGAGCAAGCAAGTCATGAAACATGGTCTAAACTGGTTTATTACTGGTTTTAACGAGCTCATATGAAACAGTATAATATTTTTAACTAAATTAAAAGTTGGTGTATGTGGGAGTAAACCGATACCAATCAGATATTTTGGTTCAAAATCATCCGATACCGATACATAACCGATCCATTCGTCCATCTCTACTTTACACCAATCAACTTTTCAGCCAATTTCCAAAGTCTTGGCTCCTGCAAATAGAGACCCTGCAAGATTCTCAGCCTCCGCACTGAAACCCATTGCCTTGTATTCGCTGGAGCTTCCAGCCTTTTTCATCTGCTGAGCTTTGAAGTAGTTTGAGGAGAACCGGCGGTGATGGTGACTGGGATGTCCCAGTGTTGGAGAAACATCTGGATGCTCGGAGATGATCTTTGACATTTGCTGAAGGCAGAAAGCAGTTGATAGTCATGGTATGCAGAGCCGCTGCCTGTTAGCACACGTACCCTGCGCCCACGCACTCGCACACTCGGCTGTTCTTGGTGTGTAGATTCTCTCGGCGGTAACTCGAGTATTCGCCGTACGAGTAGGGCTGGGCGATATGGGAGAAAATCGTATCACGATCATTTTTTTCATATCAGTCGATATCGATAAATATCACGATATAAATCAAATCACTGTTTCCTTTTTACTTTAAGTGAGAAGTGAAGATATCAAAATAAAGATCTGGTTCAATTGTTTTTATCCTCTGATTTATCTTCTATCAGAAGATAAATAATATATTAATATACCAAATATATTAAACACACACACACACACACATATATATATATATATATATATATATATATATATATATATATTTATATATGGGGCAGTATTAGTATTCTCTCTTCATACTCTCTTCATACTCCTCATACTCTCTTCATACTCTCTTCATACTCCTCATACTCTCTTCATACTCCTCATACTCTCTTCATACTCCTCATACTCTCTTCATACTCCTCATACTCTCTTCATACTCCTCATACTCTCTTCATACTCCTCATACTCCTCATACTCTCTTCATACTCTCTTCATACTCTCTTCATACTCTCTTCATACTCCTCATACTCTCTTCATACTCTCTTCATACTCTCTTCATACTCCTCATACTCTCTTCATACTCTCTTCATACTCTCTTCATACTCCTCATACTCTCTTCATACTCCTCTTCATACTCCTCTTCATACTCTCTTCATACTCCTCATACTCTCTTCATACTCCTCATACTCTCTTCATACTCCTCATACTCTCTTCATACTCCTCATACTCCTCATACTCTCTTCATACTCTCTTCATACTCCTCATACTCTCTTCATACTCCTCATACTCTCTTCATACTCTCTTCATACTCCTCACACTCTCTTCATACTCTCTTCATACTCTCTTCATACTCTCTTCATACTCTCTTCATACTCCTCATACTCTCTTCATACTCTCTTCATACTCCTCATACTCTCTTCATACTCCTCCTCACACTCTCTTCATACTCCTCATACTCTCTTCATACTCCTCATACTCTCTTCATACTCTCTTCATACTCTCTTCATACTCCTCATACTCTCTTCATACTCCTCATACTCTCTTCATACTCTCTTCATACTCCTCATACTCTCTTCATACTCCTCATACTCTTCATACTCCTCATACTCTCTTCATACTCTCTTCATACTCCTCATACTCTCTTCATACTCCTCATACTCTCTTCATACTCCTCATACTCTCTTCATACTCTCTTCATACTCTCTTCATACTCTCTTCATACTCCTCATACTCTCTTCATACTCCTCATACTCTCTTCATACTCCTCATACTCTCTTCATACTCCTCATACTCTCTTCATACTCTCTTCATACTCTCTTCATACTCCTCATACTCTCTTCATACTCTCTTCATACTCCTCATACTCTCTTCATACTCCTCAGACTCTCTTCATACTCTCTTCATACTCTCTTCATACTCTCTTCATACTCCTCATACTCCTCATACTCTCTTCTACTCCCTCATCCTCTTCATACTCTCTTCATACTCCTCCATACTCTCTTCATACTCTCTTCATACTCTCTTCATACCTCATCTCTCTTCTATACTCCTCATACTCTCTTCATACTCTCTTCATACTCTCTTCATACTCCTCACACTCTCTTCATACTCTCTTCATACTCTCTTCATACTCCTCATACTCCTCATACTCTCTTCATACTCTCTTCATACTCTCTTCATACTCCTCACACTCTCTTCATACTCTCTTCATACTCTCTTCATACTCTCTTCATACTCCTCATACTCCTCATACTCTCTTCATACTCTCTTCATACTCTCTTCATACTCCTCATACTCCTCATACTCTCTTCATACTCCTCATACTCTCTTCATACTCCTCATACTCTCTTCATACTCTCTTCATACTCTCTTCATACTCCTCATACTCTCTTCATACTCCTCATACTCTCTTCATACTCTCTTCATACTCCTCATACTCTCTTCATACTCCTCATACTCTCTTCATACTCTCTTCATACTCTCTTCATACTCCTCATACTCTCTTCATACTCCTCATACTCCTCATACTCTCTTCATACTCCTCATACTCTCTTCATACTCCTCATACTCTCTTCATACTCTCTTCATACTCTCTTCATACTCCTCATACTCCTCATACTCTCTTCATACTCTCTTCATACTCCTCATACTCCTCATACTCTCTTCATACTCTCTTCATACTCTCTTCATACTCTCTTCATACTCCTCATACTCTCTTCATACTCTCTTCATACTCTCTTCATACTCTCTTCATACTCCTCACACTCTCTTCATACTCTCTTCATACTCCTCATACTCTCTTCATACTCCTCACACTCTCTTCATACTCTCTTCATACTCCTCATACTCTCTTCATACTCCTCATACTCTCTTCATACTCCTCATACTCTCTTCATACTCCTCATACTCTCTTCATACTCCTCATACTCTCTTCATACTCTCTTCATACTCCTCATACTATCTTCATACTCTCTTCATACTCTCTTCATACCCCTCATACTCTCTTCATACTCTCCTTCATACTCTCTTCATACTCTCTTCATACTCCTCATACTCTCTTCATACTCTCTTCATACTCCTCATACTCTCTTCATACTCCTCATACTCTCTTCATACTCTCTTCATACTCCTCATACTCTCTTCATACTCTCTTCATACTCCTCACACTCTCTTCATACTCCTCATACTCTCTTCATACTCCTCATACTCTCTTCATACTCTCTTCATACTCCTCACACTCTCTTCATACTCCTCATACTCTCTTCATACTCTCTTCCTACTCCTCAAACTCTCTTCATACTCTCTTCATACCCCTCATACTCTCTTCATACTCTCTTCATACTCTCTTCATACTCCTCATACTCTCTTCATACTCTCTTCATACTCCTCACACTCTCTTCATACTCCTCATACTCTCTTCATACTCTCTTCCTACTCCTCAAACTCTCTTCATACTCTCTTCATACCCCTCATACTCTCTTCATACTCTCTTCATACTCTCTTCATACTCTCTTCATACTCTCTTCATACTCCTCATACTCTCTTCATACTCTCTTCATACTCCTCATACTCTCTTCATACTCCTCATACTCTCTTCATACTCCTCATACTCTCTTCATACTCCTCATACTCTCTTCATACTCTCTTCATACTCCTCATACTCTCTTCATACTCTCTTCATACTCCTCATACTCCTCATACTCTCTTCATACTTTCTTCATACTCCTCACACGCTCTTCATACTCCTCATACTCTCTTCATACTCCTCATACTCTCTTCATACTCTCTTCATACTCCTCACACTCTCTTCATACTCCTCACACGCTCTTCATACTCCTCACACGCTCTTCATACTCCTCACACTCTCTTCATACTCTCTTCATACTCTCTTCATACTCCTCATACTCTCTTCATACTCTCTTCATACTCCTCACACGCTCTTCATACTCCTCACACTCTCTTCATACTCTCTTCATACTCTCTTCATACTCCTCATACTCTCTTCATACTCTCTTCATACTCCTCACACTCTCTTCATACTCTCTTCATACTCTCTTCATACTCCTCATACTCTCTTCATACTCTCTTCATACTCCTCATACTCTCTTCATACTCTCTTCATACTCCTCACACTCTCTTCATACTCCTCACACGCTCTTCATACTCCTCACACGCTCTTCATACTCCTCACACTCTCTTCATACTCTCTTCATACTCTCTTCATACTCCTCATACTCTCTTCATACTCTCTTCATACTCCTCATACTCTCTTCATACTCCTCATACTCTCTTCATACTCTCTTCATACTCCTCATACTCTCTTCATACTCTCTTCATACTCCTCACACTCTCTTCATACTCCTCATACTCCTCATACTCTCTTCATACTCTCTTCATACTTTCTTCATACTCCTCACACGCTCTTCATACTCCTCATACTCTCTTCATACTCCTCATACTCTCTTCATACTCTCTTCATACTCCTCACACTCTCTTCATACTCCTCACACGCTCTTCATACTCCTCACACGCTCTTCATACTCCTCACACTCTCTTCATACTCTCTTCATACTCTCTTCATACTCCTCACACTCTCTTCATACTCCTCACACTCTCTTCATACTCTCTTCATACTCCTCACACTCTCTTCATACTCCTCACACTCTCTTCATACTCTCTTCATACTCCTCACACTCTCTTCATACTCCTCACACTCTCTTCATACTCTTCATACTCTCTTCATACTCCTCACACGCTCTTCATACTCCTCACACGCTCTTCATACTCCTCATACGCTCTTCATAGTCCTCACACGCTCTTCATACTCCTCACACGCTCTTCATAGTCCTCACACGCTCTTCATACTCCTCACACTCTCTTCATACTCCTCACACGCTCTTCATACTCCTCACACGCTCTTCATACTCCTCACACTCTCTTCATACTCTCTTCATACTCTCTTCATACTCCTCACACTCTCTTCATACTCCTCACACTCTCTTCATACTCTCTTCATACTCCTCACACTCTCTTCATACTCCTCACACGCTCTTCATACTCCTCATACGTTTCTCATGCATTGTAGTTGCCGTGCACAGAACAATGCATTATAAAAAGATGATTAGCGCTCTCTTTCGTTTCAGAACTGCACGTGAACTACAGCTTAAGAAGAACTTACGGAGTTCCGAGTGGGTCAGACTACTCTTACGCTTACGAACGACTTTACATACTACGTTAGTTACGAAGGCTGTCGGGAAATGTTGTGCCTCCACTTCTTATTATTATTAGGGACATTTCCGCAGCAAATAAAGCAGAAAACTTCTAGATGTTGGTCTAAAAATCAGTAGCACATATTGACCATCGGCTGACCTATACCTCTAAACATCAGCATCAGCATTAGCAGTGGAAAAAAACCCATATCGGTCAATCTCTAGTTGGTAACCACAGGAAGCACCTCAGCGGGCAGTGGCGTGAATCAGCAGGACGTGTTCCCTTGTGTCTGGTACATCGTTTGCCATGCGCTCGAGATTTGATGATATGTTTTTTTTTTTAACAGCGGTGAAAAAGTAGCATATTCATGCCGTTTGGCAATTTACCACCAACGCCCCAACATGACCATACTATACTACAACACTGCACCTCAGTCTGGAGCAGTAACTCACTGTCACCCTGATACTTTGAGCAGCATCAGCATTTAATCCTCATCGAGACCACCGAAAGCCTACAACTTTTAGATAAACAGCCAACGATACAGCCTAAGCTTATTACTGAAACCATAATGTTTGGCTGGGCTTGAAAATGAATGGGACCCTATGGAAGAAACGAGGGATGAATAATCGACAAACAGAGAAGTGCGGGTGGGTATATCTGTGGATTAGTGTTTGGGGACCTGCCCTGAGGGAGTGCATGCAGTTTGGAGGCTGTACGTTGAACATAACCCTAATGTTTGGATGCTCCCAAAAATGAATGGGACTCTATGGGGAAAAAAGAGGGATGGAAATAAACAGCAAACAGACGAGTGCGGGTCAAACCAACGCTGCAGTGGTGGTCGGGGCTCTGCCCCGAGTCAGTGTATGCGGAAAGGTGTGTGTCGGTTGAGCAGAAGTTTAGTAGATTGGCGTGCACTTTTCCATCCTACTCATTCTCTATGGAAAAAAAAGTATGAACTAGGGCTCGGCGATGTGGGAAAGAATCGTATCACGATATTTTTTTTCATATCAGTCGATATCGATATTTATCACGATATAAATCAAATCACTATATCACTAAATATATAAATTTAAAATGTTATTGAATAGTTTTTTACTTTATATCAGAAGATATAAAACTGTACTAAAAAACATTACACAACTGTATTTAATATACATACATATATATATATATATACGGGGCAGTATTAGTATGATCAGTATTCACACACAGACACTGTGTTAAGAAGGCTGTTGCTAAGCTCCAGCTGAGAAAAGGACTCTGTTTATGTTCACTAATTAAAAATTAAAACTGATGAAAGTAAATAAAATTATTAGACTGGCACTATGGTTATATTGAAACGTTTGACTGGTAGTGTATCTAAAACGTTTGACTGGTAGTGTATCTAAAACGTTTGACTGGTAGTGTATCTAAAACGTTTGGCTAGTAGTGTATCTAAAACGTTTGGCTGGTAGTGTATCTAAAACGTTTGACTGGTAGTGTATCTAAAACGTTTGACTGGTAGTGATCTAAAACGTTTGACTGGTAGTGTATCTAAAACGTTTGACTGGTAGTGTATCTAAAACGTTTGGCTGGTAGTGTATCTAAAACGTTTGGCTGGTAGTGTACTAAAACGTTTGACTGGTAGTGTATCTAAAACGTTTGACTGGTAGTGTACTAAAACGTTTGTCTGGTAGTGTATCTAAAACGTTTGGCTGGTAGTGTATCTAAAACGTTTGGCTGGTAGTGTATCTAAAACGTTTGACTGGTAGTGTACTAAAACGTTTGTCTGGTAGTGTATCTAAAACGTTTGACTGGTAGTGTACTAAAACGTTTGTCTGGTAGTGTATCTAAAACGTTTGGCTGGTAGTGTATCTAAAACGTTTGACTGGTAGTGTATCTAAAACGTTTGACTGGTAGTGTACTAAAACGTTTGGCTGGTAGTGTATCTAAAACGTTTGACTGGTAGTGTATCTAAAACGTTTGACTGGTAGTGTATCTAAAACGTTTGGCTGGTAGTGTATCTAAAACGTTTGACTGGTAGTGTACTAAAACGTTTGTCTGGTAGTGTATCTAAAACGTTTGGCTGGTAGTGTATCTAAAACGTTTGACTGGTAGTGTATCTAAAACGTTTGACTGGTAGTGTACTAAAACGTTTGTCTGGTAGTGTACTAAAACGTTTGTCTGGTAGTGTATCTAAAACGTTTGTCTGGTAGTGTATCTAAAACGTTTGTCTGGTAGTGTATCTAAAACGTTTGACTGGTAGTTTATCTAAAACGTTTGACTGGTAGTGTATCTAAAACGTTTGTCTGGTAGTGTATCTAAAACGTTTGACTGGTAGTGTATCTAAAACGTTTGACTGGTAGTGTATCTAAAACGTTTGTCTGGTAGTGATCTAAAACGTTTGACTGGTAGTGTATCTAAAACGTTTGACTGGTAGTGTATCTAAAACGTTTGACTGGTAGTGTATCTAAAACGTTTGTCTGGTAGTGTATCTAAAACGTTTGTCTGGTAGTGTATCTAAAACGTTTGACTGGTAGTGTATCTATATATATATATATATATGCTTCATTCTCTAATATAAGCATTACGATAACCATCCACAAACAATGCTCAGCCCTAGACCCTATATGCAGCAGTCTGCAGGCACAGGACGAGACCTGTAAATCCTTCTGCTCAGCCAATCCGATCACACTAGTCTGTGGTCATGAAGTCACGCAAGCTCAGAGCTACAGTTCCTCTTACTCACAGTTGTACGAGTGGGGGTTGTGTGTGTGTGTGTTTTGTGTCAATGAAAGTCTCCTCCCCCTTCTGTCTGATCAGGTTTCAGCTGGGGATGTTCGTGCGAACAGCGTATCACTAAAACCGTAGCACATTTGAGCTTCATTCCCGAGTTCTCTTCCATTTAACGAGCTCAGGGACGCACTACGTTCTCGGGCCTATACCAGAACCTGTTATGCATTTGCATCGAATAGGGCTAAGCTTGTTGTTAGGGACACACCCTGCGGTTGCGTCTAAGCTGATCCAGGGCCTCCCAGCGAGGTGTTGGAACATAAACACAATGCTGAGAGAAGACTCCGACTTGCTGGTCAGACAAACGTTCATATACACCGTCCATCACAATCTGAAATATGATCACTGACCACGGACTGCTGACTGAGAAGATAAGCGTTCAGTCAATGTTTTAGTTAATGGATTATGTTTTAATTTTAAAATATTGAAGCTACGCTAGCCCAGCACTGCTTAGGGCCAGAACATCGCTGCTCATGTTGTTGATGGCACAAAACCCACACTGGGGCTGTATCCCAAATGGCTCCCTGCTCCCTACATAGTGCACTACACTGGAATTTAAATACTGGCTCCTGCAGCTCAACACAACAGCTACAACCTAGTGCTATATTTAGGTTTCTCTCTCTCTCTTTCTATGTCTCCTTCGCTCTCTCTTTATTTTGCTCTCTCTTTCCGTCTTCTCTATCTATCTCTCCCTTTGCCTTTTCTCTTTTTTGTTCTCTCTGTCTCTCTCTCTTTTTCTTCTCTCTCCTCTATCTTCTCTATCTCTCTCTCTGTCTTTTCCACATTCTCTCTGTTTTCCTCTGTTTCCCTCTCTCTGTCTTTTCCACTCTGTGTCTCTCCCTTTGTCTTCTCTCTCTTTCTGTCTTCTCCATCTCTCTCTCTGTCTCTTCCACTCAGTCTCTCTCTTCCTGTTTTCTTTTTTTCTCTCTCTGTCTCTTCCTATTTCTCTCTGTCTGTCTTTCCCTCCATCTCTTTCACTCTCGCTCTCTCTCTTTCTGTCTTTTCTCCCTCCATTTTGCTCTCTTTGTCTCTCTCTCTCTCTCTTTCTGTCTTCTCTATCTCTCTCTGTCTTTTTCACTCTGTCTCTGTCTTTTTTCTCTTTTTTGCTTTCTCAGTCTCTCTGTCTTTTTGTTTTTGTATATATATATATATATATATATTTGCATCTCTCTCTGTCTTTCTCTCTCTCTCTTTTTGTTTTTGTATATATATCTTTGCATCTTTCTCGTTGTCTCTCTCTCTTTCTCCCTCTCTCTGTCTCTCTCTTTTTGTTTTTGTATATATATATATTTATATATATATATATATATATATATATCTTTGCATCTTTCTCGCTGTCTCTCTCTCTCTCCCTCTCTCTCTCTTTCTCTCTCTCTTTTTGTTTTTGTATATATATATCTTTGCATCTCTCTCTGTCTTTCTCTCTCTCTCTTTTTGTTTTTGTATATATATATATCTTTGCATCTTTCTCGCTGTCTCTCTCTCTCTCCCTCTCTCTCTCTATCTCTCTCTTTTTGTTTTTTTATATATATATACACATCTTTGCATCTTTCTCGCTGTCTCTCTCTCTTTCTCCCTCTCTCAGTCTCTCTCTCTGTTTGTTTTTGTATATATATATATATCTTTGCATCTCTCTCTCTTTCTCCCTCTCTCTGTCTCTCTCTCTTTTTGTTTTTGTATATGTATATGTATATATATATATATATCTTTGCATCTCTCTCGCTGTCTCTCTCTTTCTCCCTCTCTCTGTCTCTCTTTTTGTTTTTGTATATATATATATATATATATATATATATATATATATATATATATATTTGCATCTCTCTCGCTGTCTCTCTCTCTATCTCTCTCTCTCTTTTTGTTTTTGTATATATATATCTTTGCATCTCTCTCGCTGTCTCTCTCTCTATCTCTCTCTCTCTTTTTGTTTTTGTATATATATATCTTTGCATCTCTCTCTCTCTCTCTTTCTCCCTCTCTCTCTCTCTCTCTCTCTCTCTCTGAAATCCACTCTTTCTGTTTCTTCAGCTTTCAAGGAATTAACTGCGCTCCACTCTCGAATACGGCTGTGTGCCCAGTAGTACGATCTGCTGCCCTGTGACTAAAGACACTGTGTGCTTACCGGACACACCCTGGCCTCCAGGTATTCTCCTCCATTCATGACTCACTGTTTACTTTAAACACATTACAGAAAAACTCTACACCATTCCGGTTTGTTTGCTTTGAACACACTAAAAAAGAAAACCCTAAAACATCCAGACCTCACCTTTCTGTGCTCTAGTCAAGCTGCCAGGCTGTGATGGAGCTCCGCGTCTTTGTTTTTATCTATGTAGGTGTGTGCAAACCTGGCGTGGGCCAGAACAGGACGAGCTCCTCAACGGAGAGCAGTGCTATTACAACCATGACCACGGCTCACTTGCCTGATCACAGGTATTTTCTGTGCACGTGGTTTCACACCATATGTTTACACTGAATTCGGTTTCAGCTAATGAGGTAGCTCTTCAGGCTACTATCACTTTTCCAGAACGGACAGTAGAGCAGTGTCACTGTGTGAGAAGCAAACGAGAGCTTGTTCACATTTGAACACGGTGTGACTCCAAAGTCCAGTGGCTAGAGACCAGAGGGCTTCCAACTCAGAGCCTAAATCCAGTCTCCGGTTCCAGTCATTGGTAGGTAAGACACTAAATGTTCAGAAGTGCATTTTCTATTAATATGCATTGCTGCATTGCAGCCAGAACGTACTTACACAACCTACTGACTCTTAAATTTCATATTAAAACATATACACTACCGTGTAGTCAGTTTCCGGTTCACTAGAGTCACTAGAGGTACATCCGAAATTGCCTACTAGTCAGTAGGTACTAGATTAGACTCAGTACTTACTGCTCAAGCGGTAAACTAGTAGGTAATTTCAGTAGGTGAGGTTTAGTAGCCACACAAGCTCGGACGTACTACCTCCACCATATTGCGTCCTGTGATGCAAGATGTC
Source organism: Megaleporinus macrocephalus (assembly GCA_021613375.1). Lineage (NCBI taxonomy): Eukaryota > Metazoa > Chordata > Actinopteri > Characiformes > Anostomidae > Megaleporinus > Megaleporinus macrocephalus. Next base: position 9,350,963 of record CM038728.1, read on the forward strand.
AGACCACCAACATAAAATTCCTTCTATTCATTTAAAAGCTCGTTTACTGACAGATTTAGATCTTTTTGTGACTCTGATCTGTGTTTTTGTCTGATTATGTATCAGACGGTGTGGAGCTGTAGATCAGAGAACACGAAACGGGAGGAATGTCATCATTGTTTCTGTAGCGGTCGATTCAGTAGGTCATCCGGGTACCGTTCACCTACTACTCAATACCTACTGAGTATTCAGACATACTAGCCACGCTCGCCTACTGATTTCACTATTAGACAAGTAGGCGATGTCGGACGCACCTCAGGAGTCCAGTTACATCAAGAACGAAATCAACTACTATGGAATTCGAACTACAGGACTGGAAACCGGATTCATGGTCTGAACCTGAAGGTCTTGCACTCTAGACTGAACGGCCACCATGATCTCAGAGGCTCTTCCATTCAACACCTTTCCGGACATCCCTAATTTAGTAGTGTGGTGTTGCAAAACTGGGAAACACCAAAGTTCCCACATGCACTGGAACCGTTTTTCCAAAAAAGAACATTTTAGATGATACCCGAGTCCACCAGATGTGACGTGTAACACACTATTCCAGCTTTTCCTCCAGTGAAAATTGGGCGATAAGGGTAAAAATACATACATAGTGATTTTAAAGATTTGTTAAAGAAAGGAAACCTGCAATCGCTACACTTAAGCTGGACTGTTAAGTCATTTGTGTGTTTTATGTTTCTGTAGCTGTAGATGGTGTGCTATTTTGGCCAGGTCTAAATAAAAAAAAATAAATAAATAAATGAATACATAAATACATGGGGACGTATTAGAAAAACGTCCTATGTTGTAGTCTGTAGTCTGTTGTAGTTGTAGCAATATTTCATTACACAAGCTTTTATCGACACTAACACACAAGTGTAACGGGTGGGGACAATGAAAGTTGCATCTGCAACGGCAATGCAATGTTCTGCGATGCGAACATATGATATCTAGTGAACTAAAACTGCCTGTCACTGCATGAAACGACAGAAACAGACGGTTATCGCAGAAGTCAAGACACTGCTGAGATAGCTAAGATAGTATATAGGAAATTCATGCTTGTTATGATGTTTTCACAATGCTGTTTCTTATCGCCAGTGATGATGATACTGATGAACTGAAGAACTAAGAACTGAGTTTTGCCATAGCTACGTCTTTACAATTATAAACATATACAGGGGTTAGACAATGAAGCTGAAACACCTGTCATGGCTAAACTGGACCAGTCTGGTGGTCAGTCTTCATTAATTGCACGTTGCACCAGTAAGAGCAGAGTGTGAAGTTCAGTTAGCAGGTAAGAGCCCAGTTTAGCTCAAAATATTGTAATAACACAACATTATGGGACATACCAGAGTTCAAAAGAGAACAAACTGTTGGTGCACGTGCATCTGTGACCAAGACAGCAAGTCTTTGTGATGTATCAAGAGCCACGGTATCCAGGGTAATGTCAGCAGACCACCAAGAAGAACCAACCACATCCAACAGGATTAACTGTGGACGCGAGAGGAAGCTGTCTGAAAGGGATGTTGGGTTCTAACCCGGATTGTATCCAAAAAACATAAAACCACGGCTGAACAAATCACGGCAGAGTTAAATGTGCACCTCAGCTTCTCCTGTTTCCACCAGAACTGTCCGTCAGGAGCTCCACAGGGTCAATATACACGGCCGGGCTGCTATAGCCAGACCTTTGGTCACTCGTGCCAATGCCAAACGTGGGTTTCAATGGTGCAAGGAGTGCAGATCTTGGGCTGTGGACAATGTGAAACATGTATTGTTCTCTGATGATCCACCTTTACTGTTTTCCCCACATCCGGGAGAGTTACGGTGTGGAGAAGCCCCAAAGAAGCGTACCACCCAGACTGTTGCATGCCCAGAGTGAAGAGTGAGTGATGGTTTGGGCTGCCATATCATGGCAATCCCTTGGCCCAATACTTGTTCTAGATGGGCGTGTCAGTGCCAAGGACTACTGAACCATTCTGGAGGACCATGTGCATCCAATGGTTCAAACGTTGTATCCTGAAGGTGGTGCCGTGTATCAGGATGACAATACACCAATACACACAGCAGGACTGGAGAAAGATGGTTTGATGAACATGAAAGTGAAGTTGAACATCTCCCATGGCCTGCACAGTCACCAGATCTAAATATTATTGAGCCACTTTGGGGTGTTTTGGAGGAGCGAGTCAGGAAACGTTTTCCTTCACCAGCATCACATAGTGACCTGGACACTGTCCTGCAAGAAGAATGGCTTAAAATCCCTCTGACCACTGTGCAGAACTTGTATATGTCATTCCCAAGACCAACTGACGCTGTATTGGCCACAAAAGGAGGCCCTACGCCATACTAATAAATTACTGTGGTCTAAAACCAGGTGTTTCAGTTTCATTGTCCAACCCCTGTATATTCTATGACTTCTGACTGGTAGCATATATTCCAGAAATCCATGCTGTCAGGAATCAGTTACCCAGCTGATGTACACAACTACACGATAAACAGCCAAACAAGCCCTAGTGAACACTTGGTTTCAAGCACAAGTTTGCACTTGCACCTTCACATCAAAGCCCAGAGATATAAACCGGGGCATGGAGCTCTCCCTTCCATCCTGCTTGTGAAATGTTACACACGCAGAGTAACAACCAGCTGGGAATCTGCAAAGCAACCTGCAAACGCAAACAGAATGAGAAAAACAACTACGCCCAAATTCGAGTTTCTCAGCCCATCGAAGTGGCCCAGGCGGTTTCTGACGGCTGTGTGAAGAGGGCATCAACAGCCCAGTGTATTTGTTTGCGAGATAGGCATGTGTGGGTGGAGGTTAACAGGGGGGAGTGTCACTTCCTGACTCAGACACTTCCACAGCAAAACACTACCACAGTTTAACACCAATGCATAAAGAGCACTGTGGACCAATTACTCCTCGTTATGTGTCCACTTACCCAGAGCCCCCTGGCAGATGTCGGTCCTCGTGGCTCCGCCGACGATGAACTGGGGTCTGGAGACGAGCTCCTGCACAACACAGTAAACGAGATGAGCTCCAGCTTCAACACGGACACACCTTCTCCAATTATGCAGCCTTAGAAGCTGTTAAAGTCAATCCAAGCCTGCGGGTTGTTCAGACTCAAAGTTGCGTGACATGTCCAGAAGCGAAGCTCTACGACCCACCCAGGTCCTCATTGACAGTGGAATTAAGTATAGACCGAAATCTTTTTACTGACAGTGGAAATCCTCAATGGATGCCAATAATGACCTGGGTGGGCGGTAAAAGCAATCAACTAAGAAAACTATTAATCATATGGAATAATCTAGTTCATGATAGGCTTTACAGCCCACCAAGATCCTCGTTGACAGTGGAATTGAGGATAGACCAAAACCCTTTACTCACAGTGGAAATCCTCGATTGATGGCAATGATGACCTGGGTGGGCGGTAAAAGCAATCAACTAAGAAAACTATTAATCATATAGAATAATCTAGTTCATGATAGGCTTTACAGCCCACCAAGATCCTCGTTGACAGTGGAATTGAGGATAGACTGAAACCCTGGGTCTGGGTTGCAACTGTGATCTAGGGAAAAATAGGATGATAGGTTTTACTGCCCACCTATGTTGTCATTGACAGTGGAATCAAGAATAGATTGAAATCTTTCGGTCTATCCTCGATTCCACTGTCAAGGAGGACCTGGGTGGGCTGTAAAACCTATTGTGAATTGAGTTTTATTTTCATTTTCATTTTTATTTATTTTATTTTATTTTTTTCAGTACAAACCAAGGACTTACAATGTGGAAATGGTGGAAACTGGACACATTTTGTAAAGTAAAACCAAAATATGAAGAAAAATAACCATTTATACAGGATAAAAGCTCAAATTACATGTGAGGAAAACAGCAAGTACGTCCAAATCGAAGATGCTCTGCTAGCAACACGACGCTGCCGCCAACGGTCAGATCCCAAAACAGCACGTTAGTTTAATAAAAAACACGATTTTTCAGTGTTTTAAAAGACGGAATTTTAACACAAACTTGAATCCATGAGTAAGAAGGTTGTAAAATCTGAGGTAACCACTAGATTTATCTTAGAGTAAAGCGGAGAAAAGGGGCACTTCGGCTCGCGAACCGTTATTGAGCGTAAACCTGAAGAAAGACGTTGCTGAAGTTAGCTTGTTATTCGAATTGTCAGTTCCACCTTAAATAGTGAAGCAGTTACATTCTGGTGCAACAGAATCTGTAGTAAGCTTCTTATTCGAATTCTCAGTTCCACCTTAAATAGCGAAGCAATTACATTATCGCCCAACAGAATCTGAAGTTAGCTTGTTATTCGAATTGTCAGTTCCACCTTAAATGCTGAGGCAGTTGCATTCTTACCCAACAGAATCTGAAGTTAGCTACTAATTAGAATTGTCAGCTCCACCTTAAATGCTGAGGCAGTTGCATTCTCGCCCAATATAATCTGACGTTAGCTTCTTATTCAAATTGTCAGTTCCACCTTAAATAGTGAAGCAGTTATATTTTGGTGCAACAGAATCTAAAGTTAGTTTCTTATTCGAATTGTCAGTTCCACCTTAAATGCTGAGGCAGTTGCATTCTTGCCCAACAGAATCTGAAGTTAGCTACTAATTAGAATTGTCAGTTCCACCTTAAATGCTGAGGCAGTTACATTCTGGCACCACAGAATCTAAAGTTAGTTTCTTATTCGAATTGTCAGTTCCACCTTAAATAGTAAAGCAGTTCTGACGCATCAGGCGTGGCTGAAGTAAGCTTCTTACTCGCATTGTCCGTGCCAGGATGTAACTGCTGCACCATTTAAGGTGGAACGGACAACTCGAATAAGAAGCTACATTTAGAAAGCCAGTAGTCAAGCTTTAACTTCACGGCCCCCCACCCCTTCAGCTCATCCGGACAGCAGGCACTCACTCCGGGTCTCTTCCACTGCACTCCTCTGGTCTTGTACGAGTTCGCCCCGAGCTCCTTGAAGCCCAGCGACTCGGCGGCGGCGGGGAACGCGGGGTCGCAGAACAGCTGGCCGCGGCTCAGACACTGGCTCCTCAGCTCCTCATAGTCCTGGTTCAGGTACTTGATGGCTTTGGAGTTGCTGCCAAAGCCCGCGGCCTTGGCTCGCTTCTTCGCCAAACTCAAAGCCACTCCGGACATGTTTTCTCCTGAGACGCAAGTAACGAAGTCACAGTGCGAGAGCTTCGACTTCCAGAAGTGAGTGAACAAACTTTTTTCTCTACTCTCCCCGCCCCTCAGAGTCACTCTCCGTCTCTCACTCTCTCTCTCAGGCGGGGTTTGTTCCTGCGCTGTCACGGGGCTCGGAGGCAGGAAGAGGAGGAAGCGACATGTCGCTGCTCGAACTGGGACTTGAATCCAGATGCGGTTCGTTTTCTCGCAGCTGGATGTGATAGTGACCCAGTCTGGCTGCTTTGCTTTGCTCAGTAGCTTTTGCTTTACCTGAGCAGTTCCTCCAAAGTGGATGTTCTTGAGCAGGAAATCAAAGCTGGTGTTCCTTTAGCCTTTAAAACAGCATCCGTGTGACTGAAAACCTGATTGTGAAAACACTATTTTGAGGCCACACATTAGTTTAATGAGGCCATAAGTTCCTATTAATAAAGACACAAAGCAATATATTAAGGCCATGGATGAATATGTTGAGGACAAATTAAGATATATGGATGCCACTAATTAATATATTGAGGCCACTACTTAATGTATGGAGGCCAGCAGATACTATATGGAGGCCACAAATTACTATATGGAGGCCACTACTTAATGTATGGAGGCCAGCAGATACTATATGGAGGCCACAAATTACTATATGGAGGCCACTACTTAATGTATGGAGGCCAGCAGATACTATATGGAGGCCACAAATTAATATATTGAGGCCACTACTTAATGTATGGAGGCCAGCAGATACTATATGGAGGCCACAAATTAATATATGGAGGGCATAACTTCACATAATGAGGCCATACGTTCCTATTATTAAAGCCACACAGCAATATATTAAGGCCATGAATTAATATGTTGAGGACAAATTAAGATATATGGATGCCACTAATTAATATATTGAGGCCACTACTTAATGTATGGAGGCCAGCAGATACTATATGGAGGCCACAAATTACTATATGGAGGCCACTACTTAATGTATGGAGGCCAGCAGATACTATATGGAGGCCACAAATTACTATATGGAGGCCACTACTTAATGTATGGAGGCCAGCAGATACTATATGGAGGCCACAAATTAATATATTGAGGCCACTACTTAATGTATGGAGGCCAGCAGATACTATATGGAGGCCACAAATTAATATATGGAGGGCATAACTTCACATAATGAGGCCATACGTTCCTATTATTAAAGCCACACAGCAATATATTAAGGCCATGAATTAATATGTTGAGGACAAATTAAGATATATGGATGCCACTAATTAATATATTGAGGCCACTACTTAATGTATGGAGGCCAGCAGATACTATATGGAGGCCACAAATTACTATATGGAGGCCACTACTTAATGTATGGAGGCCAGCAGATACTATATGGCGGCCACAAATTACTATATGGAGGGCATAACTTAACATAATGAAGCCATAAGTTCCTATTATTAAAGCCACACAGCAATATATTAAGGCCATGAATGAATATGTTGAGGAAAAAATAATATATAGATGCCACTTATTAATATATGGAGGCCATCAGATACTATATTGAGGGCACAAATTAATATACGGAGGCCACAAATGTATGCAATGAGGCCATAAGTTCTTGTTATTAAAGGCACAAAGCAATATATTAAGGCTATGAATGAAAATGTTGAGGACAAATTAAGATATATGGAGGACACTACTTAATATATAGAGGCCGCAGATACTATGTTGAGGCCACAAATTACTATATGGAGGCAACAAATTAATATATGGGGGGGCATAACATAACATAATGAGGCCATAAGTTCCTATTATTAAAGCCACAAAGCACTATATTAAGGCCATGAATGAATATGTTGAGGACAAATTAAGATATATGGATGCCAGTAATTAATATATGGAGGCCAGCAGATACTATGTTGAGGCCACAGATTAATATATGGAGGCCACCAGATACCATTTTGAGGCCACAAATTAATATATGGAGGGCATAAATTAACATAATGAGGCCATAGGTTCCTATTATTAAAACCACAAAGCAGTATATTAAGGCCATGGATGAATATGTTGAGGAAAGATTAATATATGGAGGCCACCAGATACTATATTGAGGGCACAAATTAATATATGGAGGCCACAAATTTATGTAATGAGGCCATACGTTCCTCTTATTAAAGGCACAAAGCAATATATTAAGGCCATGAATGAATATGTTGAGGACACAAATTAATATATGGATGTCACAAATTAATATATTAAGGCCACTAATTAACATATGGAGGCCACCAGATACTATGTTGAGGCCACAACTTAATATATGGAGGGCACAGATTAACATAATGAGGCCATACATTACAATTATTAAAGCAACAAAGCAATATATTAAGGAAGGCCACAAATTAACATAATGAGGCCATAAGTCCATATTATTAAAGCCACAAAGCAATATATGGAGGCCACCAGATACTATATTGAGGCCATAAATTAATATATGGAAGCCATAAGTTACTGTATTAAAGCCAGAAAGCAATATATTGAGACCACCAGATACTATACTGAGGCCATAAATTAATATATGGAAGCCATAAGTTACTGTATTAAAGCCACAAAGCAATATATTTAGGCCACAAAGCAGTACATTATGGCCATGAATTAATATGTTGAGGACCCAGATTAATATATGGATGCCATTGGTTTTTATATTGAAGCCACAATTCAATATATTAAGAAGGGACACAAATTAATGTATTGGGGCCACTGGGTACTATATTGAGGCCATAAAGGAATACATGGATGGACAGATCTACATATTGAGGCCACAAAGTGGACGTTATTAAGCCATTAATGGCCTACTCCTGGGGTTCCTGACTCATGATGAGCTTATTAGTTCAGATACTTAGTTACCTAATTAAGTAGAAGTTTTGGTTGTTTATACTTTACTGGAGTAATTATTTTTTTAGATTACTTTTTACTTCTACTCCTTACATTTATACTCCATTATCAGTACTTTCTACTCCTTACATTTACACTCTATTATCAGTACTTTCTACTCTTTACATTTACACTCCATTATCAGTACTTTCTACTCTTTACATTTACACTCCATTATCAGTACTTTCTACTCTTTACATTTACACTCCATTATCAGTACTTTCTACTCCTTACATTTACACTCCATTATCTGTACTTTCTACTCCTTACATTTACACTCCATTATCTGTACTTTCTACTCCTTACATTTACACTCCATTATCAGTACTTTCTACTCCTTACATTTACACTCCATTATCTGTACTTTCTACTCCTTACATTTACACTCCATTATCAGTACTTTCTACTTCTTACATTTACACTCCATTATCAGTACTTTCTACTCCTTACATTTACACTCCATTATTAGTACTTTCTACTCCTTACATTTGCATGAATGTGAATACTTTTGACACCTTTGGTTAGTTAATGAGCGAGTACAATGATGTGTGCTAGATAAGACCAAGAACCCATTCTTTAGATCAACCAGGGTCCAAAGTATCTAAGTATTAGGATCATCTTAACTGGTAGAGAGAGAGAGTTCAATGTGATGCTTTCTCTACCTTTAAGGAATTATCTTTGTGTTAGGATACTGTTGGGAAACACTGCCCACGCCAGATTCTGTGGAATTTTCCTTATCAGGATAAATTTAGGTGTCCGTTAACAACACTCAGGAACACTTGAGTTATAACTCAGTGCAACGTTCTGATCAGAGATGAGTTGTCAGTCAGTGGGTATAGTCTTGAAAGTCATTTATCATGGTCAATAAATATGTGTTTGCTGGTAAAATCAGTATATATATATATATATATATATATATATATATATATATATATATATATATATATATATATATATATAATTATTAGAATAATAATAGAAATGAAAATAAATATAAATACAGTAAGAAAGTAACATCAGTTTCTCTTTTTTTTATCAGTAAAGTAGTTGAGACGTTATCAGCTGGTTTAAAGAACTGTGTCCATGTACACTTTTCCCCCATCAGTGTTACAGAGAACCAACATACCTCCTTGGAAGTATCTGCTTATCTGATTAAGAACTGGTCTCCCAGGCCAAGATTATTTGGTGGTGAATCATCATTGACTTCATATTGTGGTTAGAGGGTTGAAAGCCAAACATTTTAGAACTGTTTTAAAACGTTTGACTGGTAGTGTATCTAAAAGGTTTGACTGGTAGTGTATCTAAAACGTTTGACTGGTAGTGTACTAAAACGTTTGGCTGGTAGTGTATCTAAAAGGTTTGACTGGTAGTGTATCTAAAACGTTTAACTGGTAGTGTACTAAAACGTTTGGCTGGTAGTGTATCTAAAACGTTTGACTGATAGTGTACTAAAACGTTTAACTGGTAATGTATCTAAAACGTTTAACTGGTAGTGTATCTAAAACGTTTAACTGGTAGTGTACTAAAACGTTTGACTGGTAGTGCACTAAAACGTTTGACTGGTAGTGTACTAAAACTTTTGACTGGTAGTGTACTAAAACGTTTAACTGGTAATGTATCTAAAACATTTAACTGGTAGTGTACTAAAACGTTTGACTGGTAGTGTACTAAAACGTTTGACTGGTAGTGTACTAAAATGTTTGACTGGTAGTGTATTAAAACGTTTGACTGGTAGTGTATCTAAAACGTTTGGCTGCTAGTGTACTAAAACGTTTGACTGGTAGTGTACTAAAACGTTTGACTGGTAGTGTACTAAAATGTTTGGCTGGTAGTGTATCTAAAACGTTTGACTGGTAGTGTATCTAAAACTGACTGGTAGTGTACTAAAACGTTTGACTGGTAGTGTACTAAAATGTTTGGCTGGTAGTGTATCTAAAACGTTTGATTGGTAGTGTACTAAAATGTTTGACTGGTAGTGTATTAAAACGTTTGACTGGTAGTGTACTAAAACGTTTGACTGGTAGTGTACTAAAACGTTTGGCTGGTAGTGTATTAAAACGTTTGACTGGTAGTGTACTAAAACGTTTGACTGGTAGTGTACTAAAATGTTTGACTGGTAGTGTATTAAAACGTTTGTCTGGTAGTGTATTAAAACGTTTGACTGGTAGTGTATCTAAAATGTTTGACTGGTAGTGATCTAAAATGTTTGACTGGTAGTGTACTAAAACGTTTGTCTGGTAGTGTATTAAAATGTTTGACTGGTAGTGTATCTAAAACGTTTGTCTGGTAGTGTATCTAAAACGTTTGACTGGTAGTGTATCTAAAACGTTTGGCTGGTAGTGTATCTAAAACGTTTGACTGGTAGTGTATCTGAAATGTTTGGCTGGTAGTGTATCTGAAATGTTTGGCTGGTAGTGTATCTAAAACGTTTGACTGGTAGTGTATCTAAAACGTTTGGCTGGTAGTGTACTAAAACGTTTATCTGGTAGTGATCTAAAACGTTTGACTGGTAGTGTATCTAAAACGTTTGACTGGTAGTGTATTAAAACGTTTATCTGGTAGTGTATCTAAAACGTTTGACTGGTAGTGTATTAAAACGTTTGACTGGTAGTGTATTAAAACGTTTGACTGGTAGTGTATCTAAAATGTTTGGTTGGTAGTGTATCTAAAACGTTTGGCTGGTAGTGTATCTAAAACGTTTGACTGGTAGTGTACTAAAACGTTTGGCTGGTAGTGTATCTAAAACGTTTGACTGGTAGTGTATCTAAAATGTTTGGTTGGTAGTGTACTAAAACGTTTGGCTGGTAGTGTATTAAAACGTTTGACTGGTAGTGTATCTAAAATGTTTGGTTGGTAGTGTACTAAAACGTTTGGCTGGTAGTGTACTAAAACGTTTGACTGGTAGTGTACTAAAACGTTTGGCTGGTAGTGTATCTAAAATGTTTGGCTGGTAGTGTATTAAAACGTTTGACTGGTAGTGTATCTAAAACGTTTGACTGGTAGTGTACTAAAACGTTTGGCTGGTAGTGTACTAAAACGTTTGGCTGGTAGTGTATTAAAACGTTTGGCTGGTAGTGTATTAAAACGTTTGACTGGTAGTGTATCTAAAATGTTTGGTTGGTAGTGTACTAAAACGTTTGGCTGGTAGTGTATCTAAAATGTTTGACTGGTAGTGTATCTAAAATGTTTGGTTGGTAGTGTATTAAAACGTTTGGCTGGTAGTGTACTAAAACGTTTGGCTGGTAGTGTATTAAAACGTTTGGCTGGTAGTGTATCTAAAATGTTTGGTTGGTAGTGTACTAAAACGTTTGGCTGGTAGTGTATTAAAACGTTTGACTGGTAGTGTATCTAAAATGTTTGGTTGGTAGTGTACTAAAACGTTTGGCTGGTAGTGTATTAAAACGTTTGACTGGTAGTGTATCTAAAACGTTTGACTGGTAGTGTACTAAAACGTTTGGCTGGTAGTGTATTAAAACGTTTGACTGGTAGTGTATCTAAAATGTTTGACTGGTAGTGTATCTAAAATGTTTGTCTGGTAGTGTACTAAAACGTTTGGCTGGTAGTGTATCTAAAATGTTTGACTGGTAGTGTATCTAAAATGTTTGGCTGGTAGTGTATCTAAAACGTTTGTCTGGTAGTGTATCTAAAACGTTTGACTGGTAGTGTATCTAAAACGTTTGACTGGTAGTGTACTAAAACGTTTGACTGGTAGTGTATTAAAACGTTTGACTGGTAGTGTATCTAAAATGTTTGACTGGTAGTGTATCTAAAATGTTTGACTGGTAGTGTATCTAAAATGTTTGGCTGGTAGTGTATCTAAAATGTTTCGTTGGTAGTGTATCTAAAATGTTTGGCTGGTAGTGTATCTAAAACGCTTGGCTGGTAGTGTACTAAAACGTTTAACTGGTAGTGTATCTAAAACGTTTGACTGGTAGTGATCTAAAACGTTTGACTGGTAGTGTATTAAAACGTTTGGCTGGTAGTGTACTAAAACGTTTATCTGGTAATGTATCTAAAACGTTTGGCTGGTAATGTATTAAAACGTTTGACTGGTAGTGTATCTAAAATGTTTGACTAGTAGTGATCTAAAATGTTTGACAGGTAGTGTATCTAAAAACACATAGTGACATCATTTATTACAGTATCAACAGAATGTCATCGACTTTTAATGGGTTAACTAAGGTACTTTAGAATGGTTCTGAGATCTGATACTTCTCTCTAAGATGGTTCTTTAAAGGTTGTAGTTCACTACATACCCAATAGATGGCTATAGCAAACCGCCTTATATATTTAATAATCAAGGAGACGATTTGATTTAAATGTAGTAATACACTGACCAGCCATAACATTAAAACCACCTCCTTGTATCTCCACTCACTGTCCACTGTATCAGCTCCACTGGCAATATAGGAGCTACACTTACAGACTGTAGTTCATCTGATTCTCTGTATACTTTATTACTCTGTTCTTTAATGATCAGGACCCCCACAGGACCACCACAGAGCAGATACTATTAGGAAGGTGGATCATTTTCTGCACTGCAGTGACACTGTCATGGTGGTGAGGTGTTAGTGTGTGATGTGCTGGTATGAGTGGATCAGACACCACCAACCAGCAACATCCAGCCTACAGTGTCCTGTGGGTGGCGTCCTGTGTCCACTGATGAAGGACTAGAGGAATACAAACTGTGCAGCAGCAGATGAGCTACTGTCTCTGACTTTACATCTACAAGGTGGACCAGCAAGTTTAGAGTGGACAGTGAGTGAACACAGTGTTTAAAAAAAAACTTTAGGACCACTGGTGCGCCTGATCCACTCGTACAAGCATAACACGCCACAATGAGCCAGTTATTGATCTCCTAACTGAGCTGCTTTAAGTGTAGGTCAAGCTCGTCAGTTACTTGTACTTAATCTTTTGATTGAGATAGTAGAAGTAAGTATTCTTGCTCTGCACAAAAACACATCCAGTACAATATTTATTTAAAATTTGATTTATAAAGATTTATAAATATACAAATATGTTTCTTAATCTGAGTGTGTCTTGTTTATTTTACGTGTGTCCACTGGTAAGTAAGTAAACGTTGTTAAAATTCTATTTTAAGTAGAAAAAAATCTTAAACCTAGTCATATACTTTAAAGTACAACAATAATATAAGCAGTAAATTTTAAGTATTATGTTAAGTTCACTTAAAGAAAACTTACAAGCTAGTAAACTAACAGTAAACCCTTAAGTTCACTTTTAGTGTAGTTGCAGTACAAAAGATGTAAACTAGTTTTATACTTGGTTTACTACTCTTACACTTAAAGTGTACTTAAAAGTATACTTTTAAAAACTAGAAAGTGGGCCAATTTAGTCCCAAGAAGTATTAAAATAGTACATATACAAGTGTACTACTAGTACAATGACATTAGTATAGTAACTACATATAGTATACTTAATAAAATGAACTTTAAGTATACTTATTTTCTGTAAGGGATGGCTGATCGGTGTATATTAATTCAATGTAAATAATATTTTTAAATGCCCAGGCTGAAGCTGACCCCCACCCAAACAACAAACACAAGTAAATGTTTTCTATAGAATCTTAAACTAAATCAAACATTTACATAAATAAGTTACGGTAGACAATATTAAACATAGAAAATAATAACAACAAGCTTTGGCTCGGCTGTATGTTGGTCTGTCATTAACTTTGGCTCTCTCTACATTTCTAAAAATATAATATATACCATTTATACGATGGCTTGGCTAAATACTTGATTGTCATTATTTACTCAGAGATATGCATTTATATTAAATTTAGTATTTAATCAACAACCAATGTCAATACAGACTGGCTACCTGTCCATGGTGTACCCCGCCTTCGCCCGACGATGCTGGAATTGGCTCCAGCCCCCACCCATGACCCCGACTCGTGGGATAAAGCAGAAGATAATTGATGGATGGATGGATGTCAATGCATTGCTGACCATCTGACTATCATTGTCTTGTTCTAAAATGATGATGCACTTATTGGAAGTGGGCCATCTTGTCCATATATAATCTGCAGTGGTCTCCACACTGGTCACTGCTGCAGAGTGCAAGTTTAAGTTTGTGCATGTACATATGAACACATGCATACGCACAACAAAAGTTATTTTTTCCAAGCTGTGGTTTGTAAACACTGTTGTCTGTTGATGCTCGTCACATGTCATAGGTTAGACAGACAGGGTATGGGTCATCAGCTCTGCTACTCACTAACTAGAAAAAAAACATACTTTATAAACATGTTTATAAACTCAAAAACATGTTTGAAGCTCTTCCAAAAGCCTGAGTAGACAGATAGCCTGACATGATGAGCCTGTTGTTAATCCCAGTTTAACTGCCCTTACAGAAAATAAGAATACTTAAAGTTAATTTTATTAAGTGTATTTTATGCAGTTACTATACTAATGTCATTGTACTACTAGTACACTTGTATATGTACTATTTTAATACTTCTTGGGACTAAATTGGCCCACTTTCTAGTTTTTAAAAGTATACGTTTAAGTACACTCTAAGTGAAGGAATAGTAAACCAAGTATAAAACTAGTTTACATCTTTTGTACTGCAACTACACTAAAAGTAAACCTAAGGGTTTACTGTTAGTTTACTAGCTTGTAAGTTTTCTTCAGATGAACTTATAATTTACTGCTTATATTATTGTTGTATTTTAAAGTATAGGACTAGGTTTAAGGGTTTTTTTCTAAATAGAAATTAACAACGTTTACTTACTCACCAGTGGACACACGTAAAATAAACAAGACACACTCAGATTAAGATCAGATTAAACATATTTGTATTTTTATAAATCTTTATAAATCAAATTTTAAATAAATATTGTACTGGATGTGTTTTTGTGTTTTTTTTCTACTATCTCAATCAAAAGATTAAGTACAAGTAAAGGCCAAATATACTTAGTCTGTTCTATACTTGTCAGTATAACCCAATCATACTTAAGTATAACTGTGTTTAGTAGATCACTGAGAAGTACATAAAAAGTAAACTGAAAGCATACTCACTTCCTTTTAGTTTAAAAGAAGTAATGTTCCCATTGGCAAAACTTGCCCTTGATCCAATATGGCGGCTTTTAAGATGGTGGCCATGTTCGAGACATAGCCCTCACCCATTACTTGCTGGGGTTTCAGTTCTGAAATAAAAGAGTGTCCTGAGACTTTTGATCACATTTGATTTACTGTCCCAGCCAACATGCCCAACACGCTAACGGCTAGCAGTTAGATGGCATTATCTCTGCTCTGTTTGTGATGTATCGTCCTGAACGTGATTTGGTCACAGGTTCCTTCATCGCAAACTGCCTTCCATGGCGCTGACTTACAAGACAGAACGGGCATCAAGACTTAATTTGCCCATGGTTGCGGGCATAGCCTCATCATGTTCAGCCCTTGGAGCGGGGCCTGATGAACTATTCCAGTATCCCATGTGTATGTCAGGCAAGATATTGGGTGTAGGTTTGAATATGGGCAGTAGGCACTGCGTCGTCTAGACATAATTTAATCATGCTTGCATTTAATTGGCTGAAACGGAGAAAGCTCTCTGAAGACCGTGTTGTTGTGTCCTGACCAATGTTAAAACCAAATCTACAGCCTTTATATTAACACCAGAATAAAAGTGTTTACTGGTTTTTAAACTTATATACATAAATATGGCATTACATTAGTGGTTAAAAGGGCGCAAGACTTTCTACCACCACTCCAGTACCTCATGTGTATGTCTGACAAGATATTGGGTGTAGTTTTGTATATGGGCAGTAGGGACGTGTCTCTAACATTTTGGATTGGAAGAATTTTCCCTACCAATATTTATTTTTTTCCTATAACCCAGATTTAATGGTCTATTATTTTGAGAATTACAATTGATGTTATATCCGGGCGTCCGGATTTAGCCAACATGCTCAACGTTTTGATTTTGCAGATATTGCTATGTACCAGTGAAACGTTACCATTTCAGGGTTTTAAGGTGGACTGAAAGATTAGACTAAGAATCTTGTCCAGTAGGCAGTGAATTAAAAAACTGCTATCGAGCATCGTTCACTCAAGACTGTTCACTCAAGACTGTTCACTCAAGATATGTCGTTAGTAACATTCAATGTTTTGGATTGCTACTAATGGTTTTTCTCATTTGCTTTGGTTTCTGGTTTCTGAGTTTGGTTCTGTGGATAACTGTTCTGTGTTATGATTTTTTTGAAAGACAACCTGGTCTATTATTTAGAGAATCATAATTTGGTGTGATATCTGTTCGTCCAGATCCATCCAACACGCTCAACCTGCCAATATTGCACGTCTAGATTTTTCTATGTACTGGCGAAATGGTGGACAGAAGAAGTTCAATAGGAAGCTTCATTGCTAGCCAACAAATGAAACCTGCTACTGAACGTCTATGGTGGGTTGATGGGGTGACATGTTGCGCCCCTACCAATGTTGCGACCAAATCTATGCCCTTTTCTATTGACACTCAAAATAAATAAAATGCCAGGATGAAAATGTTTAATGGTAACTGAAATACATACATACAGCATTACATTAGTGGTTAAAGTACAGTAAGACTTTCTACCACCATTCTACCTGATACCCTGCCCCGCCATAACAGATCAATGCATTTTCAAATCTAAGGTAAACAGTATAAGATATAGTATGTTTTTCATCTGAAACATCTTCATGTCATATTATACCTTCTCTAAAGTCCTGAAATAACCTTCACCCTGAGAATAGCCATTGCACATGTTTCACTAATAACTCTAAAACCACCTGAATCACATATAAGAAATCCCTTGTTCAGTTACAGAGGCTTTTCTGCTCATAATAATAATAATAATAATAATAATAATAATAATAATAATAAAAATAGTAATAATAACAGTAACGTTACCGTGAAAAGAAAAAAACATAACATTTTAAACAAACCAACACATTCAGGTTACTATTAGAACACATTATTGATCATTCAAAATGTGAGCACCCATCCTTCGGGTCTAAGTGCTTCAGCATGTCAATTACAGGATCATATCAAAATATTATGACCACTCTGGGTTTGGCCACAGATGACACATGACAGGGTGTATGCATAAATAAGTTGAGCTGTACAAAAAAGTGAGCACACCAGTCAGTTGTAGCAAAGTGCAAAACAATCGTCATGGGCAAAGAACTGGTTTCCAAAGGACTTGATAATAGGGCACCGGGCAATGAGTTGTAGCATGGGAGAAACTAAAAACTGGATGTTCAAGAGCTGCCGAAGTGAAGGCGCACCAAGAATGGACCTCCATTAGCATAACAGTGGTTCCTAATGGGCCATTGATCCCAGAAGGAAAGACAACTCAGGTACGCCAAAGTAGATCTATTAACTTTAAGGTGGTCATAATATTCTGGTATGAGCAAAATCGCAGCTCTTTGGGATTTGTGTACCTAAAGCAAGTGTGACTTTATAATAATTCGATCTAATATGCCTGGACTTGAGGGAACCGTCTTCAGGAGGGCAGTCATTTAGATCATCGTTAGCACCAGCCACTGAAAGAGACAAAGTAGAAACAGACACAAAGAGAAAGAGAGGATGTTTAAATGAACTGCAAACAGGTATTCAGAATGTTGAATGGTGAAATATATGAAATGCTCTAACTTACCTGAGTCAAGTCCATCTCCAAGCTGCCGGTGTTGTGTGCATCAATCTTCTTAAATATTCCTAAATTCGAGAAGAGATTAAATTTGAGAGAATATATATATTTGAGTGTATATATATATATATATATATATATATATATATATATATATATATATATACACACTAACAGACTGTAGTCCATCTGTTTCTCTGTATCCTTTGTTACCCTGATCTTCAGTGATCAGGACCCCCACAGGACCACACATATTATTTGGGTGGTGGGTCATTCCCAGCACTACTGTGACTCTGACATGGTGGTGGCGTGTTGTGCTGGCACGAATGGGTCAGCACTGCTGGAGTGTTTAAACACTGTGTCCACTCACTGTCCACTGTCCACTTGCCTATCCACCGTGTAGTTGTCAAGTCGGAGATGACAGCTCAACAGTTGCTGCACAGTTTGTGTTCCTCTAGTCCTTCACCTGCGGTCACAGGACTCTGCCCACAGGACACTGTTGGCTGGATGTTGCTGGTTGGTGGACAATTCTGAGTCCAGCAGTGACTCTGAGGTGTTTAACCACAGCAGTGCCGCAGAAGGGGTTAAAACCTTCGGTGTCAGTGCTGGACAATTACAGGGCTGTAGTCAATCTGATTCACTGCATACATTGTTTATCCCCTTTTACCTTGTTCTTTAATGGTGAAGACCTCACAGGACCATCACAGAGCATGTCCTATTATAAAAAAAACCTGCTACCGAACATCGTTCCATTGTGATGACAGGTAATCTAAGGTAAACAGTATAAGTGGCCAGTATTAGATATAGTATGTTTTCCATCAGAAACATCTTCATGTCATATTATACCTTCTCTAAAGTCCTGAAATAACATTTTCCATTGTAATTATTACACATTCACCCTGAGAACCCCATTAGGACATGTCCTATTGGGACATGCTCTGTGATGGTCCTGTGAGGTCTTCACCATTCAAGAACAGGGTGAAAGGGGATGAACAATGCATGCAGCAAATCAGATGAACTACAGCCTGTAATAGTTGAACAACGAAGTGCTTCTATACCTCGAATTTATCGTGAAATCTTCTTAGTTGTATCATAAAGTATTAAGTATCACAATATTATTTTGCTATATCACTCACTTCTTCCAAACAGTGCCAATCAATCCCTATAGGTCAGAGATCTTTATCGCCTCTTAATGTTGCATCTACACAAGAGAGGTACTGAATAGGATCCCACTTACGGAACATCAACTCCAGACGCATGAGACAGGCCACAAAGTCATCGAAGTCAATGATGAGGTTTTGGTCAGCATAGCGGGCCACCAGCAGCTGAAAAATGGTATCATTTAGAGAGAATCCTGTGGACAGAAGAAAGAGAGGAAAACTAAGTGTGGACATCTAACCATCACACCTTTATGCTTGTTGGACCTCCCATTCCAAACCCCTGGGTTCTTCCTCAAACTGCTGTCCAAAGTTGGAGACATAGGACCTTACTGAGTCTCCCAGCTTGTCAAGTTGCTATCCGTGCTATCCTAAATCTGATCTTCCTAGGCTAAAGTACTCTGGCACCATAGGTAGAGATAAAGAACATGACTGACATATGATTGGACCGCAAGCTTATCAATGACAAAAAGATTACTGTTTTGGCCAGCATAAAAAAGGTGTATGGTCCTTCTATGGCTTACCTCTGATGACTTGATGTTAAAATACCAAATTCACCATGTTTTTGGCTTCGGTTAGGCAGAAAACAGGGAAGAATCTAACTGTTCAAAGCCCAATTACATCTTTTAAACGCAGCTGGAGCTTCACATTCATATTGAAGGCTTGAGGCAATGGTAGATAGCAACATTTGCTGTGCAGAGATTGAAGGGCTGAGCAAAGTAGGGAAGGGCTTGGTGGAAAACATAATGATATGATTTGCCATAATCCAATTATGGAAAAGAATCAGATTACATTATTCCTAAATATTTTGTATAGATAAATCTTGTTTCATTTAACTTACCGGCTTCCTTTAGGGCCGGACGCAGCTCTGTGGTGCTGATATTCCCGGAATTGTCCAAGTCATTCTTTTTAAAGATGTTCTGTAACACAAAATATGTTTATTGCAACCGACACTTATCTCAGTTTCTTTCTTAAAACTGGTTTTAGGGTTTCTAAGACTGATGGAGAATGTGTTGTGTATGTTTATATACAGAATATTTCTAAAACATTGTTCTAGAACCATATACATTAAGGTATTCATGAAATATAGAATTTGTGCTTGTGATTTGTAAACAATGTCAATAAAAACAGAATGCAATGCATTAAAACCCTATATTTAATGCAAATTATTGAATTCAGGTGGTCCAGTCTCTTACATGGTCACAGGTGTATAAAACCAATACCTAGTCATGCAGACTGCTTCTACACACATTAGTGAAAGAGTGGGTCTCTCTCAGGAGCTCAGTGAACTCCAGCATGGTACCGTGATAGGACGCCACCTGTGAAGTCCAGTGGTGAAGTTTCCTCACTACTAAATATTCCACAGTGGACTGTCAGTGGTGTTCTAACAAAGTGGAAGTGATTGGGAACGACAGCAACTCAGCCACCAAGTGGTAGAAGACGTACAAAGACAGAGCGGGTCAGCGGATGCTGAGGAGCATAGAGCACAGAGGTCACCAAGTTTCTACAGAGTCCATCACCACAGACCTCCAAACTTCATCTGGTCTTCAGATCAGCTCAAGAACAGTTTGGGAACGGCCCCTTCCTGTTCCAACATGAGGCTCGAGAACAAGACCCAAGACCAGGAGATAATGGCGTGACCAGGTGTACCACATGGGCCAAAAGGAACATGAAGGCGGGCCTTTAAAAGAATGCAGTCGGAGAAACCATTGAGACCATGTTTAGATCATGTTAGACCAGAGAGTTTGAGAGCTCTCATAACGTCTGTACAGCGGTTTCCTACAAATAAAGATACACTCTGAATCATTTAGCATTCCTCTACTTTTTAGCATGGAGGATGCAGCGTCCATGATTTCCACAAAGTGTAGAAATTTTGAATTGGTCGGACCACAGGGCACTTTTTCACTTCATCTTGTAAGAGCTCAGGCCCAGAGAATGCGGCAGTGTTTCAGGACCAGCTTATATCTGGTTTCATCTTGGCTTGATAGAGTTTTAACTTGGCGTTTGTGGAACAGTGAGGGTTTTGAGAACTGTTCCGTGCAGTCATATCACTACAGAATTCTGTTTTTAATGCAGTGTTATCTGAGGGTTCAAAGATCACGACCATCCAGCATTGGTTTTTGGCTGAACTCTCCAAGTTCTTGGCTGTTTTTCATTGAAAAACATTATTCTTAAAGATTCTCTTTGGTGATCTTTTTATACCCAGTCATGTTATCAGAAGTTTCAACATTTAATTGATGTCTTTGTGCTATATATATATATATATATATATATATATATATATATATATATATATATATATATATATATATATATATATATAATGTACAACACCAATTGTCTAAGATCCTGTAGGTAGAACCTCTGTGCCTGGTCTTTGGATTTGCTGTCTCTTGGTTTAGGAGGAATCTGGGCTAATGTTTTATCTCTTACCAGGTATTTCTGCACTTTCTTCCACAGTGTCGCGAACTCGCCCAGACCCAGCTTCCCATCGCCGCTGTCCTGAGTTTTAGTCAAGGGAAACATTCAATATGGCCACATACATGGGGGTCTACGTCCAACAAACTATTGGTGCTCAGTTTTGTGTGGAAGTACTGGGGCAAACATTGGTAGACGGTGGGCTGAGCACCCAGGGAATTTTCTCCTTGTACTACAAATTTCCTTTCTTCAAAAAAAATTCTTTTCCAGAGTCCCAGACTTAAGACTTTATGATTCTAGGCCCAGTATAACGTCCATACTGTTTACTGACAGTTGCTATTTTTGATGACCTAGACTTAAAATGCTAGCAAAGTCCAGTTAGCTCTGACAAGCTAACTAACAAACCTGCATTGAAAGGCTAGGTCAGGGTTGCCAGGCCCAACAAAAATCCCAACCGCCCACCAGAAGTTGAAAGTAGCCAATTTATGTTTTTATTTAACAGTTCTTTTAAAGTATCCAATTTAAAAGAACTGTTAAGATGTGGGTTGCTTATATAAAATATATAGAATCCTGTGCAAAATCATTACATCTAAATCTATTCGTAAAAGATAAAATCCATTGTGATTCTATGTCTGTGTTGTTAGCTCAACCACCCACTCCAAGGGGAACAAGCTCTGCTGGTTCACTATAGGTCTTTTTATCAGAAGGAAAACTCAGTCTGAAACCTTTTTTATATTTAGTTAATATTTTTCCTGCTGCTTTAATGACACATATACAGTAGTGCATGTACAGTAGCAGTGCACTCAGGTGAAGTGTAGAAGTAAGAGGTTTGGGATGCAACGTTAGATTAGCCAGTGAGATGCATTCGACAGTTCAGCAGCTCCACTGTGTTAGTATAGCTCTGATGTACTGTTAGTTAACTGCTCATTAAATATCTCAAAACCAAAGTTTAAGAACTATTTATTGAGGCAAGCCAAAGTCTTGCTTGAGGTGGAATGGAAAATTAAACTAAGCTGCTGGATAACTGGGTAACCTTGGCTTTATATTTGCATTTCAAAATACTATCAGGGTCTTCATAAATCGAAGACCTTGTATTGGCTAACAAGGCTTCATACTGGTGCATCGGTTCATACTGGTGCATTCTTTGCTAATCGCCAGACATGGGACCAAGTCACCAAGTTGCAAGTAACAAGTAAGTCTCAAGTCTTGACAATCAAGTCCTGAGTCAAACAAACTTTATCACTTTCCTTTACATTTTCCTTTACATATTACTGTTGGTAATAGTTTGCTTGCTTCATGATGAAAATCTGGCAATTTAAAAATAAGAAAATGTTCATTTTAGCCCAACTGTAAAACGACACACTAGAATAAATGGATACTTGTGAAACCAGTTAAACACCTGATTCATCTTTCTATGTGAAAATGCTTCAGATCTTGGCTCCGCCAGTTGAAATAAAATACTTATTAATATTTCCAAAGATTGGCTCTTTGAAATGACACTAACTGCTCAAAACTAAATACAGTTTTTGTTAAAGTGGTTGGAATTTAGTTCTGTCAGTGATCACTACTGTTTTCATGCACTGATTCTATTTTCTTTTTTTGTTTTGGAGAAAATGCGTAATGAAAGTGGTGGGTGAAGGTGCTCTGCCTGTTCCATTGTTCAAGTGTTTACACAGAAATCTACATTCACTGGAGAACCTGAAGACCTTGTTGGTGACTTCAGAAATCATAGACATGGGCACAAGCAAGAGAGAATGTGTGTAATCAAATAATACTACATGGTAGAGAGGATACGTCAATGAGGTTGACCAATGTCCGGCATGTACTCAGGCTGAAGCCGTCTGTCTTGATGTCAGTTCCTAAAAAATACAAATGAACAAACAAACAAACAAATAAACAGTAAGCAAGAACAACTGAATTGTTTCATAGTTCAGATTTAAAAAAAGAGTATAATTACGTTTCGCAATAATCTTGTTTAGGATCGATTTCAGCTCCACGGCAGAGATCTTCATGTCCTGTAAGGGAAAGGCAGTTGAGTCATTTTAAGGATATACATCACCCTTACCTCCTTACCAATTAACCTGCCAGTGTTTGTCTTAAACATTTTAGTACACGTATGAGAGTTATAAAGTGTGTAATCAATTAAACTTGGTAGCATGAAGACACACATTAGACATTAGGGTTAGGGTTAGGGTTAGCTGATATTTAAATAGTATTAAACATATTGTTTAATGTGGTGATTAAGAACTCAATGACTGTACTTACACTTCCTGCGAGCCGTTTGAACAGTTCCACAAAGTTTGCATCTACTTCACTGTCTGACACCGTCTCCTAAAAACCATAAGTTAAGGGTTGTTTATAGCCGTATTGAGTCAAAGGAATTTCTTTACACTGTATGGCCAAACGTTTGTGGACATCTGAGCATCACACGTGTATGAGCTTGTTGGACATTCTATTTCACAACCAGGGTTTTTTAATATGAAGTATAGGTCCACCAACATGGTCATTGCTTGTAGCATTAACATCAGCCCAAACCCTGAAAACAGCCTCCAACCTCATTATCCCCCCTCCACCAAACTTTACTTAGGCACTATGTATTGCCATTAGTAACATTCTCCTGGCATCCAACAAAATTAAAATAATCCAACAGACTGCCAGAAAGTGAAGTATGATTTATCACTCCAGAGACCACGTTTACAACATGTGGTGTGCAGCTGCTTGGCCATGGAAACCCATTGTATAGGTAAATCCAACAGGGAGTATTCAACATTCAACACTCTGCAGCTACGCTCTGTGAGTGTGCGTGGTCTGTTTTTTTATGTCTGAGCTGCTCCAAGATGCATCTATTTAATAATAATAGCGCTTACAGTTGACCCGGGCAGCTCTAGCAGGGCAGAAACTCTTTAATTGTGAGCCATTTCGAGGGGTCACTTCAATGCAAAAAGTGAAAAAAGTCAAAGGCAAACTCACATTTTGTAATTTGGCATCGACAGGATCGTCACAGCGCCTACAGGAGAAAGATTCCACTGTTTACACATATATGTTAAAGGATTTAACTATTTATATTTATTAAACTGATTGTTTATATTAATTACTGGGTTTCGGTCTGCTTCTCGGAGAAGACGCGCAGGCAGAAGTCTCCGTCTTGGTTAGGCTCAAAGGTGGAGGGCACGACCAGGTACTCTCCCGGAGGCAGCCTGAACCTGGTGCTGACCTCTCTCAGGTTGATGAAGGTTTCAGAACGAGCCTTCTGAGCGTGAGTCTGGAAGAAGTTCTTATCCAGATGAACGTTTCTCTGGCCTCGGAACTGACAGATATAAGAGCCAATCAGAAGGTGGGGAAAAAAAGCAAAGCCCGAAGTGGTTTAGCATAAATTCAAATGTGCTTGAGTGCTGGATTCACTCTTACCTGTGGAGGCACCTGTGGGAGGAGAAAAAAAAGATGTCAGGATTCTCAGCTTCTTCCCTCAGAACAATAGAGCATTACAACAACATCCCTATATACAATACCTTATATACAGTATCCCTATATACAGTACCTTATATATAGTATCCCTATATACAATACCATATATACAGTATCCCTATATACAATATCTTATATACAGTATCCCTATATACAGTACCTTATATATAGTATCCCTATATACAATACCATATATACAGTATCCCTATATACAATACCTTATATATAGTATCCCTATATACAATACCATATATACAGTATCCCTATATACAATATCTTATATACAGTATCCCTATATACAGTACCTTATATATAGTATCCCTATATACAATACCATATATACAGTATCCCTATATACAATACCTTATATATAGTATCCCTATATACAATACCATATATACAGTATCCCTATATACAATATCTTATATACAGTATCCCTATATACAGTACCTTATATATAGTATCCCTATATACAATACCATATATACAGTATCCCTATATACAATACCTTATATACAGTATCCCTATATACAATACCATATATACAGTATCCCTATATACAATATCTTATATACAGTATCCCTATATACAGTACCTTATATATAGTATCCCTTTATACAATACCATATATACAGTATCCCTATATACAATATCTTATATACGGTATTACTATATACAATACTATATATTCAGTATCCCTATATACAATATCTTATATACAGTATCCCTATATACAGTACCTTATATATAGTATCCCTATATACAATACCATATATACAGTATCCCTATATACAATATCTTATATACGGTATCACTATATACAATACCTTATATACAGTATCCCTATATGCAATACCTTATATATAGTATCCCTATATGTAATACCTTATATACGGTATCACTATATACAATACCTTATATACAGTATCCCTATATGCAATACCTTATATATAGTATCCCTATATACAATACCTAATATACAGTATCACTATATACAATACCTTATATACAGTATCCCTATATGCAATACCTTATATATAGTATCCCTATATACAATACCTTATATACAGTATCACTATATACAATACCTTATATATAGTATCCCTATATACAATACCTTATATACAGTATCCCTATATACATTACCTTATATACAGTATCCCTATATACAGTACCTTATATATAGTATCCCTATATACATTACCTTATATACAGTATCCCTATATACATTACCTTATATACAGTATCCCTATATGCAATACCTTATATATAGTATCCCTATATACAATACCTTATATACAGTATCACTATATACAATACCTTATATATAGTATCCCTATATACAATACCTTATATACAGTATTCTTATATACAATACCCTGTATAAAGTACCTTATCTACAGTATTATTATATACGGTACCTTATCTACAGTATCCCTATATACAATACCTTATATACAGTATCCCTAAATACAATACCCTGTATACAGTACCTTATATACAGTATTATTATATACAATACCCTGTATACAGTATCCCTATATATGGTACCTTATATACAGTATCTCTATATACACTACCTTATATACAGTATTCCTATATATAGTACCCTGTATATTTAAAGATGATTATTCTTTTTTTCAATTATTTTTTTTTCTTCTGGATGTATGTAGGTAGGTTTCCAGGTAGAGCGAGTCACGGCTTGAAGTTTGAGTTGTATTAAATACAATCTTCTGTGAGTTTATTGGTCAGTTGCACAGCAGAAATCTAAATACTGACTGATTTTTTATACCATCTGATTACTCAAGTTCATGTAAACGTGGGGTCTAGATTATAATAGCAGGGTGTTCTGAGAAAAAGGTAACGGATTCAGCTTCTCTGGAGTAAGAAGGATCCTCCTCTGACCTCATAGATGGCATAGCCGATGGTGTGCATGTCCTCCCCGTCCTTTCTTAGCCGCCGCCGGTTCTTCTGGATCAAGCCCACCACCATGCTGCAGCCAGTTTCATTGTCGGTCGGGTCGTCATCCTCATCCTCCAGCTTGATCACAAACTGAGGGTTCATCCAGAACGTGTCTGCGGAGGTAGAGCAAATCAGATTAATCAAACCCACCTGTGTCTAGTTTATTTGCATTCAAGCCTGCAGACCCTTAATTAAGCTCTTGGACCAAATGAATGTCTCCAAATCTGAAGTATTGGAGGTCCTTGAAGATGAACTTATTATGATGAAAGGCTGTCACAGTTTAGCCGGCTTCGTCCACAGCTAGCAAGAGTCTTTGATAGTCTTACCTCTCATGAGAGAGGTGGTCTCTGCTACGATAAATACTAGGGCTGTGTATTGGCAAGAAACTGGCGATACAATACATATCATGATCAAGCGGTCACGGTTCAATATATCGCGATATATTGCGATACTGCAAGCAAAGTGATATACTGTGATTTTTCAACACCACTGTATGAACAGGTTTGCCAAATCTTACAATAGCATTGCGCACTTGTACGCTTGTTAATGTTGGAGTGGAGCTAAAAAGGGATTACAACACTGCCACCTAGTGGTCAGAGGTTTAAACACAACACACAATGATTCACTGTCTGCCAGGAATCTGTGTATTGAGCCTGTGTTTTTGAGAATCAATACCGTATCACCAAACACAATATCTCGATATTCGATATTTTTGATATTTTCCTACACCCCTAATAAATACTGACTTAGATTTGATCTGGATTGGTTTAACCAGAGAAGTTGAACATCGTGGAACTTGTGAGGCACTTGACTGACCAGAATTAGGTAAGTTCTCTGATGTCGCTGAGGGAGCTCCATACTCTGGACCATCTACTCCAAGACCATCTACTTGCTGTCTGACTTTGAAAGCTACTGCACACTGCAAACTCTGGCTGGACTTTGTTGGTAATCAGACTTGGGCACCTGCTCAGGCACTTGATCCAGAAGATCAAGAACCCTAAATCACAATGAGGTGCAGTATGAACCCGGCCTCTTACGGGGATGGTTCCTGCAGCCTCCCGCGGTGGACCCCCGTCTCCAGTTGCCAGGGTAGTTGCACACACTCCAGGGCTTTACAGAGTCGCTGGTGATGGCGTCCGGGGTCAGCGTGCAGATTTCTATCCGCGAGTACTGCTGCATGAACTCGGAAAACGCCATCCTGAGCACCATCACACGTACAAAAGTCAACACAGAGGAAGGAACAAGAAGCGTGTAACACAACGTTATACTAGTTTGCGTCATATTTCAGAAGTTTCACGCAAATCAGGAATCAAAAATGAACACAGTTCATGAATCACAAGCCCTGTTACCAGAATTCCCCGTCCTCTGCGTTGGCATTGGGTCGTTCTGCGGGATCCACAGAGTTCCATTCAGATGAGCTGCGAAGGTAGAAAGGAAAGGGTTCTATTAATTGCCCCACCCTGCCTTACCATCAGAGTCAGTCCTGACTGCCCTGGGGCCCTATGCAAATCCTGACATGCTCTGTCCTGACCTGACCCATGTAGGCCTAACTGACTCACACAAACAGATAGTCAGTCACACCGGGTGTCCTGGTCCTTTGTGAGAGCCCCCACTGAGAGGGGCTGGAGTCAGGCAGGCACATCTGCCGGTGAGTAAGAACTTTTTGCCTCTTGAACCCATCCGTGCTGTGAAACGGGCAGTGAGCACACTTGACCGGAGCAGTGGGCAGCCCTATCCACAGCGCCTGGGAAGCTGTTGAGGGTCAGGTGCCATGCTCAAGAGCGCTTCAGTCATGCCCTTTTGGTCCAGGGGATCGAACAGGCGACCTTTCGTTCACAAGACCGGATCCCTACTCAGCCCATGACTGCCCCACATCAGCCCTTAACTACCCCATAAGTGGTTCTCTTCAGTGTTTAGCCAAGTTCCAATAATCCTACTCAGGATTTCTGTTATGAAGGCAAATCTGGTGAAGGAGAAGAAGTGACTTCCCTTAAAGCTCCTAAACCCTCATGTACTGCCTGGATTGCTCTCCACTGAGGTCACTGCTGCAAAGCATGGGTTACATTTCATGCACATACATTTTTTGTATGCTCAGTATGGTCATTTCCACAAACGGCGCACCACCTGTTAGGAGGAGTTGGGAGCAGTGGTTACGTAAGAGCACACACTCACACACACACACAGTGAACAGCCTGTAGACGGCCCAGATAGACCACCATTTGACACGATCGTTCGACAAGCACAAGCAGCTCCCACAGTTTCCTGGACTGCTACAGACTAGAACCGCACCATCCTTCGTGTAATTTGCTCTGCTGATGTAACTGTGTATGAATCTCAGTATATATGTAACCAGTAAAACAGGGAAAGAAAGAGTATATGGTAATGACTTGCTGTGCTGGAAATAGCAAGATGTCTAGTACCCGTCGCTCCAGGCTCCAGTCCACTCCACCTGGCCCCAGGGGTTTCGCACCCGCACCAGCTTTTCCAGCCCGCCACGGTAGTGGACCTTAAACAAGCATGAAACAGACTCTTAGACTAACCCTACAAACACATTCACCAAACAGCAGACTCTACAAACATGTGGATAAACTCATATATAACTAATATATAACACATTTTATTCATTTATTATCACTTTTTTGAATTTTGTTTTGAATTTAAAGTGTCCTGGCTGGTTTCTGTCTGTACCTCGACAGCCCCTGTGAGAGAGTAGGCGTGTCCCTTGACCAGCTTCTGACGGGTGATGGCCTCTGAATCAGCAGCGCTCGTGATCTACAAACAAATAAACACAAACACCATATAAATAGTTCATTCAGACCAGACATGTGAAAGCTATCCAGTGAGCAGTGACTACAGGCATGTGAAAGCTATCCAGTGAGCAGTGACTACAGACATGTGAAAGCTATCCAGTGAGCAGTGACTACAGGCATGTGAGAGCTATCCAGTGAGCAGTGACTACAGGCATGTGAGAGCTATCCAGTGAGCAGTGACTACAGGCATGTGAGAGCTATCCAGTGAGCAGTGACTACAGGCATGTGAAAGCTATCCAGTGAGTAAAGACTTCAGTGGAATGTCTCACGTCTATGGAGCAGCCCAGCAGAGCTCCGGACTCCAGGGCCTTCTTGATGATCTGAAAGATGTTGGCCGGAGCTTTCCTCAGCTCGTAGCTCTCAGCGATGCCGCCAGTGAAGTCCTCAAAGCCCTCGGTGGTGGAGCCGCCAGACAGAGCCTCGTAGCAGCCGTTAACTCTACCAGAGACGAATACAATACAATACAATACAATACAATACAATACAATACAATACAATAGCACACCTTGACCACTAGTGCTTACACACTAAGGACTATTGCACTCTTTGGCAATTGTTTTTGCACACATCTGCATTTAACCCATCTGTGCAGTGAACACACACACTAGGGGGCTGTTAGCACACTTGCCCGGAGTGGTGGGCAGCCCTATCCACAGCTCCCAGGGAGCATTTTGGGGTTAGGTGTCTTGCTCAAGAGCACTTCAGTCATGAACCTCCAGCCCACGACTGACCCTCAGAAAGATATCAGTGAAATGGATCACTGAGATGAGGCTAACATGTTTAGAGGGCAGTGCTCTGTGATGCTAGCACTGTAGCTAATACTGTGTAGTAACAATAGTGTATCACTTTGACTGTGGAAGAAGTTTTGGCTGTTAATCTTATCAAGGTCAGCAATCCAGACAGTCCCTATGGCCACTTCTGGCTAGTTAAGACCTAGTTACCCAGTGTTAATGATAATCAATAGCCAATAGGGGACCATAGATTGAAGTGAACGCCTACAGTAAATGCTAATGAGTTTTGCCTCATTTGCTTTTCTAAATTGCACAAATCCAGCCAGCCAAGTTACCAGCAGTCAGACCCACCCTGTTTGTTATGAGGGGCTCTGTGGTCAGTAACGGTCCTGAGGTTAAACAGTTTAGCAGTGTTTACACAAACAGACGTACTTGGCGTAGGCCTTCTCCAGCAGGGCGCTCCAGAACTCGTTACCCTCCTCAGAGTGGACAAACAGCAACTTCCCGTCCTTCACTGGCAGCCGGTCATCGATGACGACGTCCATCCACTCGCCAAACTGCCAGAACTACAGAGGACGAGAGCAAAGTGCTGATTGAGGAATGGATAGGAATCTCACTGCCTTACACAGTTTTACTCATAGAGCCAATATGAAGGCACGCCATCATCACTGTAGCATATAAACACTGTTGAAAGCCTCCAAACCTTTCTTTGACTCTTCAGTCTATCCTTACAAAAAAGAAATTTATTTATTTATTTATAAGTGTACCATTAGTTTACTTCTTTTAAACTAAAAGGAAGTGAGTATGCTTTCAGTTTACTTTTTATGTACTTCTCAGTGATATACTAAACACAGTTATACTTAAGTATGCTTGGGTTATACTGACAAGTATAGAACAGTCTAAGTATATTTGGTCTTTACTTGTACTTAATCTTTTGATTGAGATAGTAGAAGTAAGTATTCTTGCTCTGCACAAAACACATCCAGTACAATATTTATTTAAAATTTGATTTATAAAGATTTATAAAAATACAAATATGTTTCTTAATCTGAGTGTCTTGTAATTGTTGTTAAGTTCTATTCTAAGTAGAAAAAAACCCAGTCATATACTTTAAAGTACAACAATAATATAAGCAGTAAATTATAAGTATCATGTTAAGTTCACTTAAAGAAAACATACAAGCTAGTAAACTAACAGTAAACCCTTAAGATTACTTTTAGTGTAATTGCAGTACAAAAGATGTACTACTAGTTTTATACTTGATTTACTACTCTTACACTTAAAGTGTACTTAAAAGTATACTTTTAAAAACTAGAAAGTGGACCAATTTAGTCCCAAGAAGTATTAAAATAGTACATATACAAGTGTACTACTAGTACAATGACATTAGTATAGTAATCACATAATAGTATACTTAATAATATAATAAAATGAACTTTAAGTATACTTATTTTCTGTAAGGGTATATATCATTGCTGTCTTCACAGTAGACGCCAAAAACATACTGTACTTTCAATGTAAGTCAATAGCTCTAGCTGTAGCTCCGAGAAGACAAATCAGGAGGAACTTCATCATTTGTTACCTCAGAAGTAGCTTTAACTCCTGTACTTATCGATGACTACTGAGTATTCAGACATACTAGCCACTCTCGCCTACTGATTTTGCCTACTGAGTAGTTGGCAAGTAGGCGAATTCGGACACACCCAATAGCTCTCAATTCAGTTGGTCAACCAGGTAATGTTGCATACTACTGAATGACTACTGAGTATTCAGACATACTACCTACACTATCCTACTAATTTCACCTACCGAATAGTTGGCAAGTAGGTGATTCCAGACGCACCCCATGGCTCCAGATTCAGTAGGTCATCCTGGTAACGTTTGCATACTACTGAATGACTACTGAGTATTCGGACATACTACCCGCACTCGCCTACTGATTTCACCTACTGAATAGTTGGCAAGTAGATGATTTCGGACGCACCCCATGGCTCCAGATTTAGTAGGTCAACCAGGTAATGCTGGCGTACTACTGAATGACTACTGAGTATTCTAACATACTAGTCACACCCACCTACTGATTTTACCTACGGAGTAGTAGGCAAGTAGGCAATTTCAGATGCACCCCATGGCTCCAGATTCAGTAGGTCAACTAGGTAATGTTTGCGTACTACTGAATAACTACTACTAGTATTTGGACATACTACCGGCACTCGCCTACTGATTTCTCCTACTAAATAAATGGCAAGTAGATGATTTTGGACACACCCAATAGCTCTCAATTAAGTAGGTCAACCTGGTAATGTTTGCATACTACTGAATGACTACTGAGTATTTGGACGAACTACTTGCACTTGCCTACTGATTTCCCTACTAAATAAATGGCAAGTAGATGATTTCGGATGCACCCCGTGGCTCCAGATTCAGTAGGTCATCTTGGTAACGTTCACGTACTACTCAATGACTACTGAATATTCGAACATACTAACCGCACTTGCCTACTGATTTCGCCTACTGAATAGTTGGCAAGTATATGATTTCGGATGCACCCCATGGCTTCAGATTCAGTAGGTAATCTGGGTAATGTTCACGTACTACTTAATGACTACTGAGTATTCGGACATACTACCTGCACTCGCCTACTAAATAATTGGCAAGTAGATGACTTCGGACGCACCCTATGGCTCCAGATTCAGTAGGTCAACCAGGTAATGTTTGCGTACTACTGAATGACTACTGAGTATTCTAACATACTAGTCACACCCACCTACTGATTTTACCTACGGAGTAGTAGGCAAGTAGGCAATTTCGGACGCACCCCATGGCTCCAGATTCAGTAGGTCAACCAGGTAATGTTTGCGTACTACTGAATGACTACTGAGTATTCTAACATAGTAGTCACGCCCACCTACTGATTTTACCTACGGAGTAGTAGGCAAGTAGGCAATTTCGGACGCACCCTATGGCTCCAGATTCAGTAGGTCAACCAGGTAATGTTTGCGTACTACTGAATGACTACTGAGTATTCTAACATACTAGTCACGCCCACCTACTGATTTTACCTACGGAGTAGTAGGCAAATAGGCAATTTCGGACACACCCTATGGCTCCAGATTCAGTAGGTCAACCAGGTAATGTTTGCATACTACTGAATGACTACTGCGTATTCTAACATACTAGTCATGCCCACCTACTGATTTTACCTACGGAGTAGTAGGCAAGTAGGCAATTTCGGACGCACCCCATGGCTCCAGATTCAGTAGGTCAACCAGGTAATGCTGGCGTAGTACTAAATGACTACTGAGTATTCTAACATAAGTAGGCAAGTAGGCGCATTGTAGATGCATGTATACAGACATTGTATGCAAATCAATCAGTTACAGTATATACTATGTCATCGCTGTCCAAAGGAAACATGTCTTTCCATCTTTCCATCGTGTGAATATTTTATGATAAATGGACCAATAGAAATGCTCCAAAATAGCTTGGAAGAAATTCTGGTTCCATTGACTTACATTGAAAGTAAAGAGGTTTTTGGCCTCTCCTGTACAGTTGCCATTTTGGAGATACTTTTTTTTCATTGGACAGCGGCGATATACACTGCATATTATATATTACATGAATAATTGTAACTGAATAAATTATAGCATTTTGTTATAGCGTCCACCAAACTTCCTGAATCTGGCTGTTTTGGTTTCCTCCAGGCTCAATGGATTTACTATTGTTCTTCTTTCTGTTTTGTGTTAATGGGAGTCTGTAAGCTATGAGTCTCTTTTGCATAATGCAAAGCAGGTTGAAATCCCTGCAACAGCCTACTGCTGTCAGGAAACAGAGAAACCTTGGTTTCATTAACATATAATATTCAGGTGTCAGCAAGAAAGGCATGAGGAGCGGGAGAGAAACGCTGCTCAGCATCACACAACAGTGTGTTCGAAGACTCAGTAGTCCTTCAGTAGTACAGTATATATATATATATATATATATATATATATATATATATATATATATATATATATATATATATATATATATATATATACAGTATTAAACAGTCAGTGTAGGGGCCTAGGAACCATAAAGGTAATATGAAGGTAGTGAAGCGGTGTTCAGACTTTGGTACCTGAAAGTGAAAAATCCCGGCGTAGTTGGACCCGAAATCCTGGCCGCTGGGGACCACCCTGGCCATCACGTCGCCATTCATAGTGAGAGAGGCAATGGCCGCTAAGAGCCAGCAGTCACCTGAAAGAGAGAGAGATGGAGAGACAACTCAGTCAAAGGGTACATTGTCCTAATGTGTGTATATATATATATATATATATATATATATATACGTTTTTTAATTAGTAAATTTACATACAGTGTAAAAAAACTGTTGTATGTGAAATACACACACACACACACACACACACACACACACACACACACACACACACACATATATATATAAAATGTGTGTGTGTGTGTGTGTTTGTATTTATATATTGGATAATATCATAATTTGGGGATATTATGTTTCTTTGTCACACCTGTTCCACTTCCAGTACCCCCACCCCACCCCAAACAACCCGACTTCCCTGTTCTCCCATCTTACGTTACATGTGAGGAACAATCGTTAATCTCCTAACAATAAAACATTTATTTATAACATGTATTTATTATGTATATAGTATAGTATTATATAGTATAAATGTGACAGTTATTAATAACAAACTCGAGCAGTTAAGCTAGTGATTAATCTGTAATCTCAGCACGATGGGGAGAGAGCAGTGCGTTACACCACCTCCACAAATGTGCTTCTGGAAGAAAAATTCTGTGTGGAAAGCCTTTCCAGAAGAGTTGAAGCTGTTATAGCTGCAAAGGTTGGGCCAACATCACATTAAACCCTATAAATTAAGAGTGGGACGTCACTCAAGTCTATATGTTTGTGAAGATATATATAGTGTATATGAGACTGTATGTGTGTGTTTGGTCTCTACCCCATTCCGTCTCCCACACAGATCAGGTTTCATCCGTGGTCTCAGGTGATGTTTGCTCAAACAGCAAATTGCTAAGAACATAGGCAGTGGATGCACTTAACGGGCTTTGTGTTCTTGTGTAAGACCCACCCAGTGGTTGCTTTCATGCTCTTCCAAAGCCACCCATTAATGTGTTGGAACATGAATACAACAGTGCAGGAAAAACTAGACCTGCTGGTTAGAGGAACCTCCAAACACACTTCCCGTTAAGGGTTTAGGCGAAGCGTTGGAGTGACGTTTGATTTTTACTGATACTCGTCAGTCATATTTACAACCAGTTATGTTTACAACCAGTGAATTCGGGATTGCGTAAAACTTGAAGTGAATGATGTTGGAAAATATAAATGTGATGTACTTTTTAACACAGCAAAGCAACGACAGGATATGTTTTCTCCAGACCTCAAGCTTTGTGGTGGGCATTTCTAGTTAACCATCTGGTATATACAGCCGTTGGACGAGCACCTGAGCTTGTAGTCTGATCATATCATGTTCATGTGTTTTGTAAATACATCACCCATCCAGTCTACCAATAGTGACCGCCAGTCTAGTCACTTTGGCTTTCTTGCCTCTTGTCTACGTCCAAGCTACATCATCAGAAGGGAGCTCTACTGGTTGCATAGCAGAAAACTTGGGAGGTGGGATTTAAGGAAGTAGTTGACTCGCTATTGCCGTGTCTCAACTTCCACCTGAATCTCATGCCTACAAATCACCTCTCGCTCCAAAATCCAATTTGTGATCCAGTTTCTTAAGGAGCATACCCAACATCGAGCAAACCAGTAGGACAACCCCTCAGCATGCTTTCCCTATGACTAAAGACACTGTATACTCTTCGGACACACCCAGCCCCTCCAGGTAACCTCTTGTTTTCTGGAGCCCTTGTTTGCAACGAATACGAGGAAAGAAAACCTCAACGTCCAGCAGGTTTAAGGTGTTTTCTGCACTTCAGCCAAGCCTGCATGGGTGTGCAAAACCGTTGTGGCCCAGAAGAAGACGAGCTCTATAACTGTAGATACTGCAGGTGATGCTATGGCAGGTGACACCTAAGATGGAAGTGCTATGATAAATGTCTAATAGGACTTTTCAGGTTGGGAGGTTATACATGCTGTGTTGCCAGAGGCCACAGGTCTTTAAATCCAGACTTTGAGTCCAGAGTCCAGACACTGTCATGGCGCTGGTGGTCCAAGGTGAGACAAAAGTAGCCCACATATTATTGATGTTTGTATGGCCCTCATGTCTCTTCTTGCAGGGACAGCCCATGATTGGTGGTGGTGGTGGGTGTGTGTGGGAGGGGTGTATACAGTATAGAGTGTACTGTGAAAAATCCTACCATGTTTTGGCCCATGCAACATCTTGCTTGTTATCGGCCTCAATACTGATCCCAAAAATGTGGTTCTTCGAGGGTTCTTTAGCAAAGAAAATGGTTCTATGTAGAGCTGAGAACACTCCAACAACCCTTTGCATGATTAACTAGTCTTTGATTCTTGAAACGGTTCTTCAGATTGATTGAAAATGGGGGTATTTTCCAGCTGAACTCAAACAGGAGCATTCACTGGTAAACTATCTGGTATATATATATATATATATATAAAGAGAAGCAACCTGTAACACATAAAACCCGATGGAGGACAGCAGTCAGACTTTGAATTACGCCCAAACAATTACGAGACTGCATCGGAAAAACCGCCCCAACCAGTTTGGGGTGGCGGCTTCAACAGCGCAGCAACAGCCAGTGTGTTTGTTTGTGGGTGTGTTTGTGTGTATGCGGGTGGGAGTCGCATTTCCTGACTCAGGCCCTGAAGCGGAACGCTGCCACGGTTTCCCCACTTAGGAACGACGTTGATGGTGATGTGTCTCAGTATGCGTCCACTTACCCAGAGCCCCCTGGCAGATGTCGGTCCTCGTGGCTCCACCGCTGATGAACTGGGGTTTGGAGCACAGCTCCTGCACAACACAGTAAACAAGATGAGCTCCAGCTTCGACAGGGACACACCTTCTACACTGATACAGCCGGTGTTTCACAGCTTGCATCACGTTTGCAGCTTATTTGGGTTCCACTATAGATAAATATCAGCAGGAAATTATACTTCTGCTCAATTATACATCCAGGTTGGTGGACGGCAACTACTGTTTTGGACTAGAAGGTTGGTTGATGGCCATTGCCATGGATTTAAGCCTTCACTTTAGTGAAAAAATAGTAATAAATACAAATGAACACATTCTCACAGCCTTCCATACGTGAAGCCCAACGTCATCCAATGAAATAGCATTTATTTTTAAATCTAAGATGCTCTCCCAGCTTTACATATGACTCATCTTCTCCACTCGACACTGCTAGCAACACTCAGCTCCCAAAACAACATGCAAGTCAAGGATTAACCAATCAGTGTGTCCAGCACTCACTCCCGGTCTCTTCCATTGCAGTCCTCTGGTCTTGGCCGAGTTGGCTCCCAGCTCCTTAAAGCCTAGGGATTGGGGGGCGGCGGGGAACGCGGGGTCACAGAACAGCTGGCCACTGCTCAGACACTGGCTCCTCAGCTCCTCATAGTCCTGGTTCAGGTACTTGTTGGCATTCGAGTTGGTGCCAAAACCCGCGGCCCTGGCTCGCTTCTTCGCCAAAGTCAAGGCCACTCCAGACATGTTTTCTCTTGTAGTCCGGTAAAGAAGACACAGTGCCTCGACTTCCAGTGGTGAGCTAAATAACATTCATTCTCTCCGCCCCTCAGAGTCAGCCTCTCTCTCTCTCTCTCTCTCTCTCTCTCTCCCAAGGGCGGGGATTTGTTCACTCTGCTATGGACCTCAGAGCCAGGAAGCAAGAGCAAGCACTGGGAATAAAAACAAGCTGTGGGTTGTTTCCAGAGTGAACTTGCCCAAGCAAGAAAGATGCTGTTGTTCAGAGTAGATGGACTTAGTGGTGGAAGTAATGGAGAGAAAGAGGGGCTCTTATCCACTGGAGGGCAGCGAAAAGTCATTACTCACCCATTAACGGCGAACACAGAAACAGGAGCTCACAGCCACTGACCAGCCGAGATAGGAGGCAGGTCATCCACAGACATGCAACTCACCCCGATGGGACCCATGGGTCGGTGTGAGTGGCCACACCTTCAACACGTCTACAGCTTCACACTAGCCGGCTGCAGGACACTACTCCTGGTTTTCGAACGAGGCGAACCCATGGCCCCACAACATCCAGCCGTAGTGCGAGTAGAGATGGGCACTCGACTGAGCGACTCGAGTCAAAGTCGCACTTAAGTCATCTAGATAAAGACTTGACTTGAAACTCGTCCCTAATGACTCTCGTCGCGACTCCAAAATAACTTAAACAGTAAGAGTCAGTCTGTTATCAGGGCACTGTGCGCGAAAGTTATAGAAAAAATACTAAAAATACAAAAAATAATAAAAATAACGAGGGTGGCATGGCTTCCGCCGGAGTACCATACGTGGTAGTCTTTGGCTACAGCGAGCTTAAAGTCCCTGGACATAACCGAAGGGTGGTGACGTGTAAAGAATGTGGGAAATTAAAGACACTAGGACGATCACACTGAACTTCATAAGGCATCTGAAAACGCTAGCCATGTAGCCGTCAACACAGCTAATATATAAAATACAGTTATATTCCATCTTCTTTTTCACCAATCATGCATCCTCATCGGGCCAGACTCAGACTCACTCTCAAATTTGATCTCCTTAAAATGTAATGGCAGTGCTGCCCTTACAGAAAATAAGTATACCTAAAGTTAATTTTATTAAGTATACTTTATGCAGTTACTATACTAATGTCATTGTACTAGTAGTACACTTGTATATGTACTATTTTAATACTTATTGGGACTAAATTGGCCACTTTCTAGTTTTTAAAAATATACTTTTAAGTACACTTTAAGTGTAAGAGTAGTAAACCAAGTAAACAACTAGTTTACATCTTTTGTACTGCAATTACACTAAAAGTAATCTTAAGGGTTTACTGTTAGTTTACTAGCTTGTAAGTTTTCTTTAAGTGAACTTAACATAACACTTGTAATTTTACTGCTTATATTATTGTTGTACTTTAAAGTATACGACTAGGTTTAAGATTTTTTCTACTTAAAATAGAACTTAACAACGTTTACTTACTCACCAGTGGACACACGTAAAATAAACAAGATACTCTCAGATTAAGAAACATATTTGTATCTTTATAAATCTTTATAAATCAAATTTTAAATAAATATTGTACTGGATGTGTTTTTGTGTAGAGCAAGAATACTTACTTCTACTATCTCAATCAAAAGATTAAGTACAAGTAAAGACCAAATATACTTAGACTGTTCTATACTTGTCAGTATAACTCCAGCATACTTAAGTATAACTGTGTTTAGTATATCACTGAGAAGTACATAAAAAATAAACTGAAAGCATACTCACTTCCTTTTAGTTTAAAAGAAGTAAACTAATGGTACACTTGAATAAACTTCTTTTTTATAAGGGTGTGTAAACATTTAGGACACACCTACTGAGCCTACTGACACCTCTACTTAAGTCTAAGTTGTAAAGCGAGTTATATTATAATGTAAGCAACAGTTGCTGTTCACTTTGAATCTGTTGTGTTTTTTTAACATGGGGAAATAGGCCTCTAGCCTAAAGACTTGTGACTTGAATTAGACTCTAGCCTAAAGACTTGTGACTTGACTTGGACTTTAGCCTAAAGACTTGTGACTTGACTTGGACTCTAGCCTAAAGACTAATGAATTGACTTGGACTTTAGCCTAAAGACTTGTGACTTGAATTGGACTCTGAAGACTTGTGACTTGACTTGGACTTTAGCCTAAACACTTGTGACCTGACTTTGACTTTAGTCTAAAGACTCATGACTTGACTTGGACTCTAGCATAAAGACTTGTGACTTGACGTGGACTCTAGTCTAAAGACTCATGACTTGACTTGGACTCTAGCCTAAAGATTGTGACTTGACTTAGACTCTAGCCTAAAGACTTATGACTTGACTTGGACTTTAAAGACTTGTGACCTGACTTGGACTCTAGCCTAAACACTTGTGACCTGACTTGGACTCTAGCCTAAGGACTCATGACTTGACTTGGACTTTAAAGACTTTTGACTTGACTTGGACTTGTGATTTGTGACCTGACTTGGACTCTAGCCTAAAGACTTGTGACCTGACTTGGACTCTAGCCTAAAGATTCATGACCTGGCTTGGACTCTAGCCTAAAGACTTGTGACCTGACTTGGACTCTAGCCTAAAGACTCGTATTTGGACTTGTATTCTGTGATTTATGAACTCAACTTATACTCTAGCCTAAAGACTTGTGACCTGACTTGGACTCTAGTCTAAAAACTCATGACTTGACTTGGACTCTAGCCTAAAGACTTGTGACCTGACTTGGACTCTAGTCTAAAAACTCATGACTTGACTTGGACTCTAGCCTAAAGACTCATGACCTGACTTGGACTCTAGCCAAAAACTTGCGACTTGGACTTGTATTCTGTGATTTGTGAACTCAACTTGGACTCTAGCCCAAAGACTTGTAACCTGACTTGGACCCTAGCCTAAAGACTCATGACCTGACTTGGACTGTAGCCTAAAGACTTGTATTTGGACTTGTATTCTATGATATGTGAACTCAACTTGGACCCTAGCCTAAAGACTCATGACCTGACTTGGACTCTAGCCTAAAGACTCGTGATTTGGACTTGTATTGTCTGACTTGTGAACTGGAGTGGAGCACCCCTGCGCAGTAGGGCTATCAGAACAGTCACTGTTCCAGTAAACATACACACTGCAGGTACGTCTGCTGGTCCTTTCTCAGGGACGTGTTCTCCTCCCCCTAAACTGCTGCTGCCTCCTATACCTGGAGCACATCCGGAATCCACTCGCCCACACTGCATGGAATGACGCTCCGGAAGAACCAGTTCTGTGTACTGCCCTTAGAGGGTCGTATCTCAGCCACCTCATAACTCAAAACCACTAGTATACATCCAAGCTGCAGACGGTTCTGATGTTTGAGCTCATGTTTGGCACATGTGGGTCTTGAAAGCTATTATTATTTTTTTAATAATTACCTTTGGCACACATGCGGTTTGCCAGTATGAACCATGAGCCATTATAAAACCATATAATACAAGAATCTGCATATATCAGAAGAATAAATGATGATAATATAAGAAGGTTTGGTTCCCTCACCAGCACACTCGATTTAACGTGTGGTGGTTGGACAACTGCAAATAATAATGATAATAATAATACAGTGAACACACTGACCTACACTAAATCAGGAGAGATAATACATTGTGTGGCACCGCTTACAAAAAAGAAGTTTATTCAAGTGTACCATAATATACCTCTTTTAAACTAAAAGGAAGTGAGTGTGCTTTCAGTTTACTTTTTATGTACTTCTCAGTGATATACTAAACACAGTTATACTTAAGTATGCTTGGGTTAAACTGACAAGTATAGAACAGTCTAAGTATATTTGGTCTTTACTTGTACTTAATCTTTTGATTGAGATAGTAGAAGTAAGTATTCTTGCTCTGCACAAAAACACATCCAGTACAATATTTATTTAAAATTTGATTTATAAAGATTTATTAAGATACAAATATGTTTCTTAATCTGAGTGTGTCTTGTTTATTTTACGTGTGTCCACTGGTGAGTAAGTAAACGTTGTTAAGTTCTATTTTAAGTAGAAAAAAATCTTAGACCTAGTCATATACTTTAAAGTACAACAATAATATAAGCAGTAAATTATAAGTATTATGTTAAGTTCACTTAAAGAAAACTTACAAGCTAGTAAACTAACAGTAAACCCTTAAGATTACTTTTAGTGTAGTTGCAGTACAAAAGATGTAAACTAGTTTTATACTTGGTTTACTACTCTTACACTTAAAGTGTACTTAAAAGTATACTTTTAAAAACTAGAAAGTGAGACAATTTAGTCCCAAGAAGTATTAAAATAGTACATATACAAGTGTACTACTAGTACAATGACATTAGTATAGTAACTACATAAAGTGTACTTAATAAAATGAACTTTAAGTATACTTATTTTCTGTAAGGGACAGCGGCCATCCAGGACTAAATCACCACTGTCCCATGTGAACTTTACCCATCAGTGTTAGAAATAACCCGCATACACACTTACACAGAAGTGGGCTTATCTGATTAAGAGCTGGTTTCACAGGTCGAGTTTTCCTTAACAGAAAATAAGTATACTTAAAGTTCATTTTATTAAGTATACTTTATGCAGTTACTATACTAATGTCATTGTACTAGTAGTACACTTGTATATGTACTATTTTAATACTTTTTATACCACTACACCACTGTACTAACCACTACACCACTGTACTAACCACTACACCACCATACTAACCACTACACCACCATACTAACCACTACACCACCGTACTAACCACTACACCACTATACTAACACTACACCACCATACTAACCACTACACCACCATACTGACCACTACACCACCATACTAACCACTACACCACCGTACTAACCACTACATCACCATACTAACCACTACACCACCATACTGACCACTACACCACCGT
This sequence comes from Megaleporinus macrocephalus, assembly GCA_021613375.1. Taxonomy (NCBI): domain Eukaryota; kingdom Metazoa; phylum Chordata; class Actinopteri; order Characiformes; family Anostomidae; genus Megaleporinus; species Megaleporinus macrocephalus. Next base: position 9,393,828 of record CM038728.1, read on the forward strand.
ACTGACCACTACACCACCGTACTAACCACTTTAGGCCTCACTCAGAATGTAATAGGGCCTACACATTCCTGTAATCACACACTAGATCTAGTTTTGACTTTAGGTGTTGATTTACATAATCTTACTGTTCTTCCACAGACTTCAGTAGTTTCAGATCACTACCTAATTTCATATGAATTGAGTCTTAGTGAAAGTGTATGTACATCACCCCGTTATTGCATGAAACGTTCAATAATGACAAATACATCTCAGCACTTTATTGAAACTCTTCCAGATTTATCAACTATAGCTTCTCCTTCAGACCCAACAGAGCTAGACAGACTAACTGACTGCGTAGAAAATACGCTCCGACTAACTTTAGACAACGTCGCACCTATAAAAATTAAAAAGATGCAACAAAAAAAGCTTGCTCCGTGGTACAACAATGAAATACGCACCTTAAGACAGACAGTACGGAAATTAGAACGCAAATGGAGAGTGACCAAGCTAGAGGTATTTCACTCTGCTTGGAAGGACAGCCTTAGCAGTTACAGAAAGGCACTTATTAAAACACGCTCAGCATACCTGTCCACACTCATCGAGCACAACAAAAACAATCCTAGAGTTTTATTTAGCACAATCGCAAAACTTACCAAAAATCAGGCAGGATCTGAACCTCAAATACCCGCCAACCACAGCAGCAATGATTTCATGGACTTTTTTAATAGCAAAATCGAGAATATTAGACAAAAAGTTCTACCAATACGAGTAACCTATCCTTCATCTGGTTTGGCTCAAACAGCACAAAATGTGATTTTAGAAGAAAGACTAGAAACATTTTCTCCACTACAGCAGACAGAACTAGAAAAACTAATCTCTTCTTCAAATTCTGCTACATGCACACTCGATATGATTCCAACAAGCCTATTGAAACAAGTATTACCAGCTATTATTAAACCCATCTCAACTATCATCAACTCTTCTCTTAGTCTGGGTCATGTACCTAAGTCTTTTAAACTAGCTGTGATAAAACCCTTGATAAAGAAGCCAAATCTTGACCCCAGAGAACTGTCCAGTTATAGACCCATTTCCAATTTACCTTTTATCTCTAAGATTTTAGAAAAGGCTGTAGCTCGACAACTCTGTTCTCATCTACATACGAACAACATATATGAAAAATTCCAATCTGGTTTTAGGCCACACCACAGCACAGAGACAGCTTTAGTTAAGATAACAAATGATCTTCTTCTTGCCTCTGATCAGGGCCATGTATCTCTACTAAGTGCAGCTTTTGACACTATAGATCACACTATTCTCTTGGACAGGCTAGAAAATATTGTTGGAATCACAGGAACAGCGTTATCCTGGTTCACATCTTACCTTAGTGATCGCTTTCAGTTTGTAAAGATAAATAATGTATCATCTAATTATACAAGAGTGAAATATGGAGTTCCACAAGGTTCTGTTTTAGGTCCTCTGTTATTTACACTATATATGCTACCATTAGGCTCAGTTATAAATAGACATGGAATTAGTTTCCACTGTTATGCCGATGACACACAGCTGTACATATCAGCCAAACCAGATGATAAATCCAGATTAAATAAAATAGAAGATTGTGTAAGAGATATTAGACTTTGGATGCTACAGAACTTCCTTCTTTTAAACCCAGATAAAACGGAAGTTCTCCTCCTCGGCCCAAAGGCTGCTCGGACTAAATGTTCAGATTTAATGTTAAATCTTGCTGATTTCTCTGTAGTTCCTGGTTCAGTAGCCAAAAATCTTGGTGTAACAATCGACTCAGATCTGACATTTAATCAACACATAGGTAATATTACAAGAACAGCGTTTCTTCACCTACGAAACATTTCAAAGTTAAGAAATGTGTTATCTGTGTCTGATGCTGAAAAGTTGATACATGCCTTTATATCCTCAAGGCTAGATTACTGTAATGCATTATTGTCAGGATGCTCCAGCAGGAACCTGAATAAACTCCAGTTAGTTCAGAACGCTGCAGCTAGAGTACTAACTAAAACCAGGAAATTCAATCACATCAGTCCAGTTTTATCAGCGCTAGACTGGCTTCCTGTTAAATTCCGTATCGACTATAAAATTCTATTACTGACGTATAAAGCCCTGCACGGTCTCGCACCGGAGTACCTGCAAGATCTAATTTCCTATTATGAACCGCCACGTTCACTCAGATCACAGGATGCTGGTTTTCTAATAGTTCCTAAAATTCAGAAGACTACAATGGGGGGAAGAGCTTTTTCCTACAAAGCCCCAAAATTGTGGAATAATCTCCCAGTTAATGTTCGGGACTCTGACACAGTCTCAATATTTAAGTCTAGACTGAAAACATACTTGTTTAGTGTAGCTTTTGGTAATTAATCTTCTCTTTTAGATAAAGGCAGGAGATCTGGGGGTTCTTGGACACAGAGGTTTATGGTAAACTGAGATGTTGGTGCTGTTGTTCCACCACTTCACGCGATCACACAGGTTTGTTGATGGTGGAGTGAGGGGGGACCCCAGTGTCTCAGGGTACTCTCATGTCCATGTTACCTTCTGTTTCTCTCCTTTTAGTTTAGGCTGTTATAGTTAGATCTGCCGGAGTCGCCAACCACACTCTAAAATTCTGAAAATTCATATTCTCTACAGTCTCACTCCCGAGCCCAACTAACTCTCTCTCTTTACTCTTCCTGAGGAAATGACTGTCCTCCCGTCTGTTGAAGGCTGTTGAAGGACTGATCATCGGGCCATCACCCCACCATCACCAGCCAGCTCACCTGTCCATTTACTGCTACACCCACAGTTACATCACTGTGCCATCCAGATGCACCAGCACTGAGATAGGATGGGACTGTTTCAGCTCACGCCCACTTAACATAAAGACTCAGTCAGAGACTGCCTCAGCCAGAGACTGCCTCAGTCATACACTGCCTCTACCTGTGCAGCTTCTAAAGCTTTGCTATCCAGATTTCAAACACAGGCTCCTTTCTTTGGTATTTAGTTCAAACTGTAAATACTGTTTGACCAGAGGAGGATGGGTCTCCCCTTGTGAGTCTGGTTCCTCCCAAGGTTTCTTCCTCCAGTTGAGGGAGTTGTTCTTGCCACTGTTGCCTCTGGCTTGCTCACTGGGGGATATATGTTATAACTGTTTTCAAAACTCTGTAAAGCTGCTTTGAGACAACATCGTTGTAAAAAGCGCTATATAAATAAAATTGACTTGACTTGACTTGACTACACCACCGTACTAACCACTACACCACCGTACTAACCACTACACCACCATACTAATCACTACACCACCATACTAACCACTACACCACCATACTGACCACTACACCACCATACTAACCACTACACCACCGTACTAACCACTACACCACCATACTAACCACTACACCACCGTACTAACCACTACACCACCATACTAACCACTACACCACCACACTAACCACTACACCACCGTACTAACAACTACACCACCGTACTAACCACTACACCACCATACTAACCACTACACCACCATACTAACCACTACACCACCATACTAACCACTACACCACTGTACTAACCACTACACCACCATACTAACCACTAGACCACCACACTAACCACTACACCACCGTACTAACCACTACACCACCATACTAACCACTACACCACCATACTAACCACTACACCACCATACTAACCACTACACCACCGTTTGTGAAACGCAATATAAATGCAGCCTATCATTATTATTATTATGTTATTATTGATGGCCTCGAGGGAAGACAGCTGTCTTTAAACTGGCTGTCTTTAAACTCGCTCGGTAGCTGCGAGAACAGACAGTGGATTGGGTGGGTGGAGTCCTGGTATCCGCCTAGTCTTCCTCAGGCAGGTGTATAAAGTCCAGGTGGTTTGGAAGCTGGATGCTAGTGATCTACTGGGCTGCTCACACCACCTTCTGCAGAACATTACCTATACCAGATGGTGACCAAAGACTGAGAAACTAACATGACTCAGCATTTCACAATGACAGTCTGAAGGACATCTGAGAAGAAACAGGTTCTGAAAGATTCTGGTCCTAAGGCTGTGGTTGGACTGTGGCTGGGCTGGTAGTTCAGGGTTCCTGCTGGACTGAGATTGGCTGAAAAAGTGGTTTGATGTGCCTAAATATGACAGGATAATCCTCACCAAACAGCCAAATGAGTTTTGAGCCACCAGATGTCACTGTTCTCTCTGTTTTCAGTGCTTCCGATCCATTCCCGGCTCAATCAAGACAAAATCTTCACCTGGCTCTGGTCTGATGTGATCTGGAGAAACTTAATTACCTCTAAAAGCAACTTCATCATTTTTGGTGGACGGATACATGAAGTTTGGGATCACAGTGAAATTTTCTTGTTTTAATGGAGTATCTTCTTCCTTAACACAGCAATGGACTGACGGGTCTCTGAAGAAAGTTGTTTCTTTCTGGTCATTGTGAGCCGGTTAGCAAAACATCAACTGCTGATGCTTCAGATACTAAACTAACCTAGAATGTTGTTCTCCCTTTTATACTCACTTATTAGTAGAATGTTTTTCAGCTGTGCATCACAATTGAGCAAGAGTGTCCTAACAACCAATTAGTCCAATAACATCCTTAACTTGGATTGGAGGCCATACCAGGAGATTTAGACAGAGGACTGAGAATTACTGATAATAGAACTATATGTAAAATAAGCCTCTATACAAAAATAGACTTTAATACAAACATTTTTATTCTTTAAAAATCATCTGATACACTTACATTAATTGTGAAATGAACAATATTGTTTGTGAATTGCATGAAAATTGCATGAAATGAAATTCTAAAGTGATCATGGACATGGCATATGGGGTGGTCTGAACAAAGTTTGCACATTATACCCCACTTTTTTTGTACATCAAATAATTGAAGGTAACTATGTAACTTTTACTCAAAGGAAAGTTTAAATGAAATACTTTCTTTCTTACTTTTACTCAAGTATATTTTTAGATGGGTACTTTTACTTAAATTACAATTTTCTAGTACTATTTCCACCTCTGCAGAATTCTTTCAGACCAATCATAGGAAAGCTTATCCAGGATGTAATATCCTGCAGACACGTTTTAAGTATGTAAAGTAGATGGAACATAATCTGCTGGCCCATCATGTCATCTTACAAACAATAAAAAAGTGGCCCAAGTACACACCCTTGTGGAACACCATAAACACTCACATGTCTATGCAGGCACACCAGCAACCCTTACAAAAAAGAAGTTTATTTTATACTAAAAGGAAGTGAATATGCTTTCAGTGTACTTTTTATGTACTTCTCAGTGATATACTAAACACACTTATACTTAAGTATACTTGGGTTATACTGACAAGTATAGAACAGTCTAAGTATATTTGGCCTTTAATTGTACTTAATCTTTTTATTGAGATAGTAGAAGTAAGTATTCTTGCTCTGCACAAAAACACATCCAATACAATATTTATTTAAAATTTGATTTTAAAGATTTATAAAGATACAAACATGTTTCTTAATCTGAGTGTGTCTTGTTTATTTTATGTGTGTCCACTGGTGAGTAAGTAAACATTGTTAAGTTCTATTTTAAGTAGAAAAAATCTTAAACCTAGTCATATAATTTAAAGTACAACAATAATATAAGCAGTAAATTATAAGTATTAAGTTCACTTAAAAAAAGTCTTACAAGCTAGTAAACTAACAGTAAACCCTTAAGTTTACTTTTAGTGTAGTTGCAGTACAAAAGATGTAAACAAGTTTTATACTTGGTTTACTACTCTTACACTTAAAGTGTACTTAAAAGTATACTTTTAAAAACTAGAAAGTGAGACAATTTAGTCCCTAGAAGTATTTAAATAGTACATATACAAGTGTACTACTAGTACAATGACATTAGTATAGTAACTACATAACGTATACTTAATAAAATAAAATTTAAGTATTCTTATTTTCTGTAAGGGAAAGTTAGGTGGGGCACCATATCAGATGCAGCTGTGAGACTCAACAGAATAAGAAAGCATAAACAAAAGGATCCAGTAGTTTTCAAGATTAAGCGGCTTAGACCTGAGTGATAACCTCACCTGGGCCAACAACACTTGAGTAATAACCTCATTGGGGCCAACAACACTTCCAATCTGATCATTAAGGGACATCAGCGGACAGAGAGCTCAGTCCTCACCTCCTTCTACAGATGTGTGGTGGAGAGTGTTCTGTGCTCCAGCATTATTGTGTGGCATGGAAGCTGCTCTGCAGAGGGTGGTGAAGGCTGCACACCCTTACAGAAAATAAGTATACTTGAAGTTAATTTTATTAAGTATGCTTTATGCAGTTACTATACTAATGTCATTGTACTAGTAGTACACTTGTATATGTATTATTTTAATAGTTCTTGGGACTAAATTGGTCCACTTTCTAGTTTTTAAAAGTATACTTTTAAGTACACTTTAAGTGTAAGAGTAGTAAACCAAGTATAAAACTAGTTTACAGCTTTTGTACTGCAACTACACTAAAAGTAATCTTAAGGGTTTACTGTTAGTTTACTAGCTTGTAAGTTTTCTTTAAGTGAACTTAACATAATACTTTAAAGTATATGACTAGGTTTAAGATTTTTTTAACTTAAAATAACAATGTTTACTTACTCACCAGTGGACACACGTAAAATAAACAAGACACACTCAGATTAAGAAACATATTTGTATTTTTATAAATCTTTATAAATCAAATTTTAAATAAATATTGTACTGGATGTGTTTTTGTGCAGAGCAAGAATACTTACTTCTACTATCTCAATCAAAAGACTAAGTACAAGTAAAGACCAAATATACTTAGACTGTTCTATACTTGTCAGTATAACCCAAGCATACTTAAGTATAACTGTGTTTAGTATATCACTGAGAAGTACATAAAAAGTAAACTGAAAGCATACTCACTTCCTTTTAGTTTAAAAGAAGTAAACTAATGGTACACTTGAATAAACTTCTTTTTTGTAAGGACATGAGGATTGTCGGAGTCAACCTCCCCACCAACCTGGACATCTACACCTCCAGATGCAGGAAGAGGGCCACCTGCATCATGACGGACCCCCACTCACCCAGCACACACGGTAGTGAAGCAACCAGACTAAGAAAGACTAACTCTTAGAATGTCACACGACACTTCGTGCTATCATAACACTGCACTATATACTGAACCTACACTCGTAGTTCCATCTCATGTACCACATGTGTTGTGAATGACAATACACCTAGAGTACATGTGGAGTGTGTTGGGGACTGCTGAGTAGGCCCACAAACTTCAAACAATGCTCACGACGTTTGGTTAGATTTTAATGGAGGTGTGAATAAAAAATTTCATGACATAAAAACACTAAACACAAATAACCTCACGATAATTTCATAGTTTCAACAGCATGATCAAACTGGCTTTCAAAAAATGTTCAGCACCCTAACTTCAGTATTGATGCGCCTGTTTTTGTGTGCTTTGTCACGTCCATATCAGTAGTTCTCAGTCTATGGACCACTTGGTTGTGGTGGTAGAGTGATAGGTAGAGGGTCACTGTCAGTCTTAACATTAAAAATATTTAAATATTCAGATCGAGCTGATACTGTTCTGATACCGGATACTGATTCTGGCTAAATGCATCAGCAATGCAACCACAATTGGTGTAAGTTCACAAATACTATGCCTGGACGCATGAGCGAGATTGGACAGGGTTGTGGGAGCTCGAGTCGGCCTATCTCTCATAAAAGACCCTCAGCAGGAAGCTGCCGTCGTGGTTGGGCTGAGAGGTGGAGGGAATGATGACGTACTGTCCTGGCGGCAGCTCGAAGCGCTGGCACACTGCACGCATTGGATACAGCTCAGATATAAAGGCGGGCTTCAGGCGGGACAGCACCTCCGGGCTCAGGTGGACGCTCCTGCGGCCTGTATACTGCAACACACACACAAAGAAAAAACTTTTATTCAAGAAAAATGATCATGAAACACAGTGAATACTAACAGGCTACAGCTCTCTAGGTGTGTCAGTTTACTTACAGGGTCTATGTAATACAAATAAATTGGCATAGTATATTAAAAACAGTAGTAGTGAATATATATATATATATATATATATATATATATATATATATATATATATATATATATATATATATATATATATATATATATATATATATATATATATATATATTTGCAGTACTGTGAGACTGTGTTAGACTGGGAGCTTTTACTTACTCAGCAAATCACTTTATTTATTAAATATTCTAACAGTATTAATACAGTAAGTATATATTTTACATACGTCAGTGTGTTTATTTAACCCTTTCCAAGCTAACAGCCCAGTATTATTTACAGTTCTCATCTAATACCTGCTTTAACTGCTCAGTACTTCATTAAGCTAAATCAAGATTGCTGATGAAGGAACTGAATACATTCGTACAATGTATGTACTGTATATCCACCAATCAAACGCCAGCTGCAAACGCTAATTTTCCGTCTCTTCTGTTAGCGAGTCATGTGATCTGAACCCTTTACATCTGGAGCTCCGTTGCGCAAGCCATATGTACCATCTACCTGCAGATGCAGTTTTTCACTTGGGCTGATTCAGTCCGATCCAGTACATGTACTGCGTGTTCGTGAGGTGTTGAGAGCTTTGAACAGTTTTCATTTCTAGATTTGAGGCATTGTAAGAAGAGACTGATGAGGTAAATGTAGGTGTGTCACCATATCCAGACACACGGAACTGCTAGGTATGAACAGTTGGACGTCTGATCAGATTGGTCGAGATGTTGCTACCAAGCGTAAACAGGGCCCAAGTTCTTTAGATCAGCCAATCAGGGCACGTAGGTTTAAACCCCTGTTTGGTTTAACTAACTGACTGACTGGTTAATATCATTATATTACAGTATATTATATCACGTCACATGGTCAAGTCACATTATTATGACCACCAGTTAATGTCAAGTCAAGTCAAGTTTATTTGTATAGTGCTTTTTACAACGATGTTGTCACAAAGCAGCTTTACAGGAATTTTAAAAGCATGAAAACATGAAATCACTGCTCTTTATCCCCCTGTGAGCAAGCCAGAGGCAACAGTGGTGAGGAAAAACTCCCTCAACTGGAGGAAGAAACCTTGGGAGGAACCAGACTCACAAGGGGAGACCCATCCTCCTCTGGTCAAACAGTATTTACAGTTTAATAAACTAAAGCTGAGTCTGATGGTAGAAGCTTTAGAAGCTGTACAGGTGCTACATCAGGTGGATAATACAGCAATGCAGTCAAGGATGGAGCAAATGGCACAAACGGAGAGGAGAACTGGTTGGTGCCAAGTGACGAGGGGGCCCTGGTGGTCAATCCTTTACAGTATTAGGCGGGACAGGTGGGTGGTTATTTCCTCGGAAAGAGAAAAGAAAGAGTTAGTTCTGGTTTGTGTTAGTACAGAGACAGAGTTAGTTCTGGTTTGAGTTAGTACAGAGACAGAGTTAGTTCTGGTTTGTGTTAGTACAGAGACAGAGTTAGTTCTGGTTTAGGTTAATACAGAGACAGAGTTAGTTCTGGTTTGTGTTAGTACAGAGACAGAGTTAGTTCTGGTTTGGGTTAGTACAGAGTCAGAGTAAATTCTGGTTTGAGTTAGTACAGAGACAGAGTTAGTTCTGGTTTGGGTTAGTACAGAGACAGAGTTAGTTCTGGTTTGTCAGAGTAAGTTCTGGTTTGTGTTAGTACAGAGACAGAGTTAGTTCTGGTTTGTGTTAATACAGAGACAGAGTTAGTTCTGGTTTGGGTTAGTACAGAGACAGAGTTAGTTCTGGTTTGTGTTAGTACAGAGACAGAGTTAGTTCTGGTTTGTGTTTGTACAGAGACAGAGTTAGTTCTGGTTTGTGTTAGTTCAGAGACAGAGTTAGTTCTGGTTTGGGTTAGTACTGAGACAGAGTTAGTTCTGGTTTGGGTTAGTACAGAGACAGAGTTAGGTCTGGTTTGGGTTAGTACAGAGACTGAGTTAGTTCTGGTTTGGGTTAGTACAGAGACAGAGTTAGTTCTGGTTTGAGTTAGTACAGAGACAGAGTTAGTTCTGGTTTGAGTTAGTACAGAGACAGAGTTAGTTCTGGTTTGGGTTAGTACAGAGACAGAGTTAGTTCTGGTTTGTGTTTGTACAGAGACAGAGTTAGTTCTGGTTTGTGTTAGTTCAGAGACAGAGTTAGGTCTGGTTTGGGTTAGTACAGAGACGGAGTTAGTTCTGGTTTGGGTTAGTACAGAGACAGAGTTAGTTCTGGTTTGTGTTTGTACAGAGACAGAGTTAGTTCTGGTTTGTGTTAGTTCAGAGACAGAGTAAGTTCTGGTTTGTGTTAGTACAGAGACAGAGTTAGTTCTGGTTTGTGTTAATACAGAGACAGAGTTAGTTCTGGTTTGGGTTAGTACAGAGACAGAGTTAGTTCTGGTTTGTGTTTGTACAGAGACAGAGTTAGTTCTGGTTTGTGTTTGTACAGAGACAGAGTTAGTTCTGGTTTGGGTTAGTACTGAGACAGAGTTAGTTCTGGTTTGGGTTAGTACAGAGACAGAGTTAGTTCTGGTTTGGGTTAGTACAGAGACAGAGTTAGTTCTGGTTTGTGTTTGTACAGAGACAGAGTTAGTTCTGGTTTGTGTTAGTTCAGAGACAGAGTTAGGTCTGGTTTGGGTTAGTACAGAGACTGAGTTAGTTCTGGTTTGGGTTAGTACAGAGACAGAGTTAGTTCTGGTTTGAGTTAGTACAGAGACAGAGTTAGTTCTGGTTTGGGTTAGTACAGAGACTGAGTAAGTTCTGGTTTGGGTTAGTACAGAGACAGAGTTAGTTCTGGTTTGTGTTTGTACAGAGACAGAGTTAGTTCTGGTTTGTGTTAGTTCAGAGACAGAGTTAGGTCTGGTTTGGGTTAGTACAGAGACGGAGTTAGTTCTGGTTTGGGTTAGTACAGAGACAGAGTTAGTTCTGGTTTGTGTTTGTACAGAGACAGAGTTAGTTCTGGTTTGTGTTAGTTCAGAGACAGAGTTAGTTCTGGTTTGGGGTAGTACAGAGACAGAGTTAGTTCTGGTTTGTGTTTGTACAGAGACAGAGTTAGTTCTGGTTTGTGTTAGTTCAGAGACAGAGTTAGGTCTGCTTTGGGTTAGTACAGAGACAGAGTAAGGTCTGGTTTGGGTTAGTACAGAGACTGAGTTAGTTCTGGTTTGGGTTAGTACAGAGACAGAGTTAGTTCTGGTTTGGGTTAGTACAGAGACAGAGTTAGTTCTGGTTTGTGTTTGTACAGAGACAGAGTTAGTTCTGGTTTGTGTTAGTTCAGAGACAGAGTTAGGTCTGGTTTGGGTTAGTACAGAGACAGAGTTAGGTCTGGTTTGGGTTAGTACAGAGACAGAGTTAGTTCTGGTTTGTGTTTGTACAGAGACAGAGTTAGTTCTGGTTTGTGTTTGTACAGAGACAGAGTTAGTTCTGGTTTGTGTTAGTTCAGAGACAGAGTTAGGTCTGGTTTGGGTTAGTACAGAGACAGAGTTAGTTCTGGTTTGGGTTAGTACAGAGACAGAGTTAGTTCTGGTTTGTGTTTGTACAGAGACAGAGTTAGTTCTGGTTTGTGTTAGTTCAGAGACAGAGTTAGGTCTGGTTTGGGTTAGTACAGAGACTGAGTTAGTTCTGGTTTGGGTTAGTACAGAGACAGAGTTAGTTCTGGTTTGAGTTAGTACAGAGACAGAGTTAGTTCTGGTTTGGGTTAGTACAGAGACAGAGTTAGTTCTGGTTTGTGTTTGTACAGAGACAGAGTTAGTTCTGGTTTGTGTTAGTTCAGAGACAGAGTTAGGTCTGGTTTGGGTTAGTACAGAGACGGAGTTAGTTCTGGTTTGGGTTAGTACAGAGACAGAGTTAGTTCTGGTTTGTGTTAGTTCAGAGACAGAGTTAGGTCTGCTTTGGGTTAGTACAGAGACAGAGTAAGGTCTGGTTTGGGTTAGTACAGAGACTGAGTTAGTTCTGGTTTGGGTTAGTACAGAGACAGAGTTAGTTCTGGTTTGGGTTAGTACAGAGACAGAGTTAGTTCTGGTTTGTGTTTGTACAGAGACAGAGTTAGTTCTGGTTTGTGTTAGTTCAGAGACAGAGTTAGGTCTGGTTTGGGTTAGTACAGAGACAGAGTTAGGTCTGGTTTGGGTTAGTACAGAGACTGAGTTAGTTCTGGTTTGGGTTAGTACAGAGACAGAGTTAGTTCTGGTTTGGGTTAGTACAGAGACAGAGTTAGTTCTGGTTTGTGTTTGTACAGAGACAGAGTTAGTTCTGGTTTGTGTTAGTTCAGAGACAGAGTTAGGTCTGGTTTGGGTTAGTACAGAGACAGAGTTAGGTCTGGTTTGGGTTAGTACAGAGACTGAGTTAGTTCTGGTTTGGGTTAGTACAGAGACAGAGTTAGTTCTGGTTTGTGTTAATATAGAGACAGAGTTAGTTTTGGTTTGTGTTAGTACAGAGACAGAGTTAGTTCTGGTTTGTGTTAATACAGAGACAGAGTTAGTTCTGGTTTGTGTTAGTACAGAGACAGAGTTAGTTCTGGTTTGTGTTAATATAGAGACAGAGTTAGTTCTGGTTTGTGTTAATATAGAGACAGAGATAGTTTTGGTTTGTGTTAGTACAGAGACAGAGTTAGTTCTGGTTTGTGTTAATACAGAGACAGAGTTAGTTCTGGTTTGTGTTAGTACAGAGACAGAGTTAGTTCTGGTTTGTGTTAATATAGAGATAGAGTTAGTTCTGGTTTGTGTTAGTACAGAGACTGAGTTAGTTCTGGTTTGTGTTAGTACAGAGACAGAGTTAGTTCTGGTTAGGGTTAGTACAGAGACAGAGTTAGTTCTGGTTTGTTTTAGTACAGAGACAGAGTTAGTTCTGGTTTGTGTTAGTACAGAGACAGAGTTAGTTCTGGTTTGGGTTAGTACAGAGACAGAGTTAGGTCTGGTTTGTGTTAGTTCAGAGACAGAGTTAGTTCTGGTTTGTGTTAGTACAGAGACAGAGTTAGTTCTGGTTTGTGTTAGTACAGAGACAGAGTTAGGTCTGGTTTGTGTTAGTTCAGAGACAGAGTTAGTTCTGGTTTGTGTTAGTTCAGAGACAGAGTTAGTTCTGGTTTGTGTTAGTACAGAGACAGAGTTGGTTCTGGTTTGGGTTAGTATAGAGACAGAGTTAGTTCTGGTTTGGGTTAGTATAGAGACAGAGTTAGTTCTGGTTTGTGTTAGTACAGAGACAGAGGCCGGCGCTTGTTAAGCGTTACTACCGTACTTTAGGCCCTTCTACCTTTAGAGAGTTCCACGTCCTAAGTCAATAAACAAGAGAAGAAGAACTAACGGGTGAAACGAGGAGTGCGCCACTAGACTTAGCATGACACCCTGAAGACCTAGCTTGGCTTTTGTTATATCCAGAGTATATGTTATATCCAGAGTAACTGCCCGTGTGCAGCACAGACAGCAGTTACACGGGCTGGGGGACTCAGTAAGGTCCTGGTAGGTGGTCACAGGTATCTCGAGCCATGCTAACTGCAGTGCATCCCACAGCTGCTGGAGGGAGCATAGAGGATGATCCATAGAGCCAACACCACCATCAGATGCTCAATTGGCTGCAAGTCTGAAGAACTAGGTGTCCAGGGTAGTACCTGGAAGTCTTGGTCAGCTCTTCCAACCAACGTTGGACATTTCTAGCCGTGTGACGCGTCAGGCTGGAAGATCCCATCCACCAGCATGTATGGTGTAGGTGATCTGCAAGGATGGATTCATAGACCCAAATTGTTCAAGAGTTTCTTCCTCATGGATGAGTGGGTCCAGAGTATGCCATGCATACTTGACTTCCTCCATGAATTATGTTCTGCCTCCATAACAATGTGACTCGATGGCGTATCACGTTACTAACCTCTTAAAGATGGGTTTATATGACATAATGGTCAAAGGAAGACATTGGCAATGGATTTTGAACATAGAGCTTTGGACTGTCTGACTCTCGGGTGGAACCCAAAGTTGGCATTGACAAAAGTTGCCTCGTACTTTGACGATAAGGGTAAGATAATGTTAGGCTAACGGTTACTATCGCTCAGTTTCTTGTGTTCTAGTTGCTCTTTTCACTGCAGCTTCTTTACTTTGCTTTGTTGGTCCTACGCACCTCATTTGGCACCTGAAATACAAACACACACCGAAGAACATTGTGATTTTCTAGTCGTGACTAAACACTCTGATAGAGAGAACACATGCATTGGATGAGTGTGGTCTTGTACCGGATAGATGGCAAAGCAGATGCTGCTGTAGTCCTGTCCAAGCCGTTTCTGTTTCCGGACATCTTTCTGCATCAGGCTCACAAGAACGGAGCAGCTCTGCATGACGCTCTGGTCCCTGATGAGCAGCTTTATCCTAAACTGCCTTTTAGACCTGAACGTTGCTGGAAAAAAACAAATCAACAGACGCTCAGGATACCTTTACAGAAAATAAGTATACCTAAAGTTAATTTTATTAAGTATACTTTATGCAGTTACTATACTAATGTCATTGTACTAGTAGTACACTTGTATATGTACTATTTTAATACTTCTTGGGACTAAATTGGCCACTTTCTAGTTTTTAAAAATATACTTTTAAGTACACTTTAAGTGTAAGAGTAGTAAACCAAGTATACAACTAGTTTACATCTTTTGTACTACAACTACACTAAAAGTAATCTTAAGGGTTTACTGTTAGTTTACTAGCTTGTAAGTTCAGTGATGAGAGCAATGAACAGCAACGATGACCATATATACTGCAATAAAACAGCTTTAGTGTAAAGTGTTGTTATGGTAACAGACCAGGAGGGTTTGTGTTAGCTATATTAACTGCAGACTGCTACTACACTAAATACGTAAAAAATAAAATATAATAAATTAAATTAATAAATAAATAAGTAAAAGGACACCAGTGTTAGAAGTGCTCTCAGTAGTGTAGTGTGTAATGTTCCAGAGGGTGCTGTTTGGGACACAGCCTTACTGCTTAACTTTAATGTTAGTCTTGTCTAGTCAGGAAACTATAATATACTTTTATTTATCATTTCATTTATTAGTAATTTACTGTAATTCCACAAATGTTGTTCTACGTCACTATACATACAGTGATTTACTACCTTACATACAGTGGAATCAGCTTATAGGTAATATTTATGGGATAGAGTGGGCTTTGATTAATATTAGCAAATATGTCCCCCCAATGTCAAACCCACTTCTACACCCTTGTGCAGAGAAACAGATGGCCTACAGCTGAGCTCCAAGGTGCATTGAAATTCTAAATGCAGGTGTATTCTAAGTATTAAGGTATATTTGGATGCGCAGGACTGCCTACACTGGTGTACATTTAAAGACTGCGACAGTAGCCAGTGAGTGCAGAGATTAGATTTCATCAGCAGAGTAGCAAACAATATCGTATCGATTCATCCTGAATGGGTACCTTCAAACTGCCAAAGGTCCCACGGGCCCACCAGACTGCTGCTCGGAGTTTCTGGAATCAGGTTACAGATCTCCACCTCAGCGTACCGCTCGCTGAAGTCTGAATATGGCATCCTGCCAAAGAGACAAAGAGAAAAGCGGTGAGAGTCTCAGGGAGGAAGAGGGATGGACTGACGTAGCCACCGTCCACGGTAGGAGGCATCTGAGAACATAGGCTCGTCAGTAACCAAGTAACTCACCAGAACTCTCCATCGTCTGCACGGTAATGGAGTTTGGCCTTGACCTCCGGCGGGACCTGATCCCACTCCTTGGATCTGAGGAAGATGACAGGATCTCTCAAATGATTCATCGTGAGAACTGGGGGGCCAGAGACGGCCAAAGTCAGGTGCTCGCTGGCTACAGACCACTCTAGGGACACCAGGCATACCTTAGCAGGTTAAATTGGTTGTCCAGTTGGTGGAACATGGGTTATAGTGTTTCATACTATGCAGAAATCTGATGTGGGCATATACACATAGACATATACACTGCATGGCCAAAAATATGTGGACATCCTTAGTAATTTCAGCCACACACAGTATTAACAGGTGTATATCAAACACATAGCCATGCAATCTCTATTGAACAGTGTACGTACAAGAGGTTGCACCAAAGAGCTCCATGACTTGGCATGAGACGTAGGATTCCAGTCAGTTCATAAAACGTCTAATCTATATGCTGCCATTGTGGACCCCAGTTGAGCTACAGTTGTGGGCACCATTCGGGTCACTGTCGTAGGGCTCAGTTAGGTTACATGTGTGGTCCCAGCAGGGTTACAGTCATTTCTGTTTTGACTTTGGGGCCAGTGCATGGTTGTTCATATGGGCCTCACATTAATGGCCCATATGGAGCCAATGGACAAATCTTTGTGATCCCCAACTGGGTTGCCTGATGAGGAACCAAATGGCGGCCCATCTTTAACGCATGTGGGGCCCACAAGGACCTGTTGGCTGAAGTTACTGCTTGCCAGCTTCTTAACCGAATGTTCTGTTCCACCTTAAATGCTACAGCTTGTACACATGAATGTATCTGTTCAAGGTGTAACGAAAAACTCTCAAAGAGAGCTGACGAATGGGAAGCTGACTTCAGATCCATTGACAAGATCCTAGATAAGTTGTTTGGTTGCTTCTTGGACATCAACGAGGCTTCATGCAGCGAAAAGAGGGGAGGAGACGAGAAGCTCCACCTTCATTAGCATCACAACCCAATAACTTCCAGTGACCTATAAGTAGCAGCCATGCTGTGTGAGTGTATCACCGTGTGCTGATTGAAGTAGATCATCCTAAACTGAACGTTTCTCAGTAAGAACTTTAATCTACTTTGAGTTTGATGTACAGATGATGTCCAGTCTTTAATTTATGTGGACATGTTGCTTCTGTGTTATCATCACAGCGTCTCACTGTAAACCAGCCAATTAGAGTAGGGTTCATTGAAATATTCAAAAGCTCAGCAAAACACTTACTCGTCACTCCAGGCACCGTTCCACTCTTTGTGGCCCCAGGGGTTCCTGAGGCGCAACAGCTGCACCGGACATCCACCAACATGAACCTACCGCGGACAGAAAGCTGGTGACCGTTGCCTCAGTGAGGGGATTATTATACTATTACTTCAGTATTCATATAATAATCAACTGAATTCAATGCATTGTACAAGTCTTTGTGTAGCTTAATCACAAAGTAGCTTCAGAGAAATCTGGAATCTAGAGAGCGGGCCAATTCCCACAGTGGTCAAGGGTTAGTGTCTGACCTCCTCTGCTCCTGTGACGGAGTATGAGTGTTTCTTGACCAGCTGTTCTTTGGTCACGGCCTCTGTTTCGTCTGCGGTGCCCTGTTGGAAAATTTCAACACGTTGGACGGTTAGAGCTTTGCAGTGTTCATGTGTTTGAAATCTCTGTCTATAGCAGTGTTACCACTGATCTTAGTTCTGGGTGTACAGCTTACAGATATTGCTGTGCTCAGTAGCGAGCCGCGACTCAGGGCCTGCCTGATGATACTGAACAGGTGGGGAGGAGCCACGCTGAGCTCGTAACATTCGCAGATGCCTCCGGTGAAGTCCTCGAAGCCTTCAGCAGCACACCCTCCTTTCAGAGCCTCATAGCAGCCGTTCACTCTGAAGAGCAATGAGACACCGACTTCTTTAAAGACCCACAACTGCTGCTAATGTGTTGTTAGACAGTCGGTATGGTGTCCCAGCTGGTTGCTAGGGTGTTGCTAGGTGGTTGCTAGGGTATACAAGCTGGTTGCTAGGGTGTTGCTAGGTGGTTGCTAGGGTATACCAGCTGGTTGCTAGAGTGTTTTTTAGGCGATTGCTAGGGTATTCCAGCTGGTTGCTAGGATGTTGACAAGCAGTTGCTAGGCTATCCCAGATGGTTGCAATGGTGTTGTTATGTGATTGGTACGGTACTGCTAAGTGATCCCAGCTGGTTGCAAAGGTGATGCTAGGCACTTGCTAGGGTGTTGCTTGGTGGTTGCTAAGTTATCCCAGCCGGATTAATAGGCAGTTGCTAGTGTATCCCAGCCGGTTGCTATGGTTTTGCTACCTCGTTGCAAGGTGATTGCTAGGGTATTCCAGCTGGTTGCTAGGATGTTGACAAGCAGTTGCTAGGCTATCCCAGATGGTTGCAATGGTGTTGCTATGTGATTGGTACGGTACTGCTAAGTGATCCCAGCTGGTTGCAAAGGTGATGCTAGGCACTTGCTAGGGTGTTGCTTGGTGGTTGCTAAGTTATCCCAGCCGGATTAATAGGCAGTTGCTAGTGTATCCCAGCCGGTTGCTATGGTTTTGCTACCTCGTTGCAAGGTGATTGCTAGGGTATTCCAGCTGGTTGCTAGGATGTTGACAAGCAGTTGCTAGGCTATCCCAGATGGTTGCAATGGTGTTGCTATGAGATTGGTACGGTACTGCTAAGTGATCCCAGCTTGTTGCAAAGGTGATGCTAGGCACTTGCTAGGGTGTTGCTTGGTGGTTGCTAAGTTATCCCAGCCGGATTAATAGGCAGTTGCTAGTGTATCCCAGCTGGTTTCTATGGTGTTGCTAGGTGATTGCTAGGGTGTACCATGTGGTTGCTAGGGTGTTACCTGGTGGTAAATGTGGTATACCAACTGGTTGCTATGCTGTTGTCAGGCAATTGCTAGAGTATGCCTGCTGGTTTCTAGGGTGTTGCTACGTGGTTGCTAGGGTGTTGCTTTATGGCTGCTATGGGATCCCTGGTGTTTGCTATTCCTAGGAGGTTTCCATGGTGTAGAGTGGCTCTATGGGTTAACAAGCTGCTGGTAGGTATGGTTGAAAATAAATGGACCTCTATGGGAGGAGCGAGGGATGAATAACTGACAAATAGAGGAGTGCAGGTCAGTATGTCTGTGGATTAAAGGTTGTGTTGGCCGTGCGATGGACTTTGTTTGGAGCGACTCTCGACCCTGAATCTGTTTTTTTTTTTTATTATTAAATATTCAATCATAAAGATGTACTACTACACGTGTACTCACTTCGCGTAGGCCTTCTCCAGCAGCGCGCTCCAGAACTCATTTCCATCGGCCGACTGAACGAACAGCAGCTTTCCGTCTTTGGAGGGCAGCCTGTCATCAACGACAACGTCCACCCACTGCCCGTACTGCCACAGCTGCGGAGGGAACAGCGCCATGACAGCCTTCCTACTCCGATATTCGAAACCTTTACTTAACGAAGCACTGTCCTGTGCTCAGACACTAAGGTTCGAGAAGACAACCTGACCTGAAAGTGAAAGATTCCAGCGTAGTCCTTCGTGAAGCTCTGATCAGGATAAATCACTCGCGCCAGAATGTCTTGGTCCAGAGTCAGAGAGGCGATAGCCGCCATCAGCCAGCAGTCGCCTGTGGAGACGAGACCATTTCCCCACCAGCATGTAACTGGAATGAATCTGCATGCAATTCATTTTCTTTGTTCGTTAATATGGTCCAAGCATCTGACCACACCACCCAGATCAACTTGGGACCACCAATCACCAACAATCTGCGGAGGCATCACAGTCCTTATAGGGGGAGACACAGGCTCACAGGCTTCCACTTAACCCCTCACGCTTCAATACAGATTGAATAGACACGTCCGAATAATTTAGTTGTCTATATTTACCTATATTTATATATATATACAATCTCTTTCTCTGTATACATTGTTTCTCTGCTTTTCAATAGTCAGGACCCCCACAGGGCCACTGTAGAGCAGGTATTATTTGGGTGGTGGGTCATTATCAGTACTACAGTGACACTGAGGTTGTGGTGGTGTGTTAGTGTGTGTTGTGCTGGTGTGAGTGGATCAGATGCCTTGTGTCGACTTCAACTATACGGAGAGTGACCTGAAGGCTAGAGGACACATAGCGGACAAGTGCAGCAATATGCAAACAGATCGGGGTTCGACGAAAGATGTCGAAAGATGTTTGACTCGACAAAGTGGCATTAAAGGGGAATTCCACCAATTTTTTCAAAATTTCAAAATCCTGCCAACGAGAAAATACACAGTTTGATTGCTATACATTGGTGGTGATGAGAACTGGGGGTCACAATATCTACAGCAGCCATCCATCCATCATCCTTCATTTTATCCCACTAGTCAGGGTCATGGGGGGCCTGGAGCCAATCCCAACATCACTGAGTGAAGGCGGGGTACACCATGGACAGGTTGCCTGTCCATCGCATGGCCACCACACACTCACGCAAGCACACCTACAGGCAATTTAGAGTAAGAGACCAACCCAACATGCATGAGTTTGGACTGTGGGAGGAAACCGGAGTCATGATGAATGGACCAATAGATGTGCTCCAAAATAGCTTGGGAAAAATTCTGGTTCCATTGACTTACATTAAAATGAAAGTATGTTTTTGGCCACTTCTGTAAAGTTGCAATTTTGGAGATACTCGTTTTTCTTTGGACAATGATGATATATATATATATTGTCACTGTCCAAAGAAGCCAATCCCAGCATCATCAGGCAAAGGTGGGATACACCATGGATTGTTGGTCAGTCCGTTGCATGGCCAACATTTACAATTTAGAGTGACCGCTCAACCTAATATGCATGTGTTTATATATATTACAGACTTAAACTGACCTCTGATTCCCATCACCACCACTATGAACCCAAACAAACATCTTTCATTATAATAAGAATCAGTATTGATACTGATACGTGCCCCTACCTGTCTTCCTGATCTTTAGAGCGTTTTAGACATCAGTGCTGACAGTTCCTCAGAACCGCGAAGCTGCTTAACTGGTTCAGGGAGTTTCAGATAATAGAGCACTACAACAGGTGGCATATTTGTTTCACGGAGAGGTGCTCAGGTGTGTGTGGGGTTGTGTAGGTGCACGTTCTGCCTGTCTGGCTGCAGTACGAGTAACGTGGACATGTATGCACTGACACGTCTGCACTTACCAAGGTCCCCTTGGCAGATGTCGGTTCTCGTAGCCCCACCAGCGATGAACGTGGGTTCCGCGTACAGCTCCTGCGCAACGGAACGGGCAGCTGAGCGGACACAACTTCTACATACAAGATCTACTACTGTGCAGAGGTCAGAGATTTCCAGGCCAATGAGTCTACATGTGCAACCAGTCAAAAGTTTGGACACACCATACTAACTAGTGGTTAGTATGGTGGTGTAGTGGTTAGTAAGGTGGTGTAGTGGTCAGTATGGTGGTGTAGTGGTTAGTAAGGTGGTGTAGTGGTTAGTATGGTGGTGTAGTGGTTAGTAAGGTGGTGTAGTGGTTTGTATGGTGGTGTAGTGGTCAGTACAGTGGTCTATTAGTTAGTACGGTGGTGTAGTGGTTAGTACGGTGGTGTAGTGGTTAGTATGGTGGTGTAGTGGTTAGTAAGGTGGTGTAGTGGTTAGTATGGTGGTGTAGTGGTTAGTATGGTGGTGTAGTGGTTTGTATGGTGGTGTAGTGGTCAGTACAGTGGTGTATTAGTTAGTATGGTGGTGTAGTGGTTAGTATGGTGGTGTAGTGGTTAGTATGGTGGTGTAGTGGTTAGTATGGTGGTGTAGTTGTCAGCACTGTCTCCTCACAGTTAGATGATCTGGGTTGGATTCCCGGTCTGGGTGGTTCTGTGTGGAGTGTGTATGTTCTCTCCGTGTTTGAGTGGGTTTCCTCCGGGTACTCCGGTTTCCTCCCACAGTCCAAACACATGCATGTTAGGTTGATCGATCTTTGTCAACTCCCTGTAGGTATTAGTGTGTGTTGGCCAAGCGATGGACTGGTGACTTGTTCATGGTGTACGCTGCCTTTGCCCTGATGATGGTGGGATTGGCAATCTATATATGTGTGTGTGTGTTCAGTTGGGTGTCTCCAAACTTTTGACCATCAGTATATATACATCTTAGGGATTAGATATCAGTAGATATCATATATTAGATATTCTGCATAAAGAAGAAAGAGGAATGTCAAAGCAAGTCAAAAAGTGACTACAGAGACAATAAGACTCCTAACAACCACCTGGAAAACCACCAAGACTGTCCTCATCAGATAAGCAGCACTTCAGTTCAGTACATAGTTCTGAATGATCAGCAGACATGAGACTCAAGTTCCTATTTGCCAGCTTCAAAGTCAAATCTTCCATTCCACCTTAAATATTACATCTTATACAAACACTAGAATGATATCTAGAGCTGATCCTGGACAGCTTTACTGAGTGTGCTTTGGATATAGGGTTAGGCTTAGTTCCACCAACATCTAAGACCAAACTTGCCTACAGATTTCTTGAAAACACTGACCAAGTCAACATGTTCATAGGGACCCCCCATGGGTTAAAGATTGGCTGCCAATTGGGTCCCCTTTATTCAACTCAGCTAGGGCCTGCAAAGACAGCCATTGGCTCCATAAGGATCCTGTGTGTGACCACTAATGGGGCCAATCGGGGCAGCAATCATCCACCCACAGTCCAAACAGAAATAACTGCCGGGACCGCAAATGTAGCCTAACTGGGCCCCAAATGACCTAAATGCTGTCCACAACTGTAGCTTAACACTGTGGAGCCCACAAAGGCAGCCTAACTGGGCCCTACAACTGTAACCAACATGGGGCCCACACCCGTAGCCTAACTGGGTTCCATAACTGTAACCCTGCTGGGTCCCCAGTGGTAGTCTAACTGTGGCCCAACTGGGTTCCACAACCGTAACCCAAATGGGACCAATGACTGTAGCCTAAGTGGGGCCCAAAGAC
The DNA here is from genome assembly GCA_021613375.1 of Megaleporinus macrocephalus. Lineage (NCBI taxonomy): Eukaryota > Metazoa > Chordata > Actinopteri > Characiformes > Anostomidae > Megaleporinus > Megaleporinus macrocephalus. Next base: position 9,416,485 of record CM038728.1, read on the forward strand.
AAATAAATAAGAAATGAATTGATAACTGATAGCCATTTGGACAGGAAATTTATGGATGCTATCAAATCCCAAGTTACAGATTTCTACAAGATTCTCATTCAGAACATACTTCTGGTAACAGTTGCTACACATGCTTTAGCTCACAGGTCCTGAGGGTACAGAGAGGAGATACCAGCCAAAGTTACTACAGGATAAAGTCTCAGACTGTGGCAGAACTTACTCCAGGTCTTTTCCATTGGACTCCTTGGGATTTCGGTGAGTTTGGTCCAAATTCCTCATATCCCAGGGACTCAGGGGCTGCTGGGAAAGTGGGGTCAGAAAAAAACCACCCACTGCTCAGACACTGGCTCCTCAGAGCTTCGAAATCTTGGTCCAGGTACTTGACGGTCGCCCTGGTTCGCATCTTGACTAAAGTGGAGGCCACGCCTGACATTGTACCTCTCTTTTATAGAGTGTGAGAGGTTTGAGCTGCAGAAGCGAATCAGGTATCTTCGAGTCTCTCCGCCCTCCAGAGCACCTTGTCAGGCGGGGGGTGGGGTGGGGGTTGTCTGTACCGAACGGGTTTGGCAAGCTTTTAAGAGTGAGAGGCAGGAAGATGAGGAAGCGAGACTGAATACTTTCATTTTCAGCTCATTAATATTGTCTGAGCAGCAAAAACACTAACGTGCGATGTTGTAAGTCTACAGAAGCCTGAGATACGAGAGTAGGGCAGAAACAGATCTTGTTAACCCTTGTTACACCACCGTACTAACCACCGTGTAGTGGTTAGTACGGTGATGTAGTGGTTAGTACGGTAGTGGTTAGATTTTTAGATTTAGATTAGATTTAGATACTCAAATAGCCATATGTGATTTTGCACACAGCGGAATTTGACCTCTGCATTTAACCCATCCGTGCAGTGAAACACCCACATTTACACACACTAGTGAACACACTAGGGGGCAGTGAGCACACGTGCCCGGAGCGGTGGGCAGCCCTATCCACGGCGCCCCGGGGAGCAGTTGGGGTTAGGTGCCTTGCTCAAGGGCACCTCAGTCATGGCCTGAGGGACCCCGGGGATCGAACGGGCGACCTTCCGGTCACAAGACCAGATCCCTATCCTTCAGGCCACGACTGCCCTATACTAAGTACGGTGGTGTAGTGGTTAGTAAGGTGGTGTAGTGGTTAGTAAGGTGGTGTAGTGGTTAGTACGGTGGTGTAGTGGTTAGTATGGTGGTGTAGTGGTCAGTATGGTGGTGTAGTGGTTAGTACAGTGGTGTAGTGGTTAGTATGGTGGTGTAGTGGTTAGTATGGTGGTGTAGTGGTCAGTATGGTGGTGTAGTGGTTAGTACAGTGGTGTAGTGGTTAGTATGGTGGTGTAGTGGTCAGTATGGTGGTGTAGTGGTTAGTACAGTGGTGTAGTGGTTAGTATGGTGGTGTAGTGGTTAGTACAGTGGTGTAGTGGTTAGTATGGTGGTGTAGTGGTCAGTATGGTGGTGTAGTGGTTAGTACAGTGGTGTAGTGGTCAGTATGGTGGTGTAGTGGTCAGTATGGTGGTGTAGTGGTTAGTATGGTGGTGTAGTGGTCAGTATGGTGGTGTAGTGGTTAGTACAGTGGTGTAGTGGTTAGTATGGTGGTGTAGTGGTTAGTATGGTGGTGTAGTGGTTAGTATGGTGGTGTAGTGGTCAGTACGGTGGTGTAGTGGTCAGTGTGGTGGTGTAGTGGTTAGTATGGTGGTGTAGTGGTCAGTATGGTGGTGTAGTGGTCAGCACTGTCTCCTCACAGTAAGATGATCTGGGTTGGATTCCCGGTCTGGGTGGTTCTGTGTGGAGTGTGTATGTTCTCTCCGTGCTTGAGTGGGTTTCCTCCGGGTTCTCTGGTTTCCTCCCACAGTCCAAACACATGCATGTTAGGTTGATCACTCACTCTAAACTTTCCGTACGTTATTATTAATTATTATTATTATTATTATTATTATTATTATTATTATTATTATTTTCCTTTAGAACACAGAAGGAAGCCACTTTGGTAAGCAATGGTTAAGCAATGGTCAGGACGCCCATGAGACCACCACTGGAAAACGTAAAATGGTGGATCATTCTCAGCACTGCAGTGACACTGACATGGTGGTGGTGTGTTAGTGTATGTTGTGCTGGTGGGAGTGGATCAGACACAGCAGTGTCGCTGGGGTGTTTAAACACCTCAGTATCACTGCTGGACTGAGAATTGCCCACCAACCAGCAACATCTAGCCAACCTTGCAGCAGCAGATGAGGTATCAGCTCTGACTTTACATCTACACGGTGGACCCGCAAGGTAGGTTAATCTAATAGAGTGGACAGTGAGTGGGCACAGTGTTTAAACACTCCAGCAGGGGACAGGGGCCTCTGGTGGCGCTAAGCACAAGAGCCTACAATAATAACCTGATAACATTCGTATCATAAGAAATAGCTTGTCTAGTCCTTCATCAGTGGTCACAGGATGCTGCCCACAGCAAGTGGATGTTGCTGGTTGGTGGACGATTCTCAGTCCAGCAGTGACACTGAGGTGTTTAAACACTCCAGCAGCAGCACTGCTGTGTCTGACCCACTCACGCCAACACAACAAACACCACCACCATGTCTGGGTCACCATGTCTGAATGATCCACTTTCCTAATAATACCTGTGGTGGTCCTGACCATTAAAGAACAGGGGATGAACATATATATATATATATATCGATTTTCATTTTTCTACATCCTTTGAACATGACAGTTGTTCTTTGTATCCTTTGAAGGTTTCGTAATAAATGGACCAATAGAAATTCTCCAAAATAGCTTGGAAACATTTCTGGTTCCATTGAATTACACTAAAAGTAAAGGCTGTTTTGGTCCTCTCCTGTAAAGTTTTCGTTTTGAAGATTCTTGATTTTCTTTGGACAGCGTTGATGTGTTTCCTCTGGTCTCTGGACTTTTGATTAGTAGAGTATGTATAGCAGGTGGAAAGAACATGCTAGAAGCGTTTGATTCATTAATTCGTTTATTATATTAATTTCAAGAATTGCATTTTAAAGTATGCCTGTGGTTTAAGGCTGTAATCCAGTAGACTGGAGCTAACACAGCTTTTATTTATCTTGGCATTTACTGAGTAGTTAAGTATGTGGAGGCTGCTTCCGGAGGTCCGCAGTTTCCGGGGGTGGCCTATTTCTCAGAGAACACCCTCAACAGGAAGTTGCCCTCTTGGTTCGGCTCATAGGTGGAAGGAATGATGACGTACTGTCCAGGCGGCAGATTGAAGCGCTGGCTCACTTCGCGGCGCACAAAGTGATCGGACGTGACGACGGCCTTCAGAGACGCCAGCTGCTCGCGGCTCAGGTGGCCATCTTTGCCACCTTTGTACTGAAACATACATTCATGTCATGTACTATTAATTCATTCTTTCATTCATTCATTCATACGTTCATACATTTTCTAAGCTGCTTATCCTTCCAGGTCGGAGTAAGGTGGGAGGTAAGGTGGGAAACCCCCTGACCAGGCCGCCAGTCCATTGCAAGTTACATAGACATACAAGTTCACACTCATACGAGGGGGGGGGCTAGTTAGCATCACCATTTGAAGTGACTGCCTTTCTTTGGACTGAGGACTTAAAGGAAACCCACACGGACATGGGAACAACATGTAAACTTGAATGCCCCAGCTGGGAATGGAACCCAGGGCCTCGCGCTACCCAATCTGCAAAACTAACTGAATTAGAGAAAAAAATAAAACTAATATTAGAACTAATGAAAACTAAAATAACACTGAGCAGTAATAAAAAATAATAACAAGTCAAACTAGCAAACCCACTGTAAAAACTAATTAAAACTAACTGAATTAGAGAAAAAAACTAAAACTAATATTAGAACTAATGAAAACTAAAATAAAACTGAGCAGTAATAAAAAAATAATAACAAGTCAAACTAGCAAACCCACTGTAAAAACTAATTAAAACTAACTGAATTAGAGAAAAAAACTAAAACTAATATTAGAACTAATGAAAACTAAACTAAAGCTAAGCAGTAATAAAAAATAATAACAAGTAAAAATAGCAAACCCACTGTAAAAACTAATTAAAACTAACTAAATTAGAGAAAAAAAAAAAAAAACTAATATTAGAACTAATGAATACTAAACTAAAACTAAGCAGTAATAAAAAATGATAACAAGTAAAAATAGCAAACCCACTGTAAAAACTAATTAAAACTAACTGAATTAGGGAAAAAGCTAAAACTAATATTAGAACTAATGAATACTAAACTAAGAACCTGTTTAAGAACCCTTACAGAAAATAAGTATACTAAAAGTTCATTTTATTAAATATACTTTATGTAGTTACTATACTAATGTCATTGTACTAGTAGTACACTTGTATATGTACTATTTTAATACTTCTTGGGACTAAATTGGCCCACTTTCTAGTTTTTAAAAGTATACTTTTAAGTACACTTAAAGTATAAGAGTAGTAAACCAAGTATACAACTAGTTTACATCTTTGGTACTGCAACTACACTAAAACTAATCTTCAGGGTTTACTGTTAGTTTACTAGCTTGTACGTTTCTTCAGATGAATTTATAATTTACTGCTTATATTATTGTTGTACTTTAAAGTATATGCCTGGGTTTAAGACTATTTTTCTACCTAAAATAGAACTTAACAATGTTTACTTACTCACCAGTGGACAGATTAAGAAACTTATTTGTATCTTTATAAATCTTAATAAATCAAATTTTAAATAAATATTGTACTGGATGTGTTTTTGTGCAGAGCAAGAATATTTACTTCTACAATCTCAATCAAAAGATTAAGTACAAGTAAAGACCAAATATACTTAGACTGTTCTATACTTGTCAGTATAACCCAAGCATACTTAAGTATAACTGTGTTTAGTATATCACTGAGAAGTACATAAAAAGTAAACTGAAAGCATACTCACTTCCTTTTAGTATAAAAGAAGTAAACTAATGGTACACTTGAAGAAACTTCTTTTTTGTAAGGGAACGCTGCTTGCTGATTGCTTACATTTGAAAATGACTTCACTGCATCGTGGGATTGTCTTAGTGGCTGAGGAACTTTTGCTGCTGCGGTACAATTCAGCCAAAGCAAGGAATCTGAGTAGACTGTATGTTTAAGGTATCTAGGAAATGGGACAGTCCACGAGTCAAGAACCAGTAGATGAATGTACAGGTGGTAAACAGAATGTAACAAAACAAGAAACTCACGGTAGCAACCAAAGGCCCAATCGAAGATCCAAAATCGTAGTCCAAAGCTGAACCACACACGGAAAGCCAGACATGCACAACAACAAAACAACAACGCTCAGAAATTCAAGGATCTGGAAGCCAAAGCAGGACCCCACGAAGTGCCTTCGAACACACCGGGCTTATACACACACTACAAAAATGGTTACAGGTGGAAAACGAGGTCAGGACTCCGGTGATAGAGAGCTCTGCTGGCAACTAGGGGAGGTGTCTGCAGCAGACATGAGAGCTAGAACCTGTTAGGAACATGTCACCAACACAGTGGCCATCTTGAATGCATGCTTCATTTAACATCTGCATCTTCAAAGTAGACGACTGGTGTGTGACACGTCAAACTGGTGGAGAATTCCACCAGAAAACCAGTGACATGCTTAAAGTCAGTGTAACACCATTGGTTCTCATGGTAAATCACATGATACCCCTTCTTCCATAGCTTGTGTCTAGTATTGGATTACCGTCTACCAAAGCAGCTTCATTTTCTATGTGTGTTTCCACACGTTTAAGACACCCCGTAGTTTAGGAACCCATTCATGGTGGAAGAAGGGGCCCATGCACTGGCCCCTCAGAATCAGAAAAGAGCTTATGTACATTCATCGGTCCTAAGGGCCAAGTAACAAGATATAGAAGATATGTCAATATGCTCATAGACTGTAACCACGCTTTTAATGTAGGACATCCAGTGTTGGTCTTAAGCTTTCCTGAAGATGTTTACAGTTTGAGAGCATCACAGCAGGTCAAGTACCTCTGCTTGTTGGTCATACACACGCCTAAGCACACACAATGAAACACTGTTCATGTTCAGCCATAATTTGAATGCGCTGATAGAGATCTATCATCTATGGTTATGTAGGAATGATGTTCTGTCTCACCGGATAGACAGCAAAGCAGATGTCGTTGGAGTTACGTCCGAGCTTTTTCTCTTTGCGGACGTCTTTCTGCATCAGGCCCACGAGAACGGAGCAGCTGGGGACCCCAGTCTGGCCCTTGTGTTGCACATTTATGAGAAACTGGGGGTTCGAGCTGAAGGTAGCTGCAGAAAACAGAAACACACACAACGATATTTGAAACACCTGCTGATCTTTTCATTTCTAGTATATATGCAGAGGTGTACGATTACAAACTAACCCCAACCCAAGTTCTGAACCAACTTCTACCCTCTGCCCAAATTCCAAATCAGTACGGCACTGCTGGGGCCTTGTAAAGTGTAAACCAGTCATACTGCTATTCAAGTGTACTGAATAGCAGTAAGTGAAGATCGAGGCTAAAGCTTTAGCCTGCTTTAATATGATTTAGCCCCCAAAACACAGGTACCATATTACATTAAATCATCGACAGTGTTCCGCGTTTTCTCCTGGTTATCCTTCAGTGGTCTCCAAATTCCAAATTTAACATACTGTTAAAGCAGGACGTGAGGTTCTATTGCTGCAGTAGTCCAGAGATTATAACGTAATGACAGGATCCTCAGCTGCTTGGCACTGAGGAACACACCCTGCTGGTGGTAGAGAGTGCTCCACAACAGAGCAAGCAGAACTGTGCCACAACACACAGTGTATGGGAACTGGTCCGACTGCTCATGCTAGCGAGTTCTGGTGCAGAGAGCCTACGTTCTGCTGGGGAACCCTGCACCTGGGCATTGGTGTGGATGTGGGTTTGACACATGCTGCCTACCTGAACACTGGTGCAGCTACATGGTAAAGGTACTCTGGTAACTGCACACATTGTTTGGGAATGGTTTTGTGGAAAAGGTTGAGGAATTCAAGGTGTTGTGCTTCAAGTTCGCTTGTTGCCTAGTTTGAAGTTGAACTGCCACCACATTCAAGTTGAGGAGCTACTAGAATTTACCCAGTTGCCCCAAATAAAACAAGGTTTCATGGTAGCCTGAAGATAAGATAACTTCATATGTGCACATACCCTACAGGAGGTGTTAGTTCTGCCATAAATCAATACATTTAATGGGCGGTAGATTTGATTAACGGGAGAACTTGCAAGGTCTGGGTTTGCGTCAGCAGCCAGTTCTCTTTGAATTAGAATTTGACGACTTTGGTTTCGATTCATCTCGTTAATTGGAGATATTTCTGTGCAGCAGTGTTTTGATCAATGACCACTACTGGTCAAGACCTGGCCCATCATGGACGTTGTTTTGGGCTGTGTTTGGTCCAAATATAACCCAAGTTGGACAACGTTTGCAGACCACATACAGCCCAAACTCAGTCATGACAATCCGCCCCTGATATCATAGCCCACCCAGTCATTATCTCTTGTGATATTAATTGTTTTCTGTAATGTCTAGTTCACACTACACGATTTTCGCTTGGTTTTCAGTCACCGATTGTTTTTTGTAGAGCCGCCCTTTCTAAAAAGAAGTTTATTCAAGTGTACCATTAGTTTACTTCTTTTAAACTAAAATAAAGTGAGTATGCTTTCAGTTTACTTTTTATGTACTTCTCAGTGATATATTAAACACAGTTATACTTTATGTAGTTACTATACTTACGTCATTGTACTAGTAGTATGCTTGTATTTGTACTATTTTAATACTTCTTGGGACTAAATTGGCCCACTTTCTAGTTTTTAAAAGTATACTTTTAAGTACACTTTAAGTGTAAGAGTAGTAAACCAAGTATAAAACTAGTTTACATCTTTTGTACTGCAACTGCACTAAAAGTAAACTTAAGGGTTTACTGTTAGTTTACTAGCTTGTAAGTTTTCTTTAAGTAAACTTAACATAATACTTATAATTTACTGCTTATATTATTGTTGTACTTTAAAGTATATGACTAGGTTTAAGAGTTTTTTTTCTACTTAAAATAGAAATTAACATTGTTTACTTACTCACCAGTGGACACGTAAAATAAACAAGACACACTCAGATTAAGAAACATATTTGTATTTTTATAAATCTTTATAAATCAAATTTTAAATAAATATTGTACTGAATGTGTTTTTGTGCAGAGCAAGTTTACTTCTACTATCTCAATCAAAAGATTTACAAGTAAAGACCAAATATACTTAGACTGTTCTATACTTGTCAGTATAACCCAAGCATACTTAAGTATAACTGTGTTTAGTATATCACTGAGAAGTACATAAAAAGTAAACTGAAAGCATACTCACTTCCTTTTAGTTTAAAAGAAGTAAACTAATGGTACACTTAAATAGTAAGTAAGTAAGTAAATATTTGTTTATATAGCACTTTTCCAAGTAAAACTACAAACACTATTTAAAAACAACAAACCTAGCTATGCCCATCTGCAAAGGCTAAAGAGAACAAATGCGCTTTTAGCCGTTTTTTAAAAAGCTCTTTAGAACCAGATAGCCGAATATCCAATGGAAGGTTATTCCAAAGCTTTGGAGTGCATACAGAAAAGGCACAATCACCCTTCCGTTTCAATTTAGTCCTAGGGACTACTAACAGCCCTTGATTGAAAGATTGCAGTACCCTTCCATTAGAGCGGATTAGTAATAGGTCAGAGATATACTCTGGACCCTCACCACAAAGCGCTTGATAAGTTAAAACCAATATTTTAAAATTAACTCTATACGCTACAGGCAGCCAGTGCAAAGCGGCCAGAACTGGAGTGATATGATCACGCTTCTTAGATCCAGTAAGCACTTGTGCCGCTGCATTGTGGATCCGCTGGAGCTGAGCCAAACTTTCACCACTGAGACAAGTAAACAACGCATTACAATAATCCAACCGCGATGAAACAAAAGCATGAATAATTTTCTCTGTATCCTGGAATGACAGAAACATTCTGAGCTTAACTCTATTTCTCAGCTGAAAAGAACAAACCTGTAACAGCTTCCTTACATGCATAGAGAAAGTAATATCAGAGTCAAAAATAACTCCTAAATTTCTAGGCTGTGTATTAATTCTTGTATGCAACCAACCCAGTTCCTTCTTCAGGTTACTAGCCACATTTTGAGGACCTAGAATCAAAACCTCAGATTTATTCTCATTTAGACATAAAAAATTGCAAGTCATCCAATCTTTTATAGCCTGGACACACTCCAGTAAATTCTGAAGCTTTGTAAAATCATTTCTCTTTGCTGAGAAATAAAGTTGTGTATCATCAGCATAAAAATGATAAGGAATATTAAAACGCTCTATAATTTTTCCCAGAGGAAGCATGTAAATTGAAAGAATAGGACCAAGAATAGAACCTTGAGGGACTCCACAACTTATGTCGGAATAAGATGATTGATTATCACCAATAGATACCATACATTTCCTGTTTGACAGATATGACTTGAACCAATCCAAGACCACCCCTGACAATCCAACCCACTTTTGTAACCTATCTATTAAAATGTTGTGGTCAAGCGTATCAAAAGCAGCAGTAATATCCAGTAACACCAAAACAGAGACTTCACCTGCATCTGCATTCATCCGTATATCACTCAAAATTCGTACAAGTGCTGTTTTTGTACTATAATTTCTCCTAAAACCTGATTGAAAATGATCAAAAATACAGCTCTGGTCCAGTTTAGCTAAGAGCTGATTTGCAACAACCTTCTCCAGGATCTTAGCGATAAATGGTAACTTTGAGATTGATCTGTAGTTAGCACAGTCTGTAGGATCAAGGTGAGGCTTTTTTAAAATTGGCTGAACCACAGCAAATTTAAAACAATCTGGAACACATCCTGTACTAAGCGATAGATTAACTATTGACAGTAAATATGGACTTACAATTTCAAAATAAACTTTTTTTGTAAGGGCAATCATATACTCTAAAGTACAACAATAATATGAGCAGTAAATTACAAGTATTATGTTAAGTTCACTTACAAGCTAGTAAACTAACAGTAAACCCTTAAGATTACTTTTAGTGTAGTTGCAGTACAAAAGATGTAAACTAGTTAAATACTTGGTTTACTACTCTTACACTTAAAGTATTCTTAAAAGTATACTTTTAAAAACTAGAAAGTGGCCAATTTAGTCCCAAGAAGTATTAAAATAGTACATATACAAGTTTACTAATAGTACAATGACATTAGTATAGTAACTACATAAAGTACACTTAATAAAATGTACTTTAAGTATACTTATTTTCTGTAAGGGCGTTGCCGAGTGGTCGCCAACTAATCGCAGACACTCTGCAAATATCTAGCATGTTTAATATCTAGGCCAGTCGGCGACTGTGAGTCAACAGCAGAGTCTAGCTACAGCCAATGGTGATGGAGGCAAAAACCACAACCTAGAAACATTGAACTGTTTTTGAAATATGTTATTTTTGAAATATCTTATTGAAATTAATAAACTATATACTGGTACGTTCTTGTCTTTGTCTTGTTTTGACAGTAATGATGTATGTAATCTGATGAATATGTCACAAGTTCATGGCTGAAATCAAAATGACTGGAATGACCTGAAAAATACATCTTGCCATCTTTTACCTTTCCACCAAATCTCAACGCTGGCCTGGCAAAGCCGTCCTATCAGTGTCTTTTCAGGGAGGTTCTGCTGGGTGGCCTATCTGGATTCAGCGCAATTCTCTATTAAGAATGTGATATGACTGGCATTTGAACGAAACCTGTGTTTTTACTGGAACCGCCAGCAGTGGAGCCAGGTTTCCAGGAGCCCTCGAACTGCTGAAGACCCCACTGGCCCACATGGTCACTGCTTATCTGGTCCGGAGTCAGGTTACAGATCTCCACCTTCGAGTACCTCTTCACAAAGTCTGTATACGCCATCCTGAAACAAGGGTTAGCAAAGAGAACGAGAATCAGAGAACGAGAGAAGCTGAAACATTAGAAGTTGCTGTATTGTGCTAGGAAGAGGCAGCGAATCTCACCAGAACTCTCCGTCATCTGCAGAATAGTTGAGTTTGGTCTTCTCCTGCGGCAAGACCTTGTCCCACTCCTTGGAACTATGGAAGATAATACAAAGATCTTACCAAACTTGATCACGGCACTCTATGTTATTAAGTAACATTGCAGGCAGGACCTGTGGTTCCCAGACTTAGAGAAGATCATTCATGTCGTTTGGAGGACTGCAATGCCTCACATTCTTTTAATGAGAAGTCACAGGGAACACATTAACCCAGGACTTGTGCAACTTCACTGGCTACCGATAAGATTTTGGATTCATTTTGATGTCCTGGTTCTTCCTTATAAGGTTTACATGGAAATCACTTTAATACATATGTGAATTGCTGGTTTCACACAAAAGTAACTGAGTTTTTGAGGCAGTCGTGGGCTGAAGGTTAGAGATCTGGTCGCGTGACCAGAAGGTCGCTGGTTCAATCCCCTAGATCAACAGGACACTATTGAAGTGCCCTTGAGCAAGACATCAAATCCTACTACTCCGCGAGTGCTCACTGCCCCCTAGTAGGTGTTTCACTGCACAAATGGGTTCAATGTGGAGGTCAAATTTCGCTGTGGACAACCACAAGTGGCAAATAGTTCTAATTGCTAATCTATCAACCAATAAAAACAGGGCATGCTGGTGATCCCTTGAACTAACTGAAGTGGAAGGGGAATTGTGCATGTACAGGCTCCTAAATTGACCCCAAAATATAGTCCCCCCCCCAGTCCACCCTCTTTCTGTGGTACGTGCAGTTTGTGATCTGTTTCTTTTTATCGGAATCACATTTCGACCATGCACTCAGCATGTGGTACTCTCGTGATCTCCGGGAGCCCTGCAGAGTTTGTGGTGCCAAAAGACTTACTTGTCACTCCATGCGCCAGTCCACTCTTTGTGACCCCAGGGGTTCCTGAGGCGCACCAGCTGCACCAAACTTCCCCCAACATGGACCTACAGCAGAGAGAACCATCACCTACAGACTCAGTTCACAGCATGGTAGGTCACATCAGTAAATATTCTAATGAATACAGTTAGCTTCTCCTTGTGGACCCAGTATTATTAACAGTTCTCATCCAATACCTGCTTTAACTGCTCAGTACTTCATTAAGCTAAATCAAGATTACTGCTGAAGGAACTGAATACCTTCATACAATGTCTGGGGTGTCCAGGAGAAATCTGGAACTACACTTTGTTCTTTAAACTGGAGCTCATTTAAAATGAACTGAAATTATCAACAGATTATGAAGAAATAACAATTAGGATGACATATCAAGGACTTCCTAAATATTGTCTTGCAAATGGTGACCAGCTAGTGGGAACAGTGGGAACTCGTTCCAGAGTTTTGGGGGGGGCTACCACAAGTGCCCGGTCCCCCCTCTGCTTCAGCCTTGATTTCGGGACAACCAGCTGAAGCTGATCCGCAGATCTTAGGGACCATGCTGGAACATGGAGCAGGATTTTGAACTGTATTCTAAAAGCCACTGGGAGCCAATGAAGTGAAGCCAGTACGGGAGTGATATGTTCCTTCTTAGACGTACGTGTTAATAGCCTTTGCACCAATTGTAACTTGGCCATCAAGGAATGGCCAACACCAACATATACCGAGTTTTATACAATAATCAAGCTTTGTTGAAATAAACGCATCTCAAAATCAGAGAAAGATAAAAATGGCTAGTTGCATTATCAAATATTACACCCAAGTTTTTTGACTGATGACTGGGTAAAAGTCTGCCAATGTCCCAGGTTCCATTGAGGACTAAATGATCTGTCCTCTCCAAATAGGACAATTTCTGTCTTGGTCTCATTTAAATTATTTCATCAAGGCAACTCAATAAAGTAACCAAAGATGTACCATGCTGCTTCTTTAAAGGTAAATAAATCTGGGTATCAGCATAACAATGAAAGGAGATACAGCACTTTCTACATATAGATCCCAAAGGCAACATATACAGCGAAAATAAAAAGGGGCCCAAGATCGATCCCTGGGGAGCCCCATACGAGAGAGGTACCGCTGCTGAAACAAACTCCCCACTGCTAACCACAAAACTCCTGTCTGATAAATAGGACTGGAACCACTCAAGGGCAAGGCCTTTAACAGCTACACAACATCCCAAACGCTTGACAAGAATATTATGGTCAATTGTATCAAAAGCAGCAGTTAAATCTAAAAGAATAAGAATAGCGCAATCACCAGATTCTGTAATTATTAATAAGTCATTAAGAATTTACAAAAGGGCCGTTTCTGTGCTATGGAGTGCTCTGAAGTCAGGTTGAAAAACCTTGTAGATATGTTTTTTTGTCTAAGTAAGATTTCAGCTGTAGATACACATAATAGATCTCTAATATTTTCAACAAAAGTTTGGAAATAGGTCTAAAATTTGAGAGCACCAATGGATCCAAATGAAGCTTTTTGATGGTGGGATGAACCACTGCTTGTTTCAAATACCTAGGGACAATCGCTGTGCCTAAATCTCAGGCCCTATTATATCAAATACATTCTTAAAAAATCGAGGATCCAATACATCAAAAGGACAAGAACTCACATTCTGTTGCCCAACAATTTTCTTTAGATTTTTTCCTTAGACCTTAAATTTGAAAATTGTTCACAAATATTTAAGGACACTGAAGTGGTGGTGGTGTGTTAGTGTGTGTTGTGCTGCTGTGAGTAGATCAGACACAGCAGTCTTGTTGGACTGACCAAAACTATCCAACCAACAGTGTCCTGTGGTCAGAGTCCTGTGACTACTGATGAAGGACTAGAGACTGTGCAGCAACAGATGAGCTACTGTCTCTGACTTTACATCTACAAGATGGACCAACAAGGTAGGAGAGTCTAATAGTGTGGACAGTGAGTGGACACAGTGTTTAAAACTCTGATCCACTCACACCAGCACAACACACACTAACATACCACCATCATGTCAGTGTCACTGCAGTGTTGAGAATGTTCCACCAACCAAATAGTACCTGCTCTGTAATGGTCCTGTGGGGGTCCAGACCATTACAGAACACAGAGGGACAGAAGGACTACAGTCTGTATTCATAGATCTACAGTGTGCTCCTATATGGTCAGTGGACAATGAGTGTAGGGTTCATGTACGTGCATGCTGTGGCTGTGACTGACCTCCTCTGCTGCTGTGAGGGAGTAGGCATGTTTCTTGAACAGCTGTTCTTTGGTCTCAGCCTCCGTTTCCTTTGCGGTGCCCTGCTCGAAACATGCAACACATTGTAGTTTTAGAACTTTCTTATCTGAGACCTGAGAACAGTTTTATATTTGCCTACGTCAACGGAACTTCCGTTCAGCACTGATATGAAACCTGCTCATCCATTCGTTGGTCACTTACGTCTATGGACGTGCTCAGCAGCGAACCCCGGCTCAGCGCTTTCTTTATGATGTTAAACAGGTTGGGAGGAGCTTTGTCGAGCCTGTAGCGCTCGGCAATGCCTCCAGTGAAGTCCTCGAACCCATCAGTAGCCGAACCCCCTTTCAGAGCCTCATAGCAGCCGTTCACCCTGAGGAGCAACCAGAGACTCAGACTCTGTAAGAACTCCCTGACAGGAGCTGACCAACTTTAAAAGAAGAATGAATTCGAGATGACAACCAGGTTCAACATCAGTACCTGATCGTATGAACGCTCTACCACTTACACTGGCACTACCATCCTAGACCTCATCACAGATGGAGATGAAACAGCCTACAGAGACGACCATACACCACCGTACTAACCACTACAACACCGTACTAACCACTACACCACCGTACTAACCACTACACCACCGTACTAACCACTACACCACCATACTAACCACTACAACACCGTACTAACCACTACACCACCGTACTAACCACTACACCACCGTACTAACTACTACACCACCGTACTAACCACTACACCACCATACTAACCACTACACCACCATACTAACCAATACACCACCATACTAACCACTACACCACCGTACTAACCACTACAACACCATATTAACCACTACACCACCATACTAACCACTACACCACCATACTAACTACTACACCACCATACTAACCACTACACCACCGTACTAACCACTACAACACCGTACTAACCACTACACCACCGTACTAAACACTACACCACCATACTAACTACTACACCACCGTACTAACCACTACAACACCGTACTAACCACTACACCACCATACTAACTACTACACCACCGTACTAACCACTACACCACCATACTAACCACTACACCACCGTACTAACCACTACACCATCGTACTAACCACTACACCATCGTACTAACCTATTCACCACCATACTAACCACTACAAAACCATACTAACCACTGCACCACCATACTAACCACAACACCACCGTACTAACCACTACACCATCGTACTAACCACTACACCACCGTACTAACCACTACACCATCGTACTAACCACTACACCATCGTACTAACCACTACACCGCTATACTAACCACTACACCATCGTACTAATCACTACACCACCGTACTAACCACTACACCACCATACTAACACTACACCATCATACTAATCACTACACCACCATACTAACCACTACACCACCGTACTAACCCCTACACCACCGTACTAACCACTACACCACCGTACTAACCCCTACACCACCGTACTAACCACTACACCACCGTGCTGACCACTACACCACCGTACTGACCACTACACCACCGTACTGACCACTACACCACCGTACTAACCACTACACCACCATACTGACCACTACACCACCATACTGACCACTACACCACCGTACTAACCACTACATCATCATACTAACCACTACACCATCGTACTAATCACTACACCACCGTACTAACCACTACACCACCATACTAACACTACACCATCGTACTAATCACTACACCACCGTACTAACCACTACACCACCATACTAACCACTACACCACCATACTAACCACTACACCACCGTACTAACCACTACACCATCATACTAATCACTACACCACCGTACTAACCACTACACCACCATACTAACACTACACCATCATACTAATCGCTAGACCACCGTACTAACCACTACACCACCGTACTAACCACTACACCACCATGCTAACACTACACCACCATACTAATCACTACACCACCGTACTAACCACTACACCACCATACTAACCACTACACCACCATACTAACCACTACACCACCGTATTAACCACTACACCATCATACTAACCACTACACCATCATACTAATCACTACACCACCGTACTAACCACTACACCACCATACTAACACTACACCATCATACTAATCACTAGACCACCGTACTAACCACTACACCACCGTACTAACCACTACACCACCATGCTAACACTACACCACCATACTAACCACTACACCACCATACTAACACTACACCACCATACTAACCAATACACCACCTTACTAACACTACACCATCATACTAATCACTACACCACCGTACTAACCACTACACCACCGTACTAACCACTACACCACCGTACTAACCACTACACCACCATACTAACCACTACACCACCATACTAACACTACACTATCATACTAACCATTACACCATCATACTAACCACGACACCACCATACTAACCACTACACCACCACACTAACCACTACACCACCATACTCACACTACACCACCCTAATAACCACTACACCACCGTACTAACCACTACACCACCATACTAACACTACACCACCATACTAACCACTACACCACTATACTAACCACTACACCACCGTACTAACCACTACACCACCATACTAACACTACACCACCATACTAACCACTACACCACTATACTAACCACTACACCACCGTACTAACCACTACACCACCACACTAACCACTACACCACCATACTCACACTACACCACCCTAATAACCACTACACCACCGTACTAACCACTACACCACCATACTAACACTACACCCCCATACTAACCACTACACCACTATACTAACCACTACACCACCGTACTAACCACTACACCACCACACTAACCACTACACCACCATACTCACACTACACCACCCTAATAACCACTACACCACCGTACTAACCACTACACCACCATACTAACACTACACCACCATACTAACCACTACACCACTATACTAACCACTACACCACCATACTAACCACTACACCACCCTAATAACCACTACACCACCGTACTAACCACTACACCACCATACTAACACTACACCACCCTAATAACCACTACACCACCGTACTAACCACTACACCACCGTACTAACCACTACACCACCTTACTAACCACTACACCACCATACTAACCACTACACCACCTTACTAACCACTACACCACTGACTACATTATTAGTGTTTTTTAATTCCATTTTTTTCCAAACGTTGCAAAACTATTGGAGCTCACCATGTTACCTGGAGCTAAAGCAGGAACTCACTAATGTTGGTATGTATAAGGTTCAACGAGGGGTCTTATTCATCACTATGAATGTCGTGATTTAAATCAGATGGTAGAGTAAGCTCACTTTGCGTAGGCCTTCTCCAGCAGGGCGCTCCAGAACTCGTTCTTCTCACGTGAGTGAACAAACACCAGCTTTCCGTTTTTGGTGGGTAGAAAGTCATCAACAACAACGTCCACCCACTGTCCATACTGCCACAGCTGTGAAGAGAAAGATATAATAGCATTCATCAGCAACATACCCAGCTTTAAACGCTTACAGGCTCAGTTAGACATCACAGCCAGACAGCAAGGAGGGTCATACTATGATCTTGTGGATAGAAATCTGATATTAAGACCCCCCAGCACTGAGCTGTGGAACAGCGGAACAGCGGAACTGGAGTGATGGAGCTCCATCCCATACCTTTGGGATGCGCTGGGGTGATCCGGAACTGATACTCAGTACATCAGTACATCATAAATGCTCTTATGGCTGATTGCAATCAAACGCATGTACACCATAACAGTAAACCCACCTTCTTGTATCTACACACACTTCCCACTGTATCAGCTCCATTGTCCATATAGGAGATACACCTACAGACTATAGTTCATCTGATTCTCTGTATACATTATTACCATGTTATTTAATGATCAGGAGGTGGATCATTCTCAGCACTGTAGGGATACTGAACCTGGTGGTGGTGTTCTAGTGTATGTTGTGCTGGTGTGAGTGGATCAGACATAGCCGTGCTGCTGGAGTGTTTAAACACTCACTCACTGTCTACTCGATTAGACATATCTACACACACTGGATTAACCTCTTGACGGCACGTGAAGAATCTGAATTTCATCTGAAAGTTCTACCTGAAAGTGAAAGATTCCAGCGTAGTCCTTCGTGAAGCTCTGATCAGGATAAATCACTCGCGCCAGAATGTCTTGGTCCTGAGTCAGAGAGGCGATAGCCGCCATCAGCCAGCAGTCGCCTGCGGAGACGAGCGTACACACACATATCATCACTGTCCAAAGAAATCTGCAAAGTGACAACTTCACAGGAGAGGCCAAAAACGGTCCTCACTTTTAATGTAAGTCAATGGAACCAGAATTTTTTCCGAGCCATTTTGAAGCATTTCTATTGATCCGTTCATCCTACATTTTTTACAGGGTGTAAACGGTAGCTGTCCCGTTCAAATGATGCCGGAAAATAAAAATGGTATATGGTAAATAAGTACATGCATATAACTTTCTCAGTAACATCAATGCAATATGAACGTTAAGCTGTCATTCACTATTATCAAGTAAAAACATCAGCAGCATTTATTTCCTCCTCCTCGTACAGACTCAGGCCTCGTTTCCTTTTGTGATTTTCTTACGGTGGGCTGTCTTTATAGCTTTGCTAAATTGCAGGTTGATTGATTTTCAGTTGCCTTCATTTAATTTGTTTTTTTAGTTACTTGCAACTTAGGCACTGTTTATCCACATTATCTCCTTCATATAACGCTCGATCTGTAGCCCAAGCTTGGGCACCTTTGTTTGACTTGAACCCTTTTCAGAAATCTTTCATTTCTTCTATATATTTACAGCTCATGACATTCACTGAGACTACATTACTTAAAACTAGACAGACATGGGAGCGTGAGTTAGGGATTATTATTACAGATGACTTGTGGAAACTTACGTACAGGGACGCCCTGTGTCAGACTTCTACATAGAGTACACCTGTGAGGATTCAGACTCAAGAGGTGTTATACGATCCATTTGCGAGGTTTATTCACTCAGGGCAGTCAATAATAATAAGGAGTCCAGGAGTTATGAGAGCAGTGGGCTTGGTACAGGCAGAGATGCAGTCGTGGGAGCAGGCAGGTTGGAATACAGGATCTTGGAGGTAGACTCAATGCCTCGCTGAGTCACCACTGGGTCTCCAGGCTGTGCACAGGGAACCAGAGCAGTACCTCACCTCCTGCAGATAGGAGAAAGAGGAACCAGCCCTGTGTAGACAGTTCCAACAGTGATTACCAAACTCCTCGCCATGGTCTCAGAACTCCTCTGGTAGCTGCCTTGAACTAAGAGAGCACCCTCACCGAGCGTGATATTCCAGTGATACCGCTAACTAGTGAAAACGCTAACTAAAAACAGTCATTAATCAGACCTGCCACAGCCGGGGAATGAACTGGCTATGGGGTCCAGAAGTCCGAACGCCTGTGGGAAGGCTCAGCCGGATGGAGGTGAGTGCCGGGGCAGGTCAGAGGGACTGCAGACTCCTTGGGCTCCAGGGAGTATGACAAGACCCCACTGTGGAGAAGCCAAGTCTGGTTGGACCTGTGGAGAGGCCCTTTGAAGCGGCGGCCCAAAAACCACAAACAGGTAGGTGCTGAAACCACACAGTATCTCAGAGCAGAGAAACAATGCCACACACTGAGGTGAGCACGTGGCTAGGCTATATGGGAAGTGCTAACGAGCTGCTGCTGCTAGCACTGATGACTGTCAGCTGTGGGTGATTGTGTTGCCATGGTGAGAAGGGTGTGTGTGTGCGCGTGTCCAGAGGTACCTAGAATTCGATCAAAGTCACAATTATCTAAATTGTATTCATTTTCAGGAGATGATTGTTGTAACAGATATGGCAATTCCCTCTGTGATCTTAGTCACATGTTTTATTTTTGCCCCACATTGACTACTTTATGGACCAAGTATTTTGATTCCCTCACTAAGACCACTGGTGTAAACATTGCTCCAGATGTTTCCCTTGCCATATTTGGACATTCCGTAAATCTCCCTCATTTGTCAGCCGTGGAGTCTCGGGTACCAGCCTTTACTCCGGTAATGGCCAGACGTTGTATCCTCCGTCTGTGGAAATCTCCCAGTCCTCCTTCTGTTTGGCTTTGGGATGTGTTTCAAGCTCTAAAAACAGAAACCTGGCAACCTGGCAACCTCCAACGGCCGTGTTACCGTGTAACTTCTTTGACAAATGGCGCCCTTTCCTTTCATATAGTGTATCATCGTCCTCTTTGCCAGTCGAC
Source organism: Megaleporinus macrocephalus (assembly GCA_021613375.1). Lineage (NCBI taxonomy): Eukaryota > Metazoa > Chordata > Actinopteri > Characiformes > Anostomidae > Megaleporinus > Megaleporinus macrocephalus. The sequence continues at coordinate 9,437,020 of CM038728.1, forward strand.
TGAGTACCTACCCCCCAACCTCCCCCCGCCACGGCACCCCCCCTATTTTTTTGTTGGGGAGGATTGAAAAGGCAAACGTGTATGTGCTGGTACCAAAACTAATATGTAGTATGTGACCAACATGAATTTTCCCTGTATGCCAAAGACGAGACGACATACTGCTCTGGCTAAACATTGGAGTACGCAGCTTGAGCTGTTTTCATGCCCCAACATGCAGCGCAGATGTTTCAGGAGGTCGTAACCACAGACAGAACCACCTGGATATGTTCAACCTGGATTCTCAACATTCATAACAGCAAAGAAACACTGCAGCATTCAAAGCAACACAGTCGGTCTCTGCTGGTCTACAGGTGAGCTTGTCTTGTATGTGTATTGGATAAAGTGAACATAGATAATAAGATGGTTAAAGCAGTAACGTAGTTCCATTATATCTGCATGGAGGTTTCATGCTAAGCGCAAAGTCTCTTCCAACTTACCCAAATGTCCTTGGTTGATGTCAGTCTTCATAGCACCATTGCTGATGAATTTGGGGTCTTGGACAATTTCCTGAAACGCACCACACAGACATATACCTCATCATCATGCACTCACCATCAGCAGGATCAGCGAGCATGTTCTAAATTAATCTTTATATTATCTAACCTTATATTATCTAATCTTTATATTAGCTTTAGCCAGAAAGCACTCTGAAACGTAAAGCTACATTACTCTCTGGCCACGTCCCAAACTGCAGACCGTTACTAAATATAATAAATGAAATTAATTAATTCATTAATTAATTAATAAAATGATGCTATCATTAGAAGTGCTGTCAGTAGTGTAGTGTGTAATGTTAGAGGGTGCTGTTTAGTCTTGTCTAGTCAGAAAAATTTATTTATCATTTCATTTCAGCAATAATATATATTTTTTTATATATGTATATAATCCAGACATTGTGTGTATAATTTTAAGTTTTCTGACAGCAGTACCATGTAATGTGGAGTATCTTGTTTAATTTGTAAAGTGGTCTTTAATTGGATTTATCTAATAATAATCAGATGTACAAATAATGTTATATTTTGTTTATTTATTAGTAATTTACTGTAATTCCATTAATGTTGAATAAGCTACAGAATAAGCTTATAGGTAATATTTAGGGGCTAGGTTGGGCTTTGATTCATATAAGCAAATGTGTCCCCACCAATGTCAAGCCCACTCCTGTGCCCTTGCCCTTACCCAGACCATAACAGTATGTAAACAAAATGAGTACAAGATCGAGTAAAGTTTCTCTAATTAACTGCATTGTGGGTGTTAAGCACTGTAGAGGGTGAAATACCTAAAATACCAGATATGATACACAGCAAAACTCATATATGCAATGTGTTATTTAGTTTTATTGTTGTTAATAAAACTAATTAATTATCTTATAATTTTTTTATGATTATTTTTTATTGAAGGTCTAATACACCTTCAATAAAAAATGGCTATTGTTTCAAGGTTCAGGCTTTAAAGATGAAAACATAGTAAGGCTCTTTATATACAGGTTTCTTCCGATGCTTTAAATGTAATAGATGCTATAGCCTGTCATGAGAGCATCACCTGTTACTCCTTCACCTGGAAAGTTCCCAACCAGGTGTTTTTGGTTATTCCACAAACCTCCCACCTTTATATTACATTATCCATGTCCCAACTTTTTTAGAATGCTTTGCAGCCATCAAATTTAGAATAAGCATATATGTACTAAACAAGATAATAAATAAAGTTTTCAATTAAACACTTTTATAAGACTGTTTTCTGTTTTCTGAATTTTTTTACCACTTCATCTGCTCTTAGCTGAGTATTTTTAATTCTTAATAACAAATGCAGCAGGCATCATATTTCAATTGAGCATATAGTAGCTGTCAAAAGAAAAACAAGTATCTCTAAAATAGAGAATTTTTAGGAGAGGACAAAAACCCTCTTTACTTTCAATGTCAAGTCTATGGAACCAGAATGTTTGTCCAAGTGGTTTTTAGAACATTTCTATTGGTCCATTCATCATGAAATTCTCACAGGACATACAGAGCAGCCATCAAGTTCAAATAATATAAAAAATTAATCAATAAAAATTATAATTATTTACTTTATATTGTAAAACATCAGCTACCTTGTTTTAAACAGGTTTCTGGATTCATGGGCAGTTCACATACTGTCTCAACTTCCTGAATTGGGGTTTGCACATGAAGTCATTGATTAATGTGCAACAATGAACTGTATTACTGATTTCTGTACAGTGGTGGGGATATAAACCAGGGGTCAAAACACAATGTACAGTACAAATATAGCTATATTATTTAGTATATGTAGTATATGTATCTTTTTTTGTATGTTATATTGATGGTAAACTTACAGTACATCTGTAAAACAAGTATCATAAAAGAATATATGAGGCTTAAAGCAGGACTTAGTTAGTATTTTGCTTAAAAACATTCTGTAATGTAGCTTTTAGAGCCATAAGACTCTTTAGACATCTGATTCCTATCATCTCTATCACCACCAACAAAGTAAACAGCTCTAACTCATCAACCCTGTAATGCCAAGTGAATCATGTTTGATACATACGTTTTGAGACCTGTAAATCATCAGTTAATCTTTTTGTTCTGAACATAACCCAATGTACACCTGAGTTTTGGTCAAAGGCTCACTGTGTTCTCCATTTTGGTGGCGAATCAAAGATTGTAATAATAATAAAAAACTGTTGCACCAATATGGAGAAGCGTTAAGTTAGAAATGACTCGTGTTCAAATATAAAGGGTTAAAACATTGTGTTCTAAAAAATTTTTTTTGTTAGCAAAAACCTAAAAAAAAAAATTCAGATGTACCAAAGATGATACAAAACAAAACTCAAATATCATTGCTGTCCAGTGTAAAATAACAAGAATCTCCAAAATGGCAACTTTTACAGGAGAGGCCAAAAACTGTCTTCACTTTTAATGTAAGTCAATGGAACCAGAATGTTTTCCAAGCTGTTTTGGAGCATTTCTATTGGTCCATTCATCATTAAATTTGCTTACAATGTGCATGGTAATTGTCAAAGTCGAATAATATAGAAAAATAAAAATGAAGAAGGAGATATATATATATATATATATATATATATATATATATATATATATATATATATATATATATATATATATATATATATACTACAGCTCAAAAGTTTGGGATCACAGTGAAATGTTCTTGTTTTAATGGAGTATCTTCTTCCTTAACACAACAATGGACTGACAGGTCTCTAAAGAAAGTTCTTTCTTTCTGGTCATTTTAAGTCGGTCACCAAGCCATCAACTGCTGATCTTCAGATACTAAACTAACCTAGAATGTTGTTCTCCCTTTTATACTCACTTATTAGTAGAATGTTTTTCAGCTGTGCATCTCAATTGAGCAAGAGTGTCCTAACAACCAATTAGTCCAATAACATCCTTAACTTGGATTGGCGGCCGTACCAGGAGATTTAAACAGAGGACTGAGAATTACTGATAATAGGACTATATGCAAAATAAGCCTCTATACAAAAATAGACTTTAATACAAACATTTTTATTCTTTAAAAATCATCTGATACACTTACATTCATTGAGAAATGGACAATATTGTTTGTGAATTGCATGAAAATTGCATGAAATGAAATTCTTAAGTGATCCTAAACTTTTGAGCGGTAGTGTATATATATATATATATATATATATATATATATATATATATATATATATATATATATATATATATTTTTTTTTTTTTTTTTTCTCAGAACGGCACATTTCAACCCACTTTGAATGCCTTTGTTTACATGTTACCAACATAATAGAGATGCTTAAGGGTCTGCAGGGTTCACACATGCAGGATAAACTCCAATTATTCATTTACTCATAACAATAAAAACAGTTCAAAGGAAACTCACTTTGGGTCTTTTCCACACCAGACCTTTGGCCTCTTCCGAATTTGGTCCGAGCTCATTGTATCCCAAAGACTCGGGTGCGGCTGGAAATGTTGGATCCGAGAACAACTCTTTCTTACTCAAGCACTGAGCCTTCAGTTTCTCGAAGTCTTGGTTGAGATACATTACAAAAGCCTTGTTAGAACCTGCCATTGGAGAACGTCAGTCTTCAGACGGGTGAATCCTTGGGTTCCTTGGGTCCAGGTGTGTCCACTCACTGTCCCGCAGAGGTTTTTAAACCGTTTCTCCCAATGACTGCTTTGTTACTCTCAAACGTCTTTTAATGTACAGCGACTGTTTCATTTGCATTGATAAACACTTTTATCGGCCAGGATCAGTAATAAAACACAGTCTCCTTTGTACCTGTGCGTGCTTGGTAACTTAATTTCCTGCATATATTCACCGAGTGATGGAGGTAAAGTCTTACCCCATGATATTTGTCAGGGACTCTCTGGTTATTTATTAAATAAAAGTGTATTTATGTATTTATTAGTGTTCACGCTGGTCAAAGTACATGTTATCTGGATGTTGTTAATATACAATATATAATATTCAATATAAGTATTCAAACCAGCACCTAGTCATACAGACTGCTTCTACACACATTAGAGAAAGAATGGGTCGCCACCTCCAAACTTCATGTGGTCTGCAGATCAGCTCAAGAACAGAGCGTAGAGAGCTTCATGGAATGGGTCTCCATGGCTGAGCAGTTGCATCCAAGCCTTACATCACCAAGCGCAATGCAGAGCGCCGGATGCAGGTGGTGTAAAGCACGCCGCCACTGGACTCTAGAGCGGTGTAGACATGTTCTCTGGCGTGACCAATCACGCTTCTCCATCTAGCAATCCAATGTTCAAGTCCAGGAGAACAGTACTTGGTACTTGTCTGACTGCATTGTGCCGAGTGTAAAGTTTGGTGGAGGGGGGATTATGGTGTGGGGTAGGGGAACTTTTAATGCAAAGAGACATTGGACAATTACATGCTCCCAACTTTGTGGGAACAGTTTGGGGACGGGCCCTTCCTGTTCCAAAATGGCTGTCCACCAGTGCACAATGCAAGCTCCATAAAGACATGGAGGAGCGAGTTTGGTGTGGAAGAACTTGACTGGCCTTGTGGATTAAGAATGGAATGGAACTCAAGTTCATGCATGTGTCTCAAAACCTAGGGAGCTGCCTCAGCCGCTAAGACAATCCCATGATGCAACGCAGGCAAATCTACGAGCAGTGAAATGGTTTTAAAATGTGAGTTCCCTTTATTTATTTATTTATTTATAAGTGTACCATTAGTTTACTTCTTTTAAACTAAAAGGAAGTGAGTATGCTTTCAGTTTACTTTTTTATGTACTTCACAGTGATATACTAAACACAGTTATACTTAACTATGATTGGGTTATACTGACAAGTATAGAACAGTCTAAGTATATTTGGTCTTTACTTGTACTTAATCTTTTGATTGAGAAAGTAGAAGTAAGTATTCTTGCTCTGCACAAAAACACATCCAGTACAATATTTATTTAAAATTTGATTTATAAAGATTTATAAAGATACAAATATGTTTCTTAATCTGAGTGTGTCTTGTTTATTTTACGTGTGTCCACTGGTGAGAAAGTAAACGTTGTTAAGTTCTATTTTAAGTAGAAAAAAACCCTTAAACCCAGTCATATACTTTAAAGTACAACAATAATATAAGCAGTAAATTATAAGTATTATGTTAAGTTTACTTAAAGAAAACTTACAAGCTAGTAAACTAACAGTAAACCCTTAAGTTCACTTTTAGTGTAGTTGCAGTACAAAAGATGTAAACTAGTTTTATACTTGGTTTACTACTCTTACACTTAAAGTGTACTTAAAATATACTTTTAAAAACTAGAAAGTGGGCCAATTTAGTCCCAAGAAGTATTAAAATAGAATAAATACAAGTGTACTCCTAGTACAATGACATTAGTATAGTAACTACATAAAATATACTTAATAAAATGAACTTTAAGTATACTTATTTTCTCTAAGGGTTATTTTGATTCTCTCTGGTGTTTTAATGTGTTTCTTGTCATATAATCACACAAAAGAATTATATTAGCAGCTTTGTAACGAGTCATTAGAGTCATTATACTTGAGCTATTAGAATTTATGCTAGCGTTTTTTTTAAGCCTCTGGCTATAGTTTTGAATGTCGGCCAGTAGTTTAGCAACCAGCTAAAGTGGGTCTGAGCATCTCAGTAATCTGTTTTATGAGGAGAGATGAGGAGAAAACGCTGCTACTTAAACAGCTGCTACCTAGACAGCCTACTTAGACACTCACTAGGGTTTGAGACACACCCCATATGTCTGTAAAGACAGATGAGCAAATACTTTTGCCAATATTGTGTATATGGCTTCGACTTGCATTTGTAGATGCAGTGATATTCTGTGTAAGTTCATTCCATCATTTTTTGGAACGTGTTGCCGCCATCAAATTTGGAATTAGTGTATATTTCCAAAACGAGTTAATATTAAATTTGCCTTCCTTGTGAAGTTTTCAATTGAACACTTTTACTAGATTTCATCACTGCTTTCTGTTCTAATTTACATTTTAATATCTCTATTTATTTAATAGTTTTTTTAGCCCTATAAGTGTTTGTACTTTTCACAATTTCCTGAGTAATATTAGCATATATTATATGCTGAGTAACATTAGCAAATATTATCATCTGTTAATAATAAATGTGCTACTTTTTATATTTTAATCATTAGCATTTATTTACTAATTTCTCAGTTTTAACACAATTCCAGAAAAGTTGGGTCATAGAGTAAAAAACAGATATATATATTTTTTTTACCATACTTTAAATGAAATTAGTACATAGACAACAATTTTGATGTTTTCTTGTCAACTTCATTGATTTTCTGGATACATTTCATTGGTTTCCAAAGAAAAACAAGTCTCTCCAAAATAGCTTTCCTTATATTCAATGTAAATTAATGTAAAGAGGTTTTATTCCAAGCAATTTTAGAGCATTTCTGTTGGTTCATCCATACATACTTAGTAAGTTGTTGTCTAACCTTTTTTTTTTAAACACGTTAATAATATTTGGGGGCCCTAAGGGCCGCTGTAGTCATACAGCTGTTTGCAAAGTTTTCACCCTCAGTGAAGAATGCACGTTTAGTGGACATGAGTGACCACATCCTCTACAGAGAAAGCAGTGAAATATGCTATTTTAATGTTGTTGTGTATTGAAATTTGTGATTGAAAAGAAATGTCACAACATTTGCAACTTTTGTGGGTTTTTTTCTTTCTCTATGGTAAATTATATTAAATGATTTTATTTTAAATGACTGACATCTTAAAATTGTGTAATTTCACCTTAAAATTAAAAATTGCATGAATTTTGATTATATGAATTGAATATTAATGCATCACAATTCTTCACGATCACATATGCTACAAACATAAGCTGACTAAATATAAATCCGACTGTTTTGTTTATATATATATATATATATCAGTCTGATTTATATTTACATTGTGTAAAAATTTTATTTTATTCCATTGACTTACATTGAAAGTAAAGACAGTATATATATATATATATATATATATATATATATATATATATATATATATATATATATATATATATATATATATATATATATATATAAAATACACTAAAGCACCCTTCCAAACTAACATAACCCTCGATACTAAAGGTTTGGGTATCACCACACTGTAATATTCTATAATATGAATTTGTGTATTTTATGTGTAAGAATAGAGAAAATCGAATGAATAAAAAAAATAATTATAGTGCGTTCATAAATAAATAGTGCATGATTTTAAACTGTCTGGGTCCAGAAGGGTGTATGTAAAGCTATATTTAAATGGGACAAAATTAATTACTGTAAAAAAGGCAGCTGATTTAATACCTTCGAGTCCAACACAATTTGACTACACACTAACACATTAACTACTTATAGCTTACAGAGAGTTTACTGTGAAACTAATGCAGAACATAAACTAAATATAACAGACATTAAACATAAAGTTGTGAAATAAATGTTGATTTACTTCTAAAATCCTTTTGTTTTGAATAAGAACAACAATCTCCAAAATGGTAACCACAACAAAATGCAGTGTACAATTAGAGTCAAGCTTTTTCTGCACACATACAATATTCCTCTGCAAATTTCACACAAACATGACAAAATTTCAATTAGTTTAAAATTAAACAAGGATCTTTAACTCAATAATGTTCACTTTACTATATGAAAAAAAAATTAAAACCATGAAACAATCTTTAAATTGTATATTGTCCTCGTCCAAAGTAAAAAAATCTCCAAAATCACAACTTTACAGGACAGATCAAAAGTTGGCTTTACTTTCAATGTAAGTCGGTGGAACCAGAATATTTTCCAAGTTATTTTGGAGCATTTTCATTGGTCAATTTATCTTGAAATTTTTACACAATGTAAACAGCAGCTGCTATGGACAGCGATAATATATTGTATAAGTAGTTTTTTATCAGATGTATTCCAAACTTTTGGAATTATATATATCGTTCCCGACCAAAGAAAAAGAAGAAAGAAAAAGTATCTCCAAAAGTATCTCAATGGATCCAGAATTTTTTCATAGCTATTTTGGAGCATTTCTATTGGTCCATTCACCATGTAATGTTCACAGGATATATAGCTGTGGAGTTCAAAATGAACAAAATTAATACATACATACATATATATATATATATATATATATATATATATATATATATATATATATATATATATATATATATATATATATATACTGAACCTGGCAAGACCATTATGACTGCTTATGTTAATTAAAACAAATCTAGTTTCCAGTGAAAGTTCCAGTGAAGGGTGAAGCGTGTTTGATAAGTTTCAGGAATGCAAATATAAGTTAAACACTTTTTATCTGGGACAACCAAACACAGTCTACAGAGTGTAGGGTCTAACTGCTTGCACAGCATGAAAACTTGACACAGTCAAAAGTTGTGGTGACTCTGTGTGGAATGTTTTTTAAACACAAACACACACGTTGTTGTATAAACCCACTTTAAATATTCCACATATTTCTATTCAGACTCAATATACAATACACTTCTACTGTTACCTCAACATAAACTTCAGCTTTAACATTTCATTCTCGTTTATGTTACTAAATATGCATCTTTGTTTATTTTATGTAAATCATTTTCTGACTGTTTCAGTTTTTGCTGTCTACCAGATCTTCGCCACAGGTTTTGAAATATCACCTCCGTTCCAGCTTCAGCTTTTTGATAAAATTTTGTCCCATAGAATATGAATAGGATGGAAAAGTGTGCTCCAGTCTATCAAACTTCTGCTCCAATGACAGACACCGTCTTGCATACACTGACTTAGGGCAGACCCCCGACCCCAACTGTAGAGTTGGTCCAATCCTCATTCATCTGTTTGCTGTTTTTTTCCCATACATCTTTTTTTCTCCATAGAGTCCTGTTCATTTTCGGTCACACCCAAACCAGGTTTCAATTAACTTCAAAACATCATGTACTCATGTATCTCTAAGCACTAATCTATGGACACACTGACCCACACTCCTTTATTTGTCGTTTATTCAGCCCTCGTTCCTCCCATAGGATCCCATTCATTTTTGCCGAACCCAGACATTGCGGTTTCGTTCAACCTACAGACTCCAAACTGCCCCAAAATCCCCAACCTCTAATCCACAGACATACTGACCCACACTCCTTTATTTGTCGTTTATGCGCAACCAACCATTGACATATCTTCAGTTTGTAAGTTCAACAGCGCTGTTGATTGTTTTATGAATGTATGTATATGTATATACAGGGGTTGGACAGTGAAACTGAAACACCTGGTTTTAGACCACAGTAATTTATTAGTATGGTGTAGGGCCTCCTTTTGCGGCCAATACAGTGTTAGTTGGTCTTGGGAATGACATATACAAGTCCTGCACAGTGGTCAGAGGGATTTTAAGCCATTCTTCTTGCAGGACAGTGTCCAGGTCACTATGTAATGCTGGTGGAGGAAAACGTTTCCTGACTCGCTCCTCCAAAACACCCCAAAGTGGCTCAATAATATTTAGATCTGGTGACTTTACAGGCCATGGGAGATGTTTAACTTCACTTTCATGGTCCTCAAACCAAACTTTCACCAGTCTTGCTGTGTGTATTGGTGCATTGTCATCCTGATACACGGCACCGCCTTCAGGATACAATGTTTGAACCATTGGATGCACATGGTCCTCCAGAATGGTTCAGTAGTCCTTGGCAGTGACACGCCCATCTAGCACAAGTATTGGGCCAAGGGAATGCCATGATATGGCAGCCCAAACCATCACTGATCCACCCCCATGCTTCACTCTGGGTGGTACGGTTCTTTGGGGCTTCTCCACACCGTAACTCTCCTGGATGTGGGGAAAACAGTAAAGGTGGATCATCAGAGAACAATACATGTTTCACATTGTCCACAGCCCAAGATTTGATCTCCTTGCACCATTGAAACCGACGTTTGGCATTGGCACGAGTGACCAAAGGTCTGGCTATAGCAGCCTGGCCGTGTATACTGACCCTGTGGAGCTCCTGACGGACAGTTCTGGTGGAAACAGGAGAAGCTGAGGAGCACATTTAATTCTGCCGTGATTTGTTCAGCCGTGGTTTTATGTTTTTTGGATACAATCCGGGTTAGAACCCAACATCCCTTTCAGACAGCTCCCTCTTGCGTCCACAGTTAATCCTATTGGATATGGTTGGTCCTTCTTGGTGGTCTGCTGACATTACCCTGGATACCGTGGCTCTTGATACATCACAAAGACTTGCTGTCTTGGTCACAGATGCACCAGCAAGACGTGCACCAACAATTTGTCTTCTTTTGAACTCTGGTATGTCCCATAACTGTGCTCTTACCTGCTAACGGAACTTCACACTCTGCTCTTACTGGTGCAATGTGCAATTAATGAAGATTGACCACCAGACTGGTCCAGTTTAGCCATGAAACCTCACCGTCCAGCACAGAACCGCCCATATAACACATATAACATCAGTGTGCACAAACACATGCGTCTCCAAAACGGTAATGTATACAGGAAAATTTTAACAACTGTATTTATCTTTCCTTTAAATTTTATAGGATTGTATTTATTGAAGAAATTCTATTTGCAAAAGCTGCTGTATACACAAAAAATATCAAAATACTTTATATAATGTTATAAAATATCATTGTACTTCCACAGACTAGTTTATAAAAAATTCAAATGTTTAACAAAAAACATTCAAATTAGACTGATATAAAAAACAGTATTCAAATATGTCAAGTACTTATAATAAATACAATCATTAATAAAAATGGAACAGTTTTTCTTAATGAATCTATAACAGTGACAATTATTTAATAATCTATTGGATGTTCATGCTGACGTCCAGGTGGTTCCAAGTGTTTGGAAACATTTTCATGCAACTGAAAAGCTGGTTTTAGGATTTTGAAAAACATGTGTATCAATAATACACCAAGAAACATATTTGGGGGTTTTATCGGTGCATTGTATATGCACATATATGCATTGAAATAGGCTCCCACTCCACTATTTAAACATATATACATAGAAATATTTTCATACATAAACATAAAAATAAACTACTGAGCTAAAAAAATGCCAACACTTCAATTACTCTTACTATATACAGTGTTTGAAGCTAAAGGGCAGTCGTGGCCTGAAGGTTAGGGATCCGTCTTGTGACTGGAAGGTCCCCAGTTTGATCCCCATGACTGAAGCGCCCTGGACCTAACCCCCAACTGCTGCCCACCGCTCCGGGCACATGTGCTCAATGCCCCCTAGTGTATATGTTTAATAGTGTGTGGATATGTTGGTGTTTCACTGCACAGATGGGTTAAATGCAGAGGTCAAGTTCCACATGTGGCTAATTCTAGTTCTAAACTCAAAAATTCTAAAGGCTATTAACATTTCTATTATAATGCATGCAGTGCTTAATTCCAAACCTTCTCCAATATGTTAGAACATGAAATGCAATGTTTTATTTAGTGTGTCACCAACGTATCTCAAAATGAAAACTTTTTATTTAATTGTATAACTGTAAAACTGTATGTATTGAAAATAAATAGCATAAATAATAAAATAAATAAATACTAAAATACAGTATTCAGTCAACCTACCCAGGTTTTTTTTATTTGTAATATTTAATTCATGTTAATCAGTTAATAATTGTGAAGAGATAACAACTATGAAATAACATATATGGAGTCATTGATGAAGGAGAATAAAATATCTGTGAATAAAACACTGTGAATTTCCCCACTGTGACTAATAAAGAATTATATTTTCGTATTATTGTATAATATGCATTAAAATATGCATATATTTACAAAAAATGTCTTTATTGTACCACCACAGACTGTTTAGTAAATAAAAAGATTTAACAATAAACATGGATATAAACTACTGAGCTCAAAACAATAGGCTAACACTTCAATTTCTCTTAGTACATACAGTATTTAATACAAAAGAACATCTTATAATAACAAATCTTTACCAATATAACAATTATTTAATAATTTATTGGATGTTATTGTAAAAGTCCAGGAGATTCAAAGAGTTCAGACATATTTTCATGCAACTGTGCAAACAGTAAACCCAGAAAAAGTTCAAGGTTTGCTTCATGTTTTGGTATGTTGCTTCTTATAAACATTTCCATTTTTTAAAAACTCTGCATTTTAATATATTATATATTATATTATTGTATTATATTATTATATTAATTATTATATTATCATATTAATTATAATGATATAATTATAATATTATAATTATAAAGGAAAACACCTCAGTGTCACTGCAACATCCAGCCAACAGTGTCCTGTGGGCGGTGTCCTGTGTCCACTGATGAAGGACTAGAGGAACACAAACTTTACATCTACAAGGTGGACCAGCAAGCAGTAGTAGTGTCTAATAGCGTGGACAGTGAGTGGACACAGTGTTTAAACACTCCAGCAGCAGCACTGCTGTGTCTGATCCACTCACACCAGCACAACACACACTAACACACCACCACCACGTCAGTGTCACTGTAGTGCTGAGAATGATCTAGCACCCGATGGCGACTCATCAATACAGAATCTAAATCAATATATAAGAAGGGGAGAGTCTCATGCCATCACTGTGTCTGAAGGTGGTCTATTTCTCACAAAAGACCCTCAGCAGGAAGCTGCCCTCGTGGTTGGGCTCGTAGGTGGAGGGAATGATGACGTATTCTCCCGGTGGGAGTCGGAATCGTTCACACACCTCCCGAGCGTTCACAAAGCTGCTTTTAGCCACCGGCTGCTGGCACCGCAGATCATCAGGACCCAGGCGGACCTCCGCTCGGCCTTTACTCTGCGACACAATGGAACAGAGGGGACACCTTCACATCTCTGATTACAGTTCAGTACTGTGCAAGAAATGAGACCACCCTTTGTTTATTTAAAGCCCACCCAACTTGTCCATTAGGTCCATTCAGGTATCAATTACTAAGCATAGTGTTACAGTTTACCTGTACACAGGTAGGTGAAGGTAGTGTTACAGTTTACCTGTACACAGGTAGGTGAAGGTAGTGTTACAGTTTACCTGTACACAGGTAGGTGAAGGTAGTGTTACAGTTTACCTGTACACAGGTAGGTGAAGGTAGTGTTACAGTTTACATGTACACAGGTTGGTGAAGGTAGTGTTACAGTTTACCTGTACACAGGTAGGTGAAGGTAGTGTTACAGTTTACCTGTACACAGGTAGGTGAAGGTAGTGTTACAGTTTACCTGTACACAGGTAGGTGAAGGTAGTGTTACAGTTTACCTTTACACAGGTAGGTGAAGGTAGTGTTACAGTTTACCTGTACACAGGTAGGTGAAGGTAGTGTTAGACAGTTTACCTGTACACAGGTAGGTGAAGGTAGTGTTACAGTTTACCTGTACACAGGTAGGTGAAGGTAGTGTTACAGTTTACCTGTACACAGGTATGTGAAGGTAGTGTTACAGTTTACCTGTACACAGGTAGGTGAAGGTAGTGTTACAGTTTATCTGTACACAGGTAGGTGAAGGTAGTGTTACAGTTTACATGTACACAGGTAGGTGAAGGTAGTGTTACAGTTTACATGTACACAGGTTGGTGAAGGTAGTGTTACAGTTTACCTGTACACAGGTAGGTGAAGGTAGTGTTACAGTTTACCTGTACACAGGTAGGTGAAGGTAGTGTTACAGTTTACATGTACACAGGTAGGTGAAGGTAGTGTTACAGTTTACCTGTACACAGTTTTAATATCACACACTATAACAAGGTTCTCTTATAGTTTCAGGGAAATCTTTGTTGAGTCACATTACTTCCAGGAGAAGGCAGAAGATTTTTGGTGCATCTGGCAACCCCTCAAATACTTTTTCATAACTTTATGCTTGGCATTATGAGGTATTATGTACGCCATATATGAACACCCTTATTAATGCATTCATAACAATATGGCCTACAGATATTTACATGAACTAACACAGTATTATTAAAATTTGAATCTTAAGCATTAAAATAAGCTCCTCCAATGTTTGGGCTAGTTTAATCCATCCATCCATCCATCCATCCATCCATTATCTTCCACTTACTTTGTAGATGACAAAGCCAATGAAGTTGTAGTCGTGGCCCAACTCTCTCTCTTTCCGTCCTCCTTTCTGCATTAGACCCACAAGAACCGAGCAGCTTTGACCTCCATCGTGGTCACGGCAGTCCACATGCTCAAGCTTGATCCCAAACTGGGGGTTTGAGCTGAATGTAGCTGGAGAAACGAGAAAGATCATGTGTTGTCTTATTAGGGGTGTGACATATTTTGCTCACACTGCTTTAGTTAAAAGCTAGAAACTCCTGCACAGTTCAAACACAGTTAAGTTTCAAGAGACTCAGACGTAAAGGAGAGAAACTAGTCCGTTGAGTTTGACTTTGTCAAATAAAACTCTATTTTTCCAGACATGTTTTTCATCTTGGAAGTTTACTTAAAAAATATTTAAAAATCTCGTCTGGTCTCCTTTTCGTGAACCCAATATTGTGTCTCGTCTCATCTCGTGAGATGAGTGTCTCGTCACACCCCTACGTCTTATTGTGTGATCCTCCTGGATATTGGAATCATTCATTTCCAACTAATGGGCTTCTTTTTATAGAACACATTTACTCAAACTATTAGACAGTAATTACAACCTACTGAACAGCAGTGTACAGCTAAAAAACAAGGGGGGCCAAGAACAGAACCCTGTGGCACACCACAAGTAATGTCATACATCTCAGCAGCGTTGGCATCAATAGTAACAGAGTAGGCCTAACTTCTAGCTGTCAAGTAGACTGGACTACAGACTCTAACTGTACACCTTTCTAAGAAGTGGCCAGTGAGTGAATTTAGTATGCTTGACAGGCACCTGGGTGATTACTGCAGCCGCCGGCCGTAGAGCCCACCTTCCAGCTTCCTTCAAACTGGTACAGGTTCCACTGTCCCACCTGTTCAGTGCTGGACGAGTCAGGAGTCAGGTTACAGATCTCTACCACTGAGTAGCGCCCCACAAAGTCTGAGAACGCCATCCTGAAAGAAAGAGAAAGACGGAACTGATACTCTTGAGCTTGCCTGATACTCTTGAGCTAGTTACACCTATTCATACACAGTCGAGTCACATTATTATGACCACAAGCTGATATCCAGAGTAACAGCCATGTGCAGCATGGACAGCAGCTAGACAGACTGGGAGACTCAATATGGTCCTGGTAGGTTGTCACAGGTATCTGGAGCCATGCTGACTGCAGTGGATCCCACAGCTGCTGGAGGGAGCGTGGAGGAGGATCCATAGAGCCAACACCACCATCCAGGTTCCACAGATGCTCTATTGGGTTCAAGTCTGGGGAACTAGGGATCCAGGGTAGTACTTGGAAGTCTTGGTCAGCTCTTCCAACCAATGTGGGACATTCTAGCTGTGTGACGTGTTGTATGGTCTTGTTGGAAGATCCCATCCGCCCCAGAGAAGACCATCAGCAAGTCTGGCATAGATGAATTCATACCCACATCGGTTGAGAAGGTCTTCCACATGGATGAGTGGGTCCAGAGAATGCCATAAAAGCATTCCCCAGACCATAACGTTGCCACCTTTAGCTGCCGCTAATAAAAGTAGGTAGGAACTGGTCATAATAATGTGACTTGCCCGTGTATTTTAAAGAGTCACCGATTGGTGGAGTGGTAGACAGAGCCACAAGCATGTTCGGTGTCAGCTTTTACTCTGACAACAGTAACCCAACTCTCAGATATCCTCTAAACAGGAGTGATGGAACTCGATCTATGCTGTGGTGTTTGGTGCAAATAGCCTATTAACAAAGTTCTTATTAACTTACGCTACAGTCCCAAACACCACAGAGCAGGTTCAGAGTTCAGCTATCAAGAACGAATAACAATATAGTCTGTGTATTGCTTTGCATGACATGATATTCTTACCAGAACTCTCCATCATCTGCTGAGTGGTCTAGTTTGGCTTTCTCCTCTGGCAAGACATGGTCCCACTCTTTGGAGCTGTGGTAGATAATAAGAGGAGGCTCTTCATTTGGAACCATAGAACCATAGGCACTAGCTTAGGCATTGGCTTAACAGTCCAAAGGAAAACATGGATCTCCTGTTTTGTGTCCATGTTTCATGATGAATGAACCAATAGGAAAGCTCACATTAGAAGGATGCTCCAATAGAAGTGGTCATTTTGAGGATACTTGTTTTCTTTGGACATTGCATATATGTATATATAAACCACCTCCTTGTATCTACACACACTGTCCACTGTATCAGCTCCACTGACCATACAGGAGCTATACTTACAGACTGTAGTTTATCTGATTCTCTGTAGACTCTGTTACTCTGTTCTTCAATGACCAGGACTTCCACAGGACCACCACAGAGCAGGTACTATTAGGGAGGTGGGTCATTCTCAGCACTGTTGTGACACTGACATGGTGGTGGTGTGTTAGTGTATGTTGTGCTGGTGTGAGTGGGT
The DNA here is from genome assembly GCA_021613375.1 of Megaleporinus macrocephalus. Lineage (NCBI taxonomy): Eukaryota > Metazoa > Chordata > Actinopteri > Characiformes > Anostomidae > Megaleporinus > Megaleporinus macrocephalus. Next base: position 9,454,013 of record CM038728.1, read on the forward strand.
CAGACACAGCAGGGCTACTGGAGTGTTTAAACACTGTGTCCACTCACTGTCCACTCTGTTAGACTGCTACCTTGCTGGTCCACCTTGTAGATGTAAGGTTGGAGATGATAGCTCACCTGCTGCTGCACAGTTTGTGTTCCTCTAGTCCTTCATCAGTGCTCGCAGGACACTGCGCAGAGGACAGTTTTGGTTGGTGGACAATTCTTAGTGTAACTGCAGTGCTGAGAATGACCCACCTCCCTAATAGTACCTGCTCTGTGGTGGTCCTGACCATAAAAGATTAGGGTGATTGGTGTAGCTCCTATATGGTCAGTGGAGCTGATATAGTGGACAGTGTGTGTAGATACAAGGAGGTGGTGTTAATGTTATGGCTGATCGGTGTATGTGTGTATATATAGATTTTCATAATTCATTGCTCACTCATCACTCCAAGCGCCGTTCCATTCCATGTGACCCCATGGGTTCCTGAGACGCACCAGCTCCACTCGACTCTCACCAACACGTACCTACAGCAAACACAACTATCGCTAAACACACTACACTGCAGTTCATAATGTGTATTCCAGTAATTCCCATCATTCAGTACATATACATTCCAGTAAAGGTTAATAACAAAATCATATTTAAAAAATATAACTTTTTCCCTCATAAAATGTTTTACAGTGAATCATTACTTTAGAAGTCTATCAAATAATCATTGTGGAAAACAAATGAGTACATTTACACATTTCTAGCACTTTTGTCTACTCATATGTATTTTCTGAATTTTTAGTTCTATTTCTTCAGATTAAAAGCTGCTCCCTCCTTTAAAAAGCTATAACATGCATTTGGATCAGGCTAAAAACAGACAGGGCTGCTTTGTGAAATCATTCAACACCTCAGCATTCAATGGGTCAATGGGCCGCCCCCTCTAAATTGTGGGCCGGTCTCTGGCGTACCGGGCAAATCCTTGGTACGCCAGATTACGAGTCCAGCCCTGGTTATAGGTAACTAGTCATCATATCTTCCGCTCCATGAAACACATGTTAATGTTCAGTAGTACACAGATATGCTTCTTTAATATATTTACATTGTACTAAACTACATTCATGTTCAATGGGCGTATATGCGGCTGAAACAGGAAGCCTAGCGCATCCCAAATTGATCAACATTAACATTTTGATATAACATTATAGTCATTATGACTTTTAAAAGAATGGGGTTTTTGGGGGAGGTGGGCTAGTGCACTCTAGACCCCTGTGGTGCGGACTAAGCTTTTGTCCTTAATTGTATTTGTATATTGTATTGTATTTTTCTCCTTACATTATTTCTACTTTTATACTTTAAGTAGTTCTGAAATCAGTACTTTTACACTTTTACTGGAGTAAAAAGCTTCAGTTGATACTTCAACTTCTACAGAAGTATTTTAAACCCTAGTATCTATACTTCTACCTGAGTAATGAATATGAATATGCTTGACAAACACAAGGTTCCTCTGGACGAGCAGCCCAGTGTGTGACCGTGAGTGGGTTGAACCTGACCTCCTCCGCCCCGGTGATGGAATAGGCATGCGTTGTCACTAGGTGCTCTTTGGTCTTGGCTTCTTTTTCATTTGCTGTGCTGGACTGCTTAAACACACACATCAAAGATGTACATGCGGTATCTTCTCTACCAGGTAGGCGTTTCTAATAAATTGGCCAAGGAGTGTAGATGTAGCTTTACTCACGGAAATAGAACTGCTCAGCAGAGAACGCCGACCGAGCGCTTTCTTCATGATGGTAAACAGGTTCGGAGGGGCTTTGCTCAGCTTGTAGCTCTCGGCAATGCCTCCAGTGAAATCCACAAAGCCTTCAGTGGCCAGGCCTCCAGAGAGAGCCTCATAGCTGCCGTTCAGCCTGAAGAGCAGTCAGAGGAACTGTCTCATAACATTCCTAGCAGTGTACAGTGAACAGTTTGGAGTGGTGAGATCCTAAATGTCTACAAGACCTCAGATGATGTGGAGACCAGACGCCCTTCTACTCAAGAACTACCTTCTCCTCCAGACGTCCCTCTACTCAAGAATTACCTTCTCCTCCAGACGCCCTTCTACTCAAGATCTACATTCTCCTCCAGACGTCCCTCTACTCAAGAATTACTTTCTCCTTCAGACGTCCTTCTACTCAAGAACTACCTTCTCCTCCAGACGCCCTTCTACTCAAGATCTACCTTCTTCTCCTCCAGACGTCCCTCTACTCAAGAACTACCTTCTCTTTCAGACGTCCTTCTACTCAAGAACTACCTTCTCTTCCAGACGCCCTTCTACTCAAGATCTACCTTCTTCTACTCCAGACGTCCCTCTACTCAAGAACTATCTTCTCCTTCAGACGTCCTTCAACTCAAGAACTACCTTCTCCTCCAGACGCCCTTCTACCCAAGAACTACCTTCTCCTCCAGACGCCCTTCTACTCAAGAACTACCTTCTCCTCCAGACGCCCTTCTACCCAAGGACTACCTTCTCCTCCAGATGCACTCTACTCAAGATCTACCTTCTCCTCCAGATGTCCCTCTACTCAAGAACTACCTTCTCTTTCAGACCTCTTTCTACTCAAGAACTACCTTCTCCTCCAAACGCCCCTCTACTCAAGAACAACCTTCTCCTCCAGACATCCTTCTACTAAAGAACTACCTTCTCCTCCAGGTGTCCTTCTACTTAAGAACTACCTTCTCCTCCAGCCATCCTTCTACTCAAGAACTACATTCTCCTCCAGACTTCCTTCTTCTCAAAAACGACCTTCTCCTCCAGACGCCCTTCTACTCAAGATCTACCTTCTCCTCCAGACGTCCCTCTACTCAAGAACTACCTTCTCCTTCAGACATCCTTCTACTCAAGAACTACCTTCTCCTCCAGACGCCCTTCTACTCAAGATCTACATTCTCCTCCAGACATCCCTCTACTCAAGAACTACCTTCTCCTTCAGACGTCCTTCTACTCAAGAACTACCTTCTCCTCCAGACGCCCTTCTACTCAAGATCTACCTTCTCCTCCAGACGCCGTTCTACTCAAGAACTACCTTCTCCTCCAGACTTCCCTCTACTCAAGAACTACCTTCTCCTCCAGACGCCCTTCTACTCAAGATCTACATTCTCCTCCAGACATCCCTCTACTCAAGATCTACATTCTCCTCCAGACATCCTTCTACTAAAGAACTACCTTCTCCTCCAGGTGTCCTTCTACTTAAGAACTACCTTTTCCTCCAGACGTCCCTCTACCCAAGAACTACCTTCTCTTTCAGACGTCTTTCTACTCAAGAACTACCTTCTCCTCCAAACGTCCCTCTGCTCAAGAACAACATTCTCCTCCAGACTTTCTTCTTCTCAAAAACTACCTTCTCCTCCAGACGCCCTTCTACTCAAGATCTACCTTCTCCTCCACACGTCCCTCTACTCAAGAGCTACCTTCTCCTTCAGACGTCCTTCTACTCAAGAACTACCTTCTCCTCCAAACTCCCCTTTACTCAAGAACAACCTTCTCCTCCAGACATCCTTCTACTTAAGAACTACCTTTTCCTCCAGACTTTCTTCTACTCAAAAACTACCTTCTCCTCCAGACGCCCTTTTACTCAGGAACTACCTTCTCCTCCAGCCGTCCTTCTACTCAAGAACTACATTCTCCTCCAGATTTTCTTCTTCTCAAAAACTACCTTCTCCTTCAGATGCTCTTTTACTCAGGAACAACCTTCTCCTTCAGACTTTCTTCTACTCAAGAACTACCTTCTCCTCTAGACTTTCTTCTACTCAAGAACTACCTTCTCCTTCTCCGTTTCTATGAGGTCATAGACACTTGTTACGTTCTCTGGACGTATGTGGTTCTTCCCTGTTTCGTTTTTTCTCCCGTGGTGTTTTTTTTTTCTTTTTTCTCACTGTCCCTTATTAGGACTCACCTCCAAGTCTCCATAGCGATGCATAAGTTGATTGGCTGCCTACCAGCGCGTGGGGTATTTCTGCAGCGAGCTTCCGGGGTGTTGATTGAGGTCTACCTCCATGCCGGCGTTGGGGCGAACGTAAGCGTGTCACCATTTATTTTAAATCAGCCCAGTAGAGGGCAACATATCTGTTTTAGTCCAGCAACACTGTGTGGGTTTTATTATTGTTCAGCCCAGAAATCTTACCCTGTATTTGATCATGTTCAGCAGTATAGTTATATTTGTGTAGAGTATAGGCCAACTGGAGTGCTCGATTTTGTTCCAACAACTCAAGAACAATGTATGTTGGGGTCTCGTGTAGGGGTGGGTGCTTTTATGTTTATCATATGTTTGTTTTTGTTTTTGGTTCGTTAGGGAGCGAGGTAAGCTTGTGTTCTTTTTTTTCTTTTGTTTGTTTGGGTTAGTTAGCTCCCTGCATTACCTCCCTTTTGTTTTATTGCTTTATGTTACAGTCTTAGCAAACCCCTAGACGGGTCGTAACACACTTTACAAGATATTAGTAAAAAGTTAGAGATAGAAGGATCGATCGGCTATGTATCAGTATCGATCGATTTGTAATCAAAATATGGGATTGGCCAATATTTCTCCAAGAAATATTGGTTGATGGTGTTAAATGAGTCTAATTTCTGTAATTTCTGCACAAAACTAATAACCCATAACACCATGCAAACCAGATCTGACTGCAAAAATGTATTTTAAATTAATTATTTCAAATTAATTAAGGATCTAAATGTAATGATTGCAGTATTTGTGATATTTGTTTGATTTGACACCCCCCCCCCCCCCCCCAAGGTTCCAACTTCAATGGTAATAACCTATTTACAAACCACTCTTTTTTCTTACAGCTGTGCCGACATGCGAACACAAACTCACTTAGCATAAGCCTTCTCCAGCAGGGGGCTCCAGAACTCATTCTTCTCCACTGAGTGGACAAAAAGCAGTCTCCCATTCCTTGTGGGCAGCAAGTCGTCAATGACAACGTCCACCCATTCCCCGTACTGCCACAACTGTGGAGAGAAAGGTTGAATACGGTAGAAATGTCATGTCCCTCCTCATCCTCACTTAATATCCCCTTGTCCACTTCATTAAAACCATAATAAACTATGATCTACCACACCTGATCCAGCTACTGAACTAATGCTTTTCATTCATCATTTCATATACCTGAAAAGACAAACGTCTTGTTTTCTCTAATCTCTCACTGAAATATAATCACTACTACCTGAAAGTGGAAGATGCCGGTATAGTTGTCTGTGAAGTTCTGTTCAGGATGAATCACACGAGTTAAAATCTCTTTGTCCAAAGTCAGAGAGGCTATAGCCGCCATCAGCCAGCAGTCACCTGGGAAGGTCCAAAGATATCAGTAACCAGACTTTCTGCAAAGTGTTGAAACCACAAATCATATCCCAATAATAGTAACTTCACAAGAGAAGAGATATATTTTCATAGCGTGTAATAGAAGCTATCTGAAAATTTTGGAGCATTTCTATTGGTCCATTCATCATAAAATATAAACACAATGCAAAAAAAAAAAGATTTTAAGGATTCATCAATTTAAGGAACGTGACGCCATCTGTTGACCGATTAAACCTTTGCAATCTTTGGACCTTCTAGCAAGATAATGACCTCAAGCACACCTCCAAGTCAACCAAAGCTTGGTTGAGAAAAAGATCCTAGAATGTCCTGGAGTGGCCTTCTCAGTCACCAGATCTCAACCCGATTTAAGTTTTTGGTGGGATTTAAAGAAAGCAGTAGCAGCATAGAAGCCATCAAACATCATTTAACTAGAGGCATTTGCACATAGGGGTTGGGTACTTACCGAAAACATTTGTTGGAAGATTATAAAAGCTAAAGGCTGAATAATAGTGCACATGCACATGTGTTCAAAGAGTTCAAAGTTAAGTCAACTTCTGTTGTCAGAATAACTCAAATATGTATAAATAAATACTGTTTGTTGTTTAATGAGTTTTTTTTGTCATTTATTGTCATTGTCTTTTGTCCACATCTCTATAATGTCTTTGGAGGTGAGGGAGTTAAATATTTCTGATTGAAACTGTAAGTAAAACTATAAAAAAAAAAACACTAAGAACTGATATACAATAATTTGCATGTTGATAATATATCCTTATAAGACCTGGTAATTCATTTTTGTCCTCTGGAGGGGACACGAGTCTCCAAAAGATATTTCAAAAACTAAATAAGGTACCATACTAAAAGAGGACACCCTGGTCTTTCCAATGGTGTGTCATGTGTTGGGGTGTGTCATTCACAACAGAAGTTCTGCCTTTTTAAATATGGTGGTCTCTCACTAACCATATTTAATGGGAGTAAGACAAGCTAGCTGTCATATACACATATATGTATATACTCCAGACATTGTATGTATAATTTAAATGTTTTCTAACAAAAGTGCTATGTAATGTGGAGTATCTTGTTTAGTTTGTAAAGTGATCTTTAATTGGATTTATCTAATAATAAACAGAAGTACAGAAGTTTAAACCTGGATTTTTTTTTAATCAAAGTAACAGCAACCTTTGGAATGGTTTATTATTAGCTCCTGTTTATGTTCATATACAGTGCATTTGAAATATTTCTTATAAAAGTGGAAATGGTATAAAAAAAGTTAAACAGTTTTTATTTACATTATTTCTATGATTGAGTTGGTGCTGATGTTGCAGAAGGTTTTTGGACTGATTTAAAACAGAAAATAAAAAATATGTCATCAACAATGTCCTGTTATCCACTAAAAAGGACATTCTATAAAAAATAATTTAAAATGTTTTTTTAAAAAAACAGGGTGACATGTTTTTTAAATCTAGTAGACTTATTTTATGTTGAGATTATTGAAATTACTGAAATTCTCAAACTTTATTTTTTCTGGCTCTCAGGAGGATATACACTGACCAGCTACTGGAGTCACCTCCTAGTTTATACTCCAGCGTGTCTTTCCATATAAAAGTTCTACAGTTCCTCAGTGGTCAGGACCCCTTAAACACTTTTAAAACCGTCTGTCCACTCACTCTTCTTCTCACTGTACGTGTTCTAAACTGCTCCCAGTCCACCAGGAATCTTTCACACTTTCCCACTTTAACACTGGTTAGCATAAAAGGACTTACCTAGCTCTCCTTGGCAAATGTCGGTCCTTGTAGCTCCATCGATGATGAACTGAGGACTTGAACACAGCTCCTTAAAAAAAACACAAACACTCATAACACAGCATTCGCAAAACTAGAAAACTAGTGGTGTGATTAGCCTTTAGCAGAGCTTCTGTTGTGTCATAGTCGCTTAATGAATAGTGTATTAGTTATAATAGTGAATTTTATAACAGTGTCTGGATTTGGTGCAGTTTCTAAAGAGTCCTTGTGGCCCACCTTACATGCTGGCACAGCAACACCGGTTTCCCAACACCAATATAAAATATTACAAATATATGTATACAAATATATGTATATGTACAAATATATATACAAATATATGTATATGTATAAATATATATACAAATATATGTATATGTATTATAGATACACTACATTGCCAAAAGTATTGGCTTATCTGTCTTCACACGCATATGAACTTGAGTGACGTCCCATTCTTAATCCATAGTGTTTAACATGATGTCGGCCCAACCTTTGCAGTTATAACAGCTTCAACTCTTCTGGGAAGGCTCTCCACACGGTTTAGGAGAGTGTTTATGGGAATGTTTGACCGTTCTTCCAGAAGACCATTAGTGAGGTCAGACACTGATGTTGGACGAGAAGGTCTGGCTCTCTGTTTCCTCTCTAATTCATCAGAAAGGTGTTCTATCAGGTTGAGGTCATGTCTCCACTGCTCTAGAGTAATGGTTGTAATGGTGATGTAAGGCTTGGATGCAGCTGCTCAGCCATGGAGACCCATTCCATGAAGCTCTCTACGCTCTGTTCTTGAGCTGATCTGAAGACCACATGAAGTTTGGAGGTCTGTAGTGATGGACTCTGTAGAAAGTTGGTGGTCTCTGTGCTCTATGCTCCTCAGCATCCGCTGACCCGCTCTGTCATTGTACGTGTTCTACCACTTGGTGGCGGAGTTGCTGTTGTTCCCAATCACTTCCACTTTGTTAGAACACCACTGACAGTCCACTGTGGAATATTTAGTAGTGAGGAAACTTCACCACTGGACTTGTTACACTGGTGGCGTCCTATCACGGTACCAGGCTGGAGTTCACTGAGCTTCTGAGAGCGACCCATTCTTTCACTAATGTGTGTAGAAGCAGTCTGCATGACTAGGTGCTGGTTTTATACACCTGTGGTCATGAAGTGATTGGAACACCTGAATTCAATTATTTGGATGGATGGGTGCATAAAGTCTTTGCAGTAGTCCTTACTAAACTCCCAGCTAGCTGGTCTGGTGCTGGTTTCGCTGACTGCCCAGTTCTTGACATAATTGGAAAATGTCTGTTATCTTTTACAATGGATGTAAATTTCGTGATGAATGGACCAAAATTACCAAAATACTTTAAAAAAATGTTAAAGTGAAGTATTTTTGACTTTTACTCATATTATTATGTAATACTAAGTAAGTCTCATGGTGTACATCTCTCAAGTATAGCCTCAAGCATAGTATATATTGTCAAATGTAATAAAAAACCTCCAAAAATATCTCCAAAATATCACCTTTACAAGAAGATTCAAAACATTCTTTATTTTTAATGTGGATTCATCTTCAGACATTTTATTCCAAGCAATATTGGAGCATTCCTATTGGTCAAACCACCATAAACTAAAATAAAACCGTATCCTATGTGGTCTGAAGTGAAAAATGGAGATATGGCCATGGTCTATTATCGTTTTAATTGTTGCTTTAGTGCTACAGTCTACTACAGTTTTTAGAAGGAAACATCAGAAGTATTGGTTATGGTGCATGCAACATGTGTAGAAATTAAAAATAACCAATTGCACTTATAGAAATTAATATAGAAGTTATTAAGTTAGTGGTTAACAGAACCCAACATCTTACCACCTGTATGTTGGAAAGTTAAGCCCATTTAGTTACTATACTATTTAGTTACTAAACCTACTATAGCCATCGGCCTTAATGCTACAATAGATACGCTTTATTCTGTATCCTTCCTGTCAAATAAAAATTATGATGATAATTTTGATGATACAACCGTTCAGCTATAACATTAAATGTCCATTTAATCAGCCCCCCTGACCACTTTGTAGTTCTACAATTAGAGACTGTAGTCCATCTGTTACTTTGTATGCTTTGTTGGCCTGTTCTTAAGTGGTCAGGACCCTCACAGGACCACCACAGAGCAATTATTACTTGGGCGGTGGATCATTCTCAGCACTGCATTTGAGCAAGTGCACTGCTCCCCCTACTGTTTGGGGAAGACAGAGTCAGTAGTGCAAAAACAAAAGCACAGTGTGACAAGTCTTTAAATACAACAAAGAATAGTTGTGATCATGTGAATATGTCAGTGAGTAAGTACACATCTGTTATTAATCTTATTAGTGGTATTATATATTATAATAATACCAGTTCTAATAACCAGACGTCAGCAAAATAGTCTGTAAACCGTCAGTCGCTCTTTTTATGATCAACCCAAAAAACACTTATAATACAAATCAAAGGCCAGTGGACCCCCGACTTCTGTTAAATGTGAGCTTTGATACAGAGATCAAGTTAAAAAATTTTATTCTTTTAGTAACATTTAACCAAAACTCACTTTGGGCCGTTTCCATTCCACTCCGGCGGCTTTAGCAGAACCTGGCCCGAGCTCCTTGAAGCCTAAAGATTTGGGTCCGGCTGGAAAAGCTGGGTCACAGAAGAGTTCTTCTTTTTTCAAACACTCTTTGCTTAATGCCTCATAGTTTTGCTTCAGATCCATAACGGTGGTCTGGGCATTGGTTCCATCCATGGCTGAGCATAGAACTCCTCCCATTTTTGATTAGCTGTAGCTGGATGTATAGACCTGTATAAGCCCTGAACTCTGGAAACGGACTACCTTTAACTCCGCTGGTTTAAGACTATCCAACACTTCTGTGAGGGTGATATTCAAATGAACATGGTTGGCTTATTTTGCATAGACTCACACATTTAAATGATTATCTTTATAAGTCTTAATGCAACCAGACAGTCACTGTATTTGTCATTTGCTTTGCTAACTCAGTATTTCCATTTATTTTCCACTCTCCTGTCCAGCTGAGCCACCAACATATCAACTAAAATAAGCATCTTTATTCTCATGTCATTCATATTTATTGCTGTTGATTGATCATATGCATTCCAGACATCAGCTCTTTACATTTGACTACAAAGTGAAGCACAAAAAACTTCACTATATGTTGATTCAGCATCAACCAGTGCACTGGTAAGCTCCAGTGTTGGCGGATTGGTAATTACTGAAAAAATAGTTCCTTGGAAATCTTTGGGTGTGTTTTAGAAATCTATAGATCTAATAGAACTTCTCATATCCAATCAGTTTCGCTGACACTCTACCACCCAAACGTTTTAGATCACTACCAGTCAAACATTTTAGATACACTACCAGCCAAACGTTTTAGATCACTACCAGTCAAACATTTTAGATACACTACCAGCCAAACGTTTTAGATACACTACCACTCAAACATTTTAGATACACTACCAGCCAAATGTTTTAGTACACTACCACTCAAACATTTTAGATACACTACCAGTCAAACGTTTTAGATACACTACCAGTCAAACATTTTAGATACACTACCAGTCAAACGTTTTAGATACACTACCAGCCAAATGTTTTAGTACACTACCAGTCAAACATTTTAGATACACTACCAGTCAAACGTTTTAGATACACTACCACTCAAACATTTTAGATACACTACCAGCCAAATGTTTTAGTACACTACCAGTCAAACATTTTAGATACACTACCAGTCAAACGTTTTAGATACACTACCAGCCAAACATTTTAGATACACTACCAGTCAAACGTTTTAGATACACTACCAGTCAAACGTTTTAGATACACTACCAGCCAAACGTTTTAGTACACTACATGTCAAACGGTTTAGATCACTACCAGCCAAACATTTTAGTACACTACCAGCCAAACATTTTAGATCACTACCAGCCAAACATTTTAGTACACTACCAGCCAAAAACGTTTTAGTACACTACCAGCCAAACGTTTTAATACACTACCAGCCAAACATTTTAGTACACTACCAGTCAAACGTTTTAGTACACTACCAGCCAAACGTTTTAGTACACTACCAGCCAAACATTTTAATACACTACCAGCCAAACATTTTAGTACACTACCAGTCAAACGTTTTAGTACACTACCAGTCAAACATTTTAGTACACTACCAGCCAAACGTTTTAGATACACTACCAGCCAAACATTTTAGTACACTACCAGCCAAACGTTTTAATACACTACCAGCCAAACATTTTAGTACACTACCAGTCAAACATTTTAGTACACTACCAGTCAAACGTTTTAGTACACTACCAGACAAACGTTTTAGATACACTACCAGCCAAACGTTTTAGATCACTACCAGCCAAACGTTTTAGATACACTACAGTCAAACGTTTTAGATACACTACCAGTCAAAACGTTTTAGATACACTACCAGCCAAACGTTTTAGATACACTACCAGCCAAACGTTTTAGATACACTACCAGCCAACCGTATTCGTACCACTACCAGCCAAACATTTTAGTACACTACCAGCTAAACGTTTTAGAACACTACCAGCCAAACATTTTACAACACTACCAGACAAAGGTTTGAGAACAATACCAACCAAACATTTTAGAAATCAGCCAAACGTTTTAGTACACTACCAGTCCAACGTTTTAGTACACTACCAGCCAAACGTTTTAATACACTACCAGTCAAATGTTTTAGTACACTACCATTCAAAGGTTTTAGATCACCACCAGTCAAACGTTTTAGTAAACTACCATTCAAAGGTTTTAGATCACCACCAGTCAAACGTTTTAGATACACTTCGTGTAACCTTGTGTTTGGTTAATTAAGTTTTTTAAGTGTTTTAACTGATAAAGTGTCTGTAAAGCACTTTGAGCTGCCACTGGTGTAAAAAAACTGCTCTATAATAAGAATTGTTATTATTATATTAATAACATTTCCATAGGTTCCTTATTAAAAAGGGTAACACTTTATAGAAAGGGCACGCGATCAGTCAGTAATTACTGCAATTACTAGGGAATAAGTCATTAAAAGAAACAAAAGGAATAATTCATATATTAAGAACCATTATAATTCAATTACTTCCTGTTAATTTATGCACTGAACGATGATAAAAAGAGTAAACAATAACATACCACCTTAAAACAAAATAAAGGTGCCCATTGTACATCAGTTATTTATCAGTTTAAACTCTTTCAATATTTCTACTGCTGGAAATTGCAACTGTATGTCTGCACCAGTAGGTGGCAGCAGTAGCAAAGCAGTCCTAGTGTCTTTTTCTTGTTAAAGCTGTATCTGTGGTGAGACTGAAATGATATCTGTTGATGACATTGTTATAAAGTATATCTGTCCAATGAAAAACAAATATTTCCAAAACAGCAACTTTAGAGGAGAGATAAATAACAGTCTTTACTTTCTATGGAAGTCAATGGAACCAGAAATGTTTCCAAGTAATTTTGGAGCATTTCTATTGGTCCTTTCATCATGAAATTGTTAAACAATGTAAGCGACAGCTTGTGGGATTCGCTTTGTGGGATTTATTATTCCATCCATCCATTTTCTTCTGCTTTGTCCTGCTAGTCGGGGTCACGAAGGGACTGGAGCCAGTCCATCGCATGGCCAACACACACTCACTTACCTAGTTTAGAGTGAGGATCAACCTAACATGCATGTGTTTGGACTGTGGGAGGAAAACGGAGTACTCGGAGGAAACCCACTCAAACACGGAGAGAACATACACACTCCACACAGAACCACCCGGACCGGGAATCCAACCCTGATCATCTTACTGTGAGGAGACAGTGCTGACCACTACACCACCATACTGACCACTACACCACCATACTGACCACTACACCACCATACTGACCACTACACCACCATACTAACCACTACACCACCATACTAACCACTACACCACCATACTAACCACTACACCACCATACTAACTAATACACCACTGTACTGACCACTACACCACCATACAAACCACTACACCACCTTACTAACCACTACACCACCATACTAACCACTACACCACCATACTGACCACTACACCACCATACTAACCATTACACCACCATACTAACCACTACACCACCATACTAACCACTACACCACCATACTAACCATTACACCACCATACTAACCACTACACCACCATACTAACCACTACACCACCGTACTAACCACTACACCACCGTACCACTACACCACCGTACTAACTACTACACCACCGTACTAACCACTACACCACCATACTAACCACTACACCACCGCACTAACCACTACACCACCATACTAACCACTACACCACCGTACTAACCACTACACCACCATACTAACCACTACACCACCATACTAACCACTACACCACCGTACTAACCACTACACCACCGTACTAATCACTACACCACCATACTAACCACTACTCCACCATACTAACCACTACACCACCATACTAACCACTACACCACCATACAAACCACTACACCACCGTACTAACCACTACAACACCGTACTAGTCACTACACCACTATACTAACCACTACACCACCATACTAACCACTACACCACTATACTAACCACTACACCACCATACTAACACTACACCATCATACTAACCACTACACCACTATACTAACCACTACACCACTATACTAACCACTACACCACCGTACTAACCACTACACGACCGTACTAATCACTACACCACCATACTAACCACTACACCACCGTACTAACCAGAATATTTTGTTTTGTGTATTATTTAAACGCTACAGCTGCCGTTAACATTGTGCAAAAATATTATAAAGTGTGGACCAATAGAAACGCTCCAAAATAGTCTGGAAAGAATTCTGGTTCCATTGACTTACACTGAAAGTAAAGACTGTTTTTGCGCTCCACTGTAAAGTTGTCGTTTTTGGTGAAACTTGTTTTTTATTAGACAGTGACAATATGAAAAAAACTCAGGGGGCGTGAATTGGTTTACTGGGTGTTTTGGAAAATATAAAAAGTGGATTGTAGGCTTCGAAAATGTTTGGTTTCTATAACGACCATAGTAAAGACTTCAGAATAATTCACCTTTAATATTGGGAGGACAAACGTTTATAAGCTTGAGTTTTCATTCATTAATAAACTAGATATGATATATTGTATATGATATAAAAACAAGTTACCATACTGATAATGTTTATCTTATATGTATGCACTCACTGAACACCTCATTACAGAGTCTACAATGAAACTAATGGACTACAGTCTGTACCTGTAGAACTACAAAGTGCTCCTATATGGACAGTGAGTGTAGATACATGGAGGCAGTTATGGTGTTCTTTCTATTAGGAGGTATCTGACCCACAACCCTTGAATTTGCACCTGTCCAGTGTGCAGAGGCCTCCTCAGTTCTCTCTACTAGCTCCAGCAGTGGGTGCAGTACCTGCAGACAGGTGAGCAGACAGGCTCCTCCTCCTGTCCCCACCCTCACTGCAACACCTCAGCATCATGCTGTCCGACAACATCACACGCTCCTGTGAAGCCCTGCAGCGCAAACACAGATCTCAGATCTCAGATCTCGCCTGAGCTCCAGCCGCCGTCCAGGATGTCCAGAATCGCTCACGACCTGTCCAGGAGACAGGACAAAGAGGACGGCTTGGGCAGCAATGAGAAAGCCATCGCCTTCAACAACCAGGACTTCCAGAGCCTGCGGCAGGAGTGCCTGGATCGCGGGGCTCTCTTCTGCGACCCCACCTTCCCCGCCGATTCCAGCTCCCTCGGCTTCAACCAGCTGGGACGCTACTCGTCCAAGACCGCGGGCGTGGAGTGGAAGAGGCCGACGGTAGGGGTTCGGTTACATGTTAACAGAGTCACTGAGTCATATTCGTTTACAGTGGTGGTGAATGGAACCAGACGTCTGAAGAGCCTCTAGAAGCACCATGACAAAGCGGTATTACCTAGGACCGTTATGACTATTAATATCAGCTTTATGGCAAAATAGAAGAGAGGTATATGGAGGTATATTACATAGAGAAGCTTGGAAGGCGTGTATAGGTCCACTGGTCATTTTGGATGGTGAAATAAGTGGTGTGTGGACATCTGGTTCCCATCACATCACTGTAAAACTGTTTATGATTTGAAGAAATGTCCTGTTTTAAAATAAATTGTAACATATTTCTTTTGATATAATAAAAGCTCAATGATATGAAAGCAATATAATGTAATATAATGAGCAGCACTACTATATGGGCTGTATAAGATCAACAGTTACAATAAAACCAGTTTCCTCACAATTTCAGATCATCTATTGATTTAATTAACTGCTATGCCAGCATTAAAACTCAGGAGGCATGAGTCGGTAGTTTTGGGAAATAAAATAAGTGATTTGTAGGCATCATGACGTCTGGTTACCATCACCACCACTTTAAAGAATGTTCTTTCTTCAGTAGAGTTCCCCTTTAATATTGTGAGGGGAAACTTTAGCTATCTTGAGTTCCATTATTGATGTTTTTTCATTTGTTTTGATACAATAAGCTCAATGATATGAAACCAAGTTCCCTATTGTACTGATACTGTGCTGTAATATAATGAATGAACAAACTACAACCATGAGCAGCACTGTAGATGATTCCTATAGCTGTATATGATCAACAGTTACAATCAAATCAGTTTCCTCACAATTTCATATCATCACGAGGCTACAAATATAACTAAAATTGCTCATTTTTACCATATACCTTCTATTTCTTTCTAAAAATACTCAGAATATTGAATATATGCTTCTGTAAGTGTATATGAATATTAATTTCCACTCATGTTCTGCTAAATAATCGATCAAGTCCTCTCTGATGTGTATGTTGACGTGAGAATTCTACTGATTGCTGTGAAATGTGGGATTAAATGCTGGTTCATTGTTAATAGCAAGCACTGTTGAAGCAAGCCACTGCAGCTTAACCAACTCAAGCCAACTATTTCTGTGAAAACTCAGTGCTAAATATCTTACGCTAACATTTTTATCCCTTATTTTTGGCTATTGTTTATGTTTTCGCTGCTAATTCTTTGTAAGTACTTAATTCACTATCTGCCGCTAACTGTTTTGTTTGCTAGCTTCGTTGTTGCTAATTTTTTTCTATCAAATTTCCTTTCCACTGCTAATTATTTATTATTTTTATTGCTGCTAAAAGGTTTAGCTGTTTGTGCACATTTCAGTTCTCGCTGCTTTTGTTTTTATTTGATTAAATTTTTTGCTGCTAACTGTTGTTTGCTAACATTTTTTTGGCTAAATTTAATTTCTGCTACTTATTATTGATTTTTTTTTTTTTTTTTGTTGTTCTACTGATTAACTTTGCTAACTTTCTGGTTCCGGCAGATTTTTTTTTTTGCTAAATGAAGTTTATGCTGCGCTAAGTTGAATACATATTTGAAATATTACAGCATCTGAAGCCTGGGGCTCTTTTTTTTTTTTTTTTTGCTTTTAGCTTCTACTGCTAACCAGTGAGTTGCCAATTTCTGCTGCTGGCTGTTGTTTGTTAATTATTTTAATAATCATTTTCTCAATCTGTCCCATATTTAAGGAGCTGTGTGCAAACCCTGAGTTCATTTCCAACGGAGCCAGCAGGATGGACATCCGCCAGGGAGCTTTAGGTAAGCTTACCTCACACAATGGTGGACACCTTCAAACCGTAGGCTGTTTAGCATATGTTAGAGATTTTCTTCCAGAAAATAAAAGCTTATAAATATTTCAGAGGGATTAGTGTGTTAGCGCCGGCGCCAGCCGTAACCTATATAGTAATAACTGAAAGCTCCTCATGCATGATGTATGTGTTTACGTCTGAAGGTGTCATGTGAACAGCGGGTAATTACTCAGGGTTACGTTACTGTCTCGCTCTGCTGATCTCCAGCATGAATAGGAAACAGTAAATATTTGCTCGGGGCGGTTCTACAGTGTGGAAGTGTACTAGCAGGAGGCTGGTCGCATTTGCATCCACCCCCAACTTACACAAAGCAGCTCAGCCCAACCGCGTCCCAGTGACTCAGGTCCTGTATCAGGGCGTCCATCTGCACAATATCAGCATCCCCAAATCTCGCATTAGCTCTCTTTTATCTGAACTGACTCACTGTGTACACAATCATGAGGTGTACACACTTACACACCTTCTGCTGTGGTCCTAACCTACTTTCATCATCAGCTGGCTCCACAAATAGCACAGTTACAAATACTAACATACTGTCATATCTTCGTTCGAATGAAGAGGGAGACCAGTTCAGAGTTTAAGCTTTTTATCATTGGGACTGCGGTACCGGCGTTTCTCTGAGCTCTCACACCCTGGTCTAACCTGGTCTGCTCTGGTCTCAATGATGTCTTTGACTGCTTGTCTTTCATAGGGCTGCCTTTCTGAACTTTTTTCGGCCCACCTGGTCAGTCGTTATTCTTTTGGGGGTAGAGTGGTTCTCAAATAGAAGTTCCCAAGATAATGCTGCAGGGTATATGGCCCTATATGACCTTCCTGTGAGCCCGAATCCTTCTTGGCCATCTGTCTAATAAGCTTTTAATACATACTATGATTTATATATAAAATAACATTTTTATTTAGGTATGCTGGCCAACCAGCATGATCCTGGAATCTCACTGTAAGTCAGACAATGCAATCTTTCAAATGCCGGCGGCATTGCTGAAACTGCAAGCAGGAGAAAGTCAGAGTACTGTAAGTGGACTAATATAAGAGACCCTGGGTTACAGACCCTAAAATCTCCCAAATTTTATCCACCTTAGGTGCACTGTTGGTGGCATTGCTGAAACTATGAGCCAGAGAAACTCAGAGTACTGTAACTGGACAAATATATTAGAGACTCTGTGTTACAGACCCTGGAATCTTTCAAATTTGGATCCAGCCTAGATACACCATAGGCAACCTTGTTGAGACTGTACTGTAAGTACTGTAACAGGACGAATATAAGAGAACCTGGGTTACAGACCCTGGAATCTTTCGAATTTGTATCCGGCTTAGGTCCATTGTAGGCGGCATTGCTGAAACTGCGAGCCAGAGAAATTCAGAGTACCCCAACTGGGCGAATATAACAGATCCTGACTTATAGACCTGGACTCCTTAAATTTGGATCCGACTTAGGCGCACCGTAGGCAGTATTGCTGGAACGGTGAGCCAGAGAAATTCAGAGTACTGTAACTGGACAAATATGAGAGACCCTGGGTTACAGACCTTGGAATCTTTCAAATTTGGATCCAACCTAGGTGCACCGTAGGCAACCTTGTTGAGACTGCTAGCCAGAGAAATTCAAAGTACTATAACTGGACAAATATATTAGAAACCCTGTGTTACAGATCTTCTAATCTTTCTAATTTGTATTAGAACTAGGTGCACCGTAGGCGACCTTCTTGAGACTGATAGCCAGACAAATTCAGAGTACTGTAACTGGACAAATATGAGAGACCCTGGGTTACAGACATTGGAATGTCTCAAATTTCTATCCGACTTAGGTGCACTGTAGGTGGCATTGCTGGAACTACTAAGAAATTCCAAAGAAATTCACAGTACTGTAACTGGACAAATATATTAGTGACTCTGTGTTGCAGATCTTGTAATCTTTCTAATTTGATTGCTACCTAGGCGCACCGTAGGTGGCATTGCTGAGACGGTGAGCTAGAGAAATTAACTGGGCGAGCATAAGAGCAAGCAACTTCAAACTTTACAGAACTTTCCAGCCACAGATGACTTTTATACTATTAGAGTCTCTGGAAAACCGAAAAGAACCACAATCAATAAAAAAAGAGTCAGTACAGCATCAATATAGGCCTCAGTATAGGCCTTACTTACGTCCTTCTGACGAGGAGCCCGAGGCAGCAGATTTAAGAACTACCTTCTCGTCCAGACGGCCTTCTACTTAACAAACGCAAACATAAGAATGTGTTAGCTGTTAGGCTGACCTCAATACCAAGGAGCTCCACAATGCCTCTCGTCATTAATGTTATGGCTGTTTACTTGATAACAGCGATTTTGCAGTTGGTTGCAAGCAGTCCCCAGTAATCGCTATGAATATCGCTAAAACCTTTATGTGTGGGCCGAACAAGATGGATCTCATAAAGTGAGAATTGGCTTGGCAGACTTCATCGAGAAAGAGCTGATACGCACACTTAGCAGGCCGTATGTGTTAATGTTCAATGAAGGCAACCACATGTGTCATGTTGATCTTGAATTTTACTGAGAGTGGTCTTAAAAGGTCTTAAAAAAAGTCTTAAACTTTAATGACTGAAACCTGCATGAACGCTGATAGTACTCAATAAAAGAGTTTCTTGGGTAAACTGATTTGGAGTCACTATGACAGGCATAATAATTCCCCATATGTGGGAACTCCTTTCCGGACCTCCAGCTGCCGTTCACACCACAGGAGTGACGACATTTGCAAGTGTTGCAAACACCAGGCACCTGACCTGTTATCTTCTCTGAGACTTCTATGTTGTTGGTGTCACAATGACATGGTCTAGTTGTTTTGTAGCTGTGTTGGAAACTCATTATCCACCAATTAGCATTGTGCAAACTGGCTCTCTGGATCTCACTCACCTCAAACCACACTGAGTTCTTAATAATCCGAAACAGACTTGCTCTGGACTGCAGGATGGATTTATGATAGGTGTGGCTACGCATTAGCCAAGCATCCGGTATTGCATGGTAACACCTTCTGGGTGCTGTGGTAGTATATTTGTGGTAGAGCTTCATAGCATATTCATTTAGTTATTGTTTATTAACAGAAACGGAACTTAGGTTTATGAGAAAAGTGGTATCATGCCAAACCCATTTCCAAATAAAGTTGGTCCAGTAAGTCAAATGCAAATATAATGTATTTACATGAGACATGTAGCATGTTTAATCTGATCAGCTTCATTCTTAAGATACACTGACTGCTACGCCACCTTGTATCTGTCTCACTTACAACATATAGAAGTCTGTATACATTGTTACCCTGTTCTTCAATAGTCAAGGCCACCACAGAGCAGGAACTATTTGGAAGATGGTTCATTCTCAGCACTGCAGTGACACTGATATGGTGGTGTGTGTTGCCCTGGTGCAAGTGGATCAGACACAGCAGTGCTGCTGGAGTGTTTAAACACCTCAGTGTCACTGCTGGACTCTTTTATCTATGAACTTCTGTCCATCCTGGATGGCTGACACTGACGTGTGGTTGCTCCTTCTGATTCCGCTGTTTGTATCATGTGACCAGGTGACTGCTGGCTGCTGGCGGCCATCGCCTCTCTGACTCTGGACAGTGAGATTCTAGCGCGAGTGGTTCCTCCTGCGCAGAGCTTTAAGGAGGACTATGCTGGCATCTTCCACTTTCAGGTGAGAAGCAAATCACTACAGCCCTGTAGTAACTGTCTCCATTGTTAGTCAGGGAGATTTGGGGTTGAGTCAGTTACACTAATATCTACCTGTTCAGCTCAAATCACTCCATTTACACACTTTTACACACAGTTTCAAACATTCTTCCAAAGAGAAACTACAAACCATGTTTTAGAAGAAAAGCCAGTGTGGCGACTGCTTGAGCTTCTGTCCTGCTGAGTGCTGTTGGAAGACTGATAATCAGGTCAAAACTTCTCCTCACCCATCACCAGCCAGGTCTCCTGTCCATTTGTGCCAACTGTTACACCTTCAGTTACATTACGGTGCCATCCAGATGTACAAGCATTGAGATAGGATGGGACTGTTTTAATCCACCCCCATCTTTCATAAAGACTCAATCATACACTGCCTTTGCCAGTGCAATTTCTAAAGCTTTGCCATCCAGACTTCAAACAGATATTCTCTTAGCTTTTTTTTGGTATTTAGTTTATTAAACTGTAAATACTGTTTTACCAGAGGAGGATGGGTCTCCCCTTGTGAGTCTTGGTTCCTCACAAGGTTTCTTCCTCCAGTCTGAGGGAGTTGTTCTTGCCACTGTTGCCTCTGGTTTGCTCACTGGGGGATATGTGTTGTAACTGTCTGTTTTCAAAAACTCTGTAAAGCTTCTTTGAGACAACATCGTTGTAAAAAGCGCTACACACATAAATAAACTTGAATAGAGTTTAATTGAATTAAACTGAAATTCCAACTTCATTACAACATTTCTCAATTCCACATACATAGTTATGTTGCTAAACTGGGTGGCGTCACTTAAAACTAAATGAAAAAATGCTGAGGAAATCAAGAAGGAAGTCAGCATGTGCTTTGTTGATGGCAATACAGACTTGAACAGCACCAACCACATAATATGACCTCAGGAAAATTGGAAACCAGAGTTCAATTTGTTCCCAAATACAAGGTTAGATACAGTACAAGTGCAATGCCTAGCAAGACAGAAACACATAGAAAGTGAATAAAATGCATGGTTACATACAGTATAAGTGCAACACCCAGTAATACCCAGTCAGTGTTCATACCTAGAAGATAAATAGTTAAGCACAGCTGCATAAATACAATATGACTCATTATAATAATACAGTAGAATAGTGCTTATAAGTTCCTCACAAAGAGATGGTGGTCTTCAGTCTGCGTTTGAAGACCGTGAGAGAGTCTGCTGTTCAGACAGCCAGTGAAAGTTCGTTCCACCATCTGGGCCCCAGGACAGAGAAGAGTCTTGTCGCTTGTCTTCTATGCATCTTGTGGGATGGTGTGTTTCAAGCCAAACTGTACTTGAAGCTTGAAGTGCTCGAAGGCTCAACTTTTGTCCATTGCCATAAGGAGAGAGCCGCTGGTCCATTCTTGGCTTTGTAGGAGTTTTAAATTTAATGTGAGCAGCTACAGGAAGCCAACGAAGCAAGCGTAGCGATGACATGAGTGAACTTGGGGAAATTGAAGACGAGCCATGCTGCTACATTCTGGATCAGTTGCAAGGGCCTGATGGTCTGCAGAGGAAGACCAGCCAGGAGCGAGTTGCAGAGAGGAATGGTGAGATCTGTTGGATATTGTGGAGGAGATACCATGACTGATCAGTCAGGTTGGCAATATGGGCTGAGAATGACAACTGGCCATGCAGTATCACCTAAAGGTTTCTTGCATCTTTAGACAGAACAATCAAGGACTTCTTGAATGAGATGGCAGGATCATGGTGAGGACCTGTAGTTCCAGGGATGAACAGTAGCTTAGTCTTGCTGGGAGTGAGCTTCAGGTGATGCACTGTCATCCATGAAAAGATGTCAGTTAGATATGCCGAGATGCGACTGCAAACCTGGAGTATCAGATGGTCGGACAGAAAGTGTTAGTGGAGTACCATCAGCATAGTAGTGGTAAGTGAAGCCATGAGAAGTAATTATATCACCAATAAGGACCCAGAACTGAGCCCTGAGGGACACCAGCACCAGAGGGACACTGAGCCTGCATGGAGCAAATGTAGACCATCTCCATGTTACCTGGTAACAGCACTCCTTCAGATAGGACTCAAACCACTTCCATGCAGGAGGACAGATAGAATGCTGAACATTTAGTAAGACTGCCAACTTTACCACTGCTGGATCAATTGTTGACAACACAAGCTGGACACTGAAAGAGGAGGACAAGAAAAATATTGATGCCTTTGGGCATAGATTTGGGTATAGATTAAAAATGTAACCTTGTATGACAAAGAAAAGCCAACAAGCCTTGCATCTGAGCCCAAACTGGGGGTCAAATCTAATGTAGGACTCTTAATAATAATCATAACTACCAACTGTCTTGATGTCGGTGGTTTGGGGGTAACTACACAATCGAGTCACAGCTGATATCCAGAGTAGCCCCATGTGCAGCATGGACAGCAGCTAGACTCAAAAAGGTCCTGGTAGGTTGTCGCAAGTATCTGGAACCATGCTCACTGCAGTGCATCCCACAGCTGCTGGAGGGTCCATGGGGGAACATCCACAGAGCCAACACCACCATCCAGATGGTCCCTCAGATGCTCTATTGGCTTTAAGTCTGGGAAATTAGGGGTCCAGGGTAGTACATTGTCTTGTTGGAAGATCCCATCCACCCCAGGGGAGACAATCAAGCATGTATAGCAGCGGTCACTAATAGGCGGACTGCGGTCCGGGATCCAGACGCAGATGTTCGAAGCGAGAAGCAGCAGTCGAGAAAGGCTCGCTCAGACGACGCGCTAAAGGAATAAAAGGTCGGTTGGGGAAAATGACTTTCCAACCAGGAATGGACCGAGACGTATGTTTATTCTTCCCACATGCAGCTCCAAACCAACATGTCTTATATGTTTTGAGACCGTGGCTTCAGTTGTTGATGGTATAAGATGCTGATACTACTCTACTTCAGTAAACCGGATATGGCACTGAATCATAACACAAGTTAGAATTGATGATGGTCCGGACCTTGGCCTGAAGAAATTTTCTTTAACTGGGTCTGAACTCTAATTAAATACCCCTGATGTAAAGTGTAGGTGATCTGCAAGGATGGATTCACACCCAAATCGGATGAGTAGGCCAAGCCAGCTCAGGACATGTGACTTCCTTTATAAGCTACGTGCTGCCACTGTCAGTCAAAATAATGTGATTTGAATTGAAATGCTCATTTAAAAGCAATGCAAAAGCTGGTAACAATAAGTTATTATTTCTCAATTGCCATGACTACAGTGGCTTTTTTCATAGACGTGGCTGTTACAAACTTGGTTCTTTAAGTGTTCTTTAGTAAAGCAAATGGTTCTTGTTTGGTGGAATGAACACATAGAGAAGCCCAATGTTAAGGAGACATTAAGAAGGTGGGACGCCTTTTCAGGGTCCATGAGAGCTGTTTGGTGTTTTATATGTTACTATGTTTAAACTATATTTACATTATAATAAGTATCATGTATACAAGAAGTGCATGATTTTGGATTTGGTGCATGGATTCATTGAAATTTGACGGGTGGGACTGAAAATGTCTTCCAATTCTGGGATGACCCCATGTAAGACAAATGCTACTGCTTCTTCATCATCATCTCTGTAGACCTGTATTCATAAGGTTCAAGGAAAGCCGTGTGTTTGAGGGATACATGTCCAGCATGAAAACCTCTGATACCTTTCTCTCCGCAGCTGTGGCAATATGGTGAATGGCTGGACGTGGTCATTGACGACCGGTTGCCTTCAAAAAATGGGGAGCTGCTGTTTGTCCACTCTGAAGAGGGCAACGAGTTCTGGAGCGCCCTGCTGGAGAAGGCCTACGCCAAGTAAGTGCATGGGTAAACAGAGCTGTCGTCGCTCAGTGAGTGTGTGTGTGTGTGTGTGTTTCGGTAGCAGTGCCAGGCTAATGGGAGGCGGAGTCATGCTGCAAGTTTAGCAAACATTGCTAAAGGCCGGCATGGCCCACAAAGCACACAATCCTTGAAGGTATACTTACAGTATTAACTGATGACATGGTGTTTGACCAGATTTTTTTCACTGCAGCCCAGGCTTCGAGCCAGAGACACTTCAGTTATGCAAACAGAGCACAACTGACAATACACGTTACAGCCAAAAGTACTCACTCAGACATCCAAATTCATGAATTCAGGTGTTCCAATGACTTCCAGGTATATAAAATCAAACACCTAGTCATGCAGACTGCTTCTACACACATTAGTGAAAGAATGGGTCGCTCTCAGGAGCTCAGTGAACTCCAGCATGGTACCGTGATAGGAAGCCACCTGTGTAATAAGAAGTTTCCTCACTACTAAATATTCCACAGTGGACTGTCAGTGGTGTTCTAACAAAGTGGAAGTGATTGAGAATGACAACGACAGATGCTGAGGAGCATAGTGCACAGAGGTCACCAACTTTCTACAGAGTCAATCACTACAGACCTGCAAACTTCATGTGGCCTTCAGATCAGCTCAAGAACAGAGCGTAGAGAGCTTCATGGAATGGGTCTCCATGTCCGAGCAGCTGCATCCAAATCTTACATCACCAAGAACAATGCAGATTGTCGGATGCAGTGGAGTAAAGCACACCGCCGCTGGACTCTAGAGCAGTGGAGACGTGTTCTCTGGAGTGACCAATCACGCTTCTCCATCTGACAGTCTGATGCACGAGTCTGGGTTTAGTGGTTGCTGGGAGAATGGTACTTGTCTGACTGCATTGTGTCGAGTGTAAAGTTTGGTGGAGGGGGGATCATAGTGTGGGGTTGTTTTTCGGGAGTTGGGCTCGGACCCTCAGTTCCAGCGAAAGGAACTCTTAATGCTTCAGAAGAGACTTTGGACAATTTCATGCTCCCAACTTTGTGTGGACAGTTTGGGGACGACTCCTTCCTGTTCCAACATGACTGCCCACCAGTGCACAAAGCAGCTCCATAAAGACATGGAGGAGCGAGTTTAGTGTGGAAGAACTTGACTGGCCCGCACAGAGTCCTGACCTCAACCTGATAGAACACCTTTGGGATGAATTACAGTGGAGACTGCAAGTTAGACCTTCTCATCCAACATCAGTGTCTGACCTCACTAATGTTCTTCTGGGAGAACGGTCCAACATTCCTATAAACACTCTCCTAAACCGTGTAGAGAGCCTTCCCAGAAGCTGCTATAGCTGCGAAGGTTGGGCTGACATCATATTAAACCCTATAGATTAAGAATGGGACGTCCCTCAAGTTCATATGAGTGTGAAGACAGACGAGTGAGTACTTTTGGCAGGTGTACGTGGTTTGCATAAATTACATGCAAATTGTCTATCAGCCTACATGACAATGCAAGAGAGAATCACTGAGATCACTAAGAGAGAACTGACATGCAGACTCCTCTATTTTAGCCTGTTCAGGTCTGACCCACTGAAATGAAAATGCAGGGAGTTTACAGATTATCTAAAGCTGATAGCTGGCGGTGTCGCAGTTGGTTAAACAGGGTGCTCTATTTATTTATATGAAAAATGGTTCATTCTAGAGAAACTTATTGGGCCAACTTTGATATTCCTTACAGAAAATAAGTATACTTAAAGTTTTTATTAAGTATACTTTATGTAGTTACTATACTAATGTCATTGTACTAGTAGTACACTTGTATATGTACTATTTTAATACTTCTTGGGACTAAATTGGCCCACTTTCTAGTTTTTAAAAGAATACTTTTAAGTACACTTTAAGTGTAAGAGTAGTAAACCAAGTATAAAACTAGTTTACATCTTTTGTACTACAACTACACTAAAAGTGAACTTAAGGGTTTACTGTTAGTTTACTAGCTTGTAAGTTTTCTTTAAGTGAACTTAACATAATACTTATAATTTACTGCTTATATTATTGTTGTACTTTAAAGTATATGACTAGGTTTAAGATTTTTTCTACTTAAAATAGAACTTAACAACGTTTACTTACTCACCAGTGGACACACGTAAAATAAACAAGACACACTCAGATTAAGAAACATATTTGTATTATTATAAATCTTTATAAATCAAATTTTAAATAAATATTGTACTGGATGTGTTTTTGTGCAGAGCAAGAATACTTACTTCTACTATCTCAATCAAAAGATTAAGTACGAATAAAGGCCGAATATACTTAGACGGTTCTATACTTGTCAGTATAACCCAAGCATACTTAAGTATAACTGTGTTTAGTATATCACTGAGAAGTACATAAAAAGTAAACTGAAAGCATACTCACTTCCTTTTAGTTTAAAAGAAGTAAACTAATGGTACACTTGAGTAAACTTCTTTTTTGTAGGGGATCTTTACAGTTTTGATAACAGGGGCCAGGTCACTGTAAGCAATCCTGCTCAGCACCACCAGAGGTCCCTGTCCCCTGTATACTAGTTAGCCTAGAGTACTTTACCTGCTCTCTACCAAACCCCCTCACTCCATCGCCACAGTGCCTGGTATTGTTTGTACCACCCGTATGTGTGCAATCCAAACCTCTTGTTATCGTCTGATTGACTAAGCTAAGCTAAGCTAGGCTAACGCCTTACCCAGCCAAGCCATGTCGAAGCCAAGCCAACCCAGCCGAGTCCAGTCAAGCCACACCAAGTCCAGGTTCACTACCTCTACCCTTTCGTTAGGGTCTCTGCTCTATTTCTGTTCTTACAGGAAGCCTACCTTTACAAAAAGAAGTTTACTCAAGTGTACCATTAGTTTACTTCTTTTAAACTAAAAGGAAGTGAGTATGATTTCAGTTTACTTTTTATGTACTTCTCAGTGATATACTAAACACGGTTATACTTAAGTATACTTGGGTTATACTGACAAGTATATAACAGTCTAAGTATATTTGGCCTTTACTTGAATTTAATATTTTGATTGAGATAGTAGAAGTAAGTATTCTTGCTCTGCACAAAAACACATCCAGTACAATATTTATTTAAAATTTGATTTATAAAAATACAAATATGTTTCTTAATCTGAGTGTGTCTTGTTTATTTTATGTCCACTGGTGAGTAAGTAAATGTTGTTAAGTTCTATTTTAAGTAGAAAAAAAATCTTAAACCTAGTCATATACTTTAAAGTACAACAATAATATAAGAAGTAAATTATAAGTATTAAGTTCACTTAAAGAAAACTTACATGCTAGTAAACTAACAGTAAACCCTTAAGTTCACTTTTAGTGAAGTTGTAGTACAAAAGATGTAAACTAGTTGTATACTTGGTTTACTACTCTTACACTTAAAGTGTACTTAAAAGTATACTTTTAAAAACTAAAAAGGGGCCAATTTAGTCCCAAGAAGTATTAAAATAGTACATATACAAGTGTACTACTAGTACAATGACATTAGTATAGTAACTACATAAAGTATACTTAATAAAATGAACTTTAAGTATACTTATTTTCTGTAAGGGTATGCCTGCAATCTCCAGTCCCAGCTCCCCTGTTTTCCTGGCTATCACGCCTCCGCCCATCCCAGTACACTGCCCATTGCATTTCACCATTGTTTTCAATAAAACAGCCTGCTTATGGATCGTACCTATGAGTCTTGTGAATCATTACAGTCACAATGTTTACCATTCAAATATAGCCATTTCTTTCATTTAGTGTGCTTTGGGTACTAATTGGTTCATTTGAGACCAAAATATTATCTAAAAATATCATAAAACAATGTATAAAGTAAAGTATCTGGAACCATATCATGTAAACAGCTTTCTGCAAGGCAGCTTTTATAGGCATTAAGCCGTTAAGACATCTGGTTACCATCCCCAGCATCAAAACCACTCTGAATGACTTTGTTTGCATCGTAACTATTTTATTATGATGAAATCTTAAGAAATGGGTGGAACCCCCATCGTTCTTACACGGATGGAATACATATTTCCAAGAGAGTTTAAATGCAGAATGGATGTAGATTTTACTATCAGTCAAAAGTTTGGAGATTTTCTTATATAATATTTTATACACATGTGTATTACGTGCCTCCACATTTGGAGCTCAGATGATGTTCACGCTTCTACTACTGTACATTTAAAGTGAGCTACAATGACCCATGTACTCTAGACCTCACTACCAGTAGGGGGTCTTCATAGATGCTGTATGTTTCAGTTGAGCAGTAAGCAGTGTGCTGCTGTCTGTCACTCATCTCCTGCTTCTCTCAAGGGTGAACAGCTCCTACGAGGCTCTTTCTGGAGGCTCTACCACTGAGGGTTTCGAGGACTTCACCGGCGGCATCTCTGAGAGCTACGAGCTGAGAAAAGCTCCGCCCACCCTGTTCAACATCATCAAGAAGGCGCTGAGCCGGGGCTCGCTGCTGGGCTGCTCGATAGATGTGAGCAATAAATCTGACACGGCTTATCTCACAGTACTGAAGAGTCGTTCCAGTTTAAATAATGTTTGATGTTTTCACATTAACACTATTTATTAATTAGTATCATGTTTGGATGGTTGTGCTGTGGATTCCATTCCTTTATCTACCCATGCAGTGTAACTCATGACCCTTGCTGCCACACAACTCCAAACCATATTAGACCCTCCACTGTGCTTTACACTTGGCAAGGTGTTCCTTTCATCAAATGCTGCTTTGTTTTTCCTCTGAGTGTACTTTCCATTACCTAGAAGTTGTTTTGAGATCTTTTGAGGTTCGGTCATAGATGAGACCGGCTCTATAAGACTTGTTCATACAGATAATATGTGTGCTGGCAATGCTACACATTACAACAGAGCACCAACTCGTCTGTTGTGTTATCTTAAGAAACATACCGTCATCGTCCAAAGGAAACCATGTACGCTTTTCATTTGAACCCGACAGCTGCCCTTTATATCCTGTAAAATTAATAAGTAGACCAATAGAAAGGCTCCAAAATCAATTTGCATTAACTTACATTAAAAGTAAAGAATAATTTTGGCCTCTACTGTAAAGTTCACAATTTGGAGATACTTGTTTACAATGTAATGGTTTGTTGGTTTCTGTGAGATTCGAGTTCTGCATTATTTGTTACATTACATTTTACATTACACAGTCTCACATTAAATTCCAGTTTTATTATCTGTCAACATTTATATTTTAAGGTAATAATCTGTTGCCTTTGACACAATTTTGATTAATGTTGGATAGTGTTTACAGAACACTTCTGTAATTTCATTTTGAAAAACATAGATTTAATAATCTAATCTTTATAGCAGGGGTGTGGCAAACACCATGTGATGAATCAGTATTTCTTACTGTTATTTGGCACATGGGGGATAATTTTGCTAAAAGCAATGTATGTACTGTATATATACACTACCAGTCAAACGTTTTAATACACTACCAGTCAAACATTTTAGATACACTACCAGTCAAACGTTTTAGTACACTACCAGTCAAACGTTTTAGATACACTACCAGCCAAACATTTTAATACACTACCAGCCAAACATTTTAATACACTACCAGTCAAACGTTTTAATACACTACCAGTCAAGCGTTTTAGTACACTATCAGTCAAACGTTTTAATACACTACCATTCAAACATTTTAGTACACTACCAGTCAAACGTTTTAGTACACTACCAGCCAAACATTTTAATACACTATCAGTCAAACATTTTAGTACACTATCAGTCAAACGTTTTAGTACACTACCAGCCAAACATTTTAATACACTACCATTCAAACATTTTAGTACACTACCAGTCAAACGTTTTAGTACACTACCAGCCAAACATTTTAATACACTATCAGTCAAACATTTTAGTACACTATCAGTCAAACGTTTTAGTACACTACCATTCAAACATTTTAGTACACTATCAGTCAAACGTTTTAGTACACTACCAGCCAAACATTTTAATACACTATCAGTCAAACGTTTTAATACACTACCATTCAAACGTTTTAGTACACTACCAGTCAAACGTTTTACAACACTACCAGTGAAACGTTTTAATACACTACCATTCAAACGTTTTAGTACACTACCAGTCAAAGGTTTTAGTACACTACCAGTCAAACGTTTTAGTACACTACCATTCAAACATTTTAGATACACTACCAGCCAAACGTTTTTATATACTACCAGTCAAACGTTTTAGATACACTACCAGCCAAACGTTTTTATATACTACCAGCCAAACGTTTTAGATACACTACCAGCCAAACGTTTTTATATACTACCAGCCAAACGTTTTAATACACTACCAGTCAAACGTTTTAGTACACTACCAGTCAAACGTTTTAGTACACTACCAGCCAAACGTTTTAGTACACTACCAGTCAAACGTTTTAGTACACTACCAGCCAAACATTTTAGTACACTACCAGTCAAACGTTTTAGTACACTACCAGTCAAACGTTTTAGTACACTACTAGTCAAACGTTTTAGATACACAACCACTCAAACGTTTTAGTACACTACCAGACAAACGTTTTAATACACTACCAGTCAAACGTTTTAATATACTACCAGTCAAACGCTTTAGTACACTACCAGTCAAACGTTTTAGTACACTACCAGTCAAACGTTTTAGTACAGTACCAGTCAAACGTTTTAGTACACTACCAGTCAAACGTTTTAGATACACTACCAGTCAAACGTTTTAGTACACTACCAGTCAAACGTTTTAGATACACTACCAGTCAAACGTTTTAGTACACTACCAGTCAAACGTTTTAGATACACTACCAGTCAAACGTTTTAGTACACTACCAGTCAAACGTTTTAGTACACTACCGGTCAAATGATTTTGTACACTACCAGCCAAACGTTTTAGTACACTACCGGTCAAATGATTTAGTACACTACCAGTCAAACGTTTTAGTACAGTACCAGTCAAACGTTTTAGTACACTACCAGTCAAACGTTTTAGATACACTACCGGTCAAATGATTTAGTACACTACCAGTCAAACGTTTTAGTACACTACCGGTCAAATGATTTAGTACACTACCAGTCAAACGTTTTAGTACAGTACCAGTCAAACGTTTTAGTACACTACCAGTCAAACGTTTTAGATACACTACCAGTCAAACGTTTTAGATACACTACCAGTCAAACGTTTTAGTACACTACCGGTCAAATGATTTAGTACACTACCAGTCAAGTGTTATATACATATATGCAGAGTCTAATCTGATTAATATGTGCTGTGATAGGAAAGTATTGTGTTTTATTGTGAGAAGGTGTAAAAAGTGCTTGATGTGTTTTATTTCTGAGCAGATCACCAGTTCATACGAAAGCGAAGCGATGACCAGACAGCAGCTGGTGAAGGGACACGCCTACTCGGTCACGGGAGCAGAAGTGGTCAGACCTGACTCTCTCGCACACATACAGACATAAGCAAACAACCCACGCACACCTGCACGCACCGTCTCATTCATTGATTTAAAGCAGTCATTAAGGTTTGGTTTTCTAGAATCAAGAAAATAAACATACAAAGAAACTGGAACAATAGTATAATATATCATGTTCAATATGAATTAAATACAGATTTGAAGTTTAGTTTTAGAAGTTTGTTGCATTTCCTTCTACTCAAAATGCTAGTAATCCCAAACATTTGCAGCAAGGTTCAGGTCTGGACTCTGGGGTGGTCAGTCCATTGTTCTGAGAGCAGCAGAGGCTTCTTTTGTTAGATGTTTTCAGATCTGAAGCAAGCTTGATTAGTTCTTGTCTCTCTTAAACATGATAGTTATAAATGCTGTTTATTAAATAGGGGCAGTTCTAGTGGTCCAGGTCTTTCAGGTGGTTGCAAATTGAATAACTTGTATATGATAGCAGTTTTGACTGGAAGTTATATCAGTGATAGTGGTCTCTGACTATGACTTCATGATAGCAGTTATACCTCATAAAATAGATCTCACATGTTTTTAAGGAAGTGTAGGACATTTTTCATGGGTATAATTCTATTTTGGGGTCTACTAGAACTGATTTAGGCAACATTTTGGTCACAGCAAGATGATCTGGGTTGGATACCCGGTCCGGGCTGTTGTGAGGAGTGTATATGTTCTCCCCATGCTTGAGTGGGTTTCCTTCAGGTACTCTGGTTCCCTCCCACAGTCCAAACACATGCACGTTAGGTTGATCCTCACGCTAAACTGCCTGTTGGTGTGACCGTGTGAGTTGGCCGTGCGACGGACTGGCGACCTTGTCCATGGCGCTGGGATTGGGCCCCAGTGACCCTGACTAGCAGGATAAAGTGGAAGATGCTGGATAGATTACCAAAAGTCACTTTTACCAAAAAACAATACATCCCCAATGAGCCTAGTGTGCTCTGAGTGGGCAGCTTGCCCAATTTATTGTAAATGGTCAACCGCCAGAGTTACAAAGGCATCAGTTTGAGCCAAACAGATTAAGTCAGATCCTGAAAGTCAAGTAGAACAAGTTCTTAGAACCAATCCACTTTCACAAGCTAGACTGGAGCAACACAGAACAAACTAGAGAGAAAACTACCAGACATTTAATAATTATTTTTAAAGTACTGCTCAAAGTGAAAGCTGTTTGTGGTCAGGCAGAATTGGCGTAATTCATGTGTTGAGATATCAAAGGCTTTATAAACTTAGCTATCCAATTAGCAGAAGCCTACAGTGGATTGAGGGTGTAGTGTTACAGCTTTTTGTCATAATTTCACCTTCACACGTAAACAATATTCTACATCTAGTGACTGAATAATAGGAGTAGTTGACAAGTTGTTAGCCAAGAAATCTACAGCTGGACAGTGGGGCTAGCCTCAGCCAACAACTCCACACTCGAACACTCATAGTAGCCACCAGCTTTGTTTTACATATCATATCCACAAATAATAATGCAGACTTACAGGCTGTAAAGTCGAATCTACAGCGTTTCCTGCCTGCAGAAATTGCTATGTGTTGTGGGAGGGTGTGCCAAACCAGCCCCTAGGTAATGTGATGAGATGATGTCATCTTGTAACAGAGAAAAGGGCTGGAGTTCCAACAAGGAGTTTCAGGCAGCTGAGAAAATTTTTTTTTTTTGTTGGAGAAGGTTTCTCCCTCAGGCGTGTACTTTGGGCTTTACAATTTGTATACAGTTTAAACAAAAAGCTTTAGAAAGGGAAAAATTGGAAAAGCACAAACAGCCCCCTGTAACTGCAACACGGAAATCAAACACTAGCACTCTGTAATGAACCGAAGGCTTGAGGCAATGACAGACAGCAACTATTGGCTTGTATCTATCTGTGAGGTGCATCCTTACAACGGGGCTGTAGACAGCTTCTTGTTTCTCGCTGTAGGTCCATGTGTACGGTAGCCCAGTTCAACTAGTGCGGCTCCGGAACCCGTGGGGTCAGGTGGAGTGGACCGGCGCGTGGAGCGATAAGTGAGTCTGTCGTATACTAACTGCATTAAGCATCTCTCGGTACTAACATCGTGAACACTGACCAAGGTTTAATGCTCCTCAGCTCTCAGGAGTGGGACCGGGTGCTGCCGGAAGAGAAGACCAAACTGGATTACACAGCAGAGGATGGAGAGTTCTGGTGAGACTGGCGAGACATTTAGCTGAAAGGTGATACAGGAGGACTCGGAGTAACCATCTCTATTTTTCTTCATCTTCTTTTTTCAGGATGGCCTACACAGACTTTATTCAGCAGTACTCCAAGCTGGAGATCTGTAACCTCACTCCTGACACTCTAAGCAGCGATGAGGTGTGCCGCTGGAGCCATCACCAGTTTGAGGGCACCTGGAGGGTGGGCTCTACTGCTGGAGGCTGCAGGAACCATGCAGGTGCCTGTCCATCTTGACATACGTCTTTAGTGTTGTTGATTTATTAGAGAGCTGAACACTTAAGCTGCTGGAGAGCTCTTGTTATGTTCAGGTTAGTATTAGTATTATGTTTTCACCATGTTCAAGGCTCAGAAGCAGCCATGAGCACTCAGACTCTACATGAAGGTATCCATCCATCCAGGTGTTAAATCAGGTGTCTATCCAACCAAGCTAAGTAAGATTAAAGAACAAAACATACTTAGGAACAATTGGTTTGTGGTCTAGTGGTTAGCACTGTCGCCTCACAGTAAGATGATCTGGGTTGGATTCCCGGTCCGAGCCGTTGGCCATGCGATGAACTGGCAACCTGTCAATGGTGCTGGGATTGGCTACAGCCCTCCCGTAACCCAGACTAGCAGGATAAAACAGAAGATAATGGATAGACTTTCCATGATAAACACATCGTTTAGAGCTGCAGTGACAGGAATGATCAATGGACTTCACACACGTAGCCCTAAAGTGATGGATTGGTGTCAGGTTGGTGGGAGCAAGGCGTTAAAAGCCCAGCAAGTGTTCGCCTGCACTGGGCTTGAACCCGGTTCTCTTAGAGACTACCTGTTGCTCTATCTTTGCAGGCATTGTGACTTAAACACATACTCATATAATAGAATAAGTAATGACCAGCCATTGAAACAAGTATATCATTTTTGTATTATAAGTTGGATATCATGAAATGGAGAAAGCTTTTGTAGTCTTGGCTAAAAGCCCAAAAGTAATTTTTCTTGCCAAAACTGATGCCTGTAACTGTAACGTAACACATACCTGGAATCATGTGTTTTGTCCAGCTACGTTCTGCTCCAACCCCCAGTTTGTAATAAAGCTGGATGAGGTGGACGACGACCCCCACGATGGAGTAGATGGCTGCTCTTTTCTGGTCGGTCTGATGCAGAAAGACGGTCGCAAAGAAAGACAGTTTGGACGCGACCTCAACACCATTGGATTCGCCATCTACAAGGTAACATTCTAAAAGTTCATCTAAAGTCTTACCGAGATTCCTGTAGTGCTACCAACGTGATATTAGTGCTTCTATAGCGCCCCACCCCCAGTGCTACCAAGATATTCTATATCTATAATATTTTTAATATCACCTGTTTTAATGCATTCGTGTGATCTAAAGATAATAGGGGATTCAGATTTTGTGAAATAGACAGGTCATGTGTTGAAAATTCAGTCAACATTGATTCATTTCTGATGATGTCATAGACTAAACAACAGGAGAACTGAATGCTTTGCAACCATGACTTTACAAATCTATGGCAAAGCCTAAGTCCACAGGTAGAGTGTGAGGTTGCATTGCTAGCCTTGACTGAGCCGGACATGAGTCCTGGAAACAAACAAATCTGCATCTGACTTAGGCGCACCCTAGGCAGCCTTGCACTCTGTGGAGGTCCAGAGAGCTCTACAAGTTGGCTAAAATAAAAGTTACCACCTCTAAACTCGGATTATAAGGCATTATACACCTTTTCTAACCTCACAAGACTTGTTGAACAACGTTCAATACGTAATCTTTGAAGCTCTGTAGATTGGTGGAGAACCAAGCCAACTTTCCAACGAGCCCTGGATTGCATTGCTAGCCTTCAGGAATCAGCAGCCTCCTCACCTTCTTTCTGCTCCAAGGCGTCTATGTTGTTAGTCTCATGATCACATGATTAATCACATGAAGATGTGTCTCATTACCAAGCTGTAAGGTCAACAAGGCAACTAGTTGAATAGACTGTGCAACCCCAAATAGATAGCATAAGCACTCGTAATCTATTTGTAGTCCTAATTCTTCATCCAAATACTCTGGTAACACTGGGGGACCAACACTGGAGAAACTTTACACCACAGGACCATCTTCAGAAACAAATTAAGTCTTCAGAAAAGTTTACTAGCCCCCGTAATATATGCTATTATACCATAGTACCATTGCACTGAAGAAACCTATGCTGCGCTAAGACCCCAGGATCCTCTTCAATATTTCAAAACTCTTTAATACTGTATGTCAATCGTGAAAGACACCTTTGTCCTCTAGTCTGCACTATATAAAACACTGGTATTTTTATGTGGACTAGAATTGGCAGCGCTGTAGAAGCTTCAGATTGTATTGCGGCAAATCAGTTGCAGAAGATTAACTTCATTTTCTGGTGTGTTTATGTTTCAGGTTCCAGATGAGGTGCGTATGCCTGTCGTGGTCCATCATATAACCATCTGCAAGCTACAAACAGACTAGTTTTGGTTCTGTAGTGTGTTTGTCGAGGATCTGTCTTCCCTTACCTTGTAATATGATAACCAATAGAGACTGATCTGTTCATTTCTTGCTGGGCTTGCTGCAGTATAAAGGCCTCAACAACATCCACCTGGGCCCTGACGTGTTGCTGCGTGAGAGAGCCGTGGCCATGAGCGACACCTTCATAAACCTGCGTGAGGTGTGCACCCGCTTCAAACTGCCGCCTGGAGAATACGTCATCATCCCCTCCACCTTCGAGCCACATCGCAAGGGCACTTTCATCCTGCGCGTATTCGCTGAGAAGCATGCTGAAGCCTGGTACGGTTCTTTGAGATTCGGGAGGGTTTGCATATCCTATAAGATTTGTTCACTGGCCCCATATGGGCCCTGTATGTGTTTTTGCCCATGTGGGCCACAAATGGAGTCTGCAATCTAACTGTAACCCTGGAACCACAAATCTGGACCCCACCACAGTGACCCAAATAGTGTCCACAACTTGTAGCTTAACTGGGGCCCACAATGGCAGCCTAGCTTCAGCCCACAACTGTAGCCTAACTGGGCCTTACAACACTTGACCCAAATGCTGCCCACAACTTGTAGCTTAACTGGGGCCCACAATGGCAGTCTAACTTCGGCCCACAATGATAACCCACATGGAGCTCACAAGTGTAGCCTAACTGGTTCCCACAACTGTAACCCCAATGGTGGCCAGAACTGTAGCTTAACTATGGCCTATAATGGCATCTAACTGAGACCCACAATGATAACCAACCCGGGACCCACACCTGTAGCCTAACTGCGTCCCAAAACTGTAACCCAAATGGTACCCACAACTGTAGAAAAACTTGGCCCCACAATGCCAGCTTAACTCACAACTGTAGACTAATGGGGTCCCACAACTGTAACCCCCACAAACTGACCTAACCAGGACCAACGACTGTAGCCCAACTGGGGCCCAAAGTTATAAAGCAACTGGGCCATTAAAAAAAGCCATTAAAAGTCTACATAAAACTCATAAAACCCAGTTAAAACCTATATCGGGCCCACATGGATATGTTAGCTGTATCGGGGGTTACCATAAGAGCTTGTGAGCGGAGCGTTATATTGGGAAAAAGCACAGCTATTGTTTCCAAAATGTTTTATATATTGGATGAATGCATTTTGTGTACCTGTTGTATATGTATATATGCATATCTCATATAAAAGCTCATGCATTGCCTGACGACCTTCTCTCTGTGCCTTTAGCCCAATGGAGTCGAACATCAGTGCAGATATTAAAGAGGTAAATAAGTTGAAATATGTTGCCTGAATGGTACCGATGGGCTATTGAACCACTGTGGCAGTTTGGCTCTCCTCATTTATTAAAATGTTGAACAGTTCCAATATAAAAAAAACATAGAATACAGTCATTTATTACATGCAACTAGACATGAGGCATGAGTGACCTACACTATACACATAAACCACTCATATTGGGCAGGCTGAAGATTCTCCAGAAGGGGTCTAGAGTAGCCCCATTTAACTATACATAGCTCAAAGATATGTTGAGTGTCTAAACATAAACTATACTGCCAAAAGTATTCACTCATCTGTCTTCACACATATAAACTTGAATTACGGCCCATCATTAATATGATGTCGGCCCAGCTATTGTAGCTTTAACAGCTTTCACTCTTCTGGGAAGGCTCTCCACACTGTTTAGGAGTGTGTTTATGGGAATGTTTGACTGTTCTTCCAGAAGACCATTTGTGAGGTCATACAGCAATGTTGGATAAGAAGGCCTAGCTTGCAGTCCCATAATCCCCCCTCCACCAAACTTTACACTCGGCACAATGCAGTCAGACAAGTACCGTTCTCCTGGCAACTGCCAAAGCCAGACTCGTCCATCAGATTGCCAGATGGAGAAGAGTGATCGGTCACTCCAGAGAACACGTCTCCGCTGCTCTAGAGTCCAGTGGCGGCGTGCTTCACACCACTGCGTCTGACACTTTACATTGTGCTTGGTGATGTAAGGCTTGGATGCAGCTGGTCGGCCATGAAAACCCATTCCATGAAGATCTCTACGCTCTGTTCTTGAGCTGATCTGAAGACCACATGAAGCTTGGAGGTCTGTAGTGATAGACTCTGTAGAAAGTTGGTGACCTCTGTGCACTATGCTCCTCAGCATCCGCTGACCTGCTCTGTCATTGTACGTGTTCTACCACTTGATGGCTGAGTTGCTGTCGTTCCCAATCACTTCCACTTTGTTTGAACACCACTGACAGTCCACTGTGGAATATTTAGTAGTGAGGAAACTTCACCACTGGACTTGTTGCTCAAGTGGCGTCCTATCACGGTACCACGCTGGAGTTCACTGAGCTCCTGAGAGCAACCCATTCTTTCACTAATGTGTGTAGAAGCAGTCTGCATGACTAGGTGCTGGTTTTATACACCTGTGGTCATGAAAATGATTGGAACACCTGAATCCAATGATTTGGATGGCTGAGTGAATACTTTTGGCAATATAGTGTACGTTGCTCACTCAAACACTGCATATTTATATGTATGCCTTATACCTGAATAATCAAAAGAAATATTTCAATGAATTTGGATGCCTGTATATTTGATTGATCACATCCATCCCTGCTTAATAGCATCTACGTCTAGGAACCACGTAATGGGTTAATTAAACATATCATTCTCGTCTGACAGGAGGACATCTCGGAGAAAGATGTGGACCCACATTTCAAGCACCTCTTCAAGCAGATTGCTGGAAGGGTATGTCAGCATATATTACTGTTATCTAAACTGTGAGATCTGTTTTGTGGATTGTCAATCTTTTTCTCTGCTTTCCAGGATTCTGAAATATCAGCAGCCGAGCTGCAGAAGATTCTGGATAAAATCGTCTCTCAGCGTAAGAAGTACTTTTTTTTTACATCCCCAATTCCAAAAACATTTGGGACGCTGTGTAAAATGTAAATAAATGTAAATACAAACTGAATGCAAGTCTTATAGACCAATGTTTTATTCACAATAGAATATACAACACAGACATGTTAACAATTCATGAAAATTATTAACCCATTTGGAACCTGACGGCAGCAACATATCTCAAAGACGTTGGGACATCTACCATCTCATCTTGTTTAAACATTTGGGAGTTTTCAAGTTCAGAATCAAGCCTGTTTTTAAAGCAGTGGCATCCAAGGGCCCAAAGATCATGAGCTTCCAGTATTTATTATCGGCCTTGTCCCGTGCGCACAAGGATTTCTCTAGATTGAATTGATTGAACCAATTGTATTATTTATACTGTAGATGTCACAAAACCCTTTTGTTAATGCAGTGATGCCTGAGGGCCCGAAAATCACGAGCATACAGTACTGACTGTCGGCCTTGTCCCTTGCGCACAAGGATTTCTCTAGGTTCTCTGAATCTTTTGATGATATTAGGTACTGTAGATGGTGGGATATCAAAATTATTCATGATTGTATGTTGAGGAACATTTTTCTGAACCTGCTCCACAATTTTTAGATGCAATTTGGTGAACTTCTGCCCATCTTTGCTTCTGAGAGACACCTTTTTTTCTTTTTTGATGTAGTTGTGAATTGCTCTTCCAGCTGTTTTCACTGGTACCAGTTAATTTTAAAGCCTTTTGTTGTGTTGCTGCCAAGTTCAAAATGAGTTAATGATATATGTTTGTTGTATATTTGTTGTATGTTCTATTGTGAACAAAATATGGGTCTATGAGATTTGGAAATTGTTGCAGTCTGTTTTTATTTACATTTTTTTACATTATACACAGTATCCCAATGTTTTTGGGATTTGGGTTTCTTTCTGGCTCTGTTGTCTTTTCTTTTATTCCTTTTTGGTATACATAGTAAAGCTTGAAATACGTGTCGGAACCAGATTTGTTTGCATTCGGCTATGTCTTAAATATTGGCCATTACCCCTGAGTAAGTTTTTGCCCCAACTTGATTCTTTCCTCTGGCACTTTTATTGGGCCTACATTCAATTGAGCCCACTCATGACATTAGTAACAATAAAGGTACAATTTTTGCTTCAAGAAATTTTTCAGATGCTGTTCACAAACATTGACTGATTAATACACTGCCATAAAGAGGTGTTTAGACCTAAAGTAGAGTTTAAACACAAGAAAATTATATTTTTTATATACAAGTAACATTTTATATTTAAATGTTAATGCACACTCACTTTATCCAATTGTTTGAAGACTGGACCTCGAACTTTCTGCCCACGACTGCCCCCCCAGGTCAGACTGTACAATATTCAGAATGTTTTTGGCCAAAATTTGGGTTTGGGTCAAAATGTTAGACTCAGCTGAAGACCTAGTTCCGATACATAAGAACTGCTGAACAATGCCTGGTTTAGCTGAGTCATGTTCTGGTTTGTGTTGCATAGGAACCGACCTGAAGACAGATGGCTTCAGTATGGAGACCTGCCGCCACATTATCAGCCTGCTGGATGTATCCTCTGTACATTTTCTCAGTGGCTTTAGTCGATATGTTAGATGAAATTCTTGCCTTAAACTAGAATTTTATTTAAATGAACGTTCGTTAATAAGGATGTACGGCTTTCAACGCGTTCATTCCATTCCCTGGACTGGTTCACTTTTTACAGAACTAATAGAAAGTAGTTTATTACTCATTCAGGCCACTCAAAGAAACTCACTTCTCAGATATCAAACAGTGCTCGATACATAGCGTCCTTGTGTTAAATAGTAATGAAACCGAACTCGTAACTGGCTTGTAGCTCTGAGAGTGAGGAATGGAAGCCGGTGCATCCTGGCAAACCTGATTTAGAGATGCCATAACTATAAAATTAATTGTATTCATAGTTTTAGAAGCATTTTCTAAAGGTGATGGTGGTTGGTGTTCTCAAAAGATACAGGAAATTGAGTTTTATCCTTGACGTGACTCAGAGAGACGGTAATGGAACACTTGGGCTGCTGGAGTTTCACGCTCTCTGGATGAAGCTGCAGAAATACCTGGTAACTCAGATGGCAAATGCTTTTTCATGTTCAGATCATGGCAACTTTGTGTTGAGTCTCATACTCCAGATGTTCAAACACAACCAAAACTAGTTTTACCATCAAGTTGAATGAGTGGCGGACTAGAGTGAAGCCTTTCTCCATATTTATTGGTTTTCTGTGATGACTCATGACTCATGACTATTTCATGGTGCTCAACAGTAAAGTTAACAGGATTTCATCTCAAAGTCATGCACAGACAGCAAAACCTTGTTTAATAACCATAGAAAGGCATTGCCAGTAGAATGGGATGCTCTAGAGTGGCCACACATGGTCAATGCCAAGCACTGGCTAGAAGCGTAAAAGGTTGCAGTTTATTATTATATCTCCATCGTCCAAGGAAAAATATGTATCTCAATTTATGTTAATTTTTATTTCTCTATATTTTTTATTGCAGCAGCCACCGTTAAAAATTGTGTGACAATTTTGTGGTTAATGGACGAATGTAAATGCTCTGAGATAACTTGGAGAAAATTCTGGTTCTATTGACTTACATTATAAGCAGAGTTGGTTTTTGGCTTCTCCTGTACAGTTGCCGGTTTAGAGAGAGAAATATAATTTAATTTGGGAGAATTTCTATTGGTCCATCCATCATGAAATTCTCATGCAATGTAAATGGTAGCTGCTGCTCTCCAATGATGTGAAACAAAATGGAGTAGGTGTGAAGAACATCTCATGCTTGTTCTGACATTTTTTCAGAATATACTTTATTTCAGACATTGCAATGTAGATTTAAGATCTTTTAGAGACTTCAATGTTTATTTAAAAACATTTTTCTAGTATTTCTAAGAAATGTTGTAACACAGGAGGTTTAATAAAGTGCTAATAACAAGTTTCAGAGTATGACTTTGATGCTTATTATGAAAAAAGAGGTATTATAGTACTGAAGGGTCATCAGATTCTCTTGTTGTCTCATCAGGAGATCTTCAAGAGGCGCGACATTGACAACTCTGGCACCATAAGCTCGCATGAGATCAGAGAAGCTCTGACTGAAGCAGGTACAAACCGTTTATAGTGGCCTAACAGAGTTGGTAGGGATGGCTGTGGCATCACTGGGAGCTGAATTGATATCTACACCCAGTCCAACGTGAAGACTAATTGACTATCTAATTGACTATTCGTTAATAAGGATGTGCGGCCTTCATTCCGTCCTCCTGCCAAAGATGTGTAAGCTGGGCTTTGATGGATCCAACATGGACTGGTTCAACTAATACAAAGTAGTTTATTACTTGTTCAGGCCACGCAAAGGGGTCCCACAAGGTTCAGCCCTGGACCCCTACTGTTCCTTATTTAGATTCTTTGCCATAACCTTATAAGTTTCACCAAACTGAGATTCTAGTTTTATGCAGATGAAACCCAATTCTATCTTCAGACCAAATCAAATAAGAACCCACCCTAAAGACATTGAGAATTTCACTTCTTGGATATCAAACACTGGCCAAAACAGAACGTCCTTGTGTTAAATAGTAAGTATTAGTAAGTAGTAAATAGTGAGTCCAGAATTGTTGAACCCGTGTTGTAGATAACAGACCACATTACACTCTGTCTAATGTTAAGACCAATTAAATCAGTTTAGTGGGCTATTAGTGTATGAACAACTTCATCTTCAAACCCAACTGTATTTAGAAAACTAACCATTTTACTAAACTTGTAGTCATGAGTGAGGAGTGATATTCAAATGTATGGAAATGGGAGTAATTGAATCGTGTATTGCTCCTGATCATTACCGTTTACATCAATGCGGCAGTACTTTACAACAAAACATTACATTTACACATTATTTATTTATTTATGGGTATTTAAAGTGCAGCTTGTACTCGCTGTTAACTCATTTTAGCAAAATCTATGGACTAGCTAGCTTTTTTTTCTTAAAAAATTAAAAAATTGTCATTATCACAACACGTCATTACTAACAAATAACCTGTTGAGATGATAATGACATTTGTTGATGGTAATGACAGGTTTTCAATTTCACCATCAGTATCTTTCAAATTATTTGGAAGTTAAATAGAATTAAGTCTAACGGTGTGATTTTATAATGAAATTCAAGTGAAATGCATTACTTTATAAAAGTTAAGATGGCAACCCTTACAAAAAAAGAAGTTTATTCAAGTGTACCATTAGTTTACTTCTTTTAAATTAAAAGGAAGTGAGTATGCTTTCAGTTTACTTTTTATGTACTTCTCAGTGATATACTAAACACAGTTATACTTAAGTATGTTTGGGTTATACTGACAAGTATAGAACAGTCTAAGTATATTTGGCCTTTACTTGTACTCAATCTTTTGATTGAGAAAGTAGAAGTAAGTATTCTTGCACTGCACAAAAACACATCCAGTACAATATTTATTTAAAATTTGATTTATAAAGATTTATAAAGATACAAATATGTTTCTTAATCTGACTGTATCTTGTTTATTTTACGTGTGTCCACTGGTGAGTAAGTAAACGTTGTTAAGTTCTATTTTAAGTAGAAAAAAAATCTTAAAGCTAGTCATATACTTTAAAGTACAACAATAATATAAGCAGTAAATTATAAGTATTATGTTAAGTTCACTTAAAGAAAACTTACAAGCTAGTAAACTAACAGTAAACCCTTAAGTTTAGTTTTAGTGTAGTTGCAGTACAAAATATATAAACTAGTTTTATACTTGGTTTACTACTCTTACACTTAAAGTGTACTTAAAAGTATACTTTTAAAAACTAGAAAGTGGGCCAATTTAGTCCCAAGAAGTATTAAAATAGTAGATATACAAGTGTACTACTAGTACAATGACATTAGTATAGTAACTGCATAAAGTATACTTAATAAAATAAACTTTAAGTATACTTATATTCTGCAAGGGAAAAAGAGCCCACAATTGAAGAATCGCCTATATATGCACCTTCTCAGGCTTCCAGCTGAACACACATGTGCTAGAGGTGATCATCTCACGTTACGCTGATCTGGAGAGCGCCATCGATTTCGACTGCTTCGTCGGCTGCCTGATCCGTCTGGAGATGCTCTTCCGTGAGTGAAACCTCAAATTAACTAACCAAAACCAAGTGACATGTATTAATTGTTCTACACACTATTGACCCAAGCGTTGGGCAGTGATCCGCACACAGGTTCCTCAGATATTTAAAAAAATGTTTGCATAAGTAGAGTATTAAGATGTAAACTGTCTGTCAGAGCAGTTTGATGGGAAATGATAAGGATTCAAATATAAAAAGACCCCTTTGTCCCATCAGCACCAATATAAAGAAGCCTGTATATATATAGCCTGTATATATATAGTCCCATTATCAGCAATTCTCAGTCCTCTGTCTAAATCTCCTGGTACGGCCGCCAATCCGTTAAGGATGTTATTGGACTAATTGGTTGTTAGGACACTCTTGATCAATTGTGATGCACAGCTGAAAATCATTCCACTAATAAGTGAGTATAAAAGGGAGAACAACATTCTATGTTAGTTTAGTATCTGAAGCATCAGCAGTTGATGGAAACAACTTTCTTTAGAG
Source organism: Megaleporinus macrocephalus (assembly GCA_021613375.1). Classification (NCBI taxonomy): domain Eukaryota; kingdom Metazoa; phylum Chordata; class Actinopteri; order Characiformes; family Anostomidae; genus Megaleporinus; species Megaleporinus macrocephalus. The sequence goes on from CM038728.1 coordinate 9,498,950, forward strand.
ACCCGTCAGTCCATTGTTGTGTTAAGGAAGGTAGTAGCTGTAGTATATAGTACTGTGCAGAAGTTTTAGGCAATTGAGGACATTATTATATGAAAAAAGCTTTTTTTTCCAGACAGGAACATTTTATTTAGTCAGCAAAGATACGTTTACATACGTCAGTGTGTTTATTTAACTCTTTCCAAGCTTCTCCTTCTATAAACAACCCAGTATTAGTTACAGTTCCCATCTAATACCTGCTTTGACTGCTCAGTACTTCATTAAGCTAAATCAAGATTGCTGCTGAAGGAACTGAATACATTCATACAATGTCTGGGGCGTCCAGGAGAAATCTGGAACCTAACTTTGTTCTTCAAACTGGAGCTCAAGATATGATCTACTTCTCTCACAATAAGATATTCATGTTACTTTGTATTGTGTGTATGATTATTTACATCTGTTCTAATCAGATCTGATGGTGAAAATACACTCATTGATCAGATAAAGGCTTTTACACTATCAGCTTAGCTGTCTAAGAGTTTTGCACAGTAGTGTATATGCAGTGAGATGGGTGAGAGAGGCATGTGAGGGGTATATCTGAATCTAAACTTATATGGAGAAACAACTCGTCAAAATTGATAGACCACCAAATCTGTCTACATCTGATAAACAGAGTATAAAGCTTTTATCCAGTAACCCAGATAAAGGTTATCTTACTTACTTTTTTGTTTGTTTTTTTCTCTTCTACACAGAAATGTTCCAGAAGTTTGATAAGAAAAACACTGGGAAGATCGAGCTGGATATTATGCAGGTAAACAATAAAAATAAAAAAAAATCACATGTACACAAGTATCATGACACTCCAAAACTAAGCTCAGGTCCTGCTGTTTCCACTGATCATCCTTCAACAGTTTCCACAACTTGATTGGAGCCCACCTGTGGTCAATCCAGTTGATTGGACATGATTTGGAAAGACACACACGGTCTATATAAGGTCCCATAGTTGACAGTACATGTCAGAGCCCAAGGAATGAGCCATGAAGTCCAAGGAACTGTCTGTAGACCTCCTGGTTATATACCCAAGGAATGAGCCATGAAGTCCAAGGAACTGTCTGTAGACCTCCTGGTTATATACCCAAGGAATGAGCCATGAAGTCCAATGAACTGTCTGTAGACCTCCTGGTTATATACCCAAGGAATAAGCCATAATGTCCAAGGAATAGTCTGTAGACCTCCTGGTTATATACTATACACGTGCAGTGGTGAACTACTGGTAGCTATTACAGCCAGCTTTTTCATTTCTAGCGCTCGTATCCAACAGACTAGCTTTAGGGTTTTGCACTCTGTCTAAGTTAAAACTTACCCAAACTCGTGAGGCGCATCTCAAAACCAAGAACCCGAAGAACGTACTTGTGTTCTTGGGAAGAACATGCTTGACAAGTTACCTTGCAAGAACATGGAGGATGAAGAACACACGTATAGGAGTTTGAGATGGGCTAGGTACCTGCTACTGTGCTATAAGCAATTTCACCAGCTTTCAATTCAGAAGACTGTACATGGAATATAAAACCACTTTAGTCTAATAGAGATGATAAAACGAAACATGATAGAAGTATTTACGTCTCAGTTAGGATAACGCCAAAGTTAATGTTAGCTGTGACCAGGACTCAGTAACTGAATAGGTTCATATAGAAGCAGCATAAGAGGGTCAATCCAGGTACAAGCAGGAGAAACTGGAGACATAACCATGGATATTATTATCTCATAATTAAGCCATTAAGCCGTTTACAATATTAGGGGTTACAGACTAACTAAACAAAGGAGAAACATCTAGTGATGGCCAGATGAAGCCTCTTGAAGCATTGAAGCTTTCCCTCCAGCTGGTTCATCCATCCATCCATCCATCCATTATCTGTCATTTAATCCCGCTAGTCTGAGTCACGGGGGGGCTGGAGCCAATCCCAGCGTCATCGGGCGAAGGCGGGTTACACAATGGACAATCTGCCAGTCCAACGCATGGCCGCAGCTGGTTCAAAAGAAGGTTAATTTCTTGAAGCTTCATGTGCACCTGAACTACTGATGGGACGGTGATTGTAGGGTGATGGTGACTTGAATTATTTAAATTAAATGAAAAATGAAAATAAATGAAATATCTAATTAGTGACGTATCTAGAACTTCCTGAAGGCCTAGAGTTACAAACTTAACAAACAAACTTAACAGTAAGGTTCTCCATCCAGAGGAGAAGGCCTTATATCATATCCACAGTCAGTGACATATCTAGAGCCTTAAGAAGACCTAGAGTGAAAAACTTAACAGTAAGCTTTTCCATCCAAAGGAGAAGACTTCATATCATATCCACAGTCAGTGGCATATCTAGAACTTCCAGAAGGCCTAGAGTGACAAACATGACAAACAAACTTAACAGTAAGGTTCTCCATCCAGAGCAGAAGGCTTCATATCATATCCACAGTCAGTGACGTATCTAGAACATCCAGAAGGCCTAAAGTGACAAACTTAACAAACATAACCGTAAGGTTCTCCATCCAGAGGAGAAGGCTTCATATCATATCCACAATCAGTGGCATATCTAGAACTTCCAGAAGGCCTAGAGTGACAAACATGACAAACAAACTTAACAGTAAGGTTCTCCATCCAGAGCAGAAGGCATCATATCATATCCACAGTCGGTGACGTATCTAGAACATCCAGAAGGCCTAAAGTGAAAAACTTAACAAACATAACAGTAAGGTTCTCCGTCCAGAGGAGAAGGCTTCATATCATATCCACAGTCAGTGGCAAATCTAGAACTTCCAGAAGGCCTAGAGTGACAAACTTAACAGTAAGGTTCTCCATCCAGAGGAGAAGGCTTCTCATCATATCCAGTCAGTGACGTATCTAGAATTTCCAGAAGGCCTAGAGTGATGACCATAACAGTCAGGTTCTCCATCCATAGGAGAAGGCTTCATATCATATCCACAGTCAGTGATGTATCTAGAATTTCCAGAAGGCCTAGAATGATGACCATAACAGTCAGGTTCTCCACCCATAGGAGACGGCTTCATATCATATCCACAGCCAGTAACATATCTATAACTTTAAGAAGGCCTAGAGCGACAAACTTAACAAACAAACCCAACAGTCAGGTTCTCCATCCAGAGGAGAAGGCTTCATATCATATCCAGTCAGTGATGTATCTAAAACTTCCAGAAGGCCTAGAGCGACAAACTTAACAAACAAACCCAACAGTCAGGTTCTCGATCCAGAGGAGAAGGCTTCATATCATATCCAGTCAGTGATGTATCTAAAACTTCCAGAAGGCCTAGAGCGACAAACTTAACAAACAAACCCAATAGTCAGGTTCTCCATCGAGAGGAGAAGGCTTCATATCATATCCACAGTCAGTCACCTATTTAGAACTTCCAGAAGACCTAGAGTGACAAACTTAACAGCAAGGTTCTCCATCCAGAGGAGAAGGCTTCATATCATATCCACAGTCAGCAACAAATCTAGAACTTACAGAAGACTTAGAGCGATGCCATTTCCTCAAGTAACTGCACCCCCCATGGTTTCATTAAACCTACAACCTCCAAACTGCACATGCTCGCTCAGGGCAGATCCCCCACACACTGACCCGCACTTCTCTACTTGTCGTTTATTCATCCCTCGTTCCTTGCCCTGCTCAAGCTCTGCAAGTTTCCTCCAGTATATGCATGTGGTCTAGTTGCACATGTAATGGCTTTTAGCTCCAGGGAATCAGTAGAACTTCTCTGTAGGCCTAGGAGGCTCTGAGGGTTACTGTCTGCTCATGTGTTGTGAGTTTAACATCCCAAACTTGTTTGTGTTTCAGTGGCTCTGCTTGGCCCTCAGCTAGACCTGCACTGTGGATCATCAAACCTGCTTCCAGTCTGTGTGAAGAAGATTGTGCAATGTTTTCTTTTTGTTGGATTTTGGCTACCTAGAAGAAGAGCTAGCTGGCGATATGATGCTGACTTGTTTCTTCTAATAAAAATATATGAAGTAATAAAAGCTTCTTTCATCATATAACAACAAGATCGGGTGTTTTATGAGTAAAAGTAGTCATTACTTCAGTTGTAGTACTAAAAATCAGGAGTAGAAGTAGTTTAGTAACTAATATACCTACACACCAAGTATAACTATACTAACCTTACTAGAATTTCATATATACCCATAAACAATAAGTATCGTGATACAGCGGTCACAATTCAATATATCGTGATACACTGAGATTTTTCAAATCCTACTATTAAAACACACCACTGTATGAACAGGTTTATCAATACTTACAATAGCATTGCGCCCTTGTGCTGCTTGTTAATGTTGGAGTGGAACTGAAAATGGATTACAACACTGCCATCCAGTGGTCAGAGGTTTAAACACAACACACAATAATTCACGGTCTGTCAGGAATCTGTGTATCAATACTGTGTTTTTGAGAATCGATACAGTATCACTAAACACAATCTCTCGATATTCGATATTTCGAGACCACCACTGTACACTTCCCGCAATTCACGGAAAGCCCCATTCATTAAAATCCCCATCCATCCATCATCTTCCACTTTATTCCGCTAGTGGTGGTCATGGCGGGGGTGCTGAAGCCAATCCCAGTGCCACCAGGCAAAGGTGGGGTACACCATTGCATGGCCTCAAGCAATTCAGAGTGAGCGATCAACCTAACAACCGAAGTACCCAGAGGAAACCCACTCACCGTACTAACCACTACACCACCATGCTAACCACTACGCCACTATACTAACCACTACACCATCTTACTAACCACTACACCACCATACTAACCACTACACCACCATACTAACCACTACACCACCATACTAACCACTACGCCACTATACTAACCACTACACCATCTTACTAACCACTACACCACCGTACTAACCACTACACCACCATACTAACCACTACGCCACTATACTAACCACTACGCCACCGTACTAACCACTACACCACCGTACTAACCACTACACCACCATACTAACCACTACACCACCATACTAACCACACTACACCACCGTACTAACCACTACACCACCGTACTAACCACTACACCACCGTACTAACCACTACACCACCATACTAACCACTACACCACCGTACTAACCACTACACCACCATACTAACCACTACGCCACTATACTAACCACTACGCCACCGTACTAACCACTACACCACTATACTAACCACTACACCACCATACTAACCACTACACCACCATACTAACCACTACACCACCGTACTAACCACTACACCACCGTACTAACCACTACACCACCATACTAACCACTACACCACCATACTAACTACTACACCACCATACTAACCACTACACCATCATACTAACCACTACACCACCGTACTAACCACTACACCACCGTACTAACCACTACACCACCATACTAACTACTACACCACCATACTAACCACTACACCACCATACTAACTACTACACCACTATACTAACCACTACACCATCATACTAACCACTACACCACCGTGAAATATACAAGCCCGAATGACACAACCAGACCAGACAATCTGGAGCTGGAACGTTGTTGATATTTTAAAACCTGCAGGACAAGTTATGCAGCAATCTGTCAGAAAGCAAAAAACCAATAACAATATAGTTGCTCAACCATAATGATTATAAACACAAGACAAAGTAACATGAATATCTTATTGTGAAAGAAGGGTTAAATAAACAGACTGACGTATGGAAAAGCACTACTTACTATATTAATACTGTTTAATATTTAATACTAAAGTGTTTTGATGTATAATGTTTTAGGACTTCTATTGGGCTATATATATATATACACGCACATTTCATATATACAGGGGGGTGCAAGTTATGCAATGACAACGGGGGGGCTGAGGGTTGTTAACCAGCCCTCCCAGTCACCCACTAAACACACAATTAATACTGTTCAACTGTCTAGCCACACTGTAAAACATGTATTTTAGTTATTTACCGCGTTTAAACCAGTGTGATACTTGAAATGTGGTTTACAGTGGATGGTTGTTATGTCACGGGAAAAAAAAGAAGGGAAAAAAAATAAATAAATAAAATATATATTCTTTTTAAATGTTTTTTTCTGAAGCAGCAAATAATATCTTAATCTGTTGAATACATTTTAACTATGCTTTCTACTTTAAGTTCTCAGCATATTACTTTTAAACATCTAAAGATGTCAACAACAGAATTGTATGTTCAATGTATTGATTCACAGCATGAGTACTTGAGTCTATATATATATATATATATATATATATATATATATATATATATATATATATATATATATATATATATATATATATATATATATATATATAGCGGTCCCTGATTGTCCAGTTGTCTATGTTTTAATGGAGATATGCAGCTTGACTTCTTTTAAAGACCCTGAATAGGTCAGTGAGTCATTCACAAAAAAGACTGACCACTCTGCCAACCCCCGCCCACCCCTCCCACGCGCACAACCCCTGCCCTCTATCCGCGCGCTGCACAGCTGGCCCGTCTGTGCGCGCTGAGGTTCGGACCGCGAAAATGTCCGGGGTTGCAAGAAAACTGCAGCACGCACGCTCGAGAGCGGGGGGTCTCGACACACGCGCTCCGGCGCTCCCGTACCTCGGGCAGGACTACGAGGCGCTGAGGTGCGCGTGCCTGCGCGAGGGCCGCCTGTTCGAGGACGAGACGTTTGAGGCAGCTCCGCGCTCTCTGGGCTTTCACGAGCTCGGACCACAGTCCCACAAGATACGCGGAGTCACGTGGCAGAGACCGAAGGTAGACGCGTTCTATTCTTTTCCATTCTATAACATATATATATATATATATATATATATATATATATATATATATATATATATATATATATAAAATACATTAACTGAGGCAGTAAGAATATATATATATATATATATATATATATATATATATATATATATATATATATATATATATATATATATATATATATATATATATATGTCTACGAGTGCTGGTCTGGAAAGTGTTCAACATCCCTTCAGTCAGAACTTCCTCCACTTCCAGTGTTTATTTTGTCGTCCTTTAAAGCAGTAAGTGCTTCCAAGATCAGCACTCCAATGTTTATGGCTCACAGAAAGGAATGCGGTCTTATCGGACCACTGCTTTCAGACCTTTTCCTATGTTTTGATTGCGTTTGCTTGGATTAGAATCTGACCTCTCTAGTAAAACTTCTGTGGTCAGAGTTTTCTCTTTCCATGGTAAGAACCAGTGGCCTCTTGGTGCCTTATGTAAATACTGACTTCCATCAACACTATGATTGATCTGCAGCTCATCCATCAAGACCTTTTCAAACTGACCCTTTACCTCCTGAATACCAGAAAAATTTAAGTTTACTAACCACTACACCACCATACTAACCACTACACCACCATACTGACCACTACACCACCATACTAACCACTACACCACCATACTGACCACTACACCACCATACTAACCACTACACCACCATACTAACCACTACACCACCATACTAACCACTACACCATCATACTAACCACTACACCACCGTACTAACCACTACACCACCATACTAAACACTACACCACCATACTGACCACTACACCACCATACTAACCACTACACCACCATACTAATCACTACACCACCATACTAACCACTACACCACCATACTAACCACTACACCACCATACTGACCACTACACCACCATACTAACCACTACACCACCATACTAACCACTACACCACCATACTGACCACTACACCACCATACTAACCACTACACCACCATACTGACCACTACACCACCATACTAACCACTACACCACCATACTAACCACTACACCACCATACTAACCACTACACCACCATACTGACCACTACACCACCATACTAACCACTACACCACCGTACTAACCACTACACCACCATACTAACCACTACACCACCATACTGACCACTACACCACCATACTAACCACTACACCACCATACTAACCACTACACCACCATACTGACCACTACACCACCATACTGACCACTACACCACCATACTAACCACTAGACCACCATACTAACCACTAGACCATCGTGCTGCCCTAAAAAACTAGGAATAAATGAAATGAGTAATTACTTAAAAGTAAATTAGTAGTGAGTTTACATGTTTACAGAGCTTACATGTTGCAAAATGATCTTTGCCTCAGTCAAACTCCTGTCACCTGTGACACCATTAATTTAATATAAAACCAGATTTAGTCTCAATGTCCACTATTGAAGAACATCAAAAGAGTATGCTGTTAGGTAGTTAAACATTTGTGCATATCATTGCTTTGAGAACTAGCTACAACAGTTTTATACCTAAAACAGATCAATTGCATGCTTTAGAAACATAACAAATTCATATTATTATAGTTTCTCTTACTCCCTTAAAATGTGGTTACTGAGAGACAGACATTTTTAAAAAGGCAGAACCTCTGTTGTGAACGACACACCCCAACACACCATACATGATTGGAAAGGCCAGGATGTCCTCTATATGGCACGGCAGCAAGGTCTTTTGGAGACTCATGTCCCCTCCAGAGGACAAAAATGAATTACCAGGTCTTACCAGGTTAATGATATGCATTATTTATCCATTTTAAATCTTAAGTATTTGGTCTAATATTCTTGACGCCAGGGACCATAAAGGATAACCATTACCACCGCCTATCAACATCCTACCAACTACTGTGAGTACCCTCGCAATACCACCGCCCAAAAAGCTACCTGTCAATACTGTATAACAACCTAGCAATGCACTAGGTTGCAACCCAGCAAGCACACAACATTGTTTTAACATTGTGTACTTTCTTACAACGTTGCTACAACATTGTCGAAAGGTGGTTCAGTTTATGTTGTCACTTGGTTGTCACTTCACTGCCGAATAACGTTTTATATTTTATGGTATTATTACCACCTGCTGCCAACTTAACAACTTAAATTCCAGATTCCATGCCGCAATATAGTCCAATCTCCTGCAATATAGTCCAATCTCCTGCAATTCAGTGCAATCTGCAATTCAGTCCAATCTCACACAATTCAGTGCGATCTCTTGCAACTCAGCGCGATCTCTCGCAATTCAGTCTAATCTGCGTTTCAGTCCGATCTCTCACAATTCAGTCCAATCTGCGCTTCAGTACGATCTCCCACAATTCAGTCCAATCTGCAATTCAGTCTCACGCAATTCTCACGCAATTCAGTCCGATCTCATGCAATTTAGTGCAGTCTCCTGCAATTCAGTCCAAACTGCAATTCAGTCCGATCTGACGCAATTCAGTCCCATATCCCAACATGCAGTGAGCACATACTATGAAAGCAGCTGGTTTCTACAGCTGATTGGTTATGTGCAGAGGGCGGCTCTGAGGGTGGGATACTGACCCGGTAAAACAATATGTGCTTGCTATCTGGTGGCCACAAGTTTTTTTCACAGCCCAGTTCATCTATGTTCGTTGCTGAATCCCTTCTAGTTAATGATTTCTTTCTATAATACTTTCATACCTTTATTATCTGTAGGGATGAACTCTTGGTTGTGTTGCGTTGTAGTAGCTTAACAAAAGCCTTCCTGACTGGAATTATTCTCAGTGAAGCTTGTTTAGCGGTTTATTACGTCCTTTGCCCCAAAAATTCTGAACCCAGTCCTTAACAATTATAATAACATGTTTGTTGTTTGTTAACATCCCCTCCTTTTCCTAAAATTGAGCACCATGTGAGTAGATACAATGGGACGCTTCCTGTTGTCTCCAGCAGAGCCTGAGTAGGACTTGTTTTCCTGATCAGGAGTTATGATACAGGCCAGCCCACCGCAAAAACTGTAGTTCAACTGAAAATGAAACTCTGCTGTTACAGTAAAAACAGTAATGAACCAGATTTATGGCCAAAGCTTCCTTAAATTACAGTTCCACCTTAAACAGTGCAGGAGTTACACCTTAACGCCAATACAGGTGCCAGAATGTAAACGGGGGCTGCACCACATGAAGTGGAGGCCACAGGTTTAACCACTAAATTACTACAGATGTTCACTTGCATGTGGCTCTTGTGCTTCTATGTGTAAGTTTATACATAGGCTAACAGTAGCCAGCACAAAATGCTGCCAGCCCACTCTCAAACCTCCCAAATGTCAATTCCAGCACTCGTCTCCAGGGCAAAAGAACATATAAGCTATTAGAAGCTAATGCTATTATAGTCTGTTCTTCTTTTTTTAAAGTTTAACATAATAGAAATAATTCACTATATATGTTACATTTGGTAATTTTGATCAAAGTTAGCTAAAGTAGCCTTTGTGATGAGTGACAGCTATTGGAATAAGCTTTTATAAACTAACACCTTACCAGCCACCTGAAGTAACACAGCAATAACGCCCACACTTTACCAGCTACCCTTTAGTAACATAGCTATGGCCTACCAACACTTTACCAACCACCTGAAGTAATACAGCAATGGCCTACCAACACTTTACCAACTACCTGAAGTAACATAGCAATGGCCTACCAACCACCTGAAGTAACATAGCAATGGCCTACCAACACTTTACCAACCACCTGAAGTAACATAGCAATGGCCTACCAACACTTTACCAACTACCTGAAGTAATATAGCAATGGCCTACCAACACTTTACCAACCACCTGAAGTAACATAGCAATGGCCTACCAACCACCTGAAGTAACATAGCAATGGCCTACCAACACTTTACCAACCATCTGAAATAACATAGCAATGGCCTACCAACCACCTGAAGTAATATAGCAATGGCCTACCAACACTTTACCAACTACCTGAAATAACATAGCAATGGCCTACCAACACTTTACCAGCTACCTGAAGTAACATAGCAATGGCCTACCAACACTTTACCAACTACCTGAAGTAACATAGCAATGGCCTACCAACACTTTACCAACTACCTGAAGTAACATAGCAATGGCCTACCAAGCACCTGAAGTAATATAGCAATGGCCTACCAACACTTTAGCAACTACCTGAAGTAACATAGCAATGGCCTACCAACCACCTGAAGTAATATAGCAATGGCCTACCAACACTTTACCAACTACCTGAAGTAACATAGCAATGGCCTACCAACACTTTACCAACTACCTGAAGTAATATAGCAATGGCCTACCAACACTTTACCAACTACCTGAAGTAACATAGCAATGGCCTACCAACACTTTACCAACTACCTGAAGTAACATAGCAATGGCCTACCAACCACCTGAAGTAATATAGCAATGGCCTACCAACACTTTACCAACTACCTGAAGTAACATAGCAATGGCCTACCAACACTTTACCAACCACCTGAAGTAATATAGCAATGGCCTACCAACACTTTACCAACTACCTGAGGTAATATAGCAATGGCCTACCAACACTTTACCAACCACCTGAAGTAATATAGCAATGGCCTACCAACACTTTACCAACTACCTGAAGTAATATAGCAATGGCCTACCAACACTTTACCAACTACCTGAAGTAACATAGCAATGGCCTACCAACCACCTGAAGTAATATAGCAATGGCCTACCAACACTTTACCAACTACCTGAAGTAACATAGCAATGGCCTACCAACCACCTGAAGTAATATAGCTATGGCCTACCAACACTTTACCAACTACCTGAAGTAATATAGCAATGGCCTACCAACACTTTACCAACTACCTGAAGTAACATAGCAATGGCCTACCAACCACCTGAAGTAATATAGCAATGGCCTACCAACACTTTACCAACTACCTGAAGTAACATAGCAATGGCCTACCAACACTTTACCAACCACCTGAAGTAATATAGCAATGGCCTACCAACACTTTACCAACTACCTGAGGTAATATAGCAATGGCCTACCAACACTTTACCAACCACCTGAAGTAATATAGCAATGGCCTACCAACACTTTACCAACTACCTGAAGTAATATAGCAATGGCCTACCAACACTTTACCAACTACCTGAAGTAACATAGCAATGGCCTACCAACCACCTGAAGTAATATAGCAATGGCCTACCAACACTTTACCAACTACCTGAAGTAACATAGCAATGGCCTACCAACCACCTGAAGTAATATAGCAATGGCCTACCAACACTTTACCAACTACCTGAAGTAATATACCAATGGCCTACCAACACTTTACCAACTACCTGAAGTAATATAGCAATGGCCTACCAACACTTTACCAACTACCTGAAGTAACATAGCAATGGCCTACCAACACTTTACCAACAACCTGAAGTAATATAGCAATGGCCTACCAACACTTTACCAACTACCTGAAGTAACATAGCAATGGCCTACCAACCACCTGAAGTAATATAGCAATGGCCTACCAACACTTTACCAACTACCTGAAGTAACATAGCAATGGCCTACCAACACTTTACCAACCACCTGAAGTAATATAGCAATGGCCTACCAACACTTTACCAACTACCTGAGGTAATATAGCAATGGCCTACCAACACTTTACCAACCACCTGAGGTAATATAGCAATGGCCTACCAACACTTTACCAACCACCTGAAGTAATATAGCAATGGCCTACCAACACTTTACCAACCACCTGAAGTAATATAGCAATGGCCTACCAACACTTTACCAACTACCTGAAGTAACATAGTAAAGGCCTACCAACCACCTGAAGTAACATAGCAATGGCCTACCAACCACCTGAAGTAACATAGCAATGGCCTACCAACCACCTGAAGTAACATAGCAATGGCCTACCAACCATCTAAAGTAACATAGCAATGGCCTACGAACCACCTGAAGTAACATAGCAATGGCCTACCAACCACCTGAAGTAACATAGTAAAGGCCTACCAACCACCTGAAGTAACATAGCAATGGCCTACCAACTACCTGAAGTAACATAGTAAAGGCCTACCAACCACCTGAAGTAACATAGCAATGGCCTACCAACCACCTGAAGTAACATAGCAATGGCCTACCAACCACCTGAAGTAACATAGCAATGGCCTACCAACCACCTGAAGTAACATAGCAATGGCCTACCAACCACCTGAAGTAACATAGCAATGGCCTACCAACCATCTGAAGTAACATAGCAATGGCCTACCAAGCACCTGAAGTAGCATGGCAATGGCCTACCAACACTTTACCTACTACCTGAGGTAACATAGCAATGGCCTACCAACCATCTGAAGTAACATAGCAATGGCCTACCAACACTTTACCAACTACCTGAAGTAACATAGCAATTGCCTACCAACACTTTACCAACCACCTGAGGTAACATAGCAATGGCCTACCAATTAGCTGTATGATAAATTGGTTTGTTTGTGTGTTTGTCCTCAGGAGCTGACCACTGATCCTCAGTTCATTGTTGAAGGAGCAACTAGAACAGACATCAGACAGGGTGTTCTGGGTAAGCAATAATCACAATTAGCAGTTCCTTACACATACTGTACAATAACTAACACAGGAACATCCTAGCAGTGCTTTACCAAGCCCCTGAAGTAACATAACAAAGGCCTACCAACATTTAATGACCACCTGAGGTAATATAGCAACGGGCCACCAACACCTTAAGCCACCTGAGGTACCACATCAATGATATACCAATACCCTAAACCACCTGTGGTAACATAGCAATGGCCCACCAACACCTTAAACCACCTGAGGTAACATAGCAATGGCCCACCAACACCTTAACCACCTGCCATAACATAGCAATGGCCTACCAACACAATACCAACCACCTGAGGTAACATAGCAATGGCCCACCAACACCTTAACCACCAGAGGCACCACAGCAATGATACACCAAAACCTTAAACCACCTGAGGTAACATAGCAATGGCCTACCAACATGTTAAACCACCTGAGGTACAACAGCAATGACACCAATACCCCAAACCACCTGAGGTAACATAGTAATGGCCCATCAACATCTTAAACCACCTGAGGTACAACAGCAATGAAATACCAATACCCCAAACCACCTGAGGTAACATAGTAATGGCCCATTAACACCTTAAACCACCTGAGGTAACATAGCAATGGCCTACCAACATCTTAAACTACCTAAGGTACCACAGCAATGATATACCAATACCCTAAACCACCTGAGGTAATATAGCAATGGCCCACCAACACCTTAACCACCTGACATAACAAAGCAATGGCCTACCAACACCATACCAACCACCTGAGGTATCATAGCAATGGCCCACCAACACCTTAACCACCTCACGTAACATAGCAATGAACCACCTGACGTAACATTGCAATGGCCCACCAGCACCTTAACCACCTGACGTAACATAGCAATGGCCCACCAGCACCTTAACCACCTGACGTAACATAGCAATGGCCTACCAACACCATACCAACCACCTGAGGTAACATAGAAATGGCCCACCAACACCTTAACTACCTGAGGTACCACAGCAATGATATACCAACACCTTAAACCACCTGAGGTAACATAGCAATGATCTACCAATACCCTAAACCACCTCAGGTAACATAGCAATGATCTACCAATACCCTAAACCACCTCAGGTAACATAGCAATGATCTACCAATACCCTAAACCACCTGAGGTAACATAGCAATGATCTACCAATACCCTAAACCACCTGAGGTAACATAGCAATGATCTACCAATACCCTAAACCACCTGAGGTTGGTAAGGTAACGAGTTCAAGGTGTCATCCTGGCCTCCAAGGACTTCCCAGTCTGACAGAGCGTCTATGGTCTGATCAGTGGTGCCTCCACCTTGCAACCTACGGGGCTTAAAGGATCAACTGCTTCTTGTTGGTGGTCAAAAAGTTTGAGCTCGTAAATGTACAGGTTTCCCCATTTGTGGATGAGGAAACTCGTCTGTGCTACACAAGGAGAGTGGAATTGTGTGGACACTGAAGCTGATGGGCTTGTACGCAATAAATAAGAATTGCGTTGTGTGTATTGTTGAAGATTAAGAAGATTCCCACAACATTCCAGCAGAGACTTTGAGATCAAGTCAAAGTTGTGTAGTTAGGCACACTCTCACAGTGTCTCCGTGCTGGTTTCATAGGTGACTGCTGGCTCCTGGCAGCCATTGCTTCACTCACACTGAACCAGGAGGTTCTGGCTCATGTGGTGCCACCTGGGCAGAGCTTTTCCACGGAGGGCTACGCTGGAATCTTTCATTTTCAGGTCTGTTCACACAGGGAGAGACTTTCTCAGATGAAGAAGTGTGATTTTTAACGTAGTGGCCCCTTCACTGCCCTTTATATGAGCTGGCTGACGGTGAATAGCAGTGATTTCTGTGTGTCAAGTGAAGTTTATTTGCGTACATGCTTTTACTGTATCGATCAAGATCCACTATATGGGTAACTTTACAGTTAAGTCTGGTTGCTCACATTGACAAAGACTATGCTGTCAAACTCTACAGTTCTGGCATTACGGTGAGTGGGTGGACGTCGTCATCGATGACCGTCTGCCCACCAGAAACGGGAAGCTGCTGTTTGTCCAGTCGGAGAAGAGGAACGAGTTTTGGAGCGCCCTGCTGGAGAAGGCCTACGCTAAGTGAGTTTACCATATACCCTGCGTGAAATGTCTTATAGAATGTTTTTTTTGGGTTGAAATGAAGAAATCAGGATGATAAACCTAACCTTGGCTAAAACACAACACATGTGCACACAGTGTAAAAGGTTTTGGACCACGTCATATGTCCTTTGCCTAGAAAAGAAGGACCAGGTTGATTTGTTTAAGTCACTTACAGTATATTGATGAAGATAATAGTAGGTTATTCTCTCATATCCTTTGAAGATATCATCATATCCATCATGTCCAGCCCATATGTTCTTTATTTTTAATGCAAGTCACTGTAGATAATAGAAAATTCACTCATATCCTTGGAAGACCCATCCTTAGCCAAGTTTTGACTGCGTTCTCTTTGAATTCTCTTTGAATTCTCTTTCAATGTGCTGACAGTCAACAATATATACATATATATCTAATGAAAAACAAGTATCTTTAATATGGCAACTTTACAGGAGAGACCCAAAACTGTCATTTTCAATGGAAGTCAATAGAACCAGAACTTTTCCAAGCTTTTTTGGGCCCTTTCTATTGGTCCAGAAGACAAAAAGGGGCAGATTTCATGTTTTAATGATACAAATAAATAAAAATCAACAAAAACTTTGACCAAGCACTCTATAGATATGTTGAATATGTAAAAAAAAATATATTTGGTAAATACAATTGGAATATATTTTCTTCCATTATCATTCATTCATCATTATTCATCACATTTTGAACAAGTAAGCTACGCTAGTGCAGCCATGTTGCTTAATAGTAGTGAGGAACTGAAGTTCTAGTCCACAGACTGACGCTTTGAGGTCTGTATCGCTAAACCGTACTGGTAGAGCGTCTGCTCCAAAAGGAAGAGCGGCTTCAGCAGCAGTTATGAAACAGCCAGACTGTGATTGCTGTAACGTAACAGTTAATACCGTGTCTATCCCACACCTGCTGCCTGTGTGTACAAAGGCTACACGGCTGCTATGAGGCGCTGAATGGAGGCCTGGCCTGCGAGGCCTCGGAGGACTTCACTGGAGGCATTACGGAGGTCCACAAGCTGAAGACGGCAGATCCGGACCTGTTCAGGTTTACCCGGAGGGCTCTGGACCAGGGATCACTGCTAAGCTGCTCCATTCACGTGAGCTGTTTGAGCCTTTATTAAACAGAGAACTGCTGGTAGCTTCTCCGTGTTGCTGAAGCAGTTGTGATATTTGTGATATTGTACAAATACAATATACGGCATTAAAAATGAATTATTTCTTCTATTTGAAAGCGGTGAAGCTGTAATTGGCTAATAAACAGGTTTCATATTACTGATTCGGTTTTCTATTGTACTAAATTCAAACAGCATTCAATAAGAAGAATGTGCTGTAGTCAAGCTTTTTTTTCTGTAGAAGCCATGTTAGTTTATTGCCATTTCAACAATCTACACTAGGGTTATTTAATTAGTCATAATTTCTAATTTGTGTTATGATTCAGTGGTGTATCCTATATACTGAAGTAGCCCAGTATCAGCATCTTATACCATTAGCTACTGAAACACCAACACATCACACAGTTCAGTATATTTCAGTATATTTCTGGTTAAATGCTGAACTGAATGAATTATTTATAAACTTTTAATAAATGTTTACCAACTACCTGAAGTGACATAGCAATGGTCTACCAACACTTTACCAACCACCTGAGGTAACATAGCAATGGCCTACCAACACTTTATCAACCACCTAGGGTAACATAGCAATGGCCTACCAACCCCTTACCAGCCATCTGAAGTAACATAGCAATGGCCTACCAAGATTGTAGGAACATAGCAATGGCCTACCAACACTTTACCAACCACCTGAGGTAACATAGCAATGGTCTACCAACACTTTACCAACCACCTGAAGTAACATAGCAATGGCCTACCAACACTTTACCAACCACCTAGGGTAACATAGCAATGGCCCACCTACACTTTACCAACCACCTAGGGTAACATAGCAATGGCCTACCAACACTTTACCAACCACCTAGGGTAACATAGCAATGGCCTACCAACACTTTACCAACCAGCTAGGGTAACATAGCAATGGCCTACCAACACTTTACCAACCACCTAGGGTAACATAGCAATGGCTTACCAACACTTTACCAACCACCTGAGGTAACATAGCAATGGTTTACCAACACTTTACCAACCACCTGCAGTAACATAGCAATGGCCTACCAACCCCTTACCAGCCATCTGAAGTAACATGGCAATGACCTTCCAAGACTGTACTAACCAGATGTAGGAACATAGCAATGGCCTACCAATACTTTATCAACCACCTGAGGTAACATAGCAATGGCCTACCAACCCCTTACCAGCCATCTGAAGTAACACGGCAATGACCTAGCAACATTGTACTAACCAGATGTAGGAACATAGCAATGGCCTACCAACACTTTACCAACCACCTGAGGTAACATAGCAATGGCCTACCAACATTTTACCAACCACCTAGGGTAACATAGCAATGGCCTACCAACCCCTTACGAGCCATCTGAAGGAACATAGCAATGGTCTACCAACCCCTTACGAGCCATCTGAAGGAACATAGCAATGGCCTACCAACCCCTTACGAGCCATCTGAAGGAACATAGCAATGGCCTACCAACCCCTTACGAGCCATCTGAAGGAACATAGCAATGGCCTATCAACCCCTTACGAGCCATCTGAAGCAACATAGCAATGGCCACCAACCCCTTACGAGCCATCTGAAGGAACACAGCAATGGCCTATCAACCCCTTACGAGCCATCTGAAGCAACATAGCAATGGCCACCAACCCCTTACGAGCCATCTGAAGGAACACAGCAATGGCCTATCAACCCCTTACGAGCCATCTGAAGCAACATAGCAATGGCCACCAACCCCTTACGAGCCATCTGAAGGAACATAGCAATGGCCTACCAACACTTTATCAGCTACGCAAAGTAACACAGCAGTAAAAACGAGGACTACAATAAAAAACACAATGCTTTTGCGTTAGGGTTAGGTTAGGGTTAGGGTTAGGGTTAAGGAGCCTTTGGTGATCTCACAATGCACGTGATTGGTCTGTGAGTTTACTGCACCACAAAGCCAGTATACCGTAAAGACAAGAAAAGTTCCGCCACCTAAAATAAATACTGTCTAATTTGAATCGTTCTCAATATATCGGTTTGGGTCTGCATTGGACAACGTCCAGGTCCAGACCTGGACCGCTGTCTGCCTATTAATGACCTCTGATCTACACAGTAGACAGTGTTATAATGTGCAAATGAGCAATTGTGCAATAACAGATATACAGTGTATGTTTGTATGAATGTATATACAACTGTATATCGTTGCTGTCCAAAGAACATGTGTCTTATTTTTCAGTTTTCTACATCACTGTTTGGATGAAATCACCTTACATTAACTTACATTAAAATGAAGAAGGTTTTTATCCTCTCCTGTAAACTTAACATTTTGGAGATGCATGTTTTTTATTGGACAGTGACGATTTGAACTAGAAAAGTGCATTTCCTTATAGAAAACACAGGACAAATAGAGGAGTGCGGGTCAGTATGTCTGTGGATTAGAGGTTGAGGGTCTGTTCTGAGTAAGTACAGGCAGTTTAGAGGCTGTAGGTTAAATGAAACAATGATATTTTCGTGTGACTAAAAATGAATAGGACTCTATGGGGAAAAAAAGAGGGATGGAACAAACCGACAAACAGACAAGTGTGGGTCAAACCAACACTGCAGTTGTGGCCGGGGGTCTGCCCTGAGTCAGTGTATATGGAATGGTGTCTGTCGGTCGAGCAGAAGTTCAGTAGATTGGCGAGCACTTTTCCATCTTATTCATTCTCTATGGGAACCTGTCCATGGTGTACTCCGCCTTCACCCGATGACACTGGGATTGGCTCCACAGCCGCCCGTGACCCCGACTACAGGGATAAAGTGGAAGATAATGGATGGATGTTTTAGGCATGGTGACCCCTGGTTCCAAGGACCGCCACCGTAAACAAGCCTCTGTTGGATCCCTTTGATATCTAGAATCAACCGTTTCACAGCAAACCACTCTCAATGACTTTGTTTCTATAGCAATGAGGAGATTATGCAACAATAATGTAAATATTAGTGCGGGACCCCCCTTAACCTCATCATGCTCAGCTTGGCTGGTCTGTAAGTAAGAGTTTGAGATGGTTATAGATTGCTAGTGCTGCTGATTCAGGCTTGTTCTAGCATTCCATGATAGACTACTTGTGATGTGTTTCAGGACTCCAGCTCAGACTCTGCTAACTCTAGGGATGTGAACAGGAGGCAGCTGATAAAGAAACATGCCTACTCTGTAACAGGAGCTGAGGAGGTGCCCTTGGGCCCGGCAGGTGGATTTACATGCAAGTGGCCATGCCTATGCGTAAGTTTGGAGACTCAGTACTAAACAACTACCATGAAATGAATAGATTTGATGCAGTTATGATAGTAAGGACTTCAGGTGCTGTACATATTCCATAGGTTTGTATTATAAATGAATAAACTTGGCTCAAAATTTGGGGCTTACCAGTGTGGGTACAAGCTAGTGGATGAGGTGTTCAAGCCTAGATGGTCTAGGGCCAGAAGGCCAAACCCTCTTCTTATAACTGTATGTATTGGTATGAACCTGGTGATACAATATGTTAGGATTAGAATTGAATATATTGTGATACATTGCAAAACTGTAATCTACACAGTGGAGTCACATTGTTATGACTACCAAATAATATCCAAGGTAACTGCCATGTGCAGCACAGACAGCAGCTAAACAGACTGGGAGACTCAATTAGGTTCTGGTAGGTTGTCACAGGTATCTGGAGCCATGCTGACTGCAGGGCTGCTGGAGTGCATGTGGGGGAAGACCCATAGATCCAACACCACTGTCCAGATGATCCCACAGATGCTCAAGTGGGTTAAAATCTATGGATTTAGGGGCTCCAGAGTAGTACTTGGAAGTCAGCTCTTCCAACCAATGTGAGATCCTAATACTAACATTAGCAGTACATCCTTGCGCTACTTGTTGACATTGGAGTGGAAGAGTCTATTGATAAGAAACACTATCTGGAGGCCAGCCACAAATCTATGACCGTAAGTCAGCCACGCTACCTGACCTGACAGGAGGAAAGCCAAGGGATGAGAACCTCCAGTCAGTCGTGGGCTGAAGGTTAGTGATCCGGTTAGTGAGCTGGTGACCAGGAGGTTACAAGTTCAATCCTATGAACCAACAGCACACGACTAAAGTGCCCTTGAGGAAGGCACCGTATGCCCAACTGCTCCCCAGGTGCTGTGGATAGGGCTGCCCACCACTTTAGGCAAGTGCGCTTACTGCCACTTAGTGTGTGTGTTCACAAGTGTGTTTTTGAAAAGGGGGTTAAATTGTTTGCATTGTGTTTCTAGAATAATACCTGGACAGCACAGCTCCAGTGGTCAGAAACTGACCAATGATATACAGGATAGAGGGAGGCTGACTGTACAGTGGTGCTACAGTAGTGGACGAGGAGTGAACAGTACATGAATAAAAGTGTTGGTCATGTACACAATGGCACATGCGTTTGTTTACATGTTCGCAGACGCGGATCAGACCTGAGATGATTCAGTTGATTCAGATCAGGAATCCGTGGGGAGAGGTGGAGTGGAAAGGCCCATGGAGTGATGGGTGATTATTATTATTATTATTATTATTATTATTATTATTATTATTATTAATAAATATGCAATATAGTGTAAAAGTCGGAGACCATTCGTTTTTCCACGCCTCAAAAGTTCTGTAGCTGGTTGCGTTTTCTGATTTTCACGATCCAAGTAACCCAAACACATTGAGTGGTGTTGAGGTCTGAGGACTCTGGGGTGGTCAGTCCACTGTTCTGAGAACACCAGCAGCTTCTTAGTTTGAAGTGTCTCCTTTTCTCAGTGAGGAGATTCTTGAACCCTTTCAGACCCTAGGATGCTTTCTGATCTGAAACAAAAGGGGGAGATTGATGAACATGAAACATGAAAGCGCTGTTTATCTGCTGGGGACAGTTTTGGTGCTCTACCTGGTCTTCTGGGTGGTTGTTAGACCCATGTCTCTGTATCTGCTGGGGAAACTTTCTTTTTCGTACGTCCTTATTCTTATTTTATATCCAAGATCTCCTCAAAAAAGTGGACCTTTTGGCTGGAAATGAAATAATGGTGATCTCTGACTATTGCACATTACTGTATTCCAGTAAATCGTCGCTGTCCAGAGAAAAACGTCTCCATTTTTGTCAGTTTTCTACATCATTTGGACACGACAGCTGCCCTTCACATCGTGTAGGAATTTCATGATGAAGGGACCAATTTAAACGCTCCGAAATCACTTGGACAAAAATTCTGGTTCCATTGACTTACATTGAAGGTACAGTGTGTTTTTGGCCTCTCCTGTAAAGTTACAGTTTTGGAGATACTCGTTTTTCTTTGGACAGAGACGTACAGAGCTATTAAAGAACAAACCAGTCTGCAATGTATCTGACCAGAACATCTACAGAGCTCACTTTTCCAGTACTCAGGATTTCTATAGATCCCTGTGGCTCTTTTTGAAATACCCACAATGCAGTGTAAACAAAACACCCTCTCGATTCCAGGAGCTCATTATGCACACACACACACACACACACACACACACACACACACACACACACACACACACACACACATTCACACATTGATACACACACCCTCATGTATACATACATACACACACACACACACACAGATCCACATACACACTCATGTATAGACACACGCATGCTCACACATTGACACAGACACACTGACACACACACACACCCTCACGTATATACACACACACGACACACACACTCATGTATACACACACACACAGGACACACACACTCACACATGCACACACACACACACACACTCACACACACACATATTGACACACACCTACTCACAAACAATGATACACACACACACACATTGACACACACCCACTCACACACATTGACACACACACATTGACACACCCACTCACACACATGCAAACACGCACTCACACACACACAGATCCACACACACCCTTATAAATACACACAAACCCACTCACACATTGACACACACACACACACTCACACACACATGCACTAACACACTCACACATTGACACACATGTATATACACACACTCACACACTGACACACACACACAGTGCCTTAAAAAGCAGCTCAGTTTGCAGCTGCCTCAGCTCTATTGTTGCAGTGTTGTTATAGGGCGTGGCCGGTGTTGTGGATGATCTCGTTTTGTCTGAGCTGCTGGCTGTTTTGACTGCTCTTGTTTGTGGGAATGACCTGCGGTTTAAACAGGTTTGCCACCCGTCCAGGATTTTCCAGGACTCTTCGTTGTCCATTCAAGGAAAAGGACAAAAAAACGTCCAGAAATGAATCAGAGCGTTTCCGTCTCACTGCTGTCAGAACACGGTTTACAGACTGTTTCTAATTTCATATGAAGGCGCTGTACGCTCTCTTTATAACGTATTGAAATGTTGTGATGAGCAGACCAACAGAAAAAACTACATTAAGATGACTCAACGTAAAAGACACACTCTTTCACATATACAACATTTAAAAAATATATACACGTAGGTTGAAATAAGTTTTCTCAACATTGTAAATAAGTATGTTACAGTAATTGTAAAACTTTTATTTTAGCATAACTTAATGGCTTATTTATTATTATCATAGACACTTATTTTCCTATGATTTTGGCAATTACAGCAAAATAATGCTGGTTTTTATTTGATTATGTTAAAATAGTAGTTTATATTATTATTATATCACAAATAATAATGATATTATCAATATTTTATAATTGAATATGTTAAAGTAATAGTTTTTTGTTAATGATGATAATTTTGACCTATTCTGTCAAAACAATAGCTCATTTTTAAAGTTTTTTAGTGAAAATAGTGGCTTCTTTCTTTGAGATTTGGGCTATATGTATATGTTTTGATTAACTATGTTGAAACAATAGTTTATTTTCCCAAATCTTAACAGAATGTGTTGAAATAATAGTCTGTTTTCTCAAGATTTTGGCTGATTAAATAAAAATAAGGTCTATTGCATCCTGTTTTTGGGTGATATTTTTGGATTGGAGGAGAAAACAAATGAGATGTTAAGGAAAAACAGAGTAATCGGCTGAAGCATAACAACTAGTGCATTATTAGCGCTGTGTCATTAGTGAAGTTCTCACTGTGAGTCAAAACTGCTGTTTAGATTTGCTCATAATTGCTTTATTGCTTAATTGGGTAGCTCACGACCCTGAACTCATATACGTCTACAGCGGCCCTGTCTACATGTAAACGGGACCCAGGCCTATTCGTAGCTAACCTGATGTATATAGGTTTTAATGATGGGAATAATAATTACCAAGCAGATGTAATGGTTGGCAGGTCAACGGAGTGGATGAACATCAACTGCAATGACAGAGCCAGGCTGAGGCGCCAAGCAGAGGATGGAGAGTTCTGGTACTTTATACATTTCACATTTAGTTTAGACTCTACTTCTATATACATGAAAGTCTGTAATTATAGTATATATATATATATATATATATATATATATATATATATATATATATATATATATATACTCTGTTCTAGAGAAACATAGCTAGTCTGAATTGTGCACAGTGGTGGTGATGGGAACCAGACGTCTAATGCCACTGAAACTCCATTGGAGAAAGCTATTAATATGAGGGTCAATGCCTGAGCCAGTCGCCAAACTCCATCAAAATAGGCCAAATCTGAATGTAATATGAGTGCATGCCAAAAAATAACACAAATCACACCAAATCTGTATGTTTTGATATAAAATACTCATTTATATATATATACTCTGCTGTAGAGAAATGTAGCAAGTCTGAATTGTGCACAGTGGTGGTCACGGGAACCAGATGTCTGAGCTTCAATGACACTAGATGTCCCTCAGAGAAAGCCATCAATATGTGAGTTGGTGACTAGAACAGTGAACAAGTTTCAGTTAAGCTAGTAACTGAACAAGCTAGTAAACTAACAGTAAACCCTTAAGTTAACTTTTAGTGTAGTTGCAGTACAAAAGATGTAAACTAGTTTTATACTTGGTTTACTACTCTTACACTTAAAGTGTACTTAAAAGTATACTTTTAAAAACTAGAAAGTGGACCAATTTAGCCCCAAGAAGTATTAAAATAGTACATATACAAGTGTACTAGTAGTACAATGACATTAGTATAGTAACTGCATAAAGTATACTTAATAAAATTAACTTTAAGTATACTTATTTTCTGTAAAGGAAATCATTGATGGCTTTGAGTTCAACTGCATTCACGCTCTAGGCAGCTCAACTATGGGTGTAACCGCATTGGGCAGCAACCTGTTGGGAAAAGAAGACTTTGACCAATCATAGCGCTAGCTTAAACTCTTTAAACAGGCTACGAGTGGAGAGCTGGGGAACTGTGCAAACAAAAGTAACGTTCCCTCTCGGCCTTCATACTGTGACTGGTTTTAAAAGGAGGACGGTGCTAAACGCAGTTCCAAAGGTAATTGTTGGTGTGAGAAATTGTGAATTGTCAATGTAAAACTAGGGACTGTAAATATCCCTCCCGCCAGCGTAAATGTGACACTCGTGAGCACAGAAAGAAGTCCTGCGTGGGTGTTTATCATCATATCGCACGCCATGTGAATCACCTTCAACTGCTTCCTCTGCTCAAGTGTTGGATTGGGGTGGTTTTGTTTTTTAGGAGCATGCATTCACTGATTCCCGTTGCCCACTTGCCTGTTCCCCATCAACTTAACACTGCGGTTAAGCCAGCCGCCTATCGCCAATACGCAGTTAAACTAGCCGCACGTGAAATGTGTGAGTGCGCGGCTGCTATACACTTGTTTGGTAAGAGTTATTGCACATGCAGACCTGAGAAAAGCCTTTAGTTCATAAGTAAAATTCACAGCTTTTTAAAATAGCAATTTCTAATAGGTAATCCATAAAGTCAACAGATATAAGTTCAGAGTCTAGAACACTATGTACATATGAATTATGAAGTGATTCTACTGTACAATTTTTAAGTATATGGCATCCAAAATCACCACCATGTTCAAGTGTATTTTAGTGAGAATTGTAATTTAACATGTTCATAATAGTAACAGATATCAGTCCAGGCTTTATTCAGGCAATAGTAAAATTTAATAATAATCACAAACTGTTTAATCAAACTGTTTCAAGTACTATTTTTGAAAGTCTCTAAAAATGTTGTAGAATGACTGAGCATAACTAGAACTCTGTAGATTGACTGCAGGATTATTCTAATCAAATAATTTCCTCTGTGATTAGGTATCAGGATTATTTATGCTGCAATGTTTTGTAATTGAGAGTGATAGTATATTGTCCTGAAAGAACAGTTAATATCTTCTAGAAATTTCATTTTTTTGTTATTTACAATGTCCAATGTATTTAAGAAATTTAGGGGTTTTTCAGTAACCATATGCCAAATGTCTTGGTAAAAGAACACTGGAACATGCTCCAAAATTTTAAGTGTATTAAAGCACAGTAAAGCTGAAGTTCTTGTTTTCTTCATAGTCTCCTTGTATGTTGAATAGCTAGATATGGTGGTTACTATGTGCTTAGTTATAAGTTGTGATGAGCGAGCATGTGAACTCAATCAATACTGATCAGCAAATGTACCTGACCTCGTGCCGTGCCCCACCACAAGAAGTTGCTACTCAAAAAAAAAAATTCCAAGGTTGGCAGGTCTGCTTACATAACGTCACACGAAGGCAGTGCAGTCTGGCGGGCTGTTTCTGAGTCACTAGGTTCTGTGCTTGTATTTTACAGCAACGCAAATTAAAAGCAAACGACTTTTGAATATTAAAGTATTTTTTAAAACGACCATCGCTTGCATTGTTGGCACCGGAGTAATATTTGGCCAGGACTCCCCTTACAGAAAATAAGTATACTTAAAGTTCATTTTATTAAATAAACTTGAATAAAGTTAAAGTATATTTTCCAAGTACACTTTATGTAGTTACCATACTAATATCATTGTACTAGTAGTACACTTGTATATGTACTATTTTAATACTTCTAGGGACTAAATTGGCCCACTTTTTAGTTTATGAAAGTATACTTTTATGTACATTTTAAGTGTAAGAGTAGTAAACCAAGTATACAACTAGTTTACATCTTTTGTGCTGCATCTACACTAAAAGTAAAAGTTATGGGTTAATTGTTAGTTTACTAGTTTGTTAATTCATCTTTAAAAGGATATGTGTTAACTTATCATAATACTTTAAAGTATATGACTACCTTTACAGAAAATAAGTATACTTAAAGCTCATTTTATTAAGTATACTTTATGCAGTTACTATACTAATGTCATTGTACTAGTAGTACACTTGTATATGTACTATTTTAATACTTCTTGGGACTAAATTGGCCACTTTCTAGTTTTTAAAAGTATACTTTTAAGTGTAAGAGTAGTAAACCAAGTATAAAACTAGTTTACATCTTTTGTACTGCAACTACACTAAAAGTAATCTTAAGGGTTTACTGTTAGTTTACTAGCTTGTAAGTTTTCTTTAAGTGAACTTAACACAATACTTATAATTTACTGCTTATATTATTGTTAAAATATTATTGTAAAATTATTGTAAAAATTGTTGTCTTAAAATAGAACTTAACAACGTTTACTTACTCACCAGTGAACACATGTAAAATAAACAAGACACACTCAGATTAAGAAACATATTTGTATTTTTATAAATCTTTATAAATCAAATTTTTAATAACTATTCTACTGAATGTGTTTTTGTGCAGAGCAAGAATACTTACTTCTACTATCAAAAGATTAAGTACAAGTAAAGACCAAATATACTTTTCAAATATAGACTGTTCTATACTTGTCAGTATAACCCAAGCATACTTAAGTATAACTGTGTTTAGTATATCACTGAGAAGTACATAAAAAGTCAACTGAAAGCATACTCACTTCCTTTTAGTTTAAAAGAAGTAAACTAATTGTACACTTGAATAAACTACTTTTTTGTGTTTAAGTATTTAAGGTTTAAGGGTATTTTCTACCTAAAATAGAACTTTAACAACATTTATTTACTCAATAGTGGACACATAAAATAACAAGACATACTCAGATTAAGAAACATATTTGTATCTTTATAAATTTTTATAAATAAAATTCCCAAACAAGTATTGTACTGTATGCCTTTTTGTGCAGGACAAGAATACTTACTTATACTTTTCTTAAGTATATCTCAACCAAAGATGAAGTACAAGTAAAGGCCAAATATACTTAAACTGTTCTATATACTTGTCAGTATAACCTAAGTACACTTAAGTATAACTGTGTTTAGTCTATCACTGAGAAGTACATAAAAAGTAAACTGAAAGCATACTCACTTCCTTTTAGTTTAAAAGGAGTAAACTAATGGCACACTTGAATAAACTTCTTTTTTGCAAGGGTACCTATACGTTTACTCAAGTACTGGAGCCGTGTACTCTGAGTATGTTTCTCTAGAACGGGGGCTTTAATGGTGAAACAGTGAATCAATGGTTTCAACAATTACATTCTCAAAACTTGCTTTGTAAGAAGTTGTCGGCACATTATAGAACCGCTGTGCTTGTGTTTGCGCTGCAGGATGTCGTTCTCCGATTTCCTGCGATACTTCACTCAGCTGGAGATCTGTCACCTGACTCCACACGCGACGATGAGCAACAATGCCATCAAGAGATGGACGCTGTGCTCGTTCGAGGGCAGCTGGAGGAGGGGGTCCACAGCAGGAGGAAGCTGGGAATACTTTAGTCAGATGTATCATAACAACACTGTTGTGTTAGGCAAGCTGTTGATATCTGTGTAATGGGGCATCAAACCACTCTGAATTATTTTATGGGTACCACTTTGTATGAAACCTGCCTTCATAATGCTTTACAAATGCATGGTCATGTGACATATACACTGCCTTATAATTTCATAAGCTTGTATACTTGCTTAGAAGTATTGTACATGAATAGTAGTACAGAGTACTACAAAGTAGGGCTGGGCGATATATCGAGTTTTTAAGAAATATCGATATATTTTTATATGTGATATAAGATAAGACAGTATCGTTTGTATGGGGACTCTTATGGGGACTGGGGAAGGGATGAATGCCACAGAGCAGTAACCAGTTTTATTGTTAAAGTATTGCATAGTTTTATAGTTTAAGCACAAGTATTACTAATGTTTTGTTCTTAATAAAGAAGCACAAAGATGTTCATTGTTTTAACAATATCCAAATAAAAAGATAAAAAATAAAAAGGTAGCCTCTTATGGTGACAGTATGAGACTGAGATTACTCATGTTTTCTGTTAAATACATACATAAATAATTGTATCAAAATTTTTCGAACAATACCCAGCCCTAGTCAAAAGTGCCTTTGTGAAGAAATATCGAGAAAAATATCGAGATCTATATCGTATATCGCCATTCAGCTAAAAATATCGAGATATTATTTTTTATCCATATCGCCCAGCCCTAGTATATAGTATATATAGTACATGAATGTTATATTGTACCTATTATAACACTTTACTGTATACAATGTTATTTTGAACAGGTATGGTAATGCATTACGGAGTCTGACTTTATGAAGTCGTGTACTCACGTAGCTGTTGCTGACCGTCCTCACGGCTCTCTGCAGAAACATTCTGGATGAACCCTCAGTTTGTGATCACGCTGGAAGAGGAAGATGACGATCCAGATGATAATCACACAGGTTGCAGCTTTGTGGTGGCTTTGGTCCAGAAGAACCGGCGGCAGATGAAGAAGCTTGGAGAGGGTCTGCTGACCATTGGTTTCACTATCTATGAGGTTGGATGCTCATCAAAAGAATCACACAAATCAAGACACACTACATTGCTTGTTGGACGCATATGAACTTGAGTGACGTCCAATTCTTAATCCATAGGGTTTAATATGATGTCGGCCCAACCTTTGCAGCTATAACAGCTTCAACTCTTCTGGGAAGTCTCTCCACACGGTTTAGGAGAGTGTTTATGGGAATGTTTGACCGTTCTTCCAGAAGAACATTAGTGAGGTCAGAAAATGATGTTGGACGAGAAGGTCTGGCTCACAGTCTCTGCTCTAAATCATCCTGAAGGTGTTCTATCAGGTTGAGGTCAGGACTCTGTGAAGGCCAGTCAAGTTCCACCACACCAAACTCGCTTCTTCATGTCTTTATGGTGCTCTGGTGGGCAGTCATGTTGGAACAGGAAAGGGTCGTCCCTAAACTGTTCCCATAAAGTTGGGAGCATGAAATTGTCCAAAGTCTTTTGGTCTGCTGAAGCATTAAGAGCTCCTTTCACTGGAACTAAGGGCCCGAGCCCACCTCCAAGCCCACACCATAATCCCCCCTCCACCAAACTTTACACTCTGCTCAATGCAGTCAGTCAAGTAGTGTTCTCCTGGTATTCGCCAAGCCCAGACTCGGCCATTGGATTGCCAGACAGAGAAAGGTGATTGGTCACTCCAGAGAACACGTCTCCACTGCTCCAGTGATGAGTCCAGTGATGGCATGCTTTACACCACTGCATCCAATGCTTTGCATTGCGCATGGTGATGTAAGGCTTGGATGCAGCTTCTTGACCATGAAAACCCACTCCATGAAGCTCTCTACGCTCTGTTCTTGAGCTGATCTAGGGTTAGGGTTGAAGTTCGGAGTGACTACTTTTGGCAATCAAGTGTATATATATATATATATATATATATATATATATATATATATATATAAAGATAAGCATGCTGTACATACCAGAGGAGAAAACCACTTTTCTGGAACTCCAGAACTTTTCTCTGTTACACAGTCCTAGTTTGGGAAGGTGAATCAGGTCTATGAACTTGTTTTACCTGACATTTCAGGATCAGACTCTGGATCAAACTGGTACAGTAGAACCAGCGCTATTGTAGGAATAGACACAACAGTGTGGGGGGTGGAGCTTGTGGCAGGATGCTGACCAATCAGAGCACACTAGGCTGATTGGGAGAAGGGACTTAAATATGGAGCGAAAAAGATTTTTACAAACATTTACAAAATCATCTTTCTTGTCTGAGGTGCCTGTCCCAAATCTTAACCCCTAATTTACTCCTGAGAAGAAATAATACTTAATAATAAATTATATTTGTAGGACTTTCTTTTAAAGGCTAAGCACCAGCTAATATGAAAACGTCAAACACATAAATAAAGCAGAATTTGAGATCCTAAAACATTAAATTCTTTTATAAAGTCAAGAAATACGGCTTAGATAGTTTAGCTCCACCTGCAGTTCGGAAACTGCCGTAGACGTTATGCGTGTGACGTAGACGGTGGACTACAACACTAGAAGATGTACTTATGGTAATACACAATGACAGAAAGGTGTTGTCGTTTTTGGCTGCAGTAATTGGATGTACAGTAGAACACCCGTGCACAAACGGCCCAAAGACCACCAAATATCAGGAAAGTGGACTGCCCTCTCACTCCATCATCTGTAGATCATTTCACGTCTGAAGATTATCACAGCTATGGGACGTAGGCTTACATGACGACTGGATCTTAATCTGACGCTGTTCCAACAATATGGGCGTGTAAGGAGACCAGCGAAAGGTGTTCAAGAGCCTCCGTGTACGTGGAGGTCAGCACAGTTACTGAGCCTGCTTTAGCTGATGTTAGCTAACGTTAGCTTCACTTGCTAAGATCTGCGGTTATACTAAGCTAACGTAGTTGAGTTTTGAAGATTTATAGAGTCGTATGAGAGAGAGTTCCACTTTAATCATATTTACTACAATAACTGTACCTCTATATCTGAGTGTAGCTGGTTGCTAGGCTGTTGTCATGAATACTGATGGTTATTTAGAGACTGTTTACTCTCAGGATGAGCTGCTGTTGTGGGTGTGGTTTGACTAAAAGTGTCAGGACTAAGTGATATGGTGGTCTAAAAGTGTCAGGACTAAGTGATATGGTGGTCTAAAAGTATCAGGACTAAGTGATATGGTGGTCTATTTCTACATTACAGCTCTTTCACATTTAAATTCAGAAAAATCATCAGAATCTGAAGAAGCAGTTCTGGAACATTCAGACCCAGTCAGTCGTAATGCTGTTGTACGGCTGAGCTGTTCACTGTTGTCCTCCAGTGACGTCACACGGTAGCGTTCAGGAATTTCCGTAGCTCTGTTTTTTTTCATAAATATAATTAAAATTGTCTATTTTATAGCGAATTATTAAATTATTATTATAATTATTTTCATGTCATGTATATATATTTTTTCGAGGGATGCACCGATACCATTTTTTCCTTACCAATACAGATACCAGCTTTTCAGGTATCTGCCGCTACCGAGTACTGATACCAACTCTGAATTAATATATAGCTATAAATCCTGATATTTATAGTGTTCCACTTTTTATATGTTTTTTTTAATGTCTTATCTTAAATAACCCTAACACCATTTACTGGTTGAGTAACTGCACATTAAAAAGTTTGGGAGCTATGAAAAAATTAAAATTGTGCAGAAACACGTGCAGCCATTTAGTCAATAAGCTTCATGGCATCGGTGCTCTCTATTGCTGAGACCGATACTGTATCGATATCGGTGCAACACTATTTTTTTCAGTATCTAAAACAATGTAAAAACATCAGGGGGGTCCATAAGTGGTGCTAAGCCTTTAAAGTGAAAGTTGCAACAATTATTATGAGGCAAACTGTATTGTATTGTAGTGAATCGTAGTGAACTATATCGTGCTATAGTGAATTGTAGTTACCTCACGACACTTGACACACTGCCAAACAATCCCTGAATCTCTTCCTGTTTGTTTCCCACAGCTTCCTGCGAAGGTACACGCACAATGCAACAGATATCCATCCACTTCCCACCCCTGCATCTACTAAGACATACGATGCCCCCCCCTTGAATGTTTTGCCTCATCGGCTTCCGACAACATGTAGAAGAGTATGGTTGGGCTTTAGTGAGCTACTGATTCAAACCCTCAGACTCTAAAGACCACCCAACTGGTCCAGATCTCTCTTTCTTTCTCCCATAGTTACATTTAGTCTCCTAGTAGATCATCTATAATATTAAAACCATAATATCACCTCCACTTACCATATAGGAGCTCCACTTACAGACTGTAGTTCATCTGATTCTCTGTATACTTTATTACTCTGTTCTTTAATGATCAGGACCCCCACAGGACCACCACAAAGCAGGTATTATTAGGGAGGCAGTTCATTCTCAGCACTGCAGGGACGCTGACATGGTGTTTGTGTGTTGGTGTGTGTTGTCCTGGAGTGTTTGAACACCTCAGTGTCCCTGCTGGGCTTAGAATTGATTGTCCACCAATCAAAAATGTCCCAGTCATCAGAACCCCACCAACAAATTATGAGTGTCTAATAGAGTAGACAGTGAGTGGACTTCTGTGTCTGATCTACTCACACCAGCACAACCCACTCTAACACACCACCACCACCATGTCAGTGTCACTGCAGTGCTGAGAATGACCCACCTCCCACTTAATACCTGCTCTATGGTGGTCCTGTGCTAAAGAAAGGGAGCTAAAGAAACAATGTGTTCCTCTATGGTAGCTGGAGCTGCTAAGATGAGCAGTGAGTGGAGACACCTGGAGCTGTATCTAATCAGATGATCAGTGAACGTAGATTTTTAACCATATGTTACAAATATGTCATACAGAAATTCTGGAAAAACGCTGGACTACTCCTTATATAAATATAAACAATTAATCGATCACCGCAGTTCTCAGGACAGAAGAACGTTCGCCAGGGTCCTACATTCTTCCGAACCCGCAGCTCGACTGGCCGCTCTAAGACCTTCATCAACACGCGTGAGGTGTGCACCCGCTTCCGCCTGCCTCCGGGAGAGTACCTCATCATCCCCTCCACCTACCAACCCAATGAGAACGGAGACTTCTGCCTGCGCGTCTTCTCCGAGAAGCAGGCCGAGTTCCAGTGAGTATGCAGTCATGCAAACATGATGTCACCAAACTATGCGACCACCGAGAGTTGCCAGGTGGTCTGCCGTCTAAGCATTGACTCTATTATAAAGAAGTCAGTGTCCGGCAAGGCCTCAGACATCTGTGACTGGGTGACCAGGACAGCACAATTTGCCTCGTTCTCTAAGAAAACAGACTAAACAATTGATTTGACCTCCAGATACACAGACTCGAGTCACTGACTTGACTCAGACACACACTTAACTGGCATTTGACTGAAGTTGGGGCTCAAATTTTTAGGAGGCACAGTTTTGGTATGGAAGGCATTGCCGTCCTCTGACTTAATACTGCCCGCTCATTGTTTGCCAGTGTTTGTCCACACTCAGACCACCCTGATTATCGAGTACAAGATCTAACTAGTTAGACAATACAATCTTTAGTTTGCGAAGTGCGGACCACTAAGGTAGGGCAAGGCGGGGGAACTCCGAGAAACTTGGGGCTGGAGTTCTGGGTGGCTTCTGCTGCTAGGTTTTGAAGCCAGATTTTGGAAGAGCTGGAGAAGCTGGGGAGGTGGTGGGGTGCGAATTTCGTCACGAGAAGGTGAGGGCAGAGGAGTGGTTTATATAGAGCGTGTAATGATGGAAGGAAGGAGTTTGGGCGTGGTCCTTCTCCCAAACTTAAGTTATTTCATAACTTCATATAATGATTTTAAATGCACAGGGACTTTTATTTTAGAAAATGAACTAAAATAAATATTACAAACAACTGAGAGTAAACAAAAAAAAAGTGTTAATTGGACTCGGTTTAACCACCAGTGGACACAAGGCTTGACCTGGACTCAACTCCAGAGACTCAACTCAGACCCGCACCTACAAAACACAAGACTTGACTTGGAATCAAATCAGACTCAACTTGGATTCGCACCTCAGAGATTTGAGACTCAACTTTTATCCACACTTCAAATGGAGGACTCAAAACTTAACAAAGACTAACCAGACACGCACCTGAGAAACACGAGACTTGACCTGGAATTAAATCAGATCAACTCAGACTCAAGAGATCTGAGACCCAACTTAGGTCCACACCTCAAATGGAAGATTCAAAACTTGCACTTCAGAGGCACGAAACTCAAACACACCTCAAAGATACAAGACTCAATTCACACACACTTCTCAGAGACACATGACTTGACTTGGACTCACACTTCAAAGACTCTACACAGACTCACACCTGAGAAACACCAGACTTGTCTTGGAATCAAATTAGACTCAACTTGGACTCCAGAGATTTGAGACTAAGCTTAGATCCACACCTCAAATGGAAGACTCAAAATTTAACTTGCCGCCTCAGCCCAGAGACTTAACGCTGCATGAGACTCGACTCAGGCACACATCTCAGAGACACAAGACTCAACTTAGACACATGACTTGACTTGAACTTACACCCCAAAGACTCTACTCAGACTCACACCTGAGAAACACATAACTTGGACTCACACCCCAAAGACTCAACTCAGACTCACACCTCAAAGACATGAGACTTGACTTGGACACCTCAGAAACCCAAGACTCACACTTGAAAGACTTGAGACTCAACTTGCCTTAGACCTTAGAGACTCAAAGATTGAGTTCAGACTTACACCACCGACACTGGCATTTGCTCTCCAGACACTCGGGACTCGACTCGATTACATAAAAACTAAATGGAAGCGAGTAAACATCGGCCTGCTGGTAACGTTCTAGTGTCTGGTTCTCATCAGTTTATCAGTTTAATAATAGGGGAAACACTGAGACGTAAGAAATCTGTCCTCAGGTCATCTGCCCTTTATAAACCACACAGACTGACAAAAGTTTGTGGACACCTTACCTTACCTGCTTTAGAAATGTGAATGTTTTCGATGTTAAAGTTCCATTAAGTAAGATAATTACTTGTAAATGTTCTAATCCAGACTTATTATTAGGTTCTAATCATCAACATTCCTGTGCTTCTTTCTCCAGAGAGCTTGATGACCAGGTGGAATCACATGTAACTGAAGTAAAGTTTTTATTCCTTATGTTTTCTGCTCCATCTACATTGAGTACTGATCTACTGATATGATCTCTAAACTGTATTTATTTTAAAACATGTACTTGTTTAAGGTGGACATCTCAGCGGATCAGATTGATGGACAGTTCAGTAGCCTCTGTGAACAGCATGCAGGGGAAGTGAGTATATCAGCATGATGAAGATTATGTCTATATGTTAGAACTGAAATGAGTTTAAGTCTTTCGTCCTACTTTCCTTTCTTTAAGGTCGGTGAACTCTCGGCCTTTAAGCTGCACAACGTTCTTAACAAAGCAGTTCCTAAATGTAAGTTCTGATCTTCTGTTCTCTGTCCCTTCTTTGCACTTTACTCAAGGCAAGTCAAGTCAAGTCAAGTCAAGTCAAGTGGGTTTTATTGTCAATTCAACTACATACAGAGTACACAGTGAAACGAAACAACGTTCCTCCAGGATCATGGTGCAACATAGACAGTGCATACAGACACAAGTGCAACACAAACAAACAAGTGCGGACAGACAACACAACACAACACAGTACAGACAGAGAATAATAAATAATTGCTGGTAGTGTGCAAATTGTGCAATGTGTAATAAATAGAGTCCAGTGAGGTAGTAAAGTTATTAGTGCAATGCTTTGTGCAAAAATGCTTCCCCTTTTTTATCTGGGGTAAATGGTTGTTAGAGAGAGAGAGAGAGAGAGAGAGAGAGAGTGTAGTCTGATGGCTTGGGGGAAGAAGCTGTTGCAGAGTCTGGTCGTGTTGGAGGGAGAACAGTCTGTGTGAAGGGTGGGTGGGGTCATCCACAATGCTGGTTGCTTTGCGGATGCAGCGGGTGGAGTAAATGTCCAAGACGGAGGGGAGAGAGACTCCGATGATCCTCTCAGCTGTCCTCACAATGCGTTGGAGGGACTTGCGGTCAGAGGCTGTGCAGGTCCCAAACCAGGCAGTGATGCTCTCTATGGTTCCCCTATAGAAGAGGGTGAGGATGGGTGGAGGGAGACGGGCCTTTCTCAGCTTCCGGAGGAAGTAGAGACACTGCTGGGCTTTCTTGGCTGTAGAGCTGGTGTTCAGGGACCAGGTGAGGTTCTCCGCTAGGTGGACACCAAGGATTCTTGGTGTCTGGTTCTTAACGATGTCCACAGAGGAGCCGTTGATGTTAAGCGGAGAGTGGTCCGGTCTTGATTTCCTGAAGTCAACAACCATTTCCTTGGTCTTCTCTACATTCCAGTGAAGGTTGTTGACTGTACACCAGTCTGTCAACTGCTGTACCTCCTCCCTGTATGCTGACTCGTCGCCTTTGCTGATGAGACCCAGCACAGTTGTATCAGCGGCGAACTTTATGATGCTGTTAGAACTGTGTTTCGCAACACAGTCATGAGTCAGCAGGGTGAACAACAGAGGACTCAGTACACTGCCCTGGGGTGCCCCAGTGTTCATGGTGATGGTGCTGGAGCTGCTGTCCCCGAACCGGACTAACTGGGGCCTCCCTGTCAGAAAGTCCAGATTCAACATGGATGTACACCCCAGAGATTCAACATGGACATACACCCCAGAAACCAGAGACTCAACTTGGACTAGCACCTCAGAGACACAAGACTTAACTCAGACACACACCTCAGACATGAGACTCAACTTGGACTATCACCTCAGAGACATGAGACTCAACTTGGACTAGCACCTCAGAGACCAGACACTCAAATTGCACTCGCACCTCAGAGACGTAAGACTCAACTTGGACTAGCACCTCAGAGACATGAGACTCAACTTAGATTCACACCCCAGAAACTCAACTCAGACCTCAGAGACACAAGCCTTAACTCAGACACACACCTCAGACATGAGATTCAATCTGGACTATCACCTCAGAGATATGAGACTCAACTAGGACTAGCACCTCAAAGACATAAGACTCAACTTAGAATTACACCCCATAGACTCGACTCAGACACGCACCTCAAAGGCACAAGACTTGACTCATACCTTGACATACCCAAAAGACTCAAACCTGAGAAACAAGAGACTTAACTTGGACTCACACCGCAAAGACTTGACTCGCACCTCAGAGACACTCGACTCGTACACACAACTCAGAGACATGAGACTCGACTCAGACACACACCTCAGAAACATAAGGCTAGACTAAGACACACAACTCAGAAACACAAGGCTAGACTCAGACACACACCTCAGAAAAACAAGGCTAGACTAAGACACACAACTCAGAAACACAAGGCTAGACTCAGACACACACCTCAGAAAAACAAGGCTAGACTCAGACACACCTCAGAGACACGAGACTCAACATGGACGTACATCCCAGAGACCGGAGACTCAACTTGAACTTGCACCTGCAAGATTTACCTAGATTCACATCACAAAGACTCAAAACTTAACTTGGAATTTTTGAGTTTTGACCAGAGTTTTGAAATTTTACTGTCTGACCAGAGGAGGACGGGTCTCCCCTTGTGAGTCTGGATCCTCCCAAGGTTTCTTCCTCCAGTCTGAGGGAGCTGTTCTTGCCACTGTTGCCTCTGGCTTGCTCACTGGGGGATATATGTTATAACTGTCTGTTTTCAAAACTCTGTAAAGCTGCTTTGAGACAACATCGTTGTAAAAAGCTCTATACAAATAAACTTGACTTGATTTGACTTGACTTAGACTCACACACACCTCAGAGACATGACTCAGACTCGAACCTCAGAGACATGAGACTCGACTCAGACACACACCTCAGAGACACGAAACTAAACTCAGAGACACGAGACTAGACTCAGACACACCTCAGAGACATAAGACTCTACCCAGACACACACCTCTGAGTCACAAGACTAGACTCAGAGATACAAGACTAGACTCAGACACACCTCAGAGACATAAGACTCTACTCAGACACACACCTCAGAGTCACAAGACTAGACTCAGACACACACCTCAGAGACAAGAGACTAGACTCAGACATACACCTCAGAGACACGAGACTAGACTCAGACACACACCTCAGGTGTAAGACTCGACTCAGACACACCCCAGAGACATAAAACTCGACTCAGACACACCCCAGAGACATGAGACTCGACTCAGAAACACCTCAGAGACATGAGACTCGACTCAGACTCACACCTCTGAGTCACAAGACTAGACACACACCTCAGAGACATGAGACTCGACTCAGACACACACCTCAGAGTCACAAGACTCGACTCAGACACACCTCAGAGACATGAAACTTGACTCAGAGACATGAGACTAGACTCAGACATACACCTTAGAGACACGAGACTCGACTCAGACACACCTCAGAGACATGAGACTCGACTCAGACACACCTCAGAGACACGAGACTAGACTCAGACACACCTCAGAGACATGAGACTCGACTCAGACTCACACCTCTGAGTCACAAGACTAGACACACACCTCAGAGTCACAAGACTCGACTCAGACACACCACAGAGTCACGAGACTAGACACAAACTTCAGAGCTGAGAACTCTTAGCCTTTGAGCTGTGGAGCTTTCTAAACAAGGCGGCTGCTACATGTAACTTCTGATCTTCTCCTCTCTTTGCATGCTGCTATTAAGACTTTAGGATATTAACTGTGTGTTTGTGTTTTACAGATACAGACAAGCAATCCGAAGGGTTTAGCCTGCAAAGCTGTCGCAATATGATCAATCTACTGGACGTATCCTTATATATTGGGGGCACAACCTAATATAATTCATATTTTCATATGAAATACAGTTTGTAAACAGTTCATACAAAAGTGGTGCAAGACACAATTTGCCCCCATAGTCAAGGTTAACTGTAGTAGACTGAGGGGCTTATATAGTGTATATCTGGATAAACCCCAAACCCCCTAACCCTGTAAAGCCTAAACCATTAAATATTTGCCAGAAATTTTAAATTACTCTATAATACCTGCTGTATATAAATTGAGTAATCATAAACTGCATCAGTCCAATAAATGTTTCTATTAACCTCTTAACAATCCAGGGCCTACTGGGGGCCCCAAAGTGTTACTATACATTTCTATAACCCAAATATAACCCAACAGGTTTACATTGTAGTCTATATAATTGCTGAGTAATGAGTCTTTCTACGTAAGTGTCTG
Organism: Megaleporinus macrocephalus; assembly: GCA_021613375.1. Lineage (NCBI taxonomy): Eukaryota > Metazoa > Chordata > Actinopteri > Characiformes > Anostomidae > Megaleporinus > Megaleporinus macrocephalus. The sequence continues at coordinate 9,538,701 of CM038728.1, forward strand.
GGATTCTAAGGGGTTAAAGTATCAGCAACAGTTTGAATGTGTTTTTTACCGTAACTTTACCAAAATGGCCATGCAAAACCACATGTCCGTTATTAACTGAGGCTCCAGTTAAAAGGTTGCTTGGCTGAAGACATGTACCTGACTTTATACATCAGGTTTTTCAAGGAAGCAGTTATCATACTGATGATACAGAGGTCTCAAAACTCATGTACCAGAAATGATGTACCTGGTGTTAAAGGGTTAAAATCCAAGGCATATTACATACTGATTGTCTAAGTAGTGCAAGCAGAGTCTTCTAAGAAACATCATAAAGCTATTAATTATTACTACTAAGAAGTGCTGTAGTACTCAAATCTGGCCTCAAGACCATAAACAAACTCTCTCTGTCTTGGTCTCAGGGCAAGGTGGACTCAGAAATTGCTGTTGAGACCAGCCAAGGGTGATGCCTCTGTTTGAGCAAGCTGAATTATTAATGGATATCTACTAGTTATACTTAATAATACTACTGTTACTATTGCTACTACAAAATACTTCCACTTATAAATGCCACTACTACAATATATTACTCTTACTATGTACTACTGTCATTACTAGTAGTATAACTACTACTGTTTTTATTACTAAATACCTATTACTATAGCTTACTGCAGCCTGTTACTACTGTTACTAAATAGGACTGCAGTTATTTCTATTACCACCAATAATATTACTAAATACTACTAATACTTCTATTATTACTTCTATTACATTTACAGCTGTTACCAAATACCACATCATCTACAGTTATAATAGTAGTAATACTACTGCTGTTGTTATTACTTAACACCTATACTATACTATATTGTACTTTAGCTATTACTGTTACTGACTACTACTACCACTACTATTATTACTAAATGCTACTTCTACAAGTAAATGGTATTACTGTTATTTCTATTGCTATCAATAATATAACTAAATACTACTAATACTTCTACTATTACTTCTATTACATTTACAGCTGTTCCCAAATACCACATTATCTACAGTTATAATAGTAGTAATACTACTGCTGTTGTTATTACTTAACACCTATACTATACTATATTGTACTTTAGCTATTACTGTTACTGACTACTACTACCACTACTATTATTACTAAATGCTACTTCTACAAGTAAATGGTATTACTGTTATTTCTATTGCTATCAATAATATAACTAAATACTACTAATACTTCTACTATTACTTCTATTACATTTACAGCTGTTCCCAAATACCACATTATCTACAGTTATAATAGTAGTAATACTACTGCTGCTGTTATTACTTAACACCTATACTATCCTATACTATATTGTACTTTAGCTATTACTGTTACTGACTACTACTACTACTACTACTATTACTAAATGCTACTTCTACAAGTAAATGGTATTACCGTTATTTCTATTGCTGTCAATTATATGACTAAATACTATTAATACTTCTACTATTACTTCTATTACATTTACAGCTGTTACCAAATACCACATCATCTACAGTTATTATAGTAGTAATACTACTGTTGTTGTTATTACTAAACACCTACACTATACTATATTGTACTTTAGCTATTACTGTTACTGACTACTACTACTACTACTATTACTAAATGCTACTTCTACAAGTAAATAGTATTACCGTTATTTCTATTGCTATCAATAATATTACTAAATACTACTAATACTTCTATTATTACTTCCACTATTACATTTACCACTGTTATTGAATATCACATCATCTACAGTTACTTAAATTAAATTAGCAAACTGATCAGCATCGTTACCTTTACATCAGTCTAACAGAACGACGGCAGTGGAAAACTCAGTCAGGCGGAATTAAACGTTCTCTGGGTCAAAATTCAAAACCTTCAGGTAAGTGACATACTCAAATAAGACCGTATCTCTATTTTGAAATAAGATTTTACTTTATCTCTTTATTTTGAGATGCTAACTAATTCAATTTAAGATAATTTTGATAAAATTTCATTTAAGAAACATTTTACAATGCTGTTTGTTTTAAAGAGTTGCTGCTATTACAACTACTACAAAAACTACTCTTACACTTAATTAGTACCAATAATGCTAACACTACTCTGTTTTTGTTACTAAATTCTTGTAACTGTAGCTACTACTGTTACTGAACCCCATTAGTACTGTTACTACAAGTAAATAGTACAATTTAAATTATTTATTTTTATGTTATTTATATATTGTATATTATATTATTATATATTATTATTTAAAAATAAATTCCTTCTGTCACTACCAATAATATTACTAAACACTACTTCTGCTGTTACTTCTACTGCTATATTTACCACGGTTACTGAATATCACATCATCTACAGTGATTTAAACTGAATTAGCAAACTGATCAGCTACCTTTACATCTGTATATATATATACATGTATATATATGTACTGTATATATATATATATGACTTTGTGGGTGCAGTGATTATGTAAACAATTATATAAAGCCACTCTCATTGACTCTATTGGGTTCATCCTCTCACTTACAAAGATTCAACCCATCAACCCATCATTCATTTGAGAAAGATAATCAGTAAGTGCTCTTGGCTCTTGTGTTTATTGTTCCTTCAGAAAATTTTCAACGAGAAAGACAAGGACAGATCTGGCACGATGAGCTGCATGGAGATGAGGCAGGCGGTGGCAGCTGCAGGTCTGAAAAGATCCATACAGACACTCCTAATAGCTTTTAGTTCCAGTCAATGTTTAGACCAGGTTACTTCACTTCAGTATCTGGACTGTGTTCCAATAAGATTTTGGCTGTGTGTATTTACCCTGGTAGTGGAATCCGTCTCTGGTTAGTGGGATGTACTGCATGGGAACAAGTTTTGGTTGTACTGGGAATTAACACTGCTTGTGTTAGGATTAACACTGCTGTAACATGTGGCCCAATTGCAGGAGAGTAGCTAGAACTTTTAGAATGGGGTGGTGAGGTAGGGCTTAGAGAATTTACTGGGGCCTACCCAGTACTGTATTATGACCCCGTTTCCAAAACTGTTTAAATAAAAACATTATGCAAGCATGTGAAAATCATTTAAAGACAGTATCTAAATTATATATTATGTAATTAATATATATATATATTATGTGCAAATGTGTGCAATTGGTGCAATCTTAAAGAAAACATCTCACAACCCATTAGATTACACCCAGGTTACGTACTTTAGGTTTGATATTAGTAGCTAAAGAACAGAGTCTGTCATAAAGCATATCTCTGTGAGTTTTAGTCCCGAGAATCAGTTTATATAATTGTGTCATTAGTGTAAATATAAAAGTTTATATCATGTTTCCTAATGACATCACCACCTAGTGGTAAAAGAAAAAACCCCAGAACTTGAAGTATTCTAGTGCTGCATCTAGTATAACTATTCTGTTCCAGCTGGTCCAGGAGCAAGTGGGCTGTAGAACAGCTGTAAGAGTTTGATTGTGTGGTTGATTGTGTTTTCTAGGATTCTCTCTGAATAACTCTCTACATCAGATCCTGGTGGCTCGCTACGGTCAGCCCGACCTCACCATCCACTTCAGTGACTTTGTGGGCTGCCTGGTGCGTCTGGAGTGCATGTTCAGTGAGTATCTTATACTGATGACCTATACTGAATCTGTTCTATGTGTTCTTTTTAGATGTGTGGAAACTGATCAGCTATATTCTTACAGAAATGATTCAAACACTGGACAAGGACAGATCAGGCCACGTAGAGTTCAACATGATGGAGGTTAGTGATTAACAAAGAAGACACATTCGCCAGGGTGTTAATTATCACCCTATTATTTAAGATTGCTGCTACTAGATTTCATGCTGACTCTGTACGGAACAATACCAGACTTCGAAAGCACAATTGACGCAAGTGATGTCATTTTTTATTCTATATTCTCAAGTTTATTCCTTATATTCAGACTTTCATTCTATATTCTCAAGTTTCGTTCCTTATATTCAGACTTTCATTCTATATTCAGATTTTCATTCTATATTCTCAAGTTTCGTCCCGTATATTCAGATTTTCATTCTATATTCTCAAGTTTCATTACATATATTCAGACTTTCATTCTATATTTCAAGTTTCGTTCCTTATATTCAGATTTTCATTCTGTATTCTCAAATTTCATTCCTTATATTCAGATTTTCATTCTATATTTCAAGTTTCGTTTCTTATATACAGATTTTCATTCTGTATTCTCAAATTTCGTTCCTTATATTCAGATTTTCATTCTATATTTCAAGTTTCGTTTCTTATATACAGATTTTCATTCTGTATTCTCAAATTTCATTCCTTATATTCAGATTTTCATTCTATATTCTCAAGTTTCATTCTATATATTCAGATTTTTTATTCTATATTCTCAAGTTTCATTCCTTATATTCAGATTTTCATTCTATATTCTCAAGTTTCAAATCATATTCTCAAGTTTCGTTCTATATTCCCAAGTTTCATTCCTTATATTCAGTTTTTCATGCCAAATATTCAGATTTTCATTCTATATTCTCAAGTTTCATTCCTTATATTCAGACTTTTATTCTATATTCTCAAGTTTCATTCCTTATATTCAGATTTTCATTCTATATTCTCAAATTTCAAATCATATTCTCAAGTTTCATTCTATATTCCCAAGTTTCATTCCATATATTCAGATTTTCATTCTATATTCTCAAGTTTCATTCATATATTCAGACTTTTATTCTATATTCTCAAGTTTCATTCCTTATATTTAGACTTTCATTCTATATTCTCAAGTTTCATTCCTTATATTTAGCCTTTCATTCTATATTCTCAAGTTTCATTCAATATGTTCAGAGTTTTTAGTCATTATATATACATGTAATTATTACCTAAATGGCTTGCCATTATATATATATATATATATATATATATATATATATATATATATATATATATATATATATATATATATATATATATATATAATGTCATCGCTATCCAATGAAAAACATGTATGTTCATTTTTGTAGATTTTTAGCTTTCTACATCGTTTTCATCTTGTGAATATTTCATGATGAATGTACCAGTAGAAATGCTCCAGAATAGCTTGGAAAAAAATCTGGTTTCATTGACTTACATTGAAAGTTAAGAAGTTGCCACTAGTTTTTAATTGGACAGCGATGAAAAATATATATGAAAAACTATGTTAAAATATAAAAAAATAATTATACATATAAAAAGAAAGATTGAAGTTTTCTATATAAGCAAATGTATAATATATGCTTATAAAGAAAACGTAATTCTTTCTTTCTATACATGTTCAGTTAATTATTGTTGGTGTATGTATTTTGTCATTCACATTTTGCCTGATCAAAATAAATAAATAATGACTTGAGTCTCATATGTTTAAAGAAAAACAAGTACCTCCAAAATGGCAACTTTTACAGGAGAGGCCAATAACCTACTGTACTTTAAGTGTAAGTCTACAGAACCAGAATTTTTGCTGTGTGAATTTTAAGCATTTCTTTTGGTCCATTCATTATTAAATATTTACACAACGTTAACGACAGCTGTTGTGTTCAAATGAGGCAGAAAAACAAAAAATCAACAAAAATGGAGATATATGTTTTTCTTTGGACAGCAAAGATATACAAATTTATTCTTCTGGATTTGCCCCCCTTGGATGTGGCTAAGGGTCTCTGAATGGTTAGTTCCAGTTTCTATGAAGTCCTGCTGAAGAATTCCACTAGTTCAAACGTTGAGATAAGAGATAACAAACAGTGTTATTCACAGTAGGTTTATGTGAAATGATTCTTTGTAGAGAATCTTGGGATCTTGGGACAGTGATGCCTAACCGTTCAAACAATAAAGAAAAATGAAAATCGACAAAAATGGAGAGACATGTTTTTCTTTGGACAGTAATGATATGATGTTAAAACAAGATTCTCCATTAAAAGGCACCTGACTTGTTATTAAACATCATACGTCTACTCTTCTATCTCCACTCCTTCAACAATTCTGCTGTGGGCAGTTTCTCTAGAATGGCACATTTCAAATCAAACCGCTCTGAATGACTTGGTTTATTCCTTTTTTTCCCTAAACAGCCTATGTTTAACCCTTTGATGCACAAGCTAAGCAAACCCCTTCCAATGCACAGGTCTAACTTGACCCTTATTCATTTCCTATGTTATTGTATGTATTGCTTAGTATCTCTTTGGTAAATCTATTATTTCATTATTTTAATTCTTATTTATTTACTTCATGAACAAAACCAGTTATAAATATGTTTCTGACTACCAGTGTTCACAAATGTCAATCATTTCTATGAAAGTCCATAGTAAACATAGTAAACAAGGGTTAATTCTGACTTTGTGGCAGAGATACAGAAATTATTTTTATCAAAATAAAACTGAAACTGTTCTCTGTCCCCCTCTAGTGGCTGTGTGTGACTTTGCTCTGAAGGAAGACAACAGGTGGTGGTCAGAAGGGCAGCAGAGAGAGAAAGAGAAACACAGGACGGGAGTAGCAGTTCATCTTCTAATTTGACTACTTCAAGCTTTACTATAAGCAAAGAGAGAGAGAACGAGAGAGAGAGTACTGCACTGAATGGTGTTTATTATACTCAACTTCACAACTACATGCCAGTTTATTTTATTATATATTTATATTATAGATTTTCATTATATATTATACAATAAGAAGTTTGACAATGTAGATTTCAGTACTATGTAATGCAGGACAAGGCCGACCATCATCTTCTCATGATCTTCGGTCCCTCAAATGGCACTGTATTAAAAACAGCCATGGTTCTACACTGGAAGGTAGATGCAGTGGTGTAAAGCACACTGCCACTGGACTCTAGAGCAGTGGACCAATCACGCTTCTCCGTCTTATTCTACACTGGAAATCATTGCATGTGCTCACTCACATCCAGTACAATATTTATTTAAATTTTTAATTATAAAGATTTATTAAGATACAAATATGTTTCTTAATCTGAGTGTGTCTTGTTTATTTTACGTGTGTCCACTGGTGAGTAAGTAAACGTTGTTAAATTCTATTTTAAGTAGAAAAAAACCTTAAACCTAGTCATATACTTTAAAGTACAACAATAATATAAGCAGTAAATTATAAGTTCATCTGAAGAAAACTTACAAGCTAGTAAACTAACAGTAAACCCTTAAGATTACTTTTAGTGTAGTTGCAGTACAAAAGATGTAAACTAGTTGTATACTTGGTTTACTACTCTTACACTTAAAGTATACTTAAAAGTATACTTTCAAAAACTAGAAAGTGGCCAATTTAGTCCCAAGAAGTATTAAAATAGTACATATACAAGTGTACTACTAGTACAATGACATTAGTATAGTAACTACATAAAGTATACTTAATAAAATAAACTTATACTTATTTTCTGTAACAGTTCACAGAAGAACAGTCCAGCTGCTGAACTGACCTGTCCACAGTCAAGAACGTCACCAATAGCAAATATTTCACCATGAAACTAAAAATCCAGCCAAGACAACTCAGGACGGTTGAACAGCTAGAATCCTACATCAGAGAAGAATGGGACATTGTTCCCATTGTTCTCCCAAAACTCTAGGGATTGGAATTGGTCTCACTTCCTGTTTACAGACTGTTTGTGTTAAACTATTCATTTGGCCATGCAAGAAAAAATTGGCATACAATTTGCTATGTCTCCAGAAGTGTATCTCCTAAATGCTGTGGACCCCTCACTGGACAAGGATACTATTAGTCTTTTACATATTCTATCTCGCTAGACAGTATATTCTGTTATTATGGTCAAAAACAGATATTCCTTCCAAAAAGATGTGGCTGAAGCAGATTGACAAATGGTTACCTACAGAAGAACTAACTTATGAGTTGCACCAGAACCAGAATTTTGGTCCCCTTTACAACTGTATCTGGAAAAGGCCAACTGAAATTCCTTCTAAACGCTCACCTCTACAAGTGAACATCCTATTATGTTTTGTCCCTTCTCTGTTTAGACTCAGAATGATTGGTTTTACATTTTATACTTTTTATTTTAAGAGACACAAACTTGATTGTATTGTCTGTATTATACTGTTTTTATATTGTGGCAAATAATGTAAAACCCAATGAACAGTTGATAAAAAAAAGAAAGCACAAGCGTAGACCTGGGCCTGTCCCAACATTTTTGGAGACACGTTGCTGCCATCAAATTCCAAAGGAGTTCATAATTTTCATAAAATCTTAAAATGATTAACTTTTCAACATACTCATGTTCTATTGTGAATAAAATATAAATTGCATTGTTTTTACTTACATTTTACACAGTGTCACAACTTTTTGTAGACTTGGGTTTGAGTATATATACATATATGTGTGTGTATATATGGAATTGGGGTTTGTGTGTCAGGAAGTGAGAAGACCAATTGCTCACTCACTGTCATTCATATACATGCATAGACACACATACATTATGTTGCCAAAAGTATTCACTCACCCATTCTATCACTTCATGGCCACAGGTGTATAAAACCAGCAGCTAGTCATGCAGACTGCTTCTACACACATTAGTAAAGAATGGGTCGCTCTCAGGAGCTCAGTGAACTCCAGCGTGGTACCGTGATAGGACACCACCTGTGAAGTTTCCTCACTACTAAATATTCCACAGTGGACTGTCAGTGGTGTTCTAACAAAGTGGAAGTGATTGAGAACGAGAGCAATTCAGACACCAAGTGGTAGAACACATACAATGACAGAGCAGGTCAGTGGATGCTGAGGAGCATAGAGCACAGAGGTCACCAACTTTCTACAGAGTCCATCACTACAGACCTCCAAACTTCCTGTGGTCTTCAGATCAGCTCAGAACAGAGTGTAGAGAGCTTCACGGAATGGGTCTCCATGGCCGAGCAGCTGCATCCAAGCCTTACATCACCAAGCGCAATGCAGATTGTCGGATGCAGTGGAGTGAAGCACGCCGCCACTGGACCAATCACGCTTTAGATGGACGAGTCTAAGTTTGACGGAGGTGGGCTCGGACCCCTAGTTCCAGCGAAAGGACTTATGCTTCAGCAGACCAAGAGACTTTGGTCAATTCCATTTTGGGCACAGCCCCTTCCTGTTCCAACATGTCTGCCCACCAGTGCACAAAGCAGCTCCATAAAGACATGGAGGAGCGAGTTTGGTGTGGAAGAACTTGACTGGCCTGCACAGAGTCCTGACCTCAACCTGATAGAACACCTTTGGGATGAATTAGAGGGGAGACTGTGAGCCAGACCTTCTCGTCCAACATCAGTGTCTGACCTCACTAATGATCTTCTGGAAGAACGGTCAAACATTCCCATAAACACTCTCCTAAACAGTGTGGAGAGCCTTCCCAGAAGAGCTAAAGCTGTTATAGCTGCAAAGGTTGGGCCGACATCATATTAAACCCTATAGATTAAGAATGGCATATTATATGTGTGTGTGAAGACAGACAAATGAGCACTTCAGGCAATATAGTGTATATAACTTAATGCTTAATGTTTAAAAATGTAGTGTAGTAGCCTTTCTTCACCTGCTAAACATGAGCGAGTGAGTGTATGAATGCACAACAACGAGCCAGGCTTATAAAGCCCTTTGAATCAGAAACAATTATTCTCCATTGGTTTCATAAACACTACTAATCATGGATGGTAGAAAAATAATTTAATACATGCCTTTTTTATACACTACATTCAATAAAGCCCATAAAGAAAATGGAAAATAAAACACAGGCCTCCTTTTACAACAAAGGAATTATTTAGAAATGAAACTTTTTTTTCTTTATAGAGGATATATACGTATTTTAGCACTGTCAAAGGACAACTTCAAAATATACAACTAATATATTACTTATTGTGGTTTGGTGTGAAACACTATTTAGAACTGTTCACAGTGATGGTGATGGGAACCAGGCGTCCAGCTCTATATAGAGTGGCTAAGAATGCCTTGCCTGATGCTTGAGATAGTTGTGATGAGATTTTTTTAAATCTATGACATAATTAAATACATTCAGCGAGTTGTGAAGCAAAGAGGCCCCCAAAGAAAACATAACATCACATGTAAAGCCCCTAATCGTGCGTAGGTTAGCTGGTCATTTTGGATGGTAAATAGAAACTAAGCTGAAAACATTAGTCCACTGGTTCCCCACAGGACCGCCACAGAGCAGATATTATGTGGGCGCGGGATCATTTTCAGCACACTGACATAGTGGTGGTGTGTTAGTGTGTGTTGTGCTGGGGTGAGTGGATCAGACACAGCAGTGCTGCTGGAGTGTCACTGCTACAAGGTGGACCAACAAGGTAAGAGTATCTAATAGAGTGGACAGAGAGGGGACACAGTGCTTTAAAGACTCTAGCAGCACTGCTGTGTCTGATCCACTCACACCAGCACAACACACACTAACACACCACCACTATGTCAGTGCTGAGAATGAAAATGTAATGTTTCTTTAGAGCCAAATTTGAGCTTATGTGAATAATTATCTACACAAGTTCATGTGATTTGGGTTCGACAGTGCTAAAACATGTTCATATCTTGAAACCGTGACTGTCGAGTGAGTGACAGTCAAGGGTGTGTAACTGGTCCCGGTGTGTGTGTGTGTGTGTGTGTGTGTGGTTAGATCAGTGTGGAGCTCAGTGTGTTGTGTGTTGGCGTTTGTTGTGGGCAAACTCCTCCGCCCAGCGAACCGTCTTCAGCAGGTCAGTGACATCTGTTGCTATGCCGACCCCTTTGGCTACGGTTGCTGAGCCGCCTGCGTTTCCCCCCAGACGGCCACAAACAGCCAGAGCCCACTCGCTCGCAGATACAGCAACCTGACCCTGCAGAGAGAGAGAGAGAGAGAGAGAGAGAGAGAAATAGAACGAGAGAGGGAGAGAAGGAGAGGAGAGGAGGGGGACAGAGAGAGAGAGAGATAGAAAGAGAGAGAGAGAGAAAGAGAGAGGGAGAATGAGAGAGAGGAGATAGGGAGATAGAGAGAGGAGAGGAGGGAGAGAGAGAGAGAGAGATAGTGAAGGAGAGAGGGAGATAGAGGAGAGAGAGGGAGAAGAGGAGAGAGAGAGGAGAGGAAAGAGAGATAGAGAAAGAAGGAGAAAGAGAGAGAAGAGATAGAGGAGAGGAGAGAGAGAAAAAAAATGAGAGGAGGGAGAAAGAGAGAAAGAAAGAAGAGGAAGGAGAGAGAGAGAAAGGAGAGGAAGGAGAGAGAGAGAAAGGAGAGGAAGGAGAGAGAGAAAGGAGAGGAGGGTGAGAGAGAAAGGAGAGGAAGGTGAGAGAGAGAAAGGAGAGGAAGGAGAGAGAGAGAGAGAAAGGAGATAGACAGAGAAGAGAAAAGAGATAGAGAAGGAGAGGAGGGAGAGAGAGAGAGAGAGAGAAAGGAGAGGAGGGAGAGAGAGAGAAAGAAGAGGAAGGAGAGAGAGAGAAAAGGGAGAGGAGGGAGAGAGAGAAAGAAGAGGAAGGAGAGAGAGAGAAAGGAGGGGGAGGAGAGAGAGAGAAAGGAGGGGAAGGAGAGAGAGAGAAAGAAGAGGAAGGAGAGAGAGAAAAAGGAGAGGAGGGAGAGAGAGAAAGAAGAGGAAGGAGAGAGAGAGAAAGGAGGGGAAGGAGAGAGAGAGGAAGGAGAGGAAGAAAAAAGAGAAGCGAGAAAGCCGGAGAGAGAGAGGAGGAGGAGAGAGAGAGGAGAGGAACGAGAGATAGAGAAAGAGGGAGAGAGAGACAGGAGAGATAGGATATAGAGAAGGAGAAAGGAGATAGACAGAGAAGAGAAAAGAGATAGAGAAGGAGAGGATGAAGAGAGAGAGATAAGAGATAGTGAAGGAGAGAGGGAGATAGAGAGGAGACAGAGGGAGAAGAGGAGAGAGAGAGAGGAGAGGAAAGAGAGATAGAGAAAGGAGCAGAAAGAGAGAGAGAGGAGAGGAGAGATAAGAGATAGAGAAAGGAGCAGAAAGAGAGAGAGAGAGAGAGAAAGAAGAGGAGGGAGAGAGAGAAAGAAGAGGAAGGAGAGAGAGAGAAAGGACAGGAAGGAAAAAGAGAAGCGAGAAAGCAGGAGAGAGAGAGAGAGAGCGAAGAGTAGAGATAGAGAGGAGAGAGGAGAGGAACGAGAGATAGAGAAAGAAGGAGTGAGAGAGGAGAGATAGGATATAGAGAAGGAGAAAGGAGATAGAGAAGGAGAGAGAGAAAGGAGAGGAAGGAGAGAGAAGCGAGAGAGTGGGAGAGAGGAGGAGAGAGATAACGAAGAGTAGAGATAGAGAGGAGATAGAGAGAGAGAGAGAGAGAGAGGAGAGGAAAGAGAGATAGAGAAAGAAGGAGAAAGAGAGAGAAGAGATAGAGAAGGAGAGGAGAGAGAGAGAAAAAAAATGAGAGGAGGGAGAAAGAGAGAAAGAAAGAAGAGGAAGGAGAGAGAGAGAAAGGAGAGGAAGGAGAGAGAGAGAAAGGAGAGGAAGGAGAGAGAGAAAGGAGAGGACGGTGAGAGAGAAAGGAGAGGAAGGTGAGAGAGAGAAAGGAGAGGAAGGAGAGAGAGAAAAAGGAGAGGAGGGAGAGAGAGAAAGAAGAGGAAGGAGAGAGAGAGAAAGGAGGGGAAGGAGAGAGAGAGGAAGGAGAGGAAGGAAAAAGAGAAGCGAGAAAGCGGGAGAGAGAGAGGAGGAGAGAGAGATAACGAAGAGTAGAGAGAGAGAGGAGAGGAACGAGAGATAGAGAAAGAGGGAGAGACAGGAGAGATAGGATATAGAGAAGGAGAAAGGAGATAGACAGAGAAGAGAAAAGAGATAGAGAAGGAGAGGATGAAGAGAGAGATAAGAGATAGTGAAGGAGAGAGGGAGATAGAGAGGAGACAGAGGGAGAAGAGGAGAGAGAGAGGAGAGATAAGAGATAGAGAAAGGAGGAGAAAGAGAGAGAGAGAGAGAAAGAAGAGGAGGGAGAGAGAGAGAAAGAAGAGGAAGGAGAGAGAGAGAAAGGACAGGAAGGAAAAAGAGAAGCGAGAAAGCAGGAGAGAGAGAGAGAGAGCGAAGAGTAGAGATAGAGAGGAGAGAGGAGAGGAACGAGAGATAGAGAAAGAAGGAGAGAGAGAGAGAGGAGAGATAGGATATAGAGAAGGAGAAAGGAGATAGAGAAGGGGAGAGAGAAAGGAGAGGAAGGAGAGAGAAGCGAGAGAGTGGGAGAGAGGAGGAGAGAGAGATAACGAAGAGTAGAGATAGAGAGGAGATAAAGAGAGAGAGGAGAGGAGGGAACAGAGAGATAGAGTGAGAGATGTATTCATAAGCACTTCAGTTATTGTCCTTAAAATGTAATGTTCGGCCTCAACTCAATATTAAAAATCTTGGATTTCAAACATTTGCCACTTCTGTACACCAGGTGGCGACATGCACCCTTTCTCCTGCATATGCAGGGCGAGAGGAAGTCTAGCTGTTCACTCACAGCAGCATACACACACTGGCATGTGTCAGAGTGACTAACACCTGAAGCGTCTTCCAGAGACCAGGCCAGAGCTCTGCAGATGACTGAGAGTGTGTTTTACCTTGGGTACCTGGCAGGCACACAGCACTCTCCCTGATGGCTGTAGATGAGAGAAGAGCATGACCAGAGCGTCTGGAGCCTGCTCACTCAGCTTATTTACCGTCTTCATCACCACCTATACAATCAGAGTCATCATCATCATCAGTAGCAGCACCTTCTATAATAGACATCTTCAAATCTATATATATATATATATACACAGTTCTTATCTAATACCTGCTTTGACTGCTCAGTACTTCATTAAGCTAAATCAAGATTACTGCTGAAGGAACTGAACACATTCATACAATGTCTGGGGCGTCCAGGAGAAATCTGGAACCTAACTTTCTTCTTCAAACTGGAGCTCAAGATCTGATCTACTTCTCTCACAATAAGATATTCATGTTACTTTGTATTGTATGTTCTAATCAGATCTGCTCTTCTTACTGGTTAAAGCTCCATGGTTGAAGAGATACTGGAGCGAAGAGAATATTACAAGCGTACACAGACAAAGAATGAAATAGGAACTATGAAGAGAAGGAGTAAGGGACAGATTACCGATATGGAGTCCGTCTCCAATGTGTCCACCAGCACTGCTTTATTAGAATGTCTGTTCAGCAGCTCCTTAGCTTTGGCTGCAGCCTACAGAGCAACAGACATAATAATATAACCAATAAACACAAGAGCTCCACCATGGTCTTTTTTCATGGTCTTGAATTTGTGTTTATTATCTTTCTAGCATTCTAACGTCCAACACAGCAAAACCAGCCAAGATGTCTACATAGAGTCTACACAAGTCAGTGGTTACAGGCAGTGGTCCTGGAGGTAGTACATTTCTGCAGAGCTTGGTTTCAACCATGCTTAGTTCCACCTACTCAACCTCTTCCCAAGTCTTTGATTGGTTGGATCAGCTGTACTGAGACTAAGCAATGGGTGGGGCAGGTTGGTGGATACAGGTTGGAAATACTCTCAGTAGGAAAGCAGATCTTCAGAAGCAGGGTTGGTGACCACTGATGTAAAGTGGAGATACAGACACCTGCAGTGATGGTCATTATTATGTATATATGTGTTCACCTCTTTAATCTCCAGCTTTCTAATAGTCGTGTTGGTGCTTCTCTGTACAGCCTTGAGTCGAGCCTGTAGCTCTCTCCTCTGCCACTGTGGGATAGGAGTACTCTCCACGGCCTAACACACACACACACAAACACACAACACACAATTCTATAAACTGTGGGTCCATTTCATAGACTACCATTACTTCCCAGCAACATACCTACACCTTAACGATACTACTACATCCGACCCAGACCCCAACCCCCAACCCTTACCCCAAGCATTACCCTAACCCTAACCTCAACAGCAACCCCAACCCTAACCCTTATCACAACCCTAACCCCAACCCTAACCTAAACCAACCCTAACCCCAACCGTAACCCTTACCCCAACTAACCGCAACCTTAACCCTTACCGCAACCTTAACCCTTACCCCAACCTTAACCCTTACCGCAACCCTAACCCTTACCTCAACCATTACCCTAACCCTAACCTCAACAGCAACCCCAACCTAACCCTTAACCCAACCCTTACCGCAACCCTAACCCTTACCTCAACCCCCACTCTTATCACAAACCTAATCCCAACCTAACCTAACTCAACCCTAACGCTTACCTCAACCCTAACCCTTATCACAACCCTAACCCTAACTGTAACCCCAACCTAACCTAAACCAACCCTAACCCCAACCGTAACCGTAACCCTTACCCCAACTAACCGCAACCCTAACCCTTACCTCAACCCCCACTCTTATCACAAACCTAATCCCAACCTAACTCAACCCTAACCCTTACCCAAAACTTTACCCTAACTGTAACCCCAACCTAACCTAAAGCAACCCCAACCCTGACCCCAAGCGTAACCTCAACTTTACCCTGATGTCAAAATAGAATGATTTACATTCTTCCACAAGGATGACAGGAATATCATCCTTGTATTTACATATATGTAAAATATATATTCTATCCAAAGGCAGAGTGTAAAAATGAGGGGGAGGAGCTTTGAGAGAAGACGGTCAGTCATGGACAGATTAAGAGATACATACGTCTGTCAACAGGCCGACCTCTTTAGACAGCCTCTGAGCAGTGGGTAATGAAGGGGTGGGCTCAGCGGTGATACGTGCAGTTAGAGACTCCACCTCCTGCAGCAGGACTTGCCCCGCCTCCCGAGCCTGAGAGATAGGAAAGCATACTGGTTTATGATGCATCAGTAATTTGTGTCTGGATTTGGACACTTGAGCCAACAAGTATATAAAAGCAAGCACGTAGTCTCTCAGTCTTCACAGACAAACACTGGGAAGAACAGCTTATACTGAAGAGCTCGGTGATTTCAAAGGCTGTAAAAATCTTACCTCTGTTGAATCACTCGCTACAGAGTTCTGCCTGGGCTCCTGTGGGCTCCACAATGGCTTAAATTTTAACCCTAAAACACTAGTGAGTGGCCGTCATTTAATCTGACCTGTTTGGCGTCATCCCCGGTAACTGCGATGATGCGACTGATGCCTTTCACCATCTGCCTCTCGGACACTATAACAAAGTCCCTGATTCCTCCTGTCTGCAGCAAATGCCTGAAACAAAAAAGTGAGGTAAAAATGGTTCTAACACCAGGATTTCAGTTCTCATTATCAAATATGAAACCAGTTCTCTGTAGATAACATTCATAGACCTGCTAGTTTGATGCTAGAGTGTTGCTATGTGGTCGCTAGGGGGTTGCTACGGTAACCCAGCTGGTCGCTATGGTGTTGCTAGGGCGTTATTATGCGGTTGCTAGGGTGTTGACAGGGTGGTAGCTAGGCTATCACGGCTGGTTGCTAGGGTGTTGCTAGGGCGTTATTATGCGGTTGCTAGGGTGTTGACAGGGTGGTAGCTAGGCTATCACGGCTGGTTGCTAGGTGGTTGCTAGGATATTCCAGATGGTTGCTAGGGTGTTGCAAGGCAGTTGTTAGGGTGTCTGAGGTGGTTGCTTTGGTGTTGCTTGGTGGTTGCTAGGATATTCCAGATGGTTGCTAGGGTGTTGCTAGGCAGTTGTTAGGGTGTCCCAGGTGGTTGCTCTTGTGTTGCTAGGGTATCCCAGCTGGTTGCTATGGCGTTACTAGGGTGTTGCTGGGCCATTGCTAGGGTGTTGTTCGGTAATACGAGCCAAAATGACAAGTATAAATAAAACATTATCACAAATCAGATTATTTGCTTTTTTGTTTGCTATATTTATCCATAGATCTGAACGGGGAATTGAACCTGTGTGTGGGGCTGTTGTGTTATCCACTCTACTAATCTCCATCATTTCAGTGCAAGTTTGAGCTAAAAATCCAATTTCAATATCAAACCAATACTAAAAATAACATTTTAATTTATCTTGAGTAATAGCTGGTTATAACATGCACACCTAAAAACAATACAACATAAGTACTGGGCAGAGCTAAAACCAGCCTCTTCTGTGTTCTCTGGGTTTAAATGGATCTTACGTGCCGCAGCAGAGCTCCACTGAGGTAAGCCTGTGACTGTGATCACTGAGCAGCTCCGACACCGGCACCCCCACCGACACGACTCGTACCGGATCTGGATACACCTAAAACACACAGGACAATATAACAGCACACCAGGGAAACAAAGCTGGCCATATAAAAATATTACATACATACACATACATACACACACCTCTCCTGTAAAAGTTTTTTGTTTTTCATTGGACAGTAACAAACACACACACACACACACACACACACACACACACACACACACACACACACACACAGAGCTTCAGTGGACGTACATATACCTACAAAATGGTAAAATTGCAATGTAAGTCAGTGTAACCAAATATTAACAAGTAATGCTGAGCCATTTATTTCGGTTCAGTGATCATGAAATGTAAACAGAATGTAAAGGACAAAACTGAAAAAGAGCAGAATATATATTCAACAAAATACCAAAATACTGTCAGTAAACTGCATATGTTCTGTACTTAAAATAAATAAATATATATATATATATATATATATATATATATATATATATAATGTAAATCAATGAAACCAGAAATGTTTCCAGGTTATTTTGGAGCATTTCTATTGTTCAACCTGAAATTTTCACCAGACATGAACAGCTGTCGAGTTCAAATTACATAGAAAAACAGAGGTGTGTTTTTTTTGGATGGTATTTAAAAACTATTTAACTTTTTAAGAACAACTTTCAAGTCCAAGTGTTTCAGTAATATGAGCTGCCCCTTGAACCAACATCCTTATGATCCACTGCTAACACCAGAGTTAACTGGTGCAGCTGTTGGTGGTGATGACTCATCTGTTAAACACAAGGTCTTCTCTTTGGTGGAAGATCTAATGAGTCAACATTGTAAACAGTTAAATACTTTTCTATTGTTCTGGGAACAGTAGGTCTCCACCTTCGCAACCACATCCTGAACAATGCGTCCTTGGAAACGTGCTCATCAGGTTTTTTTATGGTGGGAAAAAAAGTTTAATGTAATCTGATGTAAACATTGCTCAAGTTTAATCTGTGCACCACCAACTCCATCCAGCCCACGTACAGACACCAGGTTACAAAAACAGAATTTGTTGCTGTTGTGATGTCATACATACATCCACCAATTCACATTATGGCGGTTTAGCTCCGCCCAGTAACAGAGAAGGTATAAGGGTCACTCCTTTTAGAATGACAGGGCAGCCAATGAGCTCTCTAGTATTTAATTATATTGGTCTTAAAGGAACGGTAACAACAAAGACTGCTTTAGTACAAGGGTTACAACTACTTAGAATAAAGGTCGCGTACACTAGGTCCGGGCTATAGGGTGATGTAATCAGATATCGAGGATGACAGACGTGTCCCAATGTCAATATTTGACACGCAATAATGGTGCATGAAATCGAAAGGACGCATTAATATGAGGGTTTAATAGGATTTAATACAATTAAACCATAGAGTCTAATATAATTGCTCATTAATACCAAACCACACGCACCCCCTACAACGCAAACACACTCAAGACCTGGGACAGTTCAGAACACTGGGCTGAGCAGAATTACCTCATCTACTGTCCTCAATCCTGCAATCTGATTGGCTCTGGCTAAAGGAACCTCCTGCATGTGCACAGCATGGTTCTTCTGAATGATGTCCTGGACCGTCCTCTCCACCTCCTGCAGCTGGGGCACATTCAGGGAAGCCTAAAACACACATACACACAGGAGAGCATAATTAGAGATCTACATTTAATGATTACAGTTTTTGTTTAAAATAACAGAGTTTGCGTTTAATGACTATTTATTTAATTCGCTTTTTTAGTTTTAAATTAAGGGTCTAAATTAAATGATTGCAGTATTTGGGGATATAATGTTTGATTTACTTTATTTACTGTTAATTTAGTTACAAATATTATACTGATTCACCTGAGCTCGTTAAAAATGGTACTAAACCAGTTTAGACCATGTTTCATGACTTGTTTGCGCTAATAACTACATGTAGCCCTGCCGTGGCATATACTCTGCCCTCGATCGGTATTGGCTATTGGCCGATCGTTCTGAAAGGTGATCGGCGATCGGAATCGCCCTCAGAAACGCTGATGGGTCCATCTGTAGTATTTTGGTGACACCATGGAAAGTGCTGCAACCACGTTGGTAGGTAGACAATATAGTTTATACACATATGCAAACTATATACTGTATAACACAACACCGTCTGCATCCGTTTGCTAAAGCTAATGTGAGCGTAGCAATCAATTTTTTTTTTAAACATTCGAAGGCGACAGCTGGCATTCATTGTGTATTAATTTTATGATGACTGGACTAATAGGATTTTTTTTTTTTTACAAAAAAAAAAAAATATATATATATATATATATAGTAGCAACCCTCACTGCTTAATGGTTTTCCACATACTATTCATAAAAAAGTGAGGTAAAAATGCTAGAATTTCAGTTTTTCTATTATCCAATATAAAATCATTTGTTTGTATATAACACTTATAGAGTTGCTAGGTTGTTGCTAGGGTGTTGCTATGTGGTTGCCAGGCAGTTGCTAGGGTATCCCAGATGGTTGCTATGGTGTTGCTATGCGGTTGTTAAGGTGTTGACAGTTAGTTGCTAGGCTATCCCAGCCGGTTGCAAGATGTTGCTAAGTCTTTGCTAGGGTGTCCCAGGTGGTTGCTATGGTGTTGCTATGTGGCTAGGGCATTGCTAGGCAGTTGTTAGGGTGTCCCAGGTGGCTGCTATTGTGTTGCTAGGGTATCCCAGCTGGTTGCTAGTGTGTTGCTAGGCAATAACAGCCAAAGTGACAAGCATAAATAAAACATCACAAATCAGATTAATTCATATATTTATTTAATTAATTTATTTATTCATAGATCTGAATGGGGGATTGAACCTCTGCTCTAATACCACAGCTTCCACTGTGTCTTATTCACAGTTCTAACAAAGACATAATTTGAAAGTTTTTTGGGATGTCCCTGTCGGAAATGTGTCATCACACACGGAAGAACTTTGTAATGCGAGCTGTGCTACAGACCCCTTCCCCAGGTGGATGAGAACTTGGTGTCCGGAGACGCTAACTCACATACACACATATACATACACACACATCTGCACAGCTGTCGAATAGTTATAACAAATATATAAATATTACCGGTTTCCCCCTTTTAGGACACTGAGGCCCCTCTCCCTCCCTGAAGGTGGATCCGCCCAACCGGGACAAGAAGCCTCAGTTCCCTTTACCTCCCACTTGCCCTCGTCCCCTTCTATACAGGACATCAAGGTAGGTACATATGACCTCACACACGACTACTACAAGTTAGCTATTCTGGTTATTACAGTTACTCTCAGTGATGGGCGTACTCCTGCTGTCTTAGTATTGCCGTGTCCCAAACTGCTATTAGTGGATCAAACAGTATGTGAAATATAGCACAGCCATTAGAAATGCACTGATTAGTGTAGTAGTATAGAAGTGAGATGTGACATTAGATCAGACTGATGGTAGTTCTGTTGTTCTGCTCATTAGCTCATTGACCACTGACCATATCTTATTCACCAGCTACTTTTTCTACTAGTATGCTTGGCCTACGTCTACCTGCAGCAATGGTGAGGTAGATGAGCTCTGAGGAAGGTCACAGCTTGCCTACTAAATTGGTGAAGCAGTGCTCTTAATGACTTAATCGAATACTATGTTATCCGAAGACAGCAGCTGTGTAGTTAATAAACTGCTGGTCGTCCTTATGGAACAATTTAAATTAAAGCTGACTGAAGTTATCACCTTGGAGCTGAAGTCGAAGCGCAGGCGGTCCGCAGTGATGTGGGATCCTCTCTGAACCACACCTGATCCCAGCAGCTCCCGGAGGGCAAAGTTCAGCACGTGGGTGGCCGTATGTTTCACCATGCAGGCCAAACGCTGAGTCTGCAACATCAACATATATGCACAAAACAGATCCACAACTCTCTATACGTCACTGTCCACAATTCTCTATACGTCACTGTCCACAACTCTCTATACGTCACTCTCCACAATTCTCTATATGTCACTGTCCACAATTCTCTATACGTCACTGTCCACAACTCTCTATACGTCACTCTCCACAATTCTCTATACGTCACTGTCCACAATTCTCTATACGTCACTGTCCACAATTCTCTATACGTCACTCTCCACAATTCTCTATACGTCACTGTCCACAATTCTCTATACGTCACTGTCCACAACTCTCTATACGTCACTCTCCACAATTCTCTATACGTCACTGTCCACAATTCTCTATACGTCACTCTCCACAACTCTCTATACGTCACTCTCCACAATTCTCTATACGTCACTCTCCACAACTCTCTATACAATGTGGAGTTGGGGGGCGATGTTGCACAGAGAGCGAGTGGGGACGATGTTGCGTTGAGAAGGAGTGGGGACAATGTGGAGTTGGGGGGTGATGTTGCACAGAGAGGGAGTGGGGACGATGTTGCATTGAGAAGGAGTGGGGACAATGTGGAGTTGGGGGGGCGATGTTGCACAGAGAGCGAGTGGGGACAATGTTGCATTGAGAAGGAGTGGGGACAATGTGGAGTTGGGGGGCGATGTTGCACAGAGAGCGAGTGGGGACGATGTGGAGTTGGGGTGCGATGTTGCACAGAGAGCGAGTGGGGACGATGATGTTGCGTTGAGAAGGACTGGGGACAATGTGGAGTTGGGGTGCGATGTTGCACAGAGAGCGAGTGGGGGCGATGATGTTGCGTTGAGAAGGACTGGGGACAATGTGGAGTTGGGGGGCGATGTTGCACAGAGAGCGAGTGGGGACGATGTTGCATTGAGAAGGAGTGGGGACAATGTGAAGTTGGGGGGTGATGTTGCACAGAGAGGGAGTGGGGACGATGTTGCATTGAGAAGGAGTGGGGACAATGTGGAGTTGGGGGGCGATGTTGCACAGAGAGGGAGTGGGGACGATGTTGCATTGAGAAGGAGTGGGGACAATATGGAGTTGGGGGGCGATGTTGCACAGAGAGGGAGTGGGGACGATGTTGCGTTGAGAAGGAGTGGGGACAATGTGGAGTTGGGGGGTGATGTTGCACAGAGAGCGAGTGGGGCGATGTTGCATCAAGTCGGGGGGTAATTGTGCATAGAGAAGGAGTGGAGTGATATTGCGACGAGCAAGGGGAGTGATGTTGGGTCGAGTTGGGGGGGGTGGTGTTGGGTCGAGTGGGGGGGTGATGTTGGGTCGAGTGGGGGGGGTGATGTTGCACAGAAAGGGAGTGGAGTGATGTTGCATCGTTGGGTCGAGTGGGGGGGTGATGTTGGGTCGAGTGGGGGGGGTGATGTTGGGTCGAGTGGGGGGGTGATGTTGGGTCGAGTGGGGGGGGTGATGTTGGGTCGAGTGGGGGGGGTGATGTTGGGTCGAGTGTGGGGGGGTGATGTTGCACAGAAAGGGAGTGGAGTGATGTTGCATCGTTGGGACGAGTGGGTAGGGGGGTGATGTTGGGTCGAGTGGGTAGGGGGGTGATGTTGGGTCGAGTGGGGGGGTGATGTTGGGTCGAGTGGGGGGGTGATGTTGGGTCGAGCGGGGGGGGTGATGTTGGGTCGAGTGGGTAGGGGGGTGATGTTGGGTCGAGTGGGGGGGTGATGTTGGGTCGAGTAGGGGGGGTGATGTTGGGTCGAGTGGGTAGGGGGGTGATGTTGGGTCGAGTGGGGGGGGTGATGTTGGGTCGAGTGTGGGGGGGTAATGTTGGGTCGAGTGTGGGGGGGTGATGTTGCACAGAAAGGTAGTGGAGTGATGTTGCATCGTTGGGTCGAGTGGGGGGGTGATGTTGGGTCGAGTGGGGGGGTGATGTTGGGTCGAGTGTGGGGGGGTGATGTTGGGTCGAGTGTGGGGGGGTGATGTTGGGTCGAGTGTGGGGGGGTGATGTTGCACAGAAAGGGAGTGGAGTGATGTTGCATCGTTGGGTCGAGTGGGGGGGTGATCTTGGGTCGAGTGGGTAGGGGGGTGATGTTGGGTCGAGTGTGGGGGGGTGATGTTGCACAGAAAGGGAGTGGAGTGATGTTGCATCGTTGGGTCGAGTGGGGGGGTGATGTTGGGTCGAGTGTGGGGGGTGATCTTGGGTCGAGTGGGTAGGGGGGTGATGTTGGGTCGAGTGGGGGGGTGATGTTGGGTCGAATAGGGGGGGTGATCTTGGGTCGAGTGGGTAGGGGGGTGATGTTGGGTCGAGTGGGGGGGGTGATCTTGGGTCGAGTAGGGGGGGTGATCTTGGGTCGAGTGGGTAGGGGGGTGATGTTGGGTCGAGTGGGGGGGTGATGTTGGGTCGAGTAGGGGGGGTGATGTTGGGTCGAGTGGGTGATGTTGGGTCGAGTGGGTAGGGGGGTGATGTTGGGTCGAGTGGGTAGGGGGGTGATGTTGGGTCGAGTGGGTAGGGGGGTGATGTTGGGTCGAGTGGGTAGGGGGGTGATGTTGGGTCGAGTGGGGGGGGTGATGTTGGGTCGAGTGGGGGGGTGATGTTGGGTCGAGTGGGTAGGGGGGTGATGTTGGGTCGAGTGGGTAGGGGGGTGATGTTGGGTCGAGTGGGTAGGGGGGTGATGTTGGGTCGAGTGGGGGGGGGGTGATGTTGGGTCGAGTGGGGGGGGTGATGTTGGGTCAAGTGGGGGGGTGATGTTGGGTCGAGTGGGGGGGTGATGTTGGGTCGAGTGGGGGGGTGATGTTGGGTCGAGTGGGTAGGGGGGTGATGTTGGGTCGAGTGGGGGGGGGTGATGTTGCACAGAAAGGGAGTGGAGTGATGTTGCATCGTTGGGTCGAGTGGGGGGGTGATGTTGGGTCGAGTGTGGGGGGTGATCTTGGGTCGAGTGGGTAGGGGGGTGATGTTGGGTCGAGTGGGGGGGGGTGATGTTGGGTCGAGTAGGGGGGGTGATGTTGGGTCGAGTGGGTAGGGGGGTGATGTTGGGTCGAGTGTGGGGGGGTGATGTTGGGTCGAGTGGGTAGGGGGGTGATGTTGGGTCGAGTGGGGGGGTGATGTTGGGTCGAGTAGGGGGGGTGATGTTGGGTCGAGTGGGTGATGTTGGGTCCAGTGGGGGGGTGATGTTGGGTCGAGTGGGTAGGGGGGTGATGTTGGGTCGAGTGGGTAGGGGGGTGATGTTGGGTCGAGTGGGGGGGGTGATGTTGGGTCGAGTGGGGGGGGTGATGTTGGGTCGAGTGGGTAGGGGGGTGATGTTGGGTCGAGTGGGGGGGGTGATGTTGGGTCGAGTGGGGGGGGTGATGTTGGGTCGAGTGGGTAGGGGGGTGATGTTGGGTCGAGTGGGGGGGGGTGATGTTGGGTCGAGTGGGTAGGGGGGTGATGTTGGGTCGAGTGGGTAGGGGGGTGATGTTGGGTCGAGTGGGTAGGGGGGTGCTGTTGGGTCGAGTGTGGGGGGGTGATGTTGGGTCGAGTGGGGGAGGGGTGATGTTGGGTCGAGTGGGTAGGGGGGTGATGTTGGGTCGAGTGGGTAGGGGGGTGCTGTTGGGTCGAGTGTGGGGGGGTGATGCTGCATAGAGAGGTAGAGTGGTAGGAATGGAGCTCCTCTGAGTGAGCAGCAGGTCAGTAACTGCTTTGTGGCAGGACAGAGAACCCAAACATGCTCCAGCTCGTTCAGAGTGATGGATGTACCAGAAACAGTGTGTGGGCTGTGATAACTGGACGTGTACCTCGTCCACATGAAGCTGTATTTGGTCTCCAGTTCTCAGAGTGTCTGCTGCTGTGATCTCATGCACCACGTAACCACCAGCCAGACGCGCACACTCTACAGGGAACAGCACGTCCTGGAAAACACACACACGTTCCACTGAAGTGTTCTGTTCTATCCCAGGAACACACAAACTGAAGAGATGGCGACCATGGTGGTCCCTCACTTTGCTGAGCTGGACATCATTCTTTCCAGCTTACATTATTATTATAATTATACAATCTGTCGAACGCAAGGACAGTCTATTTGAGTAATGTTCATTTAAGCTATTGCGCATGTGCTGGGTTTAGACAATTCTCATATTGTAATGTTGTTTCTCACTGAATGATGAGGATATCCGAGCAATCAACCAATCACACTTCGATTTATAACCGGGACTAATTCTCTGAGACAGAACGTCTGTCCAGGCCTTCTGGAAGGTCACTAACTGTGAAAGGAAGCCAAACCAAGTTTCTGTGAGATGAATACAAGGTCAACTGTATTATTATTATTATTATTATTGCTACTACTACACACACCTCAGTGTACGTCTACTCATTTATTATTTTATCAGCTCCACTTACCATATAGGAACAATTACATATTGTAGTCCCTCTGTTTCTTTGCATATAGAGAGTCTAAGGGGGGCTAACAATGTATGCAGAGAAGCAGAAGGACTACAAATTGCACCTATGCGTCTGATGAAATGGACCATGAGTGTAGATACTTAATAAAGTGGACAGTATGTGTTAATATCTATTACACGCCACAAACAGAACATAGAAAGTCTTGTACAAGCTTCGTATGGTAATATTTAAAACGGTAAATAATGCACTAACCCACGTCCCATAGAGGCGCTAGCAGAGCTTAGTATTATTAGTTAATTATTATTATTAGTATGTCTAGTATTATTGAAGAGGCCACCGCTGAAAAGTGTTAGCTCTTACAGTTCACTCCTGTCGTCCTGTCCAAATGGTGTTTCAGTAACACCCAATAACCAGCTAACAAAAGATACCTAATCAGTGAAGGAACAAGCCTTGTGGTTAGATCCGGTGACATCCGGTTAGATCCCCCAATCCAGCAGGACACGACTGAAGTGCCATTGAGCAAGACACCTTTTAACTTATTATTATTGTATTCTATCATAAAATCTAGTAAAGGCTGGGAGGGAATGTAAAATGTTTAAAACAGTAAAAAAACCACAATACTTGAGATATATATATATATACTATACTGCCAAAAGTATTCGCTCGTCTGTCTTCACACGCATATGAACTTCGTATATTCGTGTTCTATAGGGTTTACTATGATGTCGACCCAACCTTCGCAGCTATAACAGCTTCAACTCTTCTGAGAAGTCTCTCCACACAGTTTAGGAGAGTGTTTATGGGAACGTTTGTGAGGTCAGACACTGATGTTGGACGAGAAGGTCTGGCTCACAGTCTCCGCTCTAATTCATCCCAAAGGTGTTCTAACAGGTTGAAGTCTGGACTCTGTGCAGGCCAGTCAAGTTCTTCCACACCAAACTCGCTCCTCCATGTCTTTATCTAAGAGAAGCATAATTTGTCACTTTACACCACGGCATCAGACGCTTTGCATTGTTCTTGGTGATGTAAGGCTTGGATGCAGCTGCTCAGCCATGAAAACCCATTCCATGAAGCTCTCTGTGCTCTGTTCTTGAGCTGATCTGAAGACCACATGAAGTTTGGAGGTCTGTAGTGATGGACTCTGTAGAAAGTTGGTGACCTCTGTGCTCTATGCTCCTCAGCATCCGCTGACCCGCTCTGTCATTGTACGTGTTCTACCACTTGGTGTCTGAGTTGCTGTCGTTCCCAATCACTTCCACTTTGTTAGAACACCACTGACAGTCCACTGTGGAATATTTAGTAGTGAGAAATTTTCACGACTGGACTTGTTACACAGGTGGCATCCTATCACGGTACCAGGCTGGAGTTCACTGAGCTCCTGAGAGAGATCCATTCTTTCACTAATGTGTGTAGAAGCAGTCTGCATGACTAGGTGCTGGTTTTATAAACCTGTGCCCATGAAAGTGATTGAAACACCTGAATTCAATGCTTATGAGGTTGTGTTATGGGTTTCCTTCTCACTAGTAGTTGTAGCCTTACCAGTCATGGACTTAACAATTCACTTTATACATTTTAAAATTCAACGCTTAAGTGAAACGAGATGTACGAGTCCATGGAAAAGTGTTTCACTGGGGACAACATCAAATAACAAACAACTCAAAACAAGCTCATAATGTCCTCTAAACATTCCAAACACCACAATCATCTACATTAATAGAACACATGCACACTCAGGAGTGGCCTCAGTGTTTGAGTGTCACCTGAAGTCCGTCCTTGGTGAAGTAGCCCTGGTCGTGAGTCTGGCCGCCCTGTTCAGCGTAGAAGCAGGTTCGGTCCAGCACCATTCCACAGCGCTGACCCTCAGACACCTCGGACACCAGAGACTGATTACAGTACAGCGCCAGCACTGACGCTCTACATAGAGAGAATGCTGAAAGAGATGAAATTAGAATGAGGGATGAATAAACGTGTGTTTGGGGACATGAGATTTGGAGGCTGTAGGATAAGCAAAAGTATGACACTTGTCTGGGCTTGAAAATGAATGGGACTCTATGGAAGGAACGAGGGAGGAATAAACGACAAATGAAGGAGTGTGGGTCAGTATGTCTGTGGATTAGTGTTTGGAGTATCAATGCATCCCTAGTTTTGATTGAATTGTAGGAGGGTTTACATTATATATACACTCAAGTAGAGCTGGGCGATAAAACGATAACGATAATGATCGCGAAATAAAGTTTCCTCGATAGAGCTATAAGACAAAGTCGATAGAATTAAGTTCCGTCCATGTTTTGAGAGACAGCCAATGAGAATGAGAATAAAGCTGCCACCAAACCAATCAGGTGGCTGGACTAATATATATATATATATATATATATATATATATATATATATATATATATATATATATATATATATATATATATATATATATATATATATAAAAATGTATTCGAGATACACTTGGGTAATGTTCTATAGTACATTTTTCTATCTTC
This sequence comes from Megaleporinus macrocephalus, assembly GCA_021613375.1. Lineage (NCBI taxonomy): Eukaryota > Metazoa > Chordata > Actinopteri > Characiformes > Anostomidae > Megaleporinus > Megaleporinus macrocephalus. The sequence continues at coordinate 9,566,478 of CM038728.1, forward strand.
TGATATAAAATAAATCAGAGGATAACAACATTTTTTCATTTTGATATCTTCACTTCTCACTTAAATATATCGTGATATATATCGATATCAACTGATATGAAACAAATTATTGTGATAAGATTTTTTCCCCATATCGCCCAGCTCTACACTAAAGTGTGGATTAAGGTTCTCTATTATGTACAGGATTGTTTAAATATCGCTGCTAACATTTAAAAACCATCGACAAAAATGATAGCAATATGTTAATAAGTCCTGGTCAACTTCACAGCCTTCAAATACTGAAAAACTGTCCAGAATAAAGACTTCATACTTTCATACATTCCTGTTGTATATAGATAAACACATAAGGTTCTGAACAGTAGTGTTTTTATATTGCCATTAAAACTGTATATTAGAAATTCTGAAATAAATTCTCTATTAGAGCTAGGGGTGTAAGAGAATATCGATAATATTGAATATCAGGATATTATGTTTGGTGATACTGTATCGATTCTCAAAAACACAGTATCTATACACAGATTCCTGGCAGACAGTGAAACACTATGTTGTGCTTGAACCTCTGACCACTAGATGGCAGCATTGTAATTCATTTTCAGTTCCACTCCAACATTAACAAGCAGCACAAGGGCGCAATGCTATTGTAAGTATTTACAAACCTGTTCATACAGTGCTGTGTTTTAATAGTAGGATTTGAAAAATCACAGTATATCGTGATATATTGAATCATGATCACTGTATCACGGTACATATCGTATCGCCAGGTTGTTGCCAATACACAGCCCTGATTAGAGCCTCGACTCTTCTGTCAGAAATGATTTGTTAGAAAGTAAAAGATCTCCTGGGTACCGTATGTGCCGTCATGCTGCAGGCGGTAGCTGTATTTCGGTGAGTCTTCGGTGTGAGGAACCCCTCTGCTCTTAAGCTCTGCCAGACTCTGCAGGTCCACCATGTGAAGCCCTCTCTCTTCAGCGACCCCCTCAGATTGCATGTGCATCTACAGCACAATCAGACTTCATTAAGCATCCGCTCCACAGATCACACACTGTTAACCTGTGATTAGTTTCTGGGTAAAGAGTAATGATTGCTTAAAAACTAAAGTTTTATTGAATTACTTAAAAAGATTTAGTATGTTCTACTATTTTGAAACAATAACTGAGGACGCTAGTATTTTTAAGTTGATTATAGCTTGGACCACACCCCTGTAGCACCTTGCCAGATTCTCATTGGTCAGTTCAATCAAGACTAGTTTGAGTTGTTTAGTGGAGCTTGTAAAGGTTTTAAAGTCTTTTTCTATTTTCACTGTGAGATTTGGTGTTTTCTGTGTTTAACTTCTTTTCCTCAGACAGAAACTCTGTAGTGCTGGGATTTCTCTACAGTGGACATTTTCTCCATTGTTTTCTTTTCTTGAAGGACTACAGAGGACGACAATTAATTAACTTTTTCACATTCTGGAACTTGGTAAGTTGTTTTCCGTTGTTTTCCATTGTTCAGAAAATGTCATTTACTGTGTTTTTATCATTTCAATGTGTAAACTGCATTTAAGAATTATTGTAAGATAAACAGTTTTCTAACTAGACCAATCAAAACCAGTCATCGTCTCTACTGAACCCTTCAAGGGTCAGGATCATCCTAGATGATCCCAGTGATGAAATTTGAAATAAAATCAAACTACATTTAACTGTTGTTTGTGTTCTTTTGATGTAGGAAAACATCTGCTTTTTATGGAGACTAGTTTTTAATTCTGATTACAGGAAACTCAATGTTGAGTTGTATTAAATGGTCAGTAGGGTTGATTTTACTAAATATTTTAAGTACAAACTATTTAGATTTTATTGTACTCAACTCAAATGATTACTTCCAGTCTATTTGACATTTAAGTTGATTTTACGCAAACCATTTGATTTTTTCTAGTTTTCATTAATTCAATATTTTAAGGCAATCACTCAAACTACAAAGTACAATCAACTTATCTGGGTTTACAGTGCAGCACCTTCACACTGATGGAGCGTCGTCAGCGCTAGTCTTAACGACGAAGGTATTGAACTACAGCACCTTTTCATGTTGGGCTGCGAGCTGCTCCACTCCATGCTTGTCCACAGCCATGTTGCGCTCCTCCAGCATCAGGTCTATGAGGTCCAGCGGGAAACCCAGGTTCCGGTGTAGGGACCAGGCCACAGCAGCTGAGGAACGAAGACCAACGGCAAAGCTTAAAACCTACACAGAGGCTTGACTTAAGGGAATTAGGCTTTGGATGTCTAAGGATCTTTGGATGGGATTTCTAGGAATTTAAAGGGATTTGAAGATGAGGACTATGGGGATTTCAATAGACACTTTAAAGGACTGTTGTAGGAGAACATTGGGTTTTATGGACTACACCAAGTTACACTGGGACTTCACTGACAAATCCTAATTTCAGTTTTATTGACTTATAATAATAACAATCATTTTTGTATCACTGCCCTTCTAACACAAACATGGCTCAGAATTAACCCTTATGTGTTCAATATGGCGTTTGATAGGAACTGTTGAGATTTGTAGTCAGGAACATACTTACAAACACTGTTTTTGTTCATGAAGTAAATAAATAAGAACTAAAATAACGATTTAAGATCAAGTGCAAGATTTTTTATGAATACTTGGAACATTCAATAATGAAATAAACTGATTTCAACAGATTTATTAAAGAGATACTCAGTAGTACCTACAATAACATTAATACGGGTCAAGTTTGAACCATGGGTTTACTTAAAATACTATTAAAACTGTGATTAAATAATGAAATATTAAAGAATGAAACATGCAGCTGGTTAGGATACTGACTAGAAGCTCAATATAATCAGAAAAACATATGGTTTTGTATTGTGACATACTTTATCAAAATTCATTTTTAATATATTCTCGTTGTCCAATGAAAAACATCAAACATCAATCAATCAATTAAACAAAGCAGCTGCCGTTCACATTGTGGGCAAATTTCATGATGAATGGACCAATAGAAATGCTCCAAAATAGCATTTCTATTTGTTTTTTTGTTTTTTCAAACCATCATGAACAGAGCAAACTGACAGCAGATAATAAATTAGTGTGTGGGTCTCTTGCCTGGAAACTTGACCTCGTCTCTGTCCATCCTACTGAGTGTCCTGTCAATCACCCTCCTGCCCTGCGTGAGGGAGGAGAGGAACTGGGCCTCGTTTACGTTAATTATCTCCATGATCTTAATATGAGAGAGAGAGAGAGAGAGAGAGAGAGAGAGAGAGAGAGACTATAGTACCACAATCTCAGCACTGCAGTAACACTGACATGGTGGTGGTTGTGTGTTAGTGTATGCTGGACATAGCAGTGCTGCTGCTGGACTGAGAAATAGTCCAGCCAACAGTGTCCTGTGAGCAGCGTCCTGTGAAGGACTAGAAGATGACCAACACAAACTGAGATGAGCTACTGTCTCTGACTTTACATCTACAAGGTGGACCAGCAAGTAGTAGGAGTGTCTAATAGAGTGGACAGTGAGTGGACACAGTGTTTAAACACGCCAGCAGCAGCAGCACCACCACCACGTCAGGGTCACTGCAGTGCTGGGAACGACCCACCACCCAAATAGCACCTGCTCTGTAGAGGTCCTGATCACTGAGAAACAGGGTAATAAAGTATACAGAGAATCAGATGAACTACAGTCTGTAGGTGGAGGTCCTGTATGGTCAGTGGAGCTGATACAGTGGACGATGAGGGTTGATATAAATAATTGTACTTAAAGATGTGGTCAGTCAGTTTATTCTTCTCGCATACTCACCCTGCCGGTCTCCGCGTGCAGTTCAGGATAAGCGTCACCCTGTGTGATAGACGAGACAGCGGACATCACATTCATGTTTCCAGGGTTAGAGAATTATATTTAAACTAGGGCTGGGCGATAAAACGATAACGATAATTATCACGAGATAACGCTTCCTCGATATAACTATAACAGACCTGCCAACCTTGGTAGGTTTGCTGATCAATATTGATTGAGTTCACATGCTCGCTCATCACAACTTATAACTAAGCACATAGTACCCACTTACTTCACCACCAGATCTAGCTATTCAACATACAAGTAGACTATGAAGAAAACAAGAACTATTTTAATGAAAAAGATATATATTTTAGTTTTCTGTGCTTTAAATACACTTCAAATTTTAGAACATGTTGCAATGTTTTTTTACCAACAGTTTGTGATTAATATTAAATTTTACTATTGCCTGAATAAACCTTGGACTAATATCTGTTACTATTATGAACATTTAATGCCATTTAATGTGTTAAATTACAATTCTCACTAAAATACACTTGAACATGGTGGTGATATTGAATGCCATTTACTTAAAAACTGAACAAAAAAATTGCTATTTTGTAAAGCTGTGAATTGTACTTTAAAATAAGTAAGAAAATATCGAATATCGGGATATTATGTTTCGCAATACTTTATCGATTCTCAAAAACCCAGTACGGATACACAGATTCCTGGCAGACAGTGACTAACTGACCACTAGATGGCAGCATTGTAATTCATTTTCAGTTCCACTCCAACATTAACAAGCAGCACAAGGGCGCAATGCTATTGTAAGTATTTGCAAACCTGTTCATACAGTGGTGTGTTTTAATAGTACGATTTGAAAAATAACAATATATCACTTTGCTTGCAATATATCGTGATATATTAAATCGTGATCGCTGTATCACAATATGTATTGTATCGCCAGGTTGTTGCCAATACAGGGCCCTAGGTCTCATGTGCAATAACTCTTACCAACGTGTATAGTAGCCACAGTAGTGATTCACATGATGATAAACATCCACGCAGGACTCCTTTCTGTGCTCACAAGTTTCACATTTACACTCACGGGAGGGATATTTACACACGCAAACTGTTAAAACTTGCAAGTTTATATTTTATACACTGACAATTCACAATTCCCACACTCAGCCAGTTACCTCTGAAACTGTGTTTAGCACCGCCCTCCCTTTAAAACCAATCAAAGTATGAAGATGGACTAAGAGGGAAGAAAACCAAATTCTTTACTTTCGTTTTGACGGCCCCCCGGCTCTCCGCTTGTAGCCTGTTTGAAGAGTTTAAAACTAGCGCTATGATTGGTCAAAGTCTTCTTTTCCCGACAGGTTGCCGCCCAATGCGGTTACACCCATAGACGAGTCGCCTAGTGTGCAAATACACAGACAGTTGATCTTAAAGCCATCAATGACTTTTCTCGTATTTTGAAGTGAAAAATCGTAGCAGCGTAGTTATATATATATGCTATAAGACGTAGTCGATAGAAAGTCAATAGAGATAAGTTCCGTCCATGTTTAGTGAGACAACAAGAACAATGAGAATGAGAATAGCGCCGCCCCAGACCAATCAAGTGGTTGAACTAGCGTTCCAGCCGTAGCGTAGGCGTAGCAGCAGCTCAACCCACGTGCTAGTAATTTGGTTACTGCAGGCGTCACAGTCAAGCAGAGAGAATAAAATTAGAGAAAATGACGACAGAAAGTGTTAACTACTATTAAACCTCTGACCACTAGATGGCAGTGTTGTAATCCATTTTCAGCTCCACTCCAACATTAACAAGCAGCACAAGGGCGCAATGCTATTGTAAGCATCGACAAACCTGTTCATATAGTGGTGTGTTTTAATAGTAGGATTAGAAAAATCTCTGTATATTACTTTGCTTGCAGTATCGCAATATATCGCGATATATTGAATCGTGACCACTGTATCATCATACGTATTGTATCGGCAGGTTCTTGCCAATACAAAGCCCTATTTTCCAGTAATACATTAACACCGTGAGGTCAAGTAAACACAAACCTGTAATTAATCCAGTAAAAAAGGAACAGAATACATGAACTTAAAGCCGTTTGAAACCCCTTCCCTGCCTGAAATCTGACCTGGTGGTCTAAGGATGCCTTAAAAGCAGAGTTTTTAATCGGCTGTGGTTAGTAGCTGCGTTCCTAGAACATCATTAGGTACAATATGTGCTACTGAACACAGGATACAACCCAATGTAGAACAGTTTACTAACGTTGTACGTATGGAAAAAGTATATCAATAAATGAACAACACTTTCATTAAAGTGGTGGTAACCAGATTACCCATCGCCGTTAGGCCTACAGCCAAAAGCCAACAGTGGCAGCAATGAACAGGACTGAATGAGTGACTCCTCTCACCAGTATATCGGCCACAGTGGGCACCAGGCTGGCCAGCGTGCCCTCTGGAGCCTGCAACACCTCTGTGGAGAAGCGCACAGAGCGGCGGAGTATGCGTCGCAAGACCAGCCTATAAACACACAAACACATGGGTTACACAGGTGCAGACAGGGGTGGTGGCCAGGGGTGGCCTGGGCCACCTTCTTCTGAAGTGTAGCCACCCCTCTGGCCTTTCAAAAATGAGTAATCATTAACATTTACCATCTTTTAGAAACATCTATCATTTATCAGGTTAGATTTAAACAGCAGTGAATCTAGTGACTGCTATAGATACAGTAGATCAGCTATTATGTTATATACAGCACTGTACAAACGTTTTTGTCCAGACAGGAAGCTTTTATTTAGTCAGCAAAACACTTTATTTTGAATATTAAACAGTATTAATAGAGTAAGTAGTGATTTTCCATATGTCAGGGTATTTATTTAACCCTTTCCAAGCTTCCAAAACAGTATTATTTACAGTTCTCATCTAATACCTGCTTTGACTGCTCAGTACTTCATTAAGCTAAATCAAGATTTGCTGCTGAAGGAACTGAATACGTTCATACAAGGTCTGGGGCGTCCAGGAGAAACCTGGAACTACACTTCTTCAAACTGGAGCTCAAGATATGATCTACTTCTCTCACAATAACATATTCATGTTACTGTGTATTGTATGTATGATTAGATACATCTGTTCTAATCAGATCTGATGGTGGAAATACACTTATTGATAAAATAAAGGCTTTTAAACTATTAGCTTAGGCGTCTCAGACTTGAACTACATGCATACTGTTGATCTCATACACTTGTCTTCAGGGTCAACATGACCTTGGTTTGGTGTCCACTGCAAATGTTTATATCTGTCTAGTCCATATGCCTTCCATTAAAGAAAGGTTATAAAAGTATAAATAGTATAAAAAATATTTTTTAAAAGGTTAAGGTATATGCCTAGGGCGTAAGATTTGGTCTTAACATTGGAAGGGATCCTTTTTTCAGCCTACTTTAAAATGCCGCAATAGCAACATTCGACCAGTAGGTTTTTGAGCAATATTTGACCAATCCGCAAAATCAAGACGTGTTGCCTGGATACGGACGACCAGACATCACATCAAATTACACAATACTGCCAAAAGTATTTACTCACCCATCCAAATAATTGAATTCAGGTGTTCCAATCACTTTCATGGCCACAGGTCTATAAAACCAAGCACCTAGTCATACAGACTGCTTCTACACACATTAGTAAAGAATGGGTCTCTCTCAGGAGCTCAATGAACTTCAGCGTGGTATCGTGATAGGACGCCACCTGTGAAGTCCAGTGGTGAAGTTTCCTCACTACTAAATATTCCACAGTGGACTGTCAGTGGTGTTCTAACAAAGTGGAAGTGATTGGGAACGACAGCAGCTCAGCCACCAAGTGGTAGAACACGTACAATGACAGAGCAGGTCAGCGGATGCTGAGGAGCATAGAGCACAGAGGTCACCAACTTTCTACAGAGTCCATCACTACAGACCTCCAAACTTCATGTGGTCTTCAGATCAGCTCAAGAACAGAGCATAGAGAACTTCACGGAATGGGTCTCCATGGCCGATCAGCTGCATCCAAGCCTTACATCACCAAGAGCAGTGGTGTAAAGCACGCCGCCACTGGACTCTAGAGCAGTGGAGACGTGTCCTCTGGAGTGATCAATCATGCTTCTCCATCTGGCAATCCAATGGACGAGTCTGGGTTTAGTGGTTGCCAGGAGAACGGTACTTGTCTGACTGCATTGTGCCGAGTGTTAAGTTTGGTGGAGGGGGGATTATGGTGTGGGGTTGTTTTTCAGGAGGTGAGCTCTGCCACTTAGTTCCAGTAAAAGGAACTCTTAATGCTTGGACAGTTTCATGCTCCCAACTTTGTGAGGACAGTTTGGGGACGGCCCCTTCCTGTTCCAACATGACTGCCCACCAGTGCACAAAGCAGCTCCATAAAGACATGGAGGAGTGAGTTTGGTGTGGAAGAACTTGACCGGCCTGCACAGAGTCCTGACCTCAACCTGATAGAACACCTTTGGGATGAATTAGAGCGGAGACTGTGAGTTAGATCTTCTCGTCTAACATCAGTGTCTGACCTCACTAATGTTCTTCTGGAAGAACGGTCCAACATTCCCATAAACACTCTCCTAAACCGTGTGGAGAGCCTTCCCAGAAGAGATGAAGCTGTTATAGTTGCAAAGGTTGGGCCGACATCATATTAAACCCTATATGGATTAAGAATGGGACGTCCCTCAAGTTCATTCATGTGTGAAGAGGACATGTCCCCCGTCCCCTGTCCATATGGCCTAGGCCCCCCAAATACTCACTCTGCTCCGGTCATCCCAGGATACACTCCATCAGCGATACACACAGACAGCGTGCGGATGTGATCTGCCACCACGCGGTACGCCATGTCCACTTGGCCTTCATCAGCCGGCCCTGTCCGGCCCCGGTACGCAGGAGCTTTGCTGCACTGAATACATGGACACAGACGGACATCACTAAAGATTAAAATTATATAATGATCAAATTTAAAAATATAATCTTCAACATAATGATCAAAATTAAAAGTTACATTTTACATTTTAAAGTATACACTTTTCTGTTCTAATATATTTTGCATATCTTTAACCCTACAATGCTGACAATCTCACTGTGATGACGTTTGTCTAGGACAGGGGTGTTTAATTAGAGTCAGTAAGGTCCTGTTAGAGGAGATGTCCTTAGGTCAAGGTCCGGACCATCATCATTTCTAACTTGTGTTCTGATTCAGTGGTGTATCCTGTTTACTGAAGTAGTCTAGTATCAGCATCTTATACCATCAACTACTGAAACACCAACACACCACACATACCGTTCAGTATATTTCAGTATATTTACTGTTTAAATGCTGAACTGAATTCATTATTTATAAACTTCTTAAAAAAAGTTTTTATTCACTTCAATAAAAACGAGCTACATAAAAAAAACTGAACACTCTTGAAAAAAATAGAATCTACTCTCCGACTGGCTCTAACTCTCCGACTGGCTCTACTCTCCGACTGGCTCTAACTCTCCGACTGGCTCTAACTCTCCGACTGGCTCTAACTCTCCGACTGGCTCTAACTCTCCGACTCGCTCTACTCTCCGACTGGCTCTAACTCTCCGACTGGCTCTAACTCTCCGACTCGCTCCACTCTCCGACTGGCTCCACTCTCCGACTGGCTCACAATGAGACTTTTCAAGAGACACTACTGAAAGAAACATGTTACACGTGTTAATAATCTATAAATAATCTATAAGATCAGATAAACAGGTAAACAGGTGCTGTCCTGCTGCTGTGTTGATGAAGCTCTACGGGATGTTTGAGCTTCAAGGTCTTGTGTATAGCAGCTGTACTGTTGTGATCATCTCCACTGTGCAAAGCTGGTAGGCGCGGCCATCTTTCATAATTGACGGCCCAGCCCTACCTGACATATGGTCATATATCATAGATCTAGTTTTCAAACGTTACTGTTTATTTAGTTCTTGACTTACTTTGATCATAAATAATATTTATTGACAGCTTTTTTTTCTTTTTTTTTTACTCAAAAAAAACTCAAAAAGCGAACTCCAGACACCCCACATGCCAGTCGATTACATACATAGGTACTAGGGCTGCGTATCGGCAAGAAACTGGCGATACAATATGTATCATGATACAGTGGTCACAATTTAATATATCGTGATTTATTGCGATACTGCAAGCAAAGTGATATATTGCATATTTTTCAAATCCTACTATTAAAACACACCACTGTATGAACAGGTTTATCAGTACTTACAATAGTATTGCGCCCTTGTGCTGCTTGTTAATGTTGGAGTGGAGCTGAAAATGAATTACAATGCTGCCATCTAGTGGTCAGAGGTTTAAACACAACAAAAACATAGTATCTCGATATTCAATATTTTTGATATTTTCTTAAAACCCCTAATAGGTACTGGAACAACTGCAAAGAGAGTGAGCGCCCGAGTCACCTGGTGGATAGCGGACAGCAGTGGAGTGAACAGGTCAGTGTCGTAGTTGGAGCGTCGGCCCTGCAGGACAGTGAGCAGCCTCTCCAGCCCCATCCCCGTGTCCACGCTGCACTGAGGCAGGGCACGCAGCCCTCCGTCACCCTCCCTGCACACACATAAACACTGGTACTCAGTTTCAGTTTCACACACAGCAGCTTATAGATCGACTGAACAACAAGAACTATATTTTCATGCATATTAGATATAGTTCAATTCGATGCATCAATTTATTTATATTTCATGACAGCACACGCGGGTCACCGGGGCGGGTCTAGAATGGACTTGAGGCAAAGGGTGGCAACCTGTGATGTCATGTTCAAAGTCGTTCAGCTCTCCCATTCAATTGCTGCCGTTTGTTCAGATAGATAGATAGATAGATAGATAGATAGATAGATAGATAGATAGATAGATAGATAGATAGATAGATAGATAGATAGATAGATAGATAGATAGATAGATAGATAGATAGAGACACAGACAGATGGGTGAATAGATAGATAGATAGATAGATAGATAGATAGATAGATAGATAGATAGAGACACAGACAGATGGGTGAATAGATAGATAGATAGATAGATAGATAGATAGATAGATAGATAGATAGATAGATAGATAGATAGATAGATAGATAGATAGATAGATAGAGACACAGACAGATGGGTGAATAGATAGATAGATAGATAGATAGATAGATAGATAGATAGATAGATAGATAGATAGATAGATAGATAGATAGAGACACAGACAGATGGGTGAATAGATAGATAGATAGATAGATAGATAGATAGATAGATAGATAGATAGATAGATAGAGACACAGACAGATGGGTGAATAGATAGATAGATAGATAGATAGATAGATAGATAGATAGATAGATAGATAGATAGATAGATAGATAGATAGATAGAGACACAGACAGATGGGTGAATAGATAGATAGATAGATAGATAGATAGATAGATAGATAGATAGATAGATAGATAGATAGATAGATACAGAAAGATGGGTGAATAGATAGATAGATAGATAGATAGATAGACACAGACAGATGGGTGAATAGATAGATAGATAGATAGATAGATAGATAGATAGATAGATAGATAGATAGATACAGACAGATGGGTAAATAGATAGATAGATAGATAGATAGACACAGACAGATGGGTGAATAGATAGATAGATAGATAGATAGATAGATAGATAGATAGATAGATAGATAGATAGATAGATAGATAGATAGATAGACACAGACAGATGGGTGAATAGGTGAATAGATAGATAGATAGATAGATAGATAGATAGATAGATAGATAGATAGATAGATAGATAGACACAGACAGATGGGTAAATAGATAGATAGATAGATAGACACAGACAGATGGGTGAATAGATAGATAGATAGATAGATAGATAGATAGATAGATAGATAGATAGATAGATAGATAGATAGATAGACACAGACAGATGGGTGAATAGATAGATAGATAGATAGACACAGACAGATGGGTGAATAGATAGATAGATAGATAGATAGATAGATAGATAGACACAGACAGATGGGTGAATAGATAGATAGATAGATAGATAGATAGATAGACACAGACAGATGGGTGAATAGATAGATAGATAGATAGATAGATAGATAGATAGATAGATAGATAGAAAGATAGATAGATAGATAGACACAGACAGATGGGTGAATAGATAGATAGATAGATAGATAGATAGATAGATAGATAGATAGATAGATAGATAGACACAGACAGATGGGTGAATAGATAGATAGATAGATAGATAGATAGATAGATAGATAGATAGATAGATAGATAGATAGATAGATAGATAGATGGGTGAATAGGTGAATAGATAGATAGATAGATAGATAGATAGATAGATAGATAGATAGATAGATAGACACAGACAGATGGGTGAATAGGTGAATAGATAGATAGATAGATAGATAGATAGATAGATAGATAGATAGATAGACACAGACAGATGGGTGAATAGGTGAATAGATAGATAGATAGATAGATAGACACAGACAGATGGGTAAATAGATAGATAGATAGACACAGACAGATGGGTGAATAGATAGATAGATAGATAGATAGATAGATAGATAGATAGATAGATAGATAGATAGATAGACACAGACAGATGGGTGAATAGATAGATAGATAGATAGATAGATAGATAGATAGATAGATAGATAGATAGATAGATAGATAGATAGATAGATAGATAGATAGATAGATAGACACAGACAGATGGGTGAATAGATAGATAGATAGATAGATAGATAGATAGATAGATAGATAGACAGACAGATGGGTGGATAGATAGATAGATAGATAGATATATAGATAGATAGATAGACACAGAAAGATGGGTGAATAGATAGATAGATAGATAGATAGATAGACACAGACAGATGGGTGAATAGATAGATAGATAGACACAGACAGATGGGCGAATAGATAGATAGATAGATAGATAGATAGATAGATAGATAGATAGATAGATAGATAGATAGATAGATAGATAGATAGATAGATGGGTGAATAGATAGATAGATAGATAGATAGATAGATAGATAGACACAGAAAGATGGGTGAATAGATAGATAGATAGATAGATAGATAGACACAGAAAGATGGGTGAATAGATAGATAGATAGATAGACACAGACAGATGGGTGAATAGATAGATAGATAGATAGATAGATAGATAGATAGATAGATAGATAGATAGATAGATAGACACAGACAGATGGGTGAATAGATAGATAGATAGATAGATAGATAGATAGATAGATAGATAGATAGATAGACACAGACAGATGGGTGAATAGATAGATAGATAGATAGATAGATAGATAGATAGATAGATAGATAGATAGATAGATAGATAGATAGATAGATAGACACAGACAGATGGGTGAATAGATAGATAGAAAGATAGATAGATAGATAGATAGATAGATAGATAGATAGACACAGACAGATGGGTGGATAGATAGATAGATAGATAGATATATAGATAGATAGATAGACACAGAAAGATGGGTGAATAGATAGATAGATAGATAGATAGATAGATAGATAGATAGATAGATAGATAGATAGATAGATAGACACAGACAGATGGGTGAATAGATAGATAGATAGACACAGACAGATGGGCGAATAGATAGATAGATAGATAGATAGATAGATAGATAGATAGATAGATAGATAGATAGACACAGACAGATGGGTGAATAGATAGATAAATAGATAGATAGATAGATAGATAGATAGATAGATAGATAGATAGATAGATAGATAGACACAGACAGATGGGTGAATAGATAGATAGATAGATAGATAGATAGATAGATAGATAGATAGATAGATAGATAGATAGATAGATAGATAGATAGATGGGTGAATAGGTGAATAGATAGATAGATAGATAGATAGATAGATAGATAGATAGATAGACACAGACAGATGGGTGAATAGGTGAATAGATAGATAGATAGATAGATAGATAGATAGATAGATAGACACAGACAGATGGGTGAATAGGTGAATAGATAGATAGATAGATAGATAGATAGATAGATAGATAGATAGACACAGACAGATGGGTAAATAGATAGATAGATAGACACAGACAGATGGGTGAATAGATAGATAGATAGATAGATAGATAGATAGATAGATAGATAGATAGATAGATAGATAGACACAGACAGATGGGTGAATAGATAGATAGATAGATAGATAGATAGATAGATAGATAGATAGATAGATAGATAGATAGATAGACACAGACAGATGGGTGAATAGATAGATAGATAGATAGATAGATAGATAGATAGATAGACAGACAGATGGGTGGATAGATAGATAGATAGATAGATATATAGATAGATAGATAGACACAGAAAGATGGGTGAATAGATAGATAGATAGATAGATAGATAGATAGATAGATAGATAGATAGATAGATAGATAGATAGACACAGACAGATGGGTGAATAGATAGATAGATAGACACAGACAGATGGGCGAATAGATAGATAGATAGATAGATAGATAGATAGATAGATAGATAGATAGACACAGAAAGATGGGTGAATAGATAGATAGATAGATAGATAGATAGATAGACACAGAAAGATGGGTGAATAGATAGATAGATAGATAGATAGATAGATAGATAGATAGATAGACACAGAAAGATGGGTGAATAGATAGATAGATAGATAGATAGACACAGACAGATGGGTGAATAGATAGATAGATAGATAGATAGATAGATAGATAGATAGATAGATAGATAGATAGATAGGTGAATAGGTGAATAGAAAGATAGATAGATAGATAGATAGATAGACACAGACAGATGGGTGAATAGATAGATAGATAGATAGATAGATAGATAGATAGATAGATAGATAGATAGATAGATAGACACAGACAGATGGGTGAATAGATAGATAGATAGATAGATAGATAGATAGATAGATAGATAGATAGATAGATAGATAGATAGATAGATAGATAGATAGACACAGACAGATGGGTGAATAGATAGATAGATAGATAGATAGATAGATAGATAGATAGATAGATAGGTGAATAGGTGAATAGAAAGATAGATAGATAGATAGATAGATAGACACAGACAGATGGGTGAATAGATAGATAGATAGATAGATAGATAGATAGATAGATAGATAGATAGATAGACACAGACAGATGGGTGAATAGATAGATAGATAGATAGATAGATAGATAGATAGATAGATAGATAGATAGATAGATAGACACAGACAGATGGGTGAATATATATATTATATATATTATATAGATATATATATATATATTTAGCAGCCAGTAGCAGTTACAAACACAGTACAAAAAAAACAATAAGGTAAATAAAGTTAAATAGTGTTTAAATAGTGTCCAGGAGTGCAAATGTACAGGATGTACAGTAAAGTGTCAAATAGTGTCCAGAAGTTTATGGAGGTTGCATGGCTATATACACACCTGTTAGTGTATAAATAGTGTTTGGTGTAGCCAAAATACCTGAACTAAATAATTAGGAGGGGTGTCCACATACTTTTGGCCACGCAGGCCGCAATGTGGACTGAACTGGTAAAACACTGCATGAGGTGGGTTCAGCCTGTGGATCCTATGGGATACTCTGGGGATGGGATTCAGTGGTTCTTCTGTAGGATTCGGAGTTGATATCCCGAAAGCTGCTTTGCATTGGCAACCATAATAAAAACATATATTCAGACATTAAACAGGTGTGTCTGTGGAATTACCTGTTGTACTGCATGAACACCAAATTCCAGATTTCCACCACGTCCGGACTGTCTGCATTGACGAGTGCAGCAGCGTTGCGGTTGCCCACGTGGTCGTAGTGAATCTCGGTGCAGGGGCCGCATGGCCCCGTCTCGCCCATCTCCCAAAAATTATCCCTCATTCCAAACGGGAGCACGTGATCCGGACGCACTCTGAGAGTCGCAAGAGAAAACGAGATGTTGTAAACCCTGATTTCATATTTAAACAGATCTTACAATAAAATCTGATCGTATAGGAGCTCCACTTACAGACTGTAGCTCATCTGATTCTCTGTATACTTTATTACTCTGTTCTTTAATGATCAGGACCCCACAGGACCACCACAGACCAGGTACTATTAGGGAGGTGGGTCATTCTCAGAATCAGACAGAGCAGTGCTGCTGTTGGAGTGTTTAAACACTGTGTCCACTCACTGTCCACTCTATTAGACACTCCTACTACTTGCTGGTCCACCTTGTAGATGTAAAGTCCTGACCATTAAAGAACAGGGTAATAAAGTATACAGAGAATCAGATGAACTACAGTCTGTAAGTGGAGCTCCTGTATGGTCAGTGGAGCTGATACAGTGGACAGTGAGTGTAGATACGAGGAGGTGGCGTATATTGTACATTTAATAAAATTATTATGAGCAGCAAAGGCTTGAGGTTTGACCAGTTTCATACACTAGATGGCGGTACACACCTTTAACTTGCTAGACTGGGTGTTAGAGGAAGTCTAGCCATTCACTAACAACAGCACAAGCCTATATACCTTTACATTCATCTAGTGAATATGTTATGATGTATATAGCTTATCTGTGTCATAACTTCTCACCTCCCTAAGTGTAACTGTATACTAATGTCAGAAGATATTACAGGCAAGGGTGTAGGAGTGGGTTTGATATTGGGGGGGGGGGCACATTTGCTAATATGAATCAAAGCCCACCCTATCTCTTAAAATATTACCTATAAGCCGATTCCACTGTAGGTAAGGTAGTAAATCACTGTATGTATAGTGACGTAGAACAACATTTGTGGAAATAAAGTAAATTAATAATAAATAAACAAAATACAGCATTATCTGATTATTATTAGATAAATCCAATTAAAAGCTTACTTTACAAATGAAACAACATACTCCACATAACATGATACTGTTAGAAAACTTTTATATTATACATACAATGTCTGCATTATATACATATATAACCAAAAATATATTATTGCTGAAATTAAATAATAAATAAATATATATTAGAATTTCCTGACTAGACAAGACTAACATTAATGTTAGACAGTAAGGCTGTGTCCCAAACAGCACCCTCTAACATTACACACTGCACTACTGAGAGCACTTCTAACACTGGTGTCTTATTTATTTATTAAATTATATATTTTATTGTATTTTATTTTTTATGTATTTAGTGTAGTAGCAGTCTGCAGTTTGGGGCGTGGCCAGAGAGTAATGTATCTTTACGTTTCAGAGTGCTTTCTGACAAAAGTTAATATATATGTTACATAACCCAAACCCTCCTAGTCTGTTACCATGACAACCCATACTAAAGCTGTTTTATTGTAGTATATATGATCATTGATATTCACTGCTCTCACCACTGAGCTCGCGTTTAAAGCTGGCGTGAGGTACCCGACCCTCCAGCCAGTGAAGCTGCTGACTGCGGGATATTTCTAAACAGGCGTCTCAACACAAACCTTAACACAGCGAAAGACCACCTAACAACCAGAGCCAGTTGCTAACAGCAAACACAGCGTGTGAATTGCAAACGCTGCCAAAACTAAATAAAATAAAATAAAGTGTTTTAAACAGTTTCTGCTTTTCTGTGGTTTCATTTTTTGGGTGGGACAAATCTACCTGTTTCTGATACTGGGTGGGACATGTCCCCCCGGCTCCTATGCCTTATTCCTATGATTCCAGGCTATTATTCTCAAGCTACAGGCATTAAAAGTGAGGTTTAGAAAACGCTTGTATTACGTAGGTAACGTACCCCAGACTAAGCCAAATGTGTCGCGTCTCCTCGTCCGCAGGCAGGCCGCTCGCTGCGTCTCCGGAGAAATACGAGACGTAGAGACGCTCTGTGGGAATTCCGTACACCTCTGTTAACAGATGCCAGGCCATCGCACAGGCTTCCACCTACAACACAGCAGTTCCAACAACAGCACTTAATATTAGATACCAAAACCAACAGAACTCATTACTATACACACACACACACATCACCCATAACAGTAAACCACCTCCTTGTATCTACACACACTGTCCACTGTATCAGCTCCACTGACCATATAGGAGCTACACTTACAGACTGTAGTTCATCTGATTCTCTGTATACTTTATTACTCTGTTCTTTAATGATCAGGAACCCCACAGGACCACCACAGAGCAGGTAATATTAGAGAGGTGGGTCATTCTCAGCACTGCAGTGACACTGACGTGGTGGTGGTGTGAGTGAATCAGACAGAGCAGTGCTGCTGCTGCTGGAGTGTTTAAACACTGTGTCCACTCACCGTCCACTCTATTAGACACTCCCACTACTTGCTGGTCCACCTTGTAGATGTAAAGTCAGAGACAGTAGATCATCTGCTGCTGCACAGCTTCTCTAGTCCTTCATCAGTGGAGACAGGACGCCGCCCACAGGACACTGCTGTCTGGATAGTTTTGGTTGGTGGACTGTTCTCGGTCCAGCAGTGACACTGAAGAGGTGTTTAAACTCTCCAGCAGCAGCAGCACTGTATCTCACACCAGCCTGTCAGTGTCACTGCAGTGCTGAGAATGATCCACCTCCCTAATAGTATCTGCTCTGTGGGGGTCCTGTGGGGGTCCTGATCATTAAAGAACAGAGTAATAGAGTCTACAGAGAATCAGATGAACTACAGTCTGTAGGTGGAGCTCCTCTGTGGTCAGTGGAGATACTAGAGAACGTGTACATGGATTCATATGTAAATTAGGTTAGTGAGGCCGGTTCACCTTGAAGTAGTCACCGAAGGACCAGTTGCCGAGCATTTCGAAGAAAGTGTGGTGGTACACGTCTCTGCCCACGTCCTCCAGGTCGTTGTGTTTACCTCCGGCGCGCACACACTTCTGACTGTTCACGACCCGCCGGTAAGAGGCCATCTCACTGCGGGGGTCCGCACAGCCCAGCAAGATGGGCTTAAACTGAGGGGGGCAGTTGTAGACATGACATCTAATTAACATCTAATCATCAACAATTTCTTACCACACTTCGCACTGCTGCCTCACTAAGCTACAAACTGATCTTCTTTGAAGAGTCTGCAGACTCTGGTGTTGTAGTCAGCAAGTGGGCCAGTAAATTATCCATGGAGATGCGGCCCACCCAGGGTGATATAACATTCAGAGCCTTGACCTTTTAGACGTCTGGTTCCTATCACAGCCATGTTAACAGTTCTGACTCTGCAGGTTATATATATATATATATATATATATATATATATATATATATATATATATATATATATATATATATATATATATATACATATACATATGTTGGCCAGGCGATGGACTGGTCCATGGTACCCTGCCTTTGCCCGATGACGCTGGAATTGGCTCCAGCTCCACTGTGACCCTGACTAGTAGGATAAAGCAGAAGATAATGGATGTATGGATGAATATTATAATATATAATATTATATGATAGTGGGTTTAAGAGCCAGTGCTGGCGGTGAGACTGATACTGGACCAGGAGACAGGAGATCTGACCTTCTTAGGATAACAACATAACATACATTCAATCAATCAATCAATCAATCAAATCAATCAATCAACATTGAGGGAGACCCTCATTTTCAATGTCGCCAAGCATTACAACTGTTAAATAAAAAGGGATGGAAAATAAATAAAAATTAATCTGAAAACGTCAAAAAAACAATATTAATTAGGTATGATAAAACAAATAAAAACTAAATAAGAAACTAAAATAGGAATAAGACAAAAGTAAAAAAAAGACAAAAATAGGTATAAATATAGCAGTAAAATATAAAATAGTAAAAGAAATAATAATAATAAAATAAATAAATGTATTCATTAATTAATGCATAATAATAAATACAAAAAAAATCAAGATAAAAAGAATAAAATAAAAAAATAAAAAAATAAAAAAATAAATAAAAACAACTGAATATCAAAATCATAAAACTGTTAGCTATAATTAAATAAAACTCTAGCAGGTCGTGTGGAGGTGGTTAGAAATTAAGAGTTTAAAATGAGTCAGTGACTCCAGCGAGCTGAGCTTTAGTGTTTCCTGCTCAGCTCGCTGGTGCTGCTGGAGCTAAAAGCAGACTTTCCCAGTTTAGTAAAAGCTCTAGAACCTGAAAGATGATCCAATCACTGGAGCGAGTTCCATAATTTGTACTATTCTCAGTGAACATTGTTGTGATGTACGATGGCATACGGCCAGAAAGTGCTTTAAAACTAAAAAGAAACCAATATGTATCTCAACGCACAGCAAGAGAAGACCACCCAACCTTTTCATATAATAAACAGTGATGTGTGATGTAGGGGTCTCCAGTAATGAACCTTAAAGCTGAATGATATATAGAGTCTAAAGGTTTCTATGTGGCTGCAGACGCATGTCTGATGTCTTTTATAAAGATTAATAAAGATTGTCTGTCCTGATGGATTCCAGCCAACAAGGATGATGTTCTGACATCACAAAGGGGTGTGGCAAGATTTTAATGTCATGTGAAATGACGACCAGCACGTGACACATAAGGGTCAGCACCGCGCCACAGAGATGCATCGAGTTAAACGCAACCACTCTGGTGTGTTTGTATGGAATTTGCACACTGCAGTTTGTGAAACTGTGAATAGAGTTTCTATTTTATTTGTTACAAGTTATTAGACTTTTGAAAAACTGAATATCATGATGAATATTAAGTATTACAAATTTTTCCCATATAGAAATAATCCACCCAAATGTATAGTCATATGTACACATGGTTATCATTATTATTTTCTTTTTTAATTATTATTAATTCATTCATTTATTTTTTCTATGAATATATGTATTATAATACTTGCTTCTGAGTATTGTCATAGATGTAATTCTCTGTGAATTTAATAACTTTACTAACACACGCTGGGAGGGATGGGGGCGGATTATGTCAATACGCACAAAATGGATATGAAAAAGCAATGAAAACATTAATTATTATTAATAATAATAATAATAATAATGATAATAATAATAATAATAATAATAATAAAAATAATAATAATAATAATTAAACACTGGGGGCAGACAGCAGCGCATTCTTTGTTATGTCTGAACCCCTGACTGCTTGACTGCAGTGTAATAATGTATCTTTAGCCATTAGACTCTTTCACTCCAACATAAACAAGTTGTGTAAGTACGCACAGTGTCCTAAAACTAGATTTTAGAAATATACTTTGTCTCACATACTGTATCACAGCATATTTAATCATAACCCGAGTATCATGATACGTGTTGTATCTCCAGTTTCATGCCAATAACACAGTCCACTTGGTTCAGACTGAATTGTTTTCCAGAACCGACTCAATCAAACGATTCAGTGATTCAAAAGCCGACTCAACTTTAATCGTATCTATTTTTATACAAACAGTCATTGTAACACAAGCGTATAACAGACAGTTGGAGCCTTCAATGAAAATGTGTAAACATTTAAAAGTAGTTTTGTTAATATTAGTGTTTTACGTTATGAATTTATTCTAAACACGGTTGTCTTATCATCAGAACTCTTCTGAGTCGATACCGCAGCCAGTTTGAATCAGTCGATTCTTTCTTTACATATTTATTGAAACTGACTCGTTCAGGAGTCGATTCTGCAGCCAGTTTGAATCAGTCGATTCTTTCTTTACATATTTATTGAAACTGACTCGTTCAGGAGTCGATTCTGCAGCCAGTTTGAATCAGTCGATTCTTTCTTTACATATTTATTGAAACTGACTCGTTCAGGAGTCGATTCTGCAGTCAGTTTGAATCAGTCAAATCTTTCTTTACATATTCATCAAAACAAAACTGACTCGTTCGGGAGTCGATTCCGCAGTCGGCTCGTTCGTACCTGGTTCATTCCGGCGTTCACGAACAGCAGACTCGGGTCTCCGCGCGGCCGCACAGGCGCGGAAGGCACCGCCCGGTGCGCGTGCTGCTCCGTGAAGAACTCAATAAACGTCCGTCGCACTTTCTGCGATGTATACTGACCGCGAGCGCGTGACAGAGCGGAGCAGCGCCGCGCACTCGCGGTCACGGGCAGGCGCACGCAGCCCCGCAGCGCTCGCACGCACGCTGCCATGTTTGCCGGTGACCTCGATGACAACGAGAAACCACCAATCAGCACTGAGGACCGGGAGAGGAGCCAATCGGAGTTGGGTATGGGGAGGCGAGCCAATCAGCGTTGAGGAAGGCGGAACCATCAGCGGTTATATCTCAAATAGCTTCTTGTTCCCTAAGTAGTGCACTAGGTAAGTCCTGAAACTGACTTTTGAACCCAAACCGTGCGTATTCTGTGTAAAGATATTTAGAATTGATTCTGTTTTCACCACATAACGCGCTGTTGTTGATGCAGAAGTAATCGTTTCAGGACATATATAGTGCACTACATAGGGAGGTGGGAGGCATTTGAGACACAGCCGAAAAGAAAACTGCGACGTGGCGTGAAGACGCTGAAGAACGCAGCTTTTTATGTATAAAAGTCTTTTAATTTTTTTAAAATATATAAATAATATTAAAAATATAATAATAAAAACTATACAATTATAAAATTTATTGAACACAAGAACATGACTTTAGTGAACTCTGAATATTGTTCTAATCGCATGTTACAAAAATACTACATACTTTGAGTTGTTTTTTTTTGTGTACTACAGATTCTATATAGGAATGTATGAATATATATTACTTAATAATGTAACTAAAATTTCTTTGTAAATAAATAGTTTTTTTGTATTTTATTGGTTCAATGAGGTTTATATATTTTTAGCTTAAATAAGTTTTTACGAACTGAAATGTGGTCATTTAGACAATATAATGGTCATAAAACAGCAGATCCATTAATAATATATGTATGCATGTATGAATGTATGTATGTACCACTGATCACACACATATGAACTTCAGCCATTTGAGCTTAATCCATAGGGTTTAATATGATGTCGGCCCAACCTTTGCAGCTATAACAGCTTCAACTCTTCTGGGAAGGCTCTCCACACTGTTTAGTAGAGTGTTTATGGGAATGTTTGACCGTTCTTCTAAAAAAACATTAGTGAGATCAGACACTGATGTTGGACGAGAAGGTCAGGCTCACAGTCTCCGCTCTAATTCATCCTCAAGGTGGTCTATCAGGTTGAGGTCTGGACTCTGTGCCGGAGAGTCAAGTTCTTCCACACCAAACTCGCTCCTCCATGTCTTTATGGAGCTGCTTTGTGCACTGGTGGGCAGTCATGTTGGAAAAGAAGGGGGCGTCCCTAAACTCTTCCCACAAAGTTCATAGCATGAAATAGTTTGAAAGC
The DNA here is from genome assembly GCA_021613375.1 of Megaleporinus macrocephalus. Lineage (NCBI taxonomy): Eukaryota > Metazoa > Chordata > Actinopteri > Characiformes > Anostomidae > Megaleporinus > Megaleporinus macrocephalus. The sequence goes on from CM038728.1 coordinate 9,589,612, forward strand.
TTTTGGTCTGCTGAAGCATTAAGAGTTCCTTTTACTTGAACTAAGGGTCCGAACCCAACTCCTAAAAAATGACCCCACACCATAATCCCCCCTCCACCAAACTTTACACTCTGTACAATGCAGTCAGACAAGTACCGTTCTCCTGGCAACCACCAAACCCAGACTCGTCCATCATATTGCCAGATGGAGAGGCGTGATTGGTCACTCCCGAGAACACGTCTACACTGTCCAATAAAGTACACGGCATCAGACGCTCTGCATTGCGCTTGGTGCTGTAAGGCTTGGATGCAGCTGCTTGGCCATGGAGACCCATTCCATATAGCTCTCTACGCTCTGTTCTTGAGCTGATCTGAAAGCCACATATAGTTTGGAGGTCTGTAGTGATGGACTCTGTAGAAAGTTGGTGACCTCTGTGCTCTATGCTCCTCAGCATCCACTGACCTGCTCTGTCATTGTACATGTTCTACCACTTGGTGTCTGAGTTGCTGTCATTCTCAATCACTTCCACTTTGTTAGAACACCACTGACAGTCCACTGTGGAATATTTAGTAGTGAGGAAACTTCACAGGTGGCATCCTATCACGGTACCAGGCTGGAGTTCACTGAGCTCCTGAGAGAGACCCTCTTTCACTAATGTGTGTAGAAGCAGTCTGCATGACTAGGTGCTGGTTTTATACACCTGTGGCCATGAAAGTGATTGGAACACCTGAATTCAATCATTTGAATGGGTGAGTGAATACTTTTGGCAATATAGTGTATATGTGGCCGTACATCAGAAGTTGCCAGTCAGAATCAATAATTAAACTTTCTTTTTAACTCCGGAAGTTGGGACCTCAAAGAGATTTGAGCTCTTAGATAACTTTTACAAAGGTCTTGATTTGCTTGTTAGTGTTATCCCTTACAGAAAATAAGTATACTTAAAGTTCATTTTATTAAGTATACTTTATGTAGTTACTATACTAATGTCATTGTACTAGTAGTACACTTGTATATGTACTATTTTAATATTTCTAGGGACTAAATTGTCTCACTTTCTAGTTTTTAAAAGTATACTTTTAAGTACACTTTAAGTGTAAGAGTAGTAAACCAAGTATAAAACTAGTTTACATCTTTTGTACTGCAACTACACTAAAAGTAATCTTAAGGGTTTACAGTTAGTTTACTAGCTTGTAAGTTTTCTTCAGATGGACTTATAATTTACTGCTTAAATTATTGTTGTATTTTAAAGTATATGACTAGGTTTAAGGTTTTTTTTCTACTTAAAATAGAACTTAACAACATTTACTTACTCACCAGTGGACACACGTAAAATAAATAAAAACAAGACACACTCAGATTAAGAAACATATTTGTATCTTTATAAATCTTTATAAATCAAATTTTAAATAAATATTCTACTGGATGTGTTTTTGTGCAGAGCAAGAATACTTACTTCTACTATCTCAATCAAAAGATTAAGTACAAGTAAAGACCAAATATACTTAGACTGTTCTATACTTGTCAGTATAACCCAAACATACTTAAGTATAACTGTGTTTAGTATATCACTGAGAAGTACATAAAAAGTAAACCTAAAGCATACTCACTTCCTTTTAGTTTAAAAGAAGTAAACTAATGCTACACTTGAATAAACTTCTTTTTTGTAAGGGACGGCTTGTTCATGTTCTGAATGGAGTGTGTATGTTCTCTCCGTGCTTGAGTGGGTTTCCTCCCACAGTCCAAACACATGCATGATATGGTGATCGCTCACTCTCAATTGCCTGTAGGTGTGAGTGTTGGCCATGCTATGGACTGGCAAACTGTCCATGGTGTACCCTGCCTTTACGCTGGGATTGGTTCCAGCAATGGCCAAGAGAGATCATGTTTTGGGCTTTGGAAGCAAATTCTGGAAGCAAACTTCACACCATCTGTAGAAAAAAGCCTCAAGATGAAAAGAGGATAATGATCCTAAACATCACCTCAAAATCCACAACAGACTACATCAAGAGGCATATACTAAAGGATTTGGCATGGCCCTCACAGTCCCTCTACTTAAACATCATTGAACAGATGTGGAGAAGGCTAAAAAGAGCAGTGCCTACAAGATGGCCCAAGAATGTCACAGAACAAAAGCAAGAAGGAAGAACTGGGTAAACTCGCCCAAACACAAACTGAAAGACTCTGAAACTTGCCTAACCATCCAGATGAAGTCCTGGCTGTGCAGAGTGCCTAAACTTTTGCTTTGGGCTTTTCTCCTTGTTTGAGTTGCTGAAACAATAAACGATGGAAATAAAAGTCATCTTTTACTCTCCTAGCTGTTCACTGTAAACCATAGGAGCCCAACCTTCTAGTGGATGTTGCAAATGGAGACAGAGTTTAATTACTTTTTAACAGGACTGAAATGATGAAACATCAGGACTTCAGCTTCCCCAGGAAACATGACTGACTTTAGATTCAAGGGTAGTCAGGACTTCTCTTTTCAAACTAATCATGACTCATGACTCTTCTGAATGTAACACATTGTGCAAGTATGATTCCATGAATTCTAAAATACAATTCATGGTCACAGTCTGATATACACCATGTAATCAAAAGTATGTGGACACCTAATTTAGACATTCAAGCATTTTAGCCATTGCTGGCCAATTCCCAGAGAACGTCACATCCCGGAATGTGTAGTACCAACAATGTTTGGTGGAGGAGGGATAATGGGGTCTGGGGCTGTTTTCAGGGTTTTGGCTCCTCAGTCCCGGTGGAGGACGATGTTGGTGCTACAGCACACAAAGACATTTTAAACAATTACGTGCTTCGTAGTTTGGGGCCCATCCAAAAAGACACGATTCAAAGGGTCGGACATGGAGGGCCTCCAGAGAGCCCTGATCTCAACCCCACTGAACATCTTTAAAATGAGCTGGAGTGCCAAACCTTCTCATCCAACATCAGTGCTGGAATCTACAAACGCTATTTTGGCTTAAGGGGCTCAGGTTCCCCTTAGACTCACTCCAGAACACTGTGGAAGGCCGTCCCAGATTAGAGGAGGCTGTAATGGGTGCAAAGAGGTAGCCATATCCGTGTGATGCTCAGGTGTCCACATACTTTTGGCCATAGAGTGTGGTGGGTTTTTTTTCAGCTCAGAAGAAGAGAACGCAGCTCCTCAAGCATCCTTCACGCCGAGAAGTTCAAAAGAAAAGAAAAGAAAAGAACGGAGGGACAAAGACGATCCCTTACATGTTTTTATTTAAATTTTAAGTCACATTTGGTCAGCAGCCGACTACAAATAAGTGTGTGGTCCGCGAGGAGTCACCGCAACGTGAAATATTCCTTCTCGTTTCGCTTCCACGTGAAGGGTGGTCTTCGCAAAACCAAAATACATGATTGCACACTGGCACGTGTCTTAATGCACGAGCGCTTTGCCCTTTTCTTTTCTTAACACTGAGCGCTGAAAGTTGTAGGAATGTGAAGAGTTTGGAACGTAGACAGAAAAAAAACAACAAAACATATAAGACAAACTTTAACATGATTCAATGCTGTAGCTCCCTTCCCTTTGGACCCTATGTATGACACTCCCCTCCCTTTCAATATCTCCTTGTTTATGCAGCTTTCACTGCAGTACACCAGAGATTATAAAGACAAGAACGTAAAAGGAAGAATTAAGGCATTTTTGGTAGTTTGGATTCATCCTCCATCCGGCTGTGAGGTCACACGGAGGTTCCTTCTTTCATCTCCTCGCCTTCCTGCCAAGGAAAAAAAAATAAAATATATAAATATATATCTAGTTAACAGTCAGTTTCACAGTGTGAATTATACTACTCTATCTACTCACTATAATAGAAACTAGAGATGGACCGATCAGATTTTTAAGGCAGATTCCATTTGCCGATCAACTTTAACGCGAGGATGGGGCTATATGCCACGGCAGGGCTACATGTAGTTATAAGCAAGTCATTAAACTTGGTCAAAACTGGTTTATTATCATTTCTAATGAGCTCATATAAAACAACATAATATTTTGAACTAAATTAGAAGTTAGGGCGTAAACCGTTTGATACAGCTCCGAAAGAGCGACTTTTTTTGTTAGAGCTTTGGTTTGAACTGTGCTCAGTGGTTGTGTTGATACGTAATTTAGCAAAGATGGTTAAAGTTAGAACGGGAAGTTTACAGCAGCAGAATGACGAAAAGGTTTGAGGTCACGCTCGCCTCAATTCTATTCATCAATACACACACGTCCAGCGACTCACTGCTCCCTGTCCAGCACAGCCTGCCCCTATACAAACAGCGCTTGGAATAAGGAACTCACTGTGTGCTGTTAAATATAGCAGCAAACTACTGCCTGACAGAGTGCACAGCACCACACAACCATCCCTGCACACACTGAGCTTCTGTCCGGATATAATCTCTCTACACTAGTGCTTACAGAGGAGCGCCTAACAAAGGAAAGTAACCCTGTAATGGTTGAGTGTACTGATGGTACGATCGGTCTGTAATCTAGACCATTTCAAACTGTGGTTTGTGGTATCAGCAGCTACACTACAGTAGGTTTTCACTTAGAGTGGTGCTTGTAAATCACATTCTGTGTGAGAATGCTGGCTACAGTTTTACATTAAGTTTTACGTCTGGGGTTTGAGCCATGGCAGTTAAGTTTCAGGTGCCAGTTGGCCAAGAACCTTTATATTGTTGTGAGGGAGTCTGACAGGGCAGCTTTGCACCATGGGGGATGAATTTGACTGGGCCGCTTCTCTGAGACTTTACATTGTGACGCAAGAATGTGACTAGGCTGCTGCCCAAGAGCTTTAACATCACTGTGGAGGAGTCTGCTCGGCCAAGAGTCTTGACACCGCCAAGGAAAAGTCTGACAGAGCCAGCGACCAGAGTCTCTACATCATGGTAGTTTGACCAGGCTGCTGGCCAATAGCTCTAACAGCCAGACTGGGCTGCTGGCTGGGAGTATTTACACTGCTGATGAAGAGTCTGACTGGGCCACTGGCCAACAGTTTGGACATTAAGGTTGGGCAGCCAGATTGGGCTGCTGGCTGGGAGTATTTACACTGCTGATGAAGAGTCTGACTGGGCCACTGGCCAACAGTTTGGACATTAAGGTTGGGCAGCCAGATTGGGCTGCTGGCTGGGAGTATTTACACTGCTGATGAAGAGTCTGACTGGGCCACTGGCCAATAGCTTTGACATTAAGGTTGGGCAGCCAGATTGGGCTGCTGGCTGGGAGTATTTACACTGCTGATGAAGAGTCTGACTGGGCCACTGGCCAATAGCTTTGACATTAAGGTTGGGCAGCCAGATTGGGCTGCTGGCTGGGAGTATTTACACTGCTGATGAAGAGTCTGACTGGGCCACAGGCCAACAGTTTGGACATTAAGGTTGGGCAGCCAGATTGGGCTGCTGGCTGGGAGTATTCACACTGCTGATGAGTTTGACTGGGCTGCTGCTCAAGACACTTTACATCATGATGGAGAAGTCTGACTGGGATGGAAAGTATTTACACTGGCAAAGGCAGTTTAGCTGAGCCACTTGGCCGAAAGTCTTAACATCATGGTGGAGGAGTTTGCTTGGGCTGCTGACTGTGGAGCATTTGCAGCATGGCGGCGGTGTTTGACTGGGCCGCTGGCAGACAGGCTTTACGCTACTGTGAAGGAATGTGACTGGGCTGCTGGCCAAGAATCATTTTGTCTTGAAAGAGGAATTTGAATGTGCTGCCCGCTGAGAGCATTTACACTGCTTGGACACATCAACTGGGCTGCTGGGTAAAAATCTTTACGTGGCTTGGGGGGTGTCTATCTAGCCACTGCCCGAAAATCTGTTGGGAAGTTTAAAATTGCCCGTCATGTTATTCATTTATTTTAGATTTAATATTTATATAACACGGAGTAAAATTCAATAAACTGAACACCAAACGCTGAATATGCTGCATTGTGGATATTTACGTTTTTATCTATTCAACTTTACCTTGTCCTGTAGCTTGTCCTGCAGGTTCTTCACTGCTTCCCTCTCTTTGATCAGGTCCTCCTGGGTGCTCCTTAGCAGCAGCTGGAGCTTCATGGCTGCCTCGTTGAGATCTCGCGTCAACTTCACCTCCTTCTCCAGCCTCTCCTGAATGACACACGCAAGCACACGGTGAGACGTCCACTCTACTGGATAAGGTGGAAGGTATGGTAACAGTAGATGTGTAGTAGAAACCTTAAGCTCTGTGGTAGATCCCTCTCCTGCTGCCTTCAGCTCCTCCAACTGAGCCTCCAGATCCCTCACACACTTCTGTGTCTAAGAGAGAACAAGCACACAGGTATGTATTACTAAACTCCACTACGCACACATACACACACTAGTGAAAATACACACTAGTGTACTGCCCACTGAGCAGTTGGGGGTTTGGTGCCTTCCAGGGATCGAACCGGTGACCTTCCGGTCACAAGACCGGATCCCTAACCTTCAGGCCATGACTGCCTGACATGTCATCCATTTCTGTATGTGTTTGTTCGCCATGAAGTTTACAGCATGAGACGTCCAAAGCAACCCAGAGACTGAGTTTTTTATTTATCATCACTGCTTTTAATATTATGATCATCATTTATATTGTTTATTGCCTTCATCTTCTATGCCCAAGTAAAATTAAGCCTTGCATTTAAGGTTTCACACCAGCTTCCCCAATATTGTTACTCCCATCGATGCTTAAACTTCAGTTCAGCTTTTTTGGGGCAAAGATCAACAAAACAATTCTAATGAGCCATATAGGGTTAAACGAAAGTCACATAAAATGTAAATATTTTGACCTGGATCGTAATTCGTGCCACTATTCCAGCAGTGTAGTCCTGATAAGGACCTGTGTTCATGTCCTAACTTGATTACCTGCTCGTAATTGCTTTCCAGCTGCAGACGGGCACTCTCCTCTGTCTGCAGGCGGCCTTCTGTCCGCTCCAGCTGCGTCTGCACCTGCCAAAAGAAGGTTCCAGGTCAAGGTAACTTTGCGTTATAGCAGCGACACAGAAGCAGGACAGGAGGAGCTGAAATTCATGCATGTGTAAAAAGAAGCCAAGGCTAGAGGTAAACACAAACATATGCTTCTGAGAGGAAAGAAGAGGTTAGCGGTACGCAGCTGATGCCAGGCCAGTAAATACAACCCGGACATCCAGAACCGAACACATGCCATTAGTCACACTTCCCTCCTGCAGCGTAAGCGCTCTACAGCGTAGCTTGAGTTAAAGCAACAAAAGGCCATTTCTAAGAATCGCTTCTTTCCATGTACATGCACGTTGGGTACAGCAGGCAGCAAAGCTAATGAGGCAAGCAGAAAGGGTTAGGAAAGCCATGGTCTCTCTCAGCATGTACAGTGCTGTTCCGCATCCTGACCTGGCTGGTCTGAGTCTCCTCTTTGGTCTGCACGTGCTCGGTCACCTCCTGCAGCTGCTGCCTGACCTGCAATGCACAGCAATCACTCAAACACAAAGCCTACCTCAAGAAATGACCACACATACCCCAAGCAGAAGTCTGACTTCCGATCAAAAGAACTGCTACAGAAATGTGTGGATTCTAGTTAGGGTTGTGCGATGTTGACAAAAAAAAAAAAAAAAGGTATCTCAATATGTTCTGTAATTTTGTGGATAAGGATAATAAACGACATTGTGCATTATTTAAAAATGTTTTTTCATAAGTGTTATATTTTACTAGCTTGCATTTCTAGATGTTAATCTCCATCCTTCATCTTCCACTTTATCAAAGCAAAGGTGCCTTTTTTAAGGAAATAACTTGAAGTTGAAGTTTGCCAAGTGTGTATTTTCCCACCTTAGCTGGTTTAAGTCTGGACAGCGGGCTCAAGACAGACTTAAACCAGCTCTGTTCACGCTCCTCTCAGTCTGTTCACACTCTGTTCACACTCTGTTCACGCTCCTCTCAGTCTGTTCACGCTCCTCTCAGTCTGTTCACACTCTGTTCACGCTCCTCGTGCTCTGTTCACGCTCCTCTCGCTCTGTTCACGCTCCTCTCGCTCTGTTCACGCTCCTCTCGCTCTGTTCACGCTCCTCTCGCTCTGTTCACGCTCTGTTCACGCTCCTCTCGCTCTGTTCACTCTGTTCACGCTCTGTTCACACTCCTCTCGCTCTGTTCACGCTCTGTTCACACTCCTCGTGTTCTGTTCACGCTCTGTTCACACTCCTCGTGTTCTGTTCACGCTCTGTTCACACTCCTCGTGTTCTGTTCACGCTCCTCTCGCTCTGTTCACGCTCCGTTCACGCTCCTCTCGCTCTGTTCACGCTCCTCTCGCTCTGTTCACGCTCCTCTCGCTCTGTTCACGCTCTGTTCACGCTCTGTTCACGCTCCTCTCAGTCTGTTTTCAAGCTCTGTTCACGCTCCTCGTGCTCTGTTCACGCTCCTCGTGCTCTGTTCACACTCCTCGTGCTCTGTTCACACTCCTCGTGTTCTGTGCACACTCTGTTCACACTCCTCACGTGGTGGTTAGTTGGGAGATGATGGAACAGGTTATCTGTGGAGAGCTCTTTAACGACTGCTTTATTACAAAGTCTGTAAACTGTCGTCTTCTGAGCAACGCCAGTCTTTTCAGATCCAGACCAGCTCCACACGAGTGAAGATGATCCTCGCCTAGGGGTTAAATCTAAGGAGGTAGACTGCGAGGCTGGCGATTTTCTTCTCCTGGTGCAGGGTGTTCACTCATTTTCAGCTTTAGTTGTGTTGTTTAGGCAGATATGCTAGCTATGGCCTATGCTAGCAAACAGTGTCGGCACTCTAAATGCGCACTCACAGCAGCCTATGCTAAAACATGAAGTAGTGAACGCATGGAGTCAAGGCGTTCTGATTGTTGTTGTTTTTTCCCAGGCAGCAGCGTACTCGATAACATCAGCTCGCACATAGTTAACATTCAAATCCAGATAATATCACAGACGATATATATCGCATAACCCTAGATTGTAGTTATGTGAAACTGTGTGAAACGGTGTAAAAAAAAAAAAAAAGAATCCATATCAGGAACCACTGCAAATGGCATTCAAACATTAATTCACTACTGTTGCAGTTTGGCGGCCAACCACATTACCATGTTACCACTTTGCTGTTAACGCTAGTCAGCTTGAGTACGCTAGTCATTTCAGTTGCACCTACCAGTAAGAGTTCTGCACTTTGTTTCCGAGCTTCTGATTGGGCAGACTCCAACTGATTCTGCGTGGCCGATAACAATGTTTTCAGCTGAGAGGGAAAGAAAGAAATAAGAAAGTTTACACGTATTAACTACAAACAAACTCCTAAAAAGTGTTCATTTACATCTAGGAGTGAGACGAGTCTCAATGTGTTCTTAAAGTGCCGCAGGGCTGGAGGGGTTTACCTGCTCCACCTCCACAGCGTACGTCTGGCTAAAGCTGATAGACTCGAGCTGCTTCTCCAGCTGTGCCTCTAGCAGCATCACCTGCCCCTTTAGCTGCGGGAGAAAGAGGAGCCAGACACAGACCATTACCGATACACTCATTTAAAACACAGTTCATGATTTCAGCCGAGCAGTGCTTAATCGAGACAGCGGACACTATTCCAGGAAAAGAACTACAGTGATTTTAACATGATGTTCAGATGCACACTGAGATTAAAACCTATTGGTTAAAACTCTAATGCTTACCCAACCAAAAGATCAAAAGACATCTGAGACCCCACACTTACTATTATGTGCATAATGCTGTGCAGTGCTTGAACCCTATTGGTTGCCATTTGCCATCGCTCTTATAGCCGTTACAAAAGTCCACAGAACGCAAAGAAACCAAAACAGTGGGCCTCATGTCCTCTAGCTAGTTGCTCTATTGCTCTACTCCAGCACTTAACACACCTGAATCAGGTATTTAATGTGTATATATACAAGTTCCTGTACACATTAAAACATGTACTTCTATTTTTGTCTGTGTCATATAAACAACAGCTGCTTTTTACGTCCTGTGAAGGTTTCATGACGAATGAACCAATAGAAACGCTCACAAATCGCCTGGAAATAAACCTCTTTACATGAACTTGCATTGAAAATGAGGCACTTTCTTGTCCTCTCCTATAAAGTTACTATTTGGGAGATAAGTGATTTCTTTGGATAATGCTGGCACGGTTCATGCAGAGTTAAATGTAAGACTTTAAGACCTTTAGAGACCATTCTCAGTGAAATTTAAACAATAACACATTACCAGAAACATTTAATTATCTTAGAAACTCTTACAATATTAATTTTTTATTAATGCAGTTAAAGAAAATGTAGTTCATTCAATATTAAAACAAAAAAATAAAAATTGTTTGCCGGAATATTAGCCAATTTGTTTGCTCCACACATAAGTTTTCACGATATTCGTGTCGGGGAACACTGTCTGGAAAAGGCTGCTAATATCACGACTACTGTTATATGACAGATGTTCTGTAACCAAGTGGAGAATCCAAAGCACCTCAGATATTTTTCCAGAACGTAGCCCGAAAGTCGCTAGCCGAAGCGTTAGCGATATTGCGGTGGAGTCCAACGGGTCCGGCTAATGCTGACAACGAAGATGGTGGTAATGGGGCACTTATCAGGAATTAAGGAAAGTAAAAAAAAAAACAAGACCTTGCATGGAAACCTGGCCGTTTTAAAGTATTTTTAAGGCCTTATATTTAAAGTTTTACATTTTTTAAGACTTTTTAAGACCCCGCAGGAACCCTGGCTGGATTTTGCTGTATGAGGTCTCAAAATGTGTGTAGAACAACATGAATACAGAATCTTGAGCTATGCCCAGTGAGGCTAAGTGACGCAGTGTTTCTAAGCCACTCTCTTCAGCTGAGTTACAGCTACGCGTCTCGTGCTGCAACGTTTTGAAAACAAGTAGAATACAAATCACTGACTGCTCTTACATTCCAACGAGTACTTGATTTATTCTGATATCATACATTCGCTGAGTATACAGGGAAAAAGGAAGTGGGCCGGGTGGAGCAACAGCAGTGACGGACTTTACTGACCACAAAGGCTAAACAGCAAGTCTGACGAAACTCAAACATGAACTAACAGCGAGCGTGACTACAGAGCTTTAGACAGCAGAGGAGACACGAGCAGCTCTAGAATAACTTCAAAACAAAACAAGAAAGCAGGCGGTCTGTTAGACTGACAGTCAGTCCTGCATAGATTATTAAACTAGCTGACCACAATGTCCTCTAGCTGGCACTGTACTCAGCTGTCAACAGTCACGGAGAATGTTATACTTACTAATAAAACATGGTGGTGGCAGCAGTACTACTTATCATGCAGCAGGACAGTTCTGAAAGAAGTTTTGCTACAGATGCACACGCGGCTATCTGCTGATAAAGTGCTGGAATATTCTCCCTGTTTTTTTTGGGTTTTTTTTACTATGATGAACAAAATAATCAACAAGTTAAAATTTAATTCCACTATTTGACTGGTAATTTTTAAGACTCAACCAGACTCAACTACACAAACAGCTTTTAATCACTGCACAGATTACTATATGCTACTATATGGGTCTGTGTGTGAGAGTGTTTACCGCTTCACGCTGCTCCTCAGCATCCAAGATCTTTGCCTTCCATGTTCGTTCTCTTTCCTCCACACCGTTCTGCAGATCCTTCAGTATACCCTCCTAGAGAGGTTATTAATAAAGATTAATATTGATAGTACACACACATACACACACACACACACACACACACACACACACACACACACACACACACACACACACACACACAGTACAATGTAAACTTACAATGTATGCACATGAGGTTTTATGTAAACATGTTGCGTAAAGGCACCTCATAACTATTTAATAATTTATTATACACCGTTTAAATTTAAACAGAAAACGAGAGAAAGGAAGACAGAAAAAAGAGAGAGCGAGAAAGAGAGAGAAAAAGGAGATGAATACAGAAAAAGGAAGAGACCGAAAAATAGAGAGAGAGTAGGAAAGGAAGAAAGATAGAAAAAGAGAGAAAGAGAGAATGAATGAGCGAGCGAGAGAGAGAGAGAGAGAATGAGCGAGATAGATAAATGTATAGTAACAGAAAACAAGAGAGAGAAGAGCTAGGCAGAGACAGAGACAAAAACAGAAGAGGAGAGCGAGAAAAAAAAAGTGAGACAAAAAGCATGAAAGGCAGAAAAAAAAACAAAGATGCAGAGAGAGAGACAAAAAAGAGGGCAAAGGGATTCATAGATAGATAGATACAGAGACAAAAAAGGAGAGAGAGAGAGAGAGAGAGAGAGAGAGACACACACACAGAGAAGTAGACAAAAACAGAGGAGAGTGAGAGAGAAAAGTAAAATAGAAAGACAGATACAGACAGACAAGCAGAGCAAGGCAGAGGCAAAGACAAAAACAGGAGAGAGCGGGAGAGAAAAGTAAAACAGAAAGGACGAAAGACAGATAGAAAAAGACAGAGACAGAGAGAGAGAGAGACAGAGACAGAGAGAGAGAGAGAGAGAGAGAGAGAGAGAGACAGAGACATGAATAAGTCTCTCTATGTCTGAGTGTCTCATACCGTTTCACTGAGAGTGCTTCTGTACTGGTCACACTGGGCCTGCAGTGCGCTCTGACTCTCCTCAGCCTCCCTCAGCTTCTGCAGTGCATCCTGAAACAAACACAGAGCCCACTCAGTAAGCCCTCCTGGGACCACCAGCTGCAGTGCTGTACTGGATGTGTGTTTAAGTTTTCCTTACTGTTACTTGTGTATTAGTCTCTGTGATCTGCTCCCCAGTCAGTTCCCGCTGGCTGTGCCACGGAGTCTCCTGCGCTTTCCGGGTGAACGCCTCCAACCAGTTACTCTAAAACAGAACATAAACCGAACCAACGTTAACGATATTAGTGAAACAATCAAAGACATATTCAGAATCGCGCAGTGAAGATGTATTGGACACAAAGAATGCTGTTTAGCTGCAGAGGGTCTGCAGTCCAGCGGTGTTTTCTGAGATCCAAGTTCAGCTGAACATTAGCTGCTTGTCTTTAAATGAGCCGACTGGGAGCAGGACCTTCAACGTGACTGACGAGAGGTTGTAGTAAGCCTTTGGAGCCGTGCTACTTCATCATCATCTCATGTTAGACTGATTCAACTCAACATTACTGAGGTACAAAGTGGCATTACAGGAGAGGATGGCCCGGGGCTAGCTCAGCTATAATTATAACTTTTTTTTTTAAAGGTAAATGCATAATGCTTCTTTTCCTCCTTGTACAATAACTTAAACTCAATCCTCAAGCACTCTCCTAACTAACACTGAGCAGGTAGGAATCTAGAGCTAATTAGAGATGGACCGATCCACGTTTTTAAGGCCAATTCCGATCGCCGATTGCCTTTCAACGCGATCGGCCGATAGCCGATACCGATCGAGGACGGGGCTATATGCCACGGTAGGGCTATATGTAGTTATTAGCAAGTCATGAAACATGATCTAAACTGGTTTATTACCATTTTTAATGAGCTCATTTGAAACAGCATAATATTTTGAACTAAATTATCAGTAATTAAACAAAGTAAATCAAATTAAATTTAGATCCTTAATTTAAAACTAAAAAAGCTAATTAAATAAATGCAGTCAAAACTGCAGTCATTAAACACAGACTCTGTTATGTTAAACAACAATTTGTTATCATTAAATGTAGATCTTAAATTTGCTGCTGCTGCTGTTCTGTTCGTACCGGTCAGATCTGGTCTGTATGGTGTTCTGGGTTGTTTGTTTTGTGTTAGCTGTGCGTGCTAGCTCTGCTGTTTGCTAATACTCACTGTATTCAGCTGCGGGTGTCTCTAAAAACCGTATCAGATTAGTAGAGTTAAATGTCTTTGTCTTGGTTCCCCCACGAGACACGGTTAATTTTACAGATTTTAAAAACGCTCTGGATGAGTCTGTGTCACATACGGCAACAAGCTGCCAGATGGATGCAACTCAACGCAAAGGAAAGCTGCTCTCACAAGGCGCGCCCCTTTAGTCAGTCTGTCGAAAATGAAAGGGTATGTGTTTCCTACCTAGGGGTTCAGATAGCAATTGCAAGGACCTGGCCAGAGGCCAGAGGTTTCAACGAAACGCTAGCTAGAAATACAGAAATGAAGCTCATTTGTTTGCCATTGATCGGCTCAATTGGAGAAATATCGGCCGATCACATATTTAGATTAAAAATTGGCCGATACCGATACATAGCCGATCGATCCTTCCATCTCTAGAGCTAATGCATGAAAAAGTCTCCTACCTGGTCTGTTTCCACTGTGATGTGGGGAAAGATGGTCTGGAGGGCATTTCTGGTCTCCATCTGGAGAGACTTGAGCTTCTGTTCAGTCTCATTCTACACATACACAGACAAGCAGAGTTAGCTTGAGCTCACATGTGGAAATAAACAGAAACATTACCCTTCGGGCCGGTAATGGGGATGTTGTATCTATGCAGCCTGTGGCGTGTACCTGAGAGTTCCTGGCCTGGCTCAGCCTCTCTTCACTCAGTCTCTCAGCTGCAGCCACGGCCTCTACGGCAGCGTAGTTCTTTTCCCGTAGCTCCTGAATGTGTTAAAGAAAGAGAATAAATAAATGGTCAAATGAATTGCACACATTTTGGTGTGCTGTAATGTTTGTGAGGTTAGTTTCCACTGCGTATTGTTTACATCATTGCTCGGAGTTTAAAATATCAGACGCAGAAACTCACATTGCACTTGGTCTTCGTCTGCTCCACTTCCTCCCTTAACTGTTGGAGCTCCTCTTCCAGGGAGATCAACCGAGCGTCTTTCTCTAAGCTGGAAAAGAAGAAGAGAAGAAAATGTTTTTACTATAAAACTCACAAATATATAAAACACATGTAAAAATTAGATGCTTCTTACTTCTCGAACGGCTGCTCGGCCTCTGCGATCTCTGCCTGCAGAAACAGAAGGACAGTTTAAGCTGGGGAAAGAAACTGTGCTGCAGATATTACTGTGGGGGAGGCCGAGGCACAATCTAATCTGAGGCCAAATGTAGTGTCTATAGGTCATGTCGGCACACAAGTTCAAATACAACACACTTTTGGTCAATACTTTATGAATACAAGCTCCATTTACACAAGAATTTGTTGTAGAGATCACACCTGTATTCTTTAATATACTGTATTGGTGGCAGTAACACAACTGGATGGATGGATGGATGGATGCTTTATTGATCCCAGAGGGAAATTCAAGTCATCCATAGCTATCCACAAGTGCACAAGGTAAGGCAAAACAGGACAGTTCTATACTAAAGAGCTAAACCTGAATATTCAACTAGTCAGATACGCATCTGTTGGCCTGTATTTGTTCTTTACTTTTCACATTCAAATAAAATACATATGAATGTTTGGCTACATGTAGGCTATCAATCAGGGAGACCTACAACTTACTGTTAAGGTTTGTGGTTCCTGAAAGGAGAAAGTGAAAGTGTAGTGCAGCAGCTTAATTTGCTGAAAACTGCACCAAACACAGCGTCTCCAAAGCGATCAGCTAAAAGTAAAACCCCCTCTGATCCACTCCAGAAAACCAACCACTTCACCCATAATGAAAGGGGAGACAGCAGGGACTTACTGCAGTCTGCTGCTGCTCTTTCTCTTCTCTTAACTGCTTCAGTTCTGCCTCCAGCGAAGCCACATGGCTCTCTTTGTCAGACAGACTGCCCTGCAGCTGCTGCACTGAGCTCTGCGACTGAAATGTAGAAAGTAAGAGTAACTGTTATATTTATATAGTAAATAATGTATATAGTATTTAAAGGCACACTAGGTGGATTCTAAAGATCTTAAAGATTAGGACTATTGTAAACCATTGCATGTCATTTACACTACAGTAGATTAAACATAATTGCAAACAAAAACAAAGAAAAAGGAAAAGTGATGGTAGAAATCTGATACCTCATTCATACTGGCTTTTATACTGTCTAGCTGTTCTTGTAACGATGCCACCAAACTCTCCTTCTCCTTCAGGCTGAGAGAGAGAGAGAGATTACACTGAGAACAAATATTAAGTGACTTATTGCACTACTGAGATTTTAAATTCTGCTGAGCTTGCAGTTGTGCTGGTAGGAGCAGGGTGGGGTGGGATTGAGGCAGGGCAGGGCAGAGACTGAGAGAAACAGAAAGAGAAACACAGAAAGATTGAGAAATAGAGTTGATGAATAGAGAAGGGGAGAGACAGAGGGAGACAAAGAGAAAGAGTAATTAAGAGATGGATTTGATCAAGAGAGGTAGGGAGAGACTGAGAGAGACAGAAGGAGACAGTGAAGGAAAGAGACAGATAGATGGAGAGAGAGAGCGATTGAGATACCTGCTCTGTAACAGCTGAATGTCTGCGGTCTGAGCGCTCTTCTCAGCTTCACTGAAACAGACAGGAGGAACCGTTAGAAAAAAGATTAAAGGAACACTGCTGTTAATAATAATAAATAAATAAATAAATAAAAAAATTAAAAAAACAACTGAAAGTAGCTGCTACATAAGTCAGACTGACTAGCAGTTACTGGCAATAAGTCACTGTGAGCAGTTCCAGCACAGCAACCCAACAACACACATAACGGCGGTCACACCTGTTCGAGGTAGGCTCTGGTTGTGCCCTCTTTGCTGCTTCAAGCTCCTCCTTCAGCTGCTTTAGCTCCGCCTCCAGTACTCCCACTTGCCCCTCCCTCGTCGTCAAACTAAAAGAAGAAAACAAAAAGCTTCATTCAATGCTTGTATGACTCACTTACCTTACTCGCTCTTTCTCTATTCAGTTTAACTCAGTCAAGCATTTGGAGACACCCTAACTCCATCTCTCTATTCAAGGATGCAGTCAAAATGTGGTTTACTTTTAATACTATTACAGTACTAGTGTATCTCTGTGTTAACTTTACTACCTTTCTAAACAAAAATAACTTAATCTCAAAGCTGACTGACTTCATTATATGTGAGAATTGGATATTTTTCCCCATAAACCACTTCACATGTTTCTCTTCGCAGTGTTACAGCTTCAGTGTTTCTTAAACATACTGCTGAATGAGCCTCCTGTACCTGTTCTTCAGCTGCTCCAGCTCTGCCGACGTATCCGCCTGTGCAAAAACAAGGCACCGTTTTCATTTTGCAATTGTTCTGCAGTCCCAAAGCAATTGTTTATAGATGAACGACTCTTTCGGATGAGTACCTGCGTCGCAGCCTGCACTGGTGTTTTTAAAGCCTCCACTTCTGCGCATTTGGCCTTAAGCTCAGCTTCTGTACCACACACACGTTCCTGCAGCTCTAAGAACACACAAACACACGAAAAAATGTATCACCCCTCTGCACTAACAGGAAAAACATTTCTAATGTTAAATCTAATTCAAAAACCTTGTAAAAGATCACAGAAGTAAATATTAAACACTAAGAAGACAATAAAAAGGTGGAGATTTTGTTAGCTGTACTGACTGACCGACCTTCATGTCCACCTACTGTCTACATTTTAGACATTAAGCAGCTTGTAACTCACTCATTCATATTAAGCAGGTGGAAAATGCACACAAGGGGGCGCCATTAGCTGTCAGACTGCATGCTTCAAAAGAGCAGTGCTTCACATCAATGACTGGGTGACTCTGTTGTTTATCAGGCTATAAACGGGCTACCACTGACAAGTGGTCACCTCTTTCAGGCTGACTAAATAGCTCTTTGAAGCAAGATATAAACAGCTAAGGTCGGCTTCTGGCATCACAGTTTTATTTGAAGTATGAATAAGAAATTGCCACAGGCATTTTGGAAACAGCCTGCATCTAGACTAGGTGTGTAAGACAATATGAAAATATCAAATATCAGGATGTTATGTTTCATGATACTGTATGGATTCTCATCACAGCATCCATACACAGGCAGTGAATTTTTGTGTGTTGTGTTTAAACCGCTGACCGCTAGATGGCAGTGTTGTAATCCATTTTCAGCTCTACTCCAACATTAACAAGCAGCACAAGGGTGCAATGCTATTGTAAGTTCATATGTGGTATCTTTTTATAGTAGGATTTGAAAAATCACAGTATATCATTCACTTTGCTTGCAGTATATCACTATATACTGACTGCTGTATCACAATACCCATTGTATCGCCAGGTTCTTGCCAATACACAGCCCTAATCTAGACATCATTCAAGAAGAAGAGTTTGTGATTGGTCCCTTTGCATGTCAGTCAGACAGACCATTCCTGTCAAAGGCCATGGATCTCTGCCACGTTAAAGGTTATGGTTGTTCACATGTACTTACATGATCACTCTCAACGATTCTGAGCAGACGTGTGTCAACATAAAGAGCTTTAGAACCTCTAGCTGTCTTTGTAATCATCCCATTAATCAGCCCGCAGGATCTCACTTCATACTTCACTTCTCACTGTCCTTTGTTTTTTCTCCTCCTTCTAAAACTTTTCCACTGTAGAGAGGATGGAGAGAAAGTTCTACCACCCAGATCAAGTACACAGTTGAAGGACCTTTCCAATTACACAATGTTATATGTAAGGATACATACACCACATGCCAAGCAGCAGCGATGATGTTGTTTTTAGGAGATTATATTAATTCGGCGTGTAGCTTTCTTGGGAGAGGAGGGAGGAAAAACATTGATGCGGTACTTATAAACAAGGGCACCATCCCAGGACCTCATATAGAACTATAGTCAGAAGCACTTCTGACTGAGACACCACAGTAAATACCATTGAACTTGCTGGCCTCCTGCTGGGCTTTTTCCAGTTGAGCCTGTAGGGCGGCGTTGTTGTCCTGCACCTGCTTCAGCTCTGCCTTGACTTGTTCGAACCTCTGCTGCAGAGCCTGTTCAGTCTCCACACGGCCAGCCTGCACACACACAGACACACAGTTGTTTATTTTGAAGAGAGCTTCATCCTCCTAGAAAGCAGATTCTTGGGAAAGCACAAACAAACCAAACAACAGGCCAAAACCAGAACCTTGCTATGTTGCTACTGTACACTCAACACTAAATCCGTCTGGCTTTGAGCAAAAGACTGATGACATATACTGGCCTACTAAGAATAAGCCACTTCCTGTTAGCACAAAACGGTGTACTTCGTTGATATTTTGTTCATTTATGTGGTTTCTGACACTGTATGACACTTGTCTATAATAAAAAAAAATTAACAAATGCATGTTGCATAGCTTAAAAATAGCAGCATTAGTCGTCTTGCAGTCTGGATTTTGCCTGCATTGTTCAACAGTACATCATTCAGTATCAAGAAAAGTTCAAAAAAGTCTGTGACTACTTAGGCATGCAGTTTGCGCAATGCAAATTTGTGGCTCATTAGCTACATTAGTCTCATATCTCCAAGGTAAAAACTAAAAAAAACCTCTGAACACCAAACACATCTTGCCTAATTGGCTTGTATATCATCCTATCAGTGTTTGAAACACATGACTATTATTCTGCTGCGAGGTGACCTCAGAATGGATCAAAGGGTGATCCCTACCTTTGCCTGGTTTAGCTGTTCTTCTGCAGCAGCCACTTTAGCTTCCAGAGCCTTCCTGCGCTCCTCCTCAGCATGCTGGGCTTCGGTACGCTCGCTCAACTCGCGGGTCAGGCGCACAGAGTCCTGCCGCAACTTCGCCAGCTCTGCATTCTGCCTGCGGGCGTAAAGCATGCGCTTGTAAGATAAGACAAGACAAAAGAGCCAGACGGCACGACAATTACAGTTGAGGGTAGATGAAAGGGTGGGTGAGGACAGCTCTCATAGCCTTCACTAGGCTGTGTTCGGGTTGTAAGGTACTTCATCTCCTCAGCCTCAAGGCATACATACTAAAGGAGACCGAAAACAACTAGAACAACTAAAGATACAATCAGACATTCCAGTCTGGGTCTTCAGCAAAAGACAAGCCCCACAGGGGTGCCAGAGGGGCAGAGTGCGGAGTGTCGGAGGTGTCTGAGGTACTCCCAAGCGAAAGAGCTGAGTGTGGATGTAGTTTCTTTGTATACCTACTCTATAACTGCTTGGTGGCCGGTTTGCTTACATGTGTCGGACTGTGTACTCACATGTGTACTCGATCTGAGATATGCAGGTGGCCTTGTTGAGGGAGACTCTAAAGCCAGCAGTACACTTCGAATGAAAGAACTATACAAAAGCTAGCCACGCCCTAAAGCACCTCTTGTGAACATAAACTTCTTGATGACTCTCAGCGCCGCTAGAGACACTGTGTGCAGTGATGCTGGCGACCAGGTGGACTAGTCAAATTTGGGGTGGGGCTCAGTGCAAACGATGCAGTAATTAGAGGTTCTGTTTAACAGCCATCTCATGGTTTCAGAGCTTTGGGGATACAATTCTGAGCTGAGTTCGCTTTCATATGTGGTCCTGGGTTGGACACATATCCAATTCTTGGCCAAGTGGGCCTTAATGATGTGTGCCCACCCCCCCACCAGTAAGCAGTAAGTAAGTTTCTCTGTGTGTGTACCTGCTCTCAGCCTGGCTGGTGGCCTGGTTCAAAGCGTCTCTCAGGATGGTGTTCTCCTGCTGAAGACGGGCCAGCTGTGCATTGGGGCCGTTCTCCAGCTGCTCCTGCAGGCTCTGGATCTGTAGGAGAAACCACACATATATTCATAAACTACACTTGCGCAGCTCAACATGCATGTTCCTATCATACACTAAGGAAGCAAAGTTGTGAAATGGTTTGTTTATGTATTGAAAGATGCATGCGTGTATGCTTGGTTAATATAGTGTAGTGGGCTAAACTGCTGTTCTCCATGTTGTAGACTGTGGTTCAATTCTCTACTTGGGTTCCCACATTACACTATACCACTAGGTGTCCTTGGGTACCACTACCTTCTATTACTGTTAACTGTATGGCAGGTACGCTCTGAATAAGAGCACCTGCCGAATGCTGTAAATGTAAAAGCATGACGCTCCTAGAGGCCACAGACAGGATTATCTTAGAAATATATAAATATTTAAAGTTTTTGTTGGTGTCAAAACTGTGCCAGCTGTCGATAAGTGATCTAAAACATTACTGTGTCTCAGTTTAGGTTCTGTTCATGTCACGCTCAAATTAGTCAGATGCCAAAATGTATCTGAAGGAATTCTCATAGGACCACTGGATTCCAGGAATTTAATTTAGGCTAACTTCACTTCATTCTTTAATCATACATACAATGGTGAATCACACATCCTCAAGCAAGAGGAAGAAAGCAAGGAACTGTGAGTAATCGAAAATGTGATAATCAGTTTGCCTAGTGGTCTGACAGGGAAAACAGACAAAACATCATCAAGGCACACAAAAACACGTCGACTGCTCTGAACTCTGACCTTGCTGTTGAGCTGCTGGGTCTGGAGGGTGTGGTCATCGTAAGAGGCCTTCATGCGGGCGTGCAGTGCGGTGATCTCCTGCTCTCGAGCGCTCAGTACCGAACTCATCCTCGTCTCCACGGACGCCAGCTTACTCTTTTCCGAGCTCAACTCCTGTCAGGCAAAACATCAGCTCTAATACTGGAATCGTGTGGCCGGTCTAACCTGTGCGTTCTTGATAGGCTTGGCGCACAGAAAAAAAAAGTGTCTGCGCTGATACTACCTTAGTGAGGTCTCGCAGGCGCGTCTTGGCCACAGCAGAGTTCTCCTGCTCAGCAGACAGGAGCTTCTCCTTCTCCTCCAGTTGTTTCTTCAGAGCGGCCAATGGGTCACCCTTCTGAGACGCCTGTCGAGAGAAGGAGAAAATTTGCAAAAGGTCAGACATTGTTGCAAAATTCTTAATCATTTCATATGAAGTCTGTGATATGACCATGTGGACAATTAAACATAGAGAGAGAGAGAGATTGTACCAGTTGCCAGCTATCAGCTCCTGCCTTGTCGCTGATGATCTCCAAAAGCTTCTGTACCTCTGACTCATTGAACACAGAGCTGCTTAGGGTGGCCACAAGCGTTTTAAAAGGCAACAGCAGAGGTACATCTGCAGCATCCGCAGCAACTGTTGTAAAAGATGTTGGGAGAGCACCAAAAAAAATTATCACCACCAAAATGTACCTGAAACGCTAACATTGGTAAATAGATGGTAAATAGAGGGAAATAGAGTTTAATTACTTATGTGTTGAAGATAAAAATGACCAAGACCCTTGTTATGGCCCATTAAACACACACACACACACACACACACACACACACACACACACACACACACACACACACACACACACACTTGTCTAAAGGGTCAGTGTCTTCTAAGCATCTTTACAGAAAGAAAGAAAAAAATGATACTGCCACTTAAGGACATTAAATGCCCAGGCAGTTCTCATTAGCCTTTACCCACATTAGCATACTGTAAGCTTTGTAGAACCCACCTGACTCTGCCTTCTTCTTGGACTTCTTCTTGGAAGGAGTTTCAGGCTTAGGTTGCTCAGATTTTGGTGGAGCTGCAGTTACTGGGACAACCTCAGCCACCACCAGCTCCTTAGCAGCCTTCAGAGCTGATTCTTTGGTGGCTTTTTGAGCTGGCTCCTTGGCCGCCTTGGGAGCTGGCTCCTTGGCCGCCTTGGGAGCTGGCTCCTTGGCCGCCTTGGGAGCTGGCTCCTTGGCCGCCTTGGGAGCTGGCTCCTTGGACGCCTTGGGAGCTGGCTCCTTGGACGCCTTGGGAGCTGGCTCCTTGGCCGCCTTGGGAGCTGGCTCCTTGGCTGCCTTGGGAGCTGGCTCCTTGGCCGCCTCGGGAGATGGCTCCTTGGCCGCCTTGGGAGATGGCTCCTTGGCCGCCTTGGGAGATGGCTCCTTGGCCGCCTTGGGAGATGGCTCCTTGGCCGCCTTGGGAGATGGCTCCTTGGCCGCCTTGGGAGACGGCTCCTTGGCCGCCTTGAGAGACGGCTCCTTGGCGGCTTTTGGCTCTTTGGAAACTTTAGCAGCCGGTTCCTTGGAAACCTTTGCAGCAGCTTCCTTGGCAGTAGACTCTTTGGAAACCTTAACAGCCAAATCTTTAGCAACAGGCTCTTTGGTACCCTTTGCCGCAGGTTCCTTGGCACCCTTGGCGACCTTTGCAGCCTCTTCCTTAGCAGCCTTAGCAGCTGGCTCCTTGGCAACCTTAGAGGCTGTATCTTTAGTGATGGTCTCGGCAGCGATTTCTGCTGACTTAGCAGGGGCTGGCTCTACCTTTGCCACCTTCTTCTTCTTCTTCTCCTTCGGGGATGGCGCAGGTGCGGCAGCCACTACGGCAGTCTTAGCTGGAACAACCTCAACTTCTGCTTTAGGTTCAGGAATCACAGGTACCGGGACAGCAGGGGCCTGAACCACAGGAACGGGATCAGGTGTAGCCGTGGGTTCTGGGTCCGACTCAGGTTCGCTAGTCTCCGAAGCAAGTTCGGGACCAGAGTCATGCTCTGGAAGCTTCCCATTGGGTTTCTCATCCTTCTTCTTGGCTTTGGTTTTTTTCTCTGATGCCTTCTTCTTCTTGTCAGCGCGTGAGGGTTGGGTCTTGGCTAGTTCGCGACGTTGCTTGGCCAGGGCCTCTTCATATGATGTCTCCTTCATGGAAAAAGTGGACACCAGGGCGATGCCGATGGCTGAAACTACCATGAAGCCACCGAACACCATGATGCCCAGAGTCTGAGGGTCATACACGTCCATCTCTGCTCAGTCCTGGTCCCACCTCTAATTCTGTTTCTGCAACAGAATAAACAACATCTGTGAGGTCTACTTGACATGATGAGTTAACCGTCTGAATTCTCAAGGGAACAATGCTAAAACATATACTGGAAGGGAAAAAAAATTACATTTGCTTGGATCCTCTACCAAAACTAGCCTGTAATGTACATTTACACTGTGCTGCTGATGTTATGTAGTAGTTTGTGGTTAAACTGACATCTTATATTAACTTTTTTTTTCAATTTCTTATAATTGCTTATAATTAGAGATGGGCCGATCAGCGTTTTTGAGGCGGATGAAACACTAGCTGTAAATACAGAAATTAGGCTCATTTGTTTACCGCCATCGATCAGCTCTCGAGATCGGCCGATCGCCGATCACATATTTTGATTAAAAATCGTCCGATACCGATACATGGCCGATCAATCCTTCCATCTTTACTTATAATGTTGTACTTCCTTGAGGCCAAACATACATACAAACATTATATCTTTAAATCTACAGTACTCTACAAACATGTGTGCTCGGGTCAAGGTGCAGAAAAGGTCCAGAGGTCTAGACATGCAACCCTTTCCTTCACTCTCCCTGTCTCAAAGCCCTGTTCACTGAGAAATGGCAGCTCCCCAGCTCTCAACCACTGGAGAGCAGGTTATGCAACACTGTCCAAAGATCATGCCATCCCACTCCAGCCCACTCCATTCCACTCCACAGGTCTGCAAATGGCTCTCCAGTTTCCATGTGATCAGTCTGCAGTTGCAGTAGCAAACAATAACGCACCCCCTTCCACACAGACTCGACCCCCCGACGAGTGTGTGTTTGCTCTAGCTGGAGGTTTTCTGACTGGAATGTCTTAAAACCGCCCGAGAACCCACAGAGACGCGAGCACCACATGCAGAGAAGCCCTCAGGTGAGGAGAAGTGCTGACTGGCCTCCTCTGCACAGATTCTGTCTCTTTCTCTCTCTCACTGTAAATTCAACTAACATGTGGTGCAGATCAAAGAGCCAAGACAGCAGTATTTCCAATCTTCAATATGAAACCAGTCAACAGGATCAGGGTGAAGGTGATTATGAAGCTCATGATGTTCACATTCCCAGGAACTTATTAAAAGTAAAACAAAAGCCGTAATTCCGTTTACATCACAGATCATAGCTTGGCCCTATTATGTACCATTCACTTTTAGCCCAATAGAGCTTGTGGGCAAAGTAGCTGTTCCATTGAAAGCTCCACATGTTCAGCCTATACAGGTAGAGCACAGAGCTGCAGGCAAATACAGAGAGTTGTATATTCATAATGTCCCAAAAAGCTACAATAGCTAGTTCCATTTCTGCATCTGATTTAATTTGTGCATTATGATATTCTGATAGCAAGTGCTGACTTGTGGGAACGTCTATAATAAGCATGTGGTTCAACTTTAAATGCAAAAGATTTGGTTAGATCTTGCATACAGCTCACAAGTGGAAAATGATGCATAGCAAATACGCGGCGAAAAGAATTTGACTGCTAGTTTCAACAAACCAAGCTCACTGCATGCTTTCCTGTCCCATGAGAACTACATGCAGGCGCCTATACAGAGCAGGGTATATGTATTTGGACAGTATTGGTTGCTGCTGCTTTGCGTCTTGATTCTGAGAAACTACAGAGATCATGGCCCAATCAATTTGAGGGTATGTATGACCATTTTTGGCCAAATCAAACATGAAACATGGCCACGTTTACAAAGAATCAGCTTATTTCAAGGGGCCATTACTAACTGGACAAATTAACAACTTTAATTCATCTCGCTGCAAGATAAAGATCAGGTCTATAAATTTTGATTCACTTTGATATGTATGTTATTTGTCATAGCAGCCTTCTTTGCAAAGCTCACAGAAAGTTGCAGTATGCAAATGAACCCTCTGGCCAATCACATGGGTTGTTTTACTGTGTGCTGTGAGCATCTTCACCAAACACAGTTCAAAAGTTTGTGCTGCCCTATGATCACACTTGCCATGCAGTGTGTATCAGTCATAGCCCTTCTTTTTTATGTACACGTCACAAAAGAAAGAAGAAAAAGAAAATACGACTCCCTAAAGGAGCAGGTGAAGCACTTCCAATACCAATTAAGGTCTTTTTCTGGAACCATGTGTCCAAACATATATGTTTTAAGATGCAATAAGACCGTATGGACCAAATATTTATTTTTACTGATGTTGGATCAGCCACATTAAAACAAATACTATTAAAAACCTATGAAGACTTTTTAACATTTTAAATACAATGATATAGTAAATTAAATAAGAATATTTTTTATTGGCAGGAGAGAAAAATTTGTATAGTAGTATTGCAAAATCTGACAAACACGTGAGGCAAAATTAGTACAGTGGCATAGCGTTGCAGTAGTTTGGCAATACGGTATTAATGCACAGATGCCAAGTATCAATAGTTGATATCTAAAGTTTATACTTAACAGTGATTAACAGTGAAGTATAGCAATATCACAATTTGATTAATCATATTAATATTATATTTCAAGGTCCTTGGTCCTAATAATTATGCTCCTGATGTGTTTTTTGAGTATCCATGTTATAGTAAGAAATGTGTACTGACATGATTTATCACAGCAACTATGAAGTCTTGTCATATTGCCAAAGCCCACAGATCTGAAGTATAAAGACACTAATAGATGACACGCAGACAGACACATGCCCAAACCTCAGCGTGCCTGACTGCGGTGCAGTTTTAGGCTTTAACCCTTTCGGCAGGATCTCCGGTATTGCATAACATTCATCAGTCCTGTGTGCCAACTCACCGGCACTTTTCATATAAACGGGTTCCCGTCGTTCTGGCATCTTCAGAGCTTCCATAAACTCAGGGCTTACTTCTTCACTGCCTACTGCCTACTGCCTACCCCCCCCTCCCCCTCTACAACTTCAGATGAAGGAAAGGTCTGACCTTCACAAGAGAAGGTCTGATATAATCCGCCCATTTAAACTTTAATGAGTGACAGTCAAGCAAAAAAGGGAAAGAAATCAATGCTGGGAGAAAGTAGAGCTGCTAGTAATAGACAGCACTGAAAACATCTTCACTTGAACTTCTTCTCCAAGCAGGAGCCTCCAGTGAGCAACTGAAGTTTCCTTTTCCCAGAAAGTGAAACGTGTACAAAAGCAGTGCGTCTGTACGTCTAAATGGGACAAATGTAAATTAAAATGAGAAGCTTAATGAGTTTGTTTTACCCTCATCTGCGAAGGAAGGCTTTGAGGAAAGCAGCAGAGGTCGAGGCTACTTTGGGCCACATCATCTTTTCAGCTGATTTTTTTTAAACCGTTCTTGGTCAAGACTGACCGGTCAGGCAGCGAAACCGAACTAAAACCTTCGTTTTAAAAGTGGAAATTAGCCCGAACATATGAGCCGGTTCACTCAGGAGAGCCAGGAAAGACATTTGTGAAGGTATTTGTTGAGGAAAATAACGAACATTCTGGATTCGCTTTTCACCTCAGAGGAGTTTCCACACACAAAAAACCCGTCACCAAACATCGCGAGCCGGGTTTAAACGCCGTTTCGAGCGACTTGAGGGGGAAAAAACAACACTCTGAAACTATAAACCTACATCAACTTTCACCATTTGTTCCCAAATATGAGAAAAAGAAAAAGGAAAGAAGAACGAGAGACTTACCAGCCGTTTCCAGTCACTGATTCGGACTCGCCGCTGACTGACTGTGGAGTCGTGGCACTTTCTGTGAGCTGGCGGAGGGCCCGCCTCCTGGCAGAAGGCCAAACACGAAGCGGCGCGCTGATTGGACGAAGAGTCGTCAATCAAAGCCGCGCGGACCAATCGCTTTCGAGAAAGTCCGCCAAGAAGTTGAAAAAAGGAGGCGTCGTGGCTCAATGAATGGGGTTTGTAGTCCAATTTCGCACGACGCTGGAATGTGCGCAGGCATAAACAGAAAAACGAGGCTGGCGTGAAACGTAAGCGGACGCTCAAGGGTTGCCGGAAAAAAAAGAAAAGAAAAGAAAAGGGCTGAAAGATGTAGCCTGGAGTGTGTTGGTGACGTGTAGTTTGTGCCTCAGGCTGCGTTGTTTCAGTTTCGTGTGATTTGCATGAACTGCTGATTGCTTTAAGGCTAAGACGACACCGAGGCGCCTCTTCATTTGCCGCAAACCTTGGAAAAGATCTGGCGGTGAGGTTAACCGAGTTACGGCCACCCTACCCTGTTCTTTTAGAGGGGCAAACTTCACGCAGAGCGAGCACTAAAGACTCGTCATCACTTTTCAGGGGTCAGGGTCGTTGCCCCCCCCCCCCCCCCCCTCCTCCTCCTCCTCCTCCTCCTCCTCCTCCTCCTCCTGTTCCCCCACTCCCCCACTCCCCCCTCCAGCCTTCCTAATTCTCCCTTTCTTTGAAATCAGTTTGACACTATATATATATATATATATATATATATATATATATATATATATATATATATATATATATATATATATATATATATATATATATATATATATAATGTGTGTATATATATATATGTATGTGTGTGTATATATATATATATATATATATATATATATATATATATATATATATATATTAGTGTCAAACTGATTTCTTTGTAGTTCTACACATACATACTGTAGTCCATCTGTTTCTCTGTATACATTGTGAGCTCCCTTTCCTGTTCTTCAGTGATCAGGATCCCCAAAGGCCCACCACAGGTCACATCTTATTTGTCTAGTGTGTCATTCCCAGCACTGTAGTGACACTGAGATGCTCAGATCCACTCATACCAGCGCAACACACACTAACACAGCACCACGTTGCAAAGTCTAGTTTCTCCGCTCGTTGCAGTGCGCCACTCAGCATTCACCACTACTACATTAGAACACAGTAAAGAACTACATTCAGTTTTTTAATGTGAACCCAGCTTCTAACGTCTCTCTCTGCTAGCATGCAATAGAGGTTCTCTTTCAAGCCTTCGTTTCAGTGTTTCACTATAAGATACATGCCTCAGAAGCCATATTCCACTAAGCCAGCTCATTGGCTGGCTGACAGACGTGATGCTTGTGCTCCCCGCCCCCTGAATGTAACGCAGTGACATCATCTGGTCATTCAAAAACTTCTTCACCGTAACCCGAATGCTTTAGCCAGCCGGTCTGTTACCAAACAGTGGTTACGTTAGGCTAAACGAACAAAGCCATCAAGTCCAGCCACTTAGCTAGCCAGCACATTGGCTTAAGTGGACACGGCTAGTTAACCAGCTATTCCGTGCGTTCGACAGCACGCAGCACAGCCCACAGGTGCCACTTAGCACAACAACTAACAACGGGAGCAATGCAGGAAGCACTGAGTGGCGAGGGAGAGTCCGCACGGCAGCCATCTGTCCAGCCTCCAGCCTTTGAATTCCAAGGTGACCTAAGCCAGGGACAGATCTGCCAGGTCAAAGTGGAGCCCCAGAGCCTGAGGCTACCTGGCACAGGAAGCCCCACGCCCAGGTGAGACCCCAAGCAATTCAGCCACCTCCCCGCAACCATCGCAGGTGGTAAGGAGAGAGAATACTGAGAATGCCTAAAGGTTTTCTGGAGAGCCAGCCCAGATGGAGCAATGTTTCAGTTCTGCTCAGCGTTTGAGCGCGGCACGGGCACGGGTCACTGGCTCTGTGGGCTTAGTCCGTGAACTTTACAAAGTACAAAGTGATACAAAGTAACAGAAGTCGTCCAAAACACTAGAGCCAACTATATTCACGTATTATCTGGCAGCTAATGTGGTCTGTCACTTAGGCTTTAAGGGGAAGATAGTAGGTCAGAACCCCTTGGTCTGCCGTTTTATACCAGGGGTATGGCGTACCCCCTTTTAATAAGGTCACCACCATGCGATTTATCACTGGTGCTAAACCAAGTGGATCTTAAAACACAGTCAGTCAAGATGGCACTGTTAGTAGCCTTGGCATTAGCAAAGTGTGTTGGTGATCTCCTCGCCTCCTCTGCACACTCCTTGTGCATGTAGGTCACACTGAGGGGCTCAGTAACCTTGTATCCTCATTTTTGCTCATTTCTAATTTGAACCTGACAGCTGCTCTTTACACGGTTAGAACGTTTGTTGATGGATAGACCAATCAAAAAGCTTCAAAATGACTTGAGAATAATTCTGGTTCTATTGACTTACATTAAGAGTAAAGAGCGTTTTGGCTATGTATCGGTATCGACTGATTTATAATTAAAATATTTAATCAGTGATCAGTTGATATTTCTCCAATTTAGTCGATTGCGAGAGCTGATCGATGGCGTTAAACAAATAAGTCTAATTTCTGTATTTCCAGCTAGCGGTTCATCCAGGAAGAGGAGCCCACTGTGAAACCCACTCTGAGCAGAGACTCTCAGGCAGAGACCCATCCTCCTCTGGTCAAACAGTACCCTTATAGAAAATAAGTATACTTAAAGTTCCTATTATTAAGTATACTTTATGCAGTTACTATATTAATGTCATTGTACTAGTAGTACACTTGTATATGTACTATTTTAATACTTCTTGGGACTAAATTGGCCCACTTTCTAGTTTTTAAAAGTATACTTTTAAGTACACTTTAAGTGTAAGAGTAGTAAACCAAGTATAAAACTAGTTTACATCTTTTGTACTGCAACTACACTAAAAGTAATCTTAAGGGTTTACTGTTAGTTTACTAGCTTGTAAGTTTTCTTCAGATTAACTTATAATTTACTGCTTATATTATTGTTGTAAGATTTTTTTTCTACTTAAAATAGAAATTAACAATGTTTACTTACTCACCAGTGGACACACGTAAAATAAACAAGACACACTC
Organism: Megaleporinus macrocephalus; assembly: GCA_021613375.1. Lineage (NCBI taxonomy): Eukaryota > Metazoa > Chordata > Actinopteri > Characiformes > Anostomidae > Megaleporinus > Megaleporinus macrocephalus. The sequence continues at coordinate 9,619,902 of CM038728.1, forward strand.
AGATTAAGAAACATATTTGTATCTTTATAAATCTTTAGAAATCAAATTTTAAATAAATATAGTACTAAATGTGTTTTTGCCCAGAGCAAGAATACTTACTTCTACTATCTCAATCAAAAGATTAAATACAAGTAAAGACCAAATATACTTAGACTGTTCTATACTTGTCAGTATAACTCAAGTATACTTAAGTATAACTGTGTTTAGTATATCACTGAGAAGTACATCAAAAGTAAACTGAAAGCATACTCACTTCCTTTTAGTTTAAAAGAAGTAAACTAATTGTACACTTGAATCAACTTCTTTTTTGTAAGGGTTTTTACAGTTTATTCAATTAAAGCTGAGTCTGAACAGTAAAAGCTTTAGAAGCTGTGCAGGTGGTACATCTGGTTGATACAGCGATGCAGTCAAGGATGTAGCAAATGGCACGAATGGAGAGGAGAATATGTAGCATAAGGATCTTTTACATACGGCAACAAGTACCAGTATGCAAAATAACATCTAGATAAGTCAGAGGGCTTTCGCTAACAAATGATACATATTGATGCAGTACAATATGCACAATGACCTCAGGAGCAGCGTTTGATGAAAACAACACTTTGCCGACTGTTAAGAAAGGGGCTGGATCTATTTTGCTTTGGGTCGTGTTGCAGCCTGTGGCACAAGTAACGATACACAGGCAGTCACTTAGTAAACTACATACCCATCATAAACTACTACTTCAAGAAACATACGCTACGCTTCCTCGTAAGCTATTGCTCACACAATCCACATGAACATCACTGCGAATCCATGCATAAAAGAAGAGGAACAAGGAAAGACTCCTAGTTGGCAATGAAAAGTGTTCACATGTTTTAATATCTGCCTGAGGGGATGTTACGAAGTGCTGACATTGTAGGGTTTCTGTTCTTGTGGGCGGCAACTAGTAAATGCACAGCTCCAACTATTGACCTATTTTAACACTGTTCAAATTACAATGAGTGGAAGAAAACTAAAAAAAAGAGAATTGAATGACTTACAGAACATCTTAGTTGTTTAAAAATGGTAGGATGGTGTGATTGTGTAGTGTGTATAACACAATAAATAACCTATTTAAATGCTATTGTATTTGCATTTTACAATCAGATTTGACTAAACACATATATAGCAGATTTATAAAACATCACTATGTCACACAAAATGTATGTCACATACTCACACTAGCTTGCAGAGACCTCACACACACACACACATGAGACAATCTTGTTTGCTTCCTAAACGACTGGCTTGGCAAGAGGTGACAGTAAATACGAGAATTTCTGCAGGTTAATGATTCCCAACTACCCTCTCACTTACAAGAGTGAGAGTGAGTGAATGAGTGAGAGTGAAAAAAGTGACAGTGAAGAAAAGGGGGAGATAATGATTGTGAATGAATGACAGTGATAGAGAGTGAATGAGAGTGTGAGTGAAAAAGTGACAGTGAGTGGTAAAAAAAGGGTGAATGAATGACAGTGAATGAAAGTGTGAAGTGAGTAAGAGTGAAAAGGTGACAGTGATTAAGTGGGAGAGAATGAGTGTGAATAATTGACAGTGACTGAGAGTGAATGAAAGTGTGAGTGAGTGAGAGTGAAAAAGTAACCGTAAGTAGGAGAGAATGAAGGCGAATGAATGACAGTGATTGAGAGTTAATGAGAGCGTGAGTGAGTGAGAGTGAGTGAAAAAGTAACCATGAGTAAGTGGGATAGAATGAGTGTGAATGAATGACAGTGATTGAGAGTGAATGAGAGTGTGAGGGATTGAGAGTAAATGAATGACAGTGATTGATAGTGAATGAGGGTGTGAGTGAGAGTGAATGAATGAATGTGAAATCAGATGTATTGCTCCAAAAATAGCATTAACAAAATTCAACAGCAGATTATTATTAATCAATGTAATTCTGAATTTTATCAACAGAATTTTATAATTTACCATTAAAATTTTATAATTCATTATGACAATTCTGCAGTTCATTAGAATTCTACAGTATTTAACAGAAGACTAATGCTGTCTGTAACGTTACGATGAACTCTGAGACAGCAAGGCACCTGGTCATGTCACAGCCTAAACACAGCCTGCTAAAATTCTCTGTGCAGCTGTTCTACCAAGTCAGTGTAGATGTACCCCTTGCTGCCGTATACATCCCATAATACTCAGTGTCAGAGCAGTTAGGAAGAAATAGTAGAAATCACCAGATCTGATACAGCGCAGAACGACACCTTCTAAAATCCATCACCAGAATTCTACAATGCATCAAAAGAATTCTAAAATCCATCACAAGAGTTCTACAATGCATCAAAATAATTCTAAAATCCATTACCAGAGTTCTACAATGCATCAAAATAATTCTAAAATCCATTACCAGAGTTCTACAATCCATCACCAGTGTTCTACAATCCATCACCAGAGTTCTACAATCCATCACCAAAATATTCTACAATCCATCACCAGTGTTCTACAATCCATCACCAAAATATTCTACAATCCATCACCAGTGTTCTACAATCCATCACCAGAGTTCTACAATCCATCACCAAAATATTCTACAATCCATCACCAGTGTTCTACAATCCATCACCAGAGTTCTATAATCCATCACCAGAGTTCTACAATCCATCACCAGAGTTCTACAATCCATCACCAGAGTTCTACAATCACCAAAATATTCTACAATCCATCACCAGAGTTCTACAATCACCAAAATATTCTACAATCCATCACCAGAATATTCTACAATCCATCACCAGAGTTCTACAATCCATCACCAGAGTTCTACAATCACCAAAATATTCTACAATCCATCACCAGAGTTCTACAATCACCAAAATATTATACAGTCATCACCAGAGTTCTACAATGCATCAAAAGATTTCTAAAATCCATCACCAGAGTTCTATAATCCATCACCAGAGTTCTACAATTCATCACCAGAGTTCTACAATCACCAGAGTTCTACAATCCATTACCAAAATATTCTACAATCCATCACCAGTGTTCTACAATCCATCACCAAAATATTCTACAATCCATCACCAGAGTTCTACAATCACCAAAATATTCTACAATCCATCACCAGAGTTCTACAATCAATTACCAAAATATTCTACAATCCATCACCAGAATATTCTACAATCAATCACCAGAGTTCTACAATCCATCACCAGAATATTCTACAATCCATCACCAGAATATTCTATAATCCATCACCAGAGTTCTACAATCCATCACCAGAATATTCTACAATCCATCACCAGAATATTCTACAATCCATCACCAGAGTTTTACAATCCATCACCAGAATATTCTACAATCCATCACCAGAATATTCTACAATTCATCACCAGAGTTCTACAATTCATCACCAGAATATTCTACAATCTATCACCAGGATATTCTACAATCCATCACCAGAATATTCTACAACCCATCACCAGAATTCTACAATCCATCACCAGGATATTCTACAATCCATCACCAGGATATTCTACAATCCATCACCAGAATATTCTACAATCCATCACCAGAGTTCTACAATCAAGTACCAAAATATTCTACAATCCATCACCAGGATATTCTACAATCCATCACCAGAGTTCTACAATCAATTACCAAAATATTCTACAATCTATCACCAGAGTTCTACAATCCATCACCAGAGTTCTACAATCAATTACCAAAATATTCTACAATCCATCACCAGAGTTCTACAATCCATCACCAGAATATTCTACAATCCATCACCAGGATATTCTACAGTCCATCACCAGAATATTCTACAATGCATCACCAGAATATTCTACAATCCATCACCAGAGTTCTACAATCAAGTGCCAAAATATTCTACAATCCATCACCAGAGTTCTACAATCAAGTACCAAAATATTCTACAATCCATCACCAGAGTTCTACAATCAAGTACCAAAATATTCTACAATCCATCACCAGAGTTCTACAGTCAATTACCAAAATATTCTACAATCCATCACCAGGGTTCTACAATCCATCACCAGAGTTCTAAAATCCATCACCAGAATATTCTACAATCCATCACCAGGATATTCTACAATCCATCACCAGAATATTCTACAATGCATCACCAGAATATTCTACAATCCATCGCCAGAATTCTACAATCCATCACCAGAGTTTTATAATCCATCACCTACAATTCTACAATTCATCACCAGAGTTCTACAATCTATCACCAGAATATTCTACAATTAGAATTCAACAACTATTCAACACATTTACAATAATTAGAATTCAACAACACCTTAAAAAATCCATCACCAGAATTCTACAATGCATCAAAAGAATTCTAAAATCCATTACCAGAGTTTTATAATCTATCACCAGAGTTCTATAATCCATCACCAGAGTTTTACAATCCGTCACCAGAATATTCTACAATCCATCACAAAAATTCTACAATCCATTACCAGAGTTCTACAATCATCATGAGAATTCTACAATCTATTAGAATTCAATAACTATTCAACACATTTACAATAATTTTTATTTAACAACTCATCAACAGAGTCTTACAATCCATTAAAATACAACAGCTTAACATAGCTTTACAATATATTAGAATTCAACAATTTAGCAACAGAACTCTACAATACATTGGAATTTAACAATTTAGCAAAACAATTCTATGGTTTATCAACAGAATTCTGCAATCCATTAGACTTTAAACACATTATCAACAAAACTTTACCATTTATCATCAGAATTCTATGATTTATTAACAGAATTCTACAATTTATCAGACTTTTGTGATTTATCAACCTCATTCTATAGGGAATCAGAATTTATTAATAGAATTCCACAATCAAGGGAATTCTACAATACTGTATAGTTCACAAAAATGCAAGCAAGGGATAATTATTTTATTTCAAACCAAAAGATGGATGGGCATGTGAGAGAGAGCTAGCTGCCTGCAATTCACTGTAAAAATAATACAACACAAGGAAGCACACACACACACACACACACACAAACACCCATAAACACACATAAACACACAAACACACACACACACACACACACAGCTGCTGGGAGTGATTACTGAGCTTTAGGTACGGAACACACACTTCCTGGCACTACAGGTCCTGGAATACTAAAAGGCAAAATATGAAGATGGCTAAGACTGTGTGCTTGCACATGTTCCAGATTTCTTTCAAAACGAAACCTGGAACCCGACTGAATACAAAAGAGGACAGTAAATCTGCAGCAATCCACACCATAAAACACACACACACACACACACACACACACACACACACACACTCATCTTATTCATATCCCGCCGCAGTTATATTTAGTGTATTGACACCAATGCACACCAATAATATGATTCTTGGACCTTAGCAGTTATCTAATCACTCATGTAAACAGCATATTCCCATTGCTTAGATCATATTAAGGCTGTTACTGGATTTCCAGCAATCAGATTTTAGCTAAGTAGTGATTTCTTTAGTTATTCTCAGTTTATGCATGTGCGAAAATTAACCACAATCCTGGAATTCCCAAACAGCATTTAACACAGCACGCCTGAGTTTATGCAGTTATCAGATCAATACATGCATGTAAACATACGCATTGTTGTATATGGATAATTCTACCAACTGGTACATACATTTCAGACTTTTACTAACTTTTACTAATTTTGCTTTTAGCGAGTATATATCTTCATTACATTTATTTCATTAAAACAGATGATCAAACACTACATTTTATCACTAATAACACAATCAAAACACTACTAAAATTTTAGTAAAGCTTTCTGTAGTAACACATTAATGTAAGTTTGGAAAGAAATTAAAACTGTACACACAATTAACTGCACAAACTCTGTTCTGAATGTTAAACACTGGTTTTCACACAATTCTACAGAATTTAACAATTTATCAACAGAAATCTACAATTTATTAAATTTAACAATTTATCATCAGAATTTTTCAATCCATTAAAATTCAACAACTTATCAACAGAACTCTACAATACAATAAAATTCAACAATTTATTAATTTAATTCTATAATCTATTAAAATTCAACAATTTATTAATTTAATTCTATAATCTATTAAAATTCAACAGTCTATTAACATATTTCTATAATCTATTAAAATTCTACAATTTATCAACAGAAATCTACAGTCCATTAAATTAAACAATTTTTCATCAGAATTCTATAATCCATTAAAATTCAACAATTTATTGATAGAACTCTACAATCCATTAAAATTCTACAGTATATCAACAGAAATCTACAATCCATTAAAATTAATTCATTTATTAACAGAACTCTATAATACACTAAAATGCAACAATTTATCAAGAAAATTCTACAAACCATTAAAATTCAACAATTTATCAACATAACTCTATAAACCATTTGATTATTTAATGTTTAATTTTTTAACAGTCAAACACTATTTCATCACTAACAACACAATCAAAAATTAAAGGTTTGTGTAGTCACAAGTTTAGGTAAGTTTGGAAATAACTTGAAGAACTAACCCTAGTAACCTGCACAAACAGCATTAGCAAACACAGCTGTACACATAAAATCATCATACTTATATTCAAAACGACTTAACTGCACAAAATCTGTTCCGAATGTTAAACACTGGTTTTCAGACTTTGGGACACATGTACTTTGAAACTGCTCACCATGTGGCCACGAAGGACGGGGTTGCAGTCTCACTTCCCGCTCTAAAATGCAGGGGACTAAAATAAGGATCCGCCTACGGACTGTGTTTTAGTTTCAGTAGAGCCTCATTCTTTCTTTTGATAAATCCAACTTTTTCAGCTTCACTTTATATAAGCATTATTTTCACACGTGTAAAATTAGGGGTCGGACATCTCCCAGGAGAAAGACAGCATTGGCTAAAACCCAGAAGAAGTGTCATGTGGCCATATTGTTGACTATGAGCTGTCAATGTCAACCGTGAGTTCCAAATAAAGGTATCCAGAGAAGGTCAGCTGGACAGAGGTGTTGATCTGCACCAAATCGAGAAGTTATATTTGAGTGCTAATTATGTGTCATTGCCCTCAATAACATATCCAGATCTATAATTACCTAAAATACTGCCTCAGCCTACACGTCCCAGAAGATCGTTTAATTACTTGGTTTGTTAAAGAGTCAGCGATATTTTGTCTTTTCTACTATCGACTACTCCATCAAACGCCATCGTAATCACCAAAAAGTGAGTAACGGCTGCGTATTCATGACTGATGGGGTTAATCAATAGTAATCAGTTACGTGAGGCCTTCTAACACTGTAAAGTAATTAGTAAACAGCTCTCATCACATGAAATGATCTAAGGCACTTTGATCGTTTACTGTCTACCTGTAACAGAATGATGAGTTCAGGCTTTGGTAACATTATGGGGACATGGCGGAAAAGTTGCTCACGCTATCATAAGAGTTCTTCTACCAGTTCCTCAGTAAAGCTCTACAAAAGCCTAAACCATTCAGATGAAGCAGCATTATGGCTGTAACTTATCTGTCAGGATACATTATTAACTGTTGTTAACGATGTACATACAGTGGCCAGTGGAATATGTCAGCATCATTACAGTGGCGGCAACAAGAGTGATGTCAATCAAATATCAAGGCACTGACTTCTGTGACAGCTGCCATCAGTTTTGGCCTAAAATCCATTAACAGAACTCCACAATCAATTAGAGTACTACAACTAATCAACAGAATTATACAATCAACAGAATTATACAAATCATTATAATTCTATTAATTAATCAACAGAATCCTAAAATGTATCCACAGAATTCTACAATTGATTACAATTCCTACTTAATTCCAACTTAAGTCATCAAAAGAAGTCTGCAATCCATAAAACTTAATGTATCAACACAATTTTACAATCCTTTATATTTAACATTTTATTAACAGAATTTTGTAGTCCATTAGATTAAACAACTTATTAACAGAATTTTACAATCCATTAGGTTTAACATTTCATCAACAGAATTCTACAATCCATTATATTTAACAATTTATCAACAGAATTCTACAATCTATTAGCCTCAACAATTTATTAACAGAATTCTACAATCCATTATATTTAACAATTTATCAACATAATTCTATTTCAATCCATTATATTTAACAATGCATAAAGAGAATTCTACAATCCATTACCCTTAACAATTTATTAACAGAATTCTACAATCCCTTAGCCTTAACAATGTATTAACAGAATTTTACAATCTATTATATTTAACAATGCATAAACAGAATTCTACAATCTATTAGCCTTAACATTTTATTAACAGAATTCTACAATCCATTATATTGAACAATTTATTAACAGAATTCTACAATCCATGATATTTAACAATTTATTAACAGAATTCTACAATCCATGATATTTAACAATTTAACAACAGAATTCTACAATCCATTGTATTTAACAATTTATTAACAGAATTCTACAATCCATTATATTTAACAATTTATTAACAGAATTCTACAATCCATTGTATTTAACAATTTATCAGCAGAATTCTACAATCCATTGTATTTAACAATTTATTAACAGAATTGTACAATCCATCATATTTAACAATTTATCTACAGAATTGTACAATCCATCATATTTAACAATTGTTTAAAACTGTTTAAAAACTTATTTTAAAAGCGCGTTTTGGCAGCCTTTGCAATTTATGCGCTGTGTTTGTTGTTAGCAACTGGCTTTGGTTGATAGGTTGGGGGCGGGGGGCTCACGTCTTGCTGGAGCATGGGGTAGCTCGTGCCAACTTTAAATGCGAGGTCAGTGATGAGAGCAATGAATAGCAACAATGATCATATATACTGCAATAAAAACAGCTTTAGTATAATGTGTTGTTATGGTAACAGACTAGGAGGGTTTGGGTAGCTAACGTTTATATTAACTTTAGTCAGAAAGAACTCTGAAATGTAAAATAACATTACTCTCTAGCCACGCCGCAAACTGCAGACTGCTACTACACTAAATACATAAATAATAAAATATAATAAATAAAATAAATAAATTAATAAATAAATAAAAGGACACCAGTGTTAGAAGTGCTCTCAGTAGTGCAGTATGTAATGTTAGAGGGTGCTGTTTGGGACACAGCCTTACTGTCTAACATTAATGTTAGTCTTGTCTAGTCAGGAAACCTTAATATACATTTATTTATCCTTTCATTTCAGCATCATACCATTAAAGAAAAAAATATATAGACACTGCATGTATAATTTAAAAGTTCTCTGACAGCAGTACCATGAAATGTGGAGTATCTTGTTTAGTGTGTAAAGTGATCTTTAATTGGATTTATATAATAATAATCAGACGTACAGATAATGTTATATTTTGTTTATTTATTTGTAATTTACTGTAATTCCACAAATGTTCTTCTATGTTACTACATATACAGTGATTTACTACCTTACATAAAGTGGAATCAGCTTATAGGTAATATTCTAGGGAATAGAGTGGGCTTTGATTCATGTTAGTAAATGTGTCCCCCCCAATCTCAAACCTGCTTGTATACCCTCGGTTGGGGTGGCGCTGTTCATAGAATGTACTGTCTTTGTATTCAGTTGCATAATTTGTTTACTATTTGTATTCTGTATTCTGCATTTATGTATCTATTCACTATTACACCAAAGCAAAAGCAAATCCCTTGCATGCGAGTGGGACCCAGTAGAGAGATTTGTGGTTCGTCACTCAGCCTTCAAGCACATGCAAAGCCAATCAAAGGAGAGTGTGATTGGTCAATGGTCATGATAAAGCAGTTAAGAAACAGTGAAAGAGATAAATCGTTGCACAACTCCTGTCGCTGTTATCTCACCTGTGATGCTATTTTATGTTGCTGGGTTAGTGAGTAAGTGGTTACACAACGTGGTCATGTAAACATCAATACGTGACCAGCTGCCGTTTACATTGTGTGAATATTTCATGATGAATGCGCCAATAGAAATGACTATTGACTTAAATTCATTTCATCATTCAAGCTGCTATGAATTCCTTAATGTACTTGTTCTTGATCATCACAAATCCTGATTCCACTTTCATTTTTGTATTGCTGCCCTTATAACACACAGCATGGGTTCGAATGAACCCCTTATGTGTTCACTATGGAATTTGATAGGAACTATTGACATTTGTAAACATTTGCAGTGGGAAACATATTTACAACTGTTTTTGTTCAAGAAGTAAAGAAATAAGAAATAAAATAATGATTTAAGGTCAAAAACAAGATTTTTAATGAACCCTTGGAACATTAAATAATAACTAAAATAAACTAATTTCAATAGATCTACCAAAGAGATGCTCAGCAATGCATACAAAAACATAGGAAATGAATACGGGTCAAGTTTAACCCATGTTGTGCAAGGGGGTTTGCTTAGCTTGTGCATTAAAAAAGGGTTAACTTTGTTTCTTTAACATAAAAAAATATGTTTTTGGATGTTCCAGTGGCTGTAGGTAAAGTAAGAACAATAGGGGGCCTAAAGCAGAACCTTGTGAGACACCCTAATGCACTCCTGTAGGTTCTGATAACTCTTCACTGAGGTTAGCAAATCGGCAATGATCAGTCAGATATGACCTAAACTAGGAAAGAAACTTCCGATGCAATCAGTTCTTTAATGCTGACCTTACACCAAACGATTTTCAAGTGATTTACGGTTGCAGACCGATTTCCAGTGTCGGAATAAAATCATTAGAGTCTTGCTGGGGTTGAGTTGTGATCGAGTCATCTCGATCATTTAGTGTAAGGTGGTCAAGACTGCTGGCTGAAGTCAGTCTTTTTCTCGTCCGAGCGTTCCGATAAAATCAACCGTGTTTAATATTACCATAAGTCTTGGCTCACGCAAATAGTGACGTGAACATAGTCGACAACCAATAGGAGCTCTTTTCACCACCAAACGGGAAGCTGCAAGGATTGCGGAGGAGTCCGGCAAAGGTTTGAAAACTGCGGTTCTCCTGGACTCTACAAAAGGAGAAACTGGTGGAGCTGTGGAGTGAGCTGTGGAGTGAGCAAGAGTGCCTCTTTCAAGTGTCTTCCCATTCCCATACCACGACAGAGTGGAAAAAAGGTTAACAGAAATCGCTGAATCTCGAAAGGAATTGAGTTGCAGTCTTGTAAACAGTGACTCTGAAAGACCCCCAGTCTTTGCAAAATCCTAGCCTGTGACTAGTCTGTGACTAAAAGTCTGTGACTTGTCTTTAGATGTGAGAGGATGTCAGACTTTAGTCTATCAAACGTCTTTTAAAAGTCTTCTAGTGTATGGTCAGCATAAGCTTGTGGAATAAGACGTCAGGAACAATAACATCAAGGGCTGCACCCAGAAACACAATCAGAAGCTCGCAGCAGATCATTAACCACTTTGGCCAGTGCTGATTCTCATATACCACAATGAAAATGTAAAACCAGAAATAAAAATATGAAATGGAGATAGCAAAAATAGCAAAACAATGTGTATAAGTCAAGTCAAGTTGATTTGTGTAGTGTTTTTTACTATGATTTACTATGATGTCACAAAGCAGCTTTACAGGGGTTTAAAAGCATGAAAACATCAAAATCACAACTCTTTATCCCCTGTGAGCAAGCCAGAGGCAACGATGGCAAAGAACAACTCCCTCAACTGGAGATAGAAACCTTGGGAGGAACCAGACTCACAAACAGAGACCCATCCTCCTCTGGTCGAGAAAAGCAGCCATTGGTGATTAATTTTTTTGTGGACTATTGTAAAAAATTGTTTCCACTAGCAGAAAACTCAAGCATGAGTCACTGTTCAGATCTTTGTGCTGTCTCCTGTGTTCACACATCAAAACAGTCTGGACTAAAGATGAAGTGTGATAGGTTCGCTCCAAACCAGGTAGGTGTAACCAGAAACCTTACTTTAGCAAGAATGCAGTAAGAGCTAGAAAAGAGGATGCTAGGCGGTTGCTATGGTATTCCAGCTGGTTGCTATGGTGTTGCTGGTGTGTTGCTATGCAGTTGCTAGGTTGTCGATAGGTGGTTGCTAGGATAGCCCAGCTGGTTGCCTGAGTATCCCAGCTAGGGTGTTACTAGGCAGTTTTAGGGTGTTCCAGCAGGTTGCTATGGTGTTGCAAAATGATTGCTAGGTTGTTGCTAGGTGGTTGCTAGGGTGTTGCTAGGTGGTTGCTAGGTTGTTGCTAGGTGGTTGCTAGGGTGTTGCTAGGTGGTTGCTAGGGTATCCCAGCTGGTTGCTAGTGTGTGCCGAGGCAGTTGTTAGGGTGTCCTAGAAGGTTGCTAGGGTGTTACTAGGTGGTTGCTAGGGTGTTGCTAGTTCAATAAGTTTCATTCTCACCTCTCTCTACTGATCGAATGCCTGCTCATCCTCATGTTGGGGCAGCCCTGCTACGAAACATAACAGCAGGCAGCAGATACCAGTTTACTAGTGCAGAAACAAAAACATACTAAAGCCTGAAATTTACCACCAGTACATTTTCTCTCTCTCTCTCTCTCTCTCTCTCTCTCTCTCTCTCTCTCTCTCTGTTTTCTCCAGCAGGGTGTTGTAACTCATTCTGTTTCACAGATAAATTCAAAGCTTTTGCTGAGTTTAATCAGCTGTGTTAGGGACACATATTCACACACTGAGGACAATTGATCACCCCCCAGGTGAGGAGGAGGAGGGGTGTGTCCTCCACACACACACACACACACACACACCTCCTCATTCACATATTCCCAAAAGACAAACAAAAACACCTCTGGCCCCCGGGCTGACCTGTTGACAGAGAAGAGAAGAGAAGAGAAGAGGAAAAATGAAAGGAGGAAAATGAGAATGAGAAGAAACAGAGAGGACAGAAGGAAAAGACATGAGAAGTGAATGAGCAAAGAAGAGAAATGACCTGATTATGTCACAGTTAATGACAACTGACCTGATGTCACAAATGTGCCATTCATCTATTCCGCAGCACAGTGGTTATTATGCAAATTCTCACTTTGAAATCATTATTAAAGCATATTAACTGATATATTTAAGTGTATTGGTTTGATTTGATTAGTTGCAGTCCAAATTCTAAATGGCAGCAAAGCACACTACGTAGTCTGGAATAATAATAGTGCAGTGGTTTAAGTTGTGCACTCATGAGTGTAGTATAGAAGTGTGTGGTTTGGGACACAGCATTAGATCAGCCAACAGCTTCTGCTCATTTTCTTCTTAATAAACACTTCCAGGGGAAAGTTTAAAGAAAAGGGAAAGAAATACAGAAGAGAAGAAGATATTACCAAAGAGAAGAGAGATAAATTAAAAAAATAAAAAAAGAGCTTTGGTGTAAGCACTACTGCTCCACTACTGAGTCCCCAGAGTACTAGGTAGCCTAAAGCACACACACACACACACACACACACACACACACACACACACACACACACACACACACACTCACGCATTCACACACCTGCCCCTGGTTCACCTGTAGCTCATCACAGCCTGTTTTTGATCCCTAGTTCCGTCTGGTTTATCGTTGTGTTTGTGTACTCGTGTACTCCTCGGATCCGGGAGGAAGCACAGGGCCCCTCCGGTTTGGGTCGACTCCTGGTGAAGGTCAGCCTCGAGCCCTTAGGCCGAGCTCTGCTCTCGAGGTGCAGCTGCAACCCTCCCGTCCGCTGGCGCTCTGGCACCACCTAGTGCCAGGAGGTCATCCGGGGACTGTTCGCCTACTACTCAATGCCTGCTGAGACATTCGGACATACTAGTCGCGCTCGCCTACTGATTTCACTACCATAGTACTAGGCAAGTAGGTGATTTCAGACGCACCCTAAGTTTCATGACTTGCTTGCCTGAAAGGTAATTGGCGCTCGGATTCGGCCTCAAAAACGCTGATCTCTAGATTCTACAGTTGCTTGTGCAAATGTTTGAACCACTCTTGCTGCGTAAACAATTCCCACCTGGACATCTCTGTGCTGAGATAAAAAGCAGAAATTCTGCTGCCGGTTGTTATATTAAAGAACATTTTGTACAACTGCCTCACTATTAAAAAACATTAAAATACAATAAAAACGTTTCCCGAAATTAAATATTAAGATTGCTTCTTTGGTTTTTGACTGAGACATCTTATTATGAGAAGCTATTATGCACCAGCAGTTACTCAACTCTCTGACTCTATAGCCTATTGACAACGTTGTTCATCACCGATAGTACAGTAACGTCACTGACGGTATGCTACAGTAATATCACTGACAGTATATTACAGTAATATCACTCTACAGTATGTTACAGTAATATCACTAACAGTATATTACAGTAATATCACTCTACAGTATGTTACAGTAATATCACTAACAGTATGTTACAGTAATATCACTAACAGTATATTACAGTAATATCACTAACAGTATGTTACAGTAATATCACTAACAGTATGTTACAGTAATATCACTAACAGTATATTACAGTAATATCACTCTACAGTATGTTACAGTAATATCACTAACAGTATGTTACAGTAATATCACTAACAGTATATTACAGTAATATCACTCTACAGTATGTTACAGTAATATCACTAACAGTATGTTACAGTAATATCACTCTACAGTATGTTACAGTAGTATCACTGACAGTGTTACAGTAATATCACTCTACAGTATGTTACAGTAATATCACTAACAGTATATTACAGTAATATCACTCTACAGTATGTTACAGTAATATCACTAACAGTATGTTATAGTAATATCACTCTACTGTATGTTACAGTAGTATCACTGACAGTATGTTACAGTAATATCACTGACAGTATGTTACAGTAATATCACTGAGAGTATGTTATAATAATATCACTAACAGTATATTACAGTAATATCACTCTACAGTATTTTACAGTAATATCACTAACAGTATGTTACAGTAATATCACTGACAGTATGTTACAGCAGTATCACTGAGAGTATGTTATAATAATATCACTAACAGTATATTACAGTAATATCACTCTACAGTATTTTACAGTAATATCACTAACAGTATGTTACAGTAATATCACTGACAGTATGTTACAGCAGTATCACTGAGAGTATGTCACAATAGTATCACTCACAGTATGATACAATAGTATCACTGACATTATGTTACAGTAATATCACTGACAGTATATTACAATAGTATCACTGACAGTATGTTACAGTAATATCACTGACAGTATATTGCAATAGTATCACTGACATTATGTTACAGTAATGTCACTGACAGTATGCTACAGTAACGTCACTGACTCTAGGTTACAGCAGTATCACTGGCATTATGCTACAGTAACGTCACTGACAGTAGGTTACAGCAGTATCACTCACAGTATGCTACAGTAACGTCACTGACAGTAGGTTACAGTAGTATCACTGACAGTATGTTACAATAGTATCACTGACAGTATGTTACAGTAATATCACTCTACAGTATGTTACAATAGTATCACTGACAGTACGTTAAAGTAGTCTCACTGACAGTGTTACAGTATTATCACTGACAGCATGTTACAGTAATATCACTGACAGTATGATACAGTAGTATCACTGACAGTGTTAAAGTATTATTACTGACAGTATGTTACAGTAATATCACTGACAGTATGTTACAGTAATATCACAGACCGTATGTTACAGAAATATCACTGACAGTATGCTACAGTAACATCACTGACATTATGTTACAGTAGTATACTGACAGTATGTCACAATAGTATCACTGACAGTATGATACAATAGTATCACTGACATTATGTTACAGTAATATCACTGACAGTATGTTACAGTAGTATCACTGACTGTTACAGTATTATCACTGACAGTATGTTATAATAATATCACTGACAGTATGTTACAGTAATATCATTGACAGTATGTTACAGTAATAACACTGACTGTTACAGTATTATCACTGACAGTATGTTATAATATCACTGACAGTATGTTACAGTAATATCATTGACAGTATGTTACAGTTATGTCACTGATGGTATGTTACAGTAATATCACTGACAGTATGTTACAGTAGTATCACTGACTGTTACAGTAATATCACTGACAGTATGTTACAGTAGTATCACTGACTGTTACAGTATTATCACTGACAGTATGTTATAATAATATCACTGACAGTATGTTACAGTAATGTCACTGACAGTATGTTACAGCAGTATCACTGCTAGTATTTTAGAGGAATATCACTGACAGTATGATACAATAGTATCACTGACATTATGTTACAGTAATATCACTGACAGTATTTCACAATAGTATCACAGACAGTATGTTACAGTAGTATCACTGACAGTATGTTACAGTAATATCACTGACAGTATTTCACAATAGTATCACAGACAGTATGTTACAGTAGTATCACTGACAGTATGTTACAGTAATATCACTGACAGTATTTCACAATAGTATCACAGACAGTATGTTACAGTAGTATCACTGACAGTATGTTACAGTAATATCACTGACAGTTTTCACAATCGTATCACAGACAGTATGTTACAGTAGTATCACTGACAGTATGATACAGTAATATCACTGACAGTATGTTACAATAGTTTCACTGACATTATGTTACAGTAACGTCACTGACAGTGTGCTACAGTAGTATCACTAAAAGTATGTTACAGTAATATCACTCTACAGTATGCTACAGTAATATCACTGACAGTATGTTACAGTAATATCACTGACAGTATGTTATAATAATATCACTGACAGTATTTTACAGTAATATCACTGACAGTATGTTACAGTAATATCACTCTACAGTATGTTACAGTAGTATCACTGACGGTACGTTACAGTAGCATCATTGAGAGTATGTTACAATAATATCACTGACAGTATGTTACAGTAATATCACTGACAGTATGTTACAGTGACGATTAGCAGCTTCTTATACTCCTGTTAGCTATGGGTGTGGCTGAAACAAATGAAGTAGGAGACGTAGGAGACAAAACGTGCCAGAAAATCAGAATCAGACTTTTTTATATCATAAATCTCTAAAAGCTCTTTCTACATATTGTTTTTCTGGATGATATTCAACACTAAAA
The DNA here is from genome assembly GCA_021613375.1 of Megaleporinus macrocephalus. Taxonomy (NCBI): domain Eukaryota; kingdom Metazoa; phylum Chordata; class Actinopteri; order Characiformes; family Anostomidae; genus Megaleporinus; species Megaleporinus macrocephalus. Next base: position 9,636,973 of record CM038728.1, read on the forward strand.
TCTTATGGCCGCCACAAAATTTGTGTTTTACATTGTCTGATGTCCTGACTAGAGGACATGTAGTCTTTTGTGGGACATTCATAGAAGATTCTAGATAACAGATCTGATATGGCCCAAATCTTGGCTACATCTGGACTTCACTTGCCCCTGAATCATGGTCCAGGAGAGGGACAGATGTGGTTTCCAGAGCCCACAGCCTGTATCCTGCCAATAGAGGACCGCATCTCAGCTACCTTAAAACCCCCACTGCCAGAACTGACCTACCACTCAAACTTCCCTGTTTGGCCTTTTCTTTGACTGCCAACTGTAAATGTCTATGATGGGATTTGAACTCATGGTCCCCTGATAATGGGCCAAATGCTTAGCCTTTTATACAATTTAGATACTCCTGTTTATAAACCTACCAAATTTCTGATTTAAAGGAAATAGGAAAAGGAAAAAAGGGGTCACTTTTGTCCCACATGCAGTTTGAAGGTATCCCTGGTATCTGTGCTGCCGTACCTAGGCCAGAAGTGGCCCAGATCTGTTTTGTCACATGTGAGTTTATTATATTGTGGGTCATTTCAGGCCTACATGCATTGTGCCTGTGTCAACCATGGACCAGCATTGCCATATCTTTGCCAGATCTGACTCCTGTTCCTGTGGTCAGTTCCTGTTGGTGCTTTAAAACATTACGACTCAGAAGGTGTCTCTCATTGCTCTTCAGGTTGAACGGCAGCTATGACACCCTGGATGGCGACCATGCCATTGAAGCTTTCGAGGACTTAACCGGAGGCATCGCTGAGATATATAATCTCCAAGATGCCCCTTCCAACCTGTTTTCCATCATAAAGAAGGAGACCGTGTGTCAAGCTCCTATGAAATGAGTCTGGCCTTGGAATCGGCTGGGAAGATGACCGGTCCCTCTAGTCATTGAGTATTATGTTTCTTTTCAAAGTAGTTGAGTTCCTTACTTCAGATCCTTAAGTTCCTTACTTCAGTTCAAACCATATCAGTATCCTTATGGGTCACAGGGGGTGCTGGAGGCTATCCTAGAGCAGGAAGTACCCTGGACAGGCCGAGAGTCCATCGCATTGCAGATACACAGATATTTATATTTACAATCACATCTAGAGGCAATTTAGACTCCACACAGAGATGATCTCTATCTAAGGTTGACTAGAGGAGGATGGGTTCCTCTCAAGGTTACTCCCTTTTTATTCAGGGAGTTTGTCCTTGCCCATGTTGCCTCTGGTTTGCTCTGGGGGGGCTTGGATCACTTTACCCTTTCTCACGTTTTGCAATGCATGGACTCTTTTTTTCTTTAACATCCTTCTCTTTGTTTCCTCTTTTTTATAAACTGCTTTTGAGTTGAGTTGCTTAGAGACAACACTAGATTGTAAAAAGCACTACATAAATAAATGAAGTTATGAAATAACTTAAGTTTGGGAGAAGGACCACGCCCAAACTCGCACCCCACCACCTCCCCAGCTCCTCCAACTCTTCCAAAATCTTACTTACTCTTCGCTTGGCAAAAGAGGGGGGTCTGGCTTCAAAACCTAGCAGCAGAAGCCACCCAGAACACCAGCCCCAAGTTTCTCGGAGATCCCCCGCCTTGCCCTGCCTTAGTGGTCCACACTTCGCAAAATGTCAATTGATTGAGGATCCTGGTCCCCCAACCAGGGAATGAATCCCAGGCCACTACCCACTGATAAATTAATACTACTGTTGTGATCAAAAGCTGTTTGACTGCTTATGGCTTCCCCTTGTGCCTCATTTTTGAGCTGTGGGGTTTATACACAGTCGAGTCACATTATTATGACTGATATCCAGAGTAACTGCCGTGTGCAGCACAGACAGCAGCTAGACGAACTGAGAGACTCAATAAGGTCCTAGTAGGTGGTCACAGGTATGTGGAGTCATGCAGAATGCAGTGCATCCCACAGCTGCTGGAGGGAGCATGAAGGAATATCTATAGAGCCAACACCACCATTCAGGTGGTCCCACAGATGCTCAATTGAGTTCAAGTCTGGGGAAATAGGGGTCCAGGGTAGTACTTGGAAGTCTTGTTAAGCTCTTTCAACCAATGTGAGACATTTCTAGCCGTGTGATGTGTCGCATTGTCTTGCTGGAAGATCCCATCCACCCCAAGAAAGACAATCAGCATGTATGGTGTACGTGATTTGCTGGATGGATTCAGACCTAAATCAGTTGAGAGTGTCTTTCAGATGGATGAGTGCATCCAGAGAATACCATGAAAACATTCTCCAGACCATAACGTTGCCACCTATGCGACCTTGTAAGCAGAAGTTTAGGGATCCAGTCTTGTGAGTGGAAGGTCTCCGGTTCGATCCCCTAAACCTCAGTGGTTCATTGTTCTACCTCTAGTTTGTTCATAACCCCAGAAAAGCTGAATACTGTAATAGATATGAAGTATGAGAGCGTCCTAAATTGTTGCACCCATATCAACCCTTACCCAGAGTTCTCCTCTCATAGGGGTCAGTGGATATGGAGGTACCTCTGTTACAGGGTTTATACACTTTTCTTCTTTCCCAGGTTTTAAACTTGACAATGACATCATTGAGGCACTGGTGAAGAAATACAGGGACAAAGAGACCATTTACTTGAATAAGTTTATCGTTTGCCTGGTCAGACCGGAGGCCTCATTCAGTATGTATTTGCCAACATCCATGTATCTGTTTCTCATGTCCTGGTTAAAAAAACTTTTATTATACACAATCTCCCCTCACAGCTGTCGCCCAGATGCTGGACCCGGATTGGACTGGGGTCATTAAGCTTGACATCTCTGATGTGAGTGCATTTTGAGTCTGCATGTTCTGAAAACCCATCATTTGTGTTCTAAGGCCTCCATAATGCTGCTCAGTTTATGGACCAACTTCTAATTGCAGAATCGATTTTTAGAACCGAAACTGTACTGAATCTAGTTGTCCTTTGTTACACCTATTAACCTTGCTAACCTAACCTTGTTTTTGGTTGCTATTAATAATTTTTAAGACAGAAATCTAAATCTGTGTAATTGTAATCAATGTAGCTTTTATTTTCTGGCAGAAGTTGAACTTAAAATGTGTAAGATGTTAATTAATCTAGACAAAGTTACCTTCAACAAGAAGGGACTACAGTGACCAATGTGAGAAACGCTAGATGTCAATGAAAGTGGGACCTTAAACACAACATTATGTACAAGAACCTTTAGTATGTGTGAAAGTATAGCACTGTGGCTGGGTGGCAAGGATGGGCGGCGACTCATTCGCAAAAGAGTTAAACGAGGTCACAGGCGTATTAGTACATCTTCAGCTAATAAATAAAAAGCTGTACTTTGCTGAAATATGATTAAGCTTTCATTAATTGTTAGTTACATCACAGTATAAAAGAAAATAACCAAACAGTACATGCATCGTGCATTGGGATATAGGGGAACTTTCTTTATCATGCAGTCCAGAAAGTTCGGCGCACCTGAGTGCTCGACTCACTGGAACGACATATAGAATCATGTTAGGGAGTTTAGCATTGTGACGTGTCTGTGCCATTGCCCCGATTGGGTGTTAGTGGGTGGGGTTAGAAATGGTGTGCTTTTGGAGGGCCTTTTACTTTAATACAGAATAATTCAGTTGGTAAGAATTGAATTTTCTCCATGCTCAGAAGCCTGCATCAGATCTGCCCCAGCACCAACATTGCTGGCATCAACCTGCAATTAGGTGCGGCTAAAACTGGAGCTACTGCACGAAGTAACAAACTCCTCAAAAGCTTGCTGACAATTCCGAGTCCAGTCAAACTTAACTTAATGTCGTAACAAATTAGTTAGGCGTGCTGCCACTACTGAATTTTTTTTAAAGAAGGCATGGTAGTACCCAACCATCCCAAGAAAACGCATCAATTCTTTTTTTGGTGGAGGGAGGGGGAAATTGGTCAATAGCTGTCACTCTAGATTTCAACAGGCACACTTGCCTCTGCCCCACAACCATTCCCAAATAGGTAACAGTAGCCTTTGCAAATTCACATTTCATCAAACAATTCTCGTATACAAAGAAGGTGAGTGTCCCAAGTGTCACTCGTCACCACAAGATTGTCGAGGTAAACAGCACCCTTCTAAATCAGAGTCTACACAATTTATTAATCGCTGAAATGTAGCGGAGGCATTTCGAAGTCCAAAACTCATGACTTTGTACGAGTATAGACCAGATGGTGTAATGAAAGCAGAAATTTCTTGGGCCCTTGCTGTTAACGGGACCTGCCAATAACCTTTAAATAAATCAAATTTACTTAGAAACTGGGCAGACCCCACCTGATCGATACAATCATCCACCCGTGGCAAAGGGAAAGAAATCAGGCCTGGTCACTGCATTTACCTTTCGGTAATCAGTGCAGAACCTGAAAGAACCATCAGGCTTATTTACCAACATGCATGGAGAGACCCAGCTGGAGAAAGAAGGTTCAGCTATGTTGTTTTTAAGCATGTACTAAACTTCTCTGTCCAACTGTCTTCTCTTATCTAGGGAGACACTGTAATATCTCTGCCGAATAGGGCTCGCATCACCCACATCAATGTCATGCTCAATCAGATACAGGTAGGCATATCAGGAAACAGTGACTTGTATTCAGAGATCAATTTAATTAAGTCTGAAAGTTGAAAAGCAGGCAAATGCCCAAGCATGTCTTGCAGGTTATTTAAAACTCCTGGATCAAACTCATCAATGGGTTCTAGAACTGACAAAACAGAAGAATGAGATGCCTCCCCAGCCAGACTAGTGCTAGATGGATAAGATTGTTCTTCTGCAGAACAAACCTCAGCCAAAAGAACAGGCTTCACATCAATGTCCACTTTCTTTCCCCCAACATGCCTGTCTTTCCCAAAGACTCACGCAGATAGTAGGGTTTTAACAGGTTGACATGGCAAATTCTGGTTAACTTTCTTCTGTCTGGTGTTTCCAACATGTAATTAAGATCAGACGTTTGTTTCACCACTGTATATGGACCAGCAAACCTGAAATGGAGATCCAACAAGGCAAGAACTTGGTCACCTGGCTGAAATACACGAACCTCTGACCGGCAATCAAACAGACACTTCATCTTATCCTGGGAAAGGCTTAACCTTTCCTTAGCAAACTGACAAGCCTCATAGAGACGTCTTTGGAAATCACTGACATGGTCTAAAACATGCTTAGGTGGCTCTGACATTTTTAAACCATCAGTCAACAGTGACATCGGACCACGCACACACTGTGCGCAAACGAAAGCTGGTTAGGGCTGAATCCCAAACTTTCCTGAGACGCCTCTCTACCAACCAGCAACAACCACGGCAACCCTGCTTCCCAATCCCCTTGCATTTGAACACAGTAAGAACGTAGCAAAGACTTCAGTGTCTGATGAAATCGCTCTAATGCCCCTTGGCTTTGAGCATGATAAGCAGTAGCTTAATTATGTTGTACATGAAGCCGCTTCAATACCTGGCTAAACAAACTAGAAGTAAAATGAGATCCTTGGTCGGACTGTATGACCCGAGGGATTCCAAAATATAAGTGTGTCAAAGCTTTAACCACAGATTTTGCAGTGATAGATCATAGGGGACAGGCTGCAGGATAACATGTGGCTTGACACATTACAGTCAAAAGATAAGTACTTCCAGCTTTGGACTTGGGTAAGGGGCCAACACAGTCCACAATCAGATGTTCAAATGGTTAACTAACAGCAGGAATAGAATAAAGTGTAGCAGGTTTCAATGTCAGATTGGGCTTACCAGTTATCTGGCAAGTGTGGCAAGTCTTAATGTACAAAGATACATCCCTTTTTAATTTTGGCCAAAAGACATGCTGAAGTATTCTATTATAGGTCTTTTTGACCCCCAAATGTCCCGACACATCATGTGCGGTTTGTAACACTAGACACCGAAACTTTTTTGGCCCTACAATTTGCTAAATAGAGCCTCCCACAAAATAAATGCCGTGAGGAACCCATTTCCTTAGCAACAGTTCATCCTCGAGGAGATTACGCAGCATCCAGGCCAGAACAACCTGCCTACTGAACAGATTCTACCCACAGGCTGTCAGGTTCCTGAACAAACTGTGAGGCTGAAAGACCCCATACCGTTCACTCGACCACTGCACATTGTTACATTTTTTATTATTTATTCTGATATCGCTGCTATGGACAATATCATCATATCACTAAGTCACTTTAAATAGATATATCTACTTAGAACCTGCCTATGCAACATTTTTTAAAGATGTCCCCCTGTATATCTTATGTATATATCTTGTGTATGTTTTGTATAGTCCTTTATATATTTCAGTATAACTATATGTATATTTTTTAGCTTATTTTTACTTTAATATTGTCTATTTATTGTATGTTTGCACTGTTTTACATTTATAAAGCTGCCCTGCTGTAGAGTTTATCTGAGCCTCACCCCAAACATTTCAATGCATGTTATGTCCTGACATGATGTGCAACTGACAAATAAACTTGAAACTGAGGAAGTAACCCGAAGATACAACCTCGTGTGTCCCACTCAATATCAGAAACAGGTAGATTTGTCCCACCTAAAAATTAAACCACAGAAAAAGTGGAAACTATTTTGAAAAAAAGCGTTTTGGCAGCCACGCAGTGCTGAGAGCAATGAATAGCAAAATATACTGCAATAAACCGGCTGTAGTATAATGTGTTGTTATGGTAACAGACTAGGAGGGTTTGGGTTAGCTAACATTAATATTAACTTTAGTCAGAAAGCACTCTGAAACAAAGTTACATTACTCTCTGACCACGTCCCAAACTGCAGACCACAGTGTTTACTGTTTATAAAGGAGTGAGAGAAGCTGTAGCTGCTGTGCTGTTGGTTAGTCTGTGTGTCATTAAAGCTGAGGTGCTAGAGTAGTGCTGTCTGTATGTGTATTAGATAATTAATGTTACAGAATGATAAGATATGAAGAGATGATACTATAACATAACTGTGTGTGTGGTCAGCAGGTCAGCTATAGATATTTAATTCTTATATTCAAGTAAGGCCAACATGATTGTGATCAGATGCTTAGTATCTGTTGATAATCGTAATAATATTGATAACTGATTATTAGAATTGGTAGTACCATGTAATGTGAATTGAATAATGAAGTGATCTTCAATTGGATTTATCTAATAATAAACAGACGTACAGATAGTTATATTTTGTTTATTTATTTGTAATTTACCATAATTCCCTTGGTCACAAGCCTTTCTATTGGCTTAAAAACAGGGGAAGCAGCAACAACCAAGCTTACAGGTTTTACAGGGCCTGGAGCCTGTATGTGATTTTGAAGGAGAGCTCTCTGTTTTTGCCTTCAAAACAGGGCATTCCTTTTTCCAATGACCACTGAGATGACAGTAATAGCACATTGCACATTTTCAACATTTCTAACCTTAGATGAACGACTCACTTGCTCTACTACAGCATACACCCCAAAATTAGAAGGATGCCAAGCAGAGCCTCTCAAACTCTCCACGAAACCGACGACCAAATGAAACTTTACTAACCAAGACAAACTCGTCCACCAAAATAGTGGCCTCATATGCAGTCTTAACTGTGTTCAGTCACATATGTAGCAAGGCGATCAGAAACAGAGTTTTTAAATTATCATCTAAAAAGACTTAACTCCTGATGCTGTACACCAGTGATTGAAACATTAAATGATCTCTGGCAAATTCTACATGTGTTTGTTTCTCCCTTTTTCTCCACAATCTAAACTTTTGCCTGTAAGCCTCTGGAACCAACTCCTAGGCCTGTAAAACAGCAGACTTAACTGCTTCATAATCAGCTGCATCCTCTACACTAAGAACACTATTACACTCTTCATCCTCCCAGGCCTTGGCATCAGCCACACATTCAAACACTGAAAAAAATCTATCAACATTTCTTTCATCAAACTACATTAAAACTGGTTGACCCAACATTACCAGTTGGAAAAACAAACCCTGAAAGTCTCCTTGCTTTAACCAAATCCAAACAATACTGCTCAACCTCAAGTCTCTTCTTCTCCAACTCAAGCCTAGACAGCTTTTCTACTTCTGTGTCTGAACCAACCTCTTTTTATCAGCAGACTCCAACAAAATTATCTCTTTTTGCTGTTCAAAAGTTAAAGAAGTTGGCAAAGATAAAGAGCTAGTAGAAACTAATGCAGACTTCAATATAGCTTTAATGTTCCCCTTCAATCTTATATCAGTGATTGATAACCCAACATCATAATGACTCACAATTTCAAGCAGTTGATCTTTAGAACATTGATTCAATAGGCCCTCAGAAGGAGACTCAACAAATTGACTAACAGAAGCCATAGTTAACCAGAGCAAATTCAGCAACCAAACACCACAACAGGAGGGGAGGGAAACGCAATTGCAATTTCCACTGACTATTAAACAAAACTACATAAACTGAACCTAGTCTTCCTACAACTCCTAAGAGTCAAGTCTCTTTAAGCACCCAAATACCAGTAGCGTTGAAGTCCTCTGGCCAAAGCCACAAAAACCCAACCACATTGATGCGTGCCCTCAACCCAGAAGTTGTACAAAAATAAAAAATAAAACAAAATCCTTCAAAATCCACCCCCTAAAGAAAAACCAGGGTGTCCAAAAATGGACAACCCACTTAACTTAAAGGAAACTGCAACACAAACCCAGCCCACTCTGCAGAGCTGTACTTACCAAAAGAAAACCAAACAAATCCAAAGAATTCAACATGCCATCCAGAGGAACAACACAGGCCTACTACAAGAAACCTGGATCAAACCAAACCTAAACCAACAAAATCATATATAACCAAAATAAAACACTGCATTTCTCTAATAAAATCAAAAAAGAGGGGGAAAAAAGGTGTTTGGCATTTGTCACGACCGGCTCAGAACCGTGACAAATAAATAGAGGACACAGTGTTCAAATATCACAAAATAGATTTAATGAAGAAATTAAGGAAAAAAGAATATATCTAGACATCTTAGAACAAAAGGTGGCCAAAGGAAATCTAAAGATTAAAAAAAAATAAACAACTAAAGCATAATGAAAAACATAACCAAACCCAAGCAGGTCCAAAACTGAGCTGCTTTCAGCAAACAAAAGAACAAAAGAAAAAGCCCCCCCAAAAAATGCACACCTACACAGATGTAAATAATCTCCTGATGAGATCTCTAACCCCACCCACTAGCACCCAACCAGGGGGAATGACACAGACGCATCACAGCGTGCTTTCACTTCAACCTCTCCTGTTTTAAAAAGATTAAGAGCTTCGCAACCCAAAATCATCCAGTAAAGTCAGCAGAGGTGCTGTACTAGTAATACAGTGAAACAAGAAGTACTCCAGTAACAGTAGAAGTGTGACATATCTTCTTGTGAAAAGTATAAAAGTATGAATATAAAGAATTTATTTTAAAATTTAACAATGTTTTAAACAGGATGTGTTTTTAATCAAGGGTTAATGATATTCTAGATCTGCAAGCATCTTCCACAGTAATCCACTCGTCTGGATCAGCAGACACAGGATAATTATAGTTCTGTATAACTGTATGTTACTTCTTTACTTTGAGTGTAAGCCAAGCTTTTTAAGTGCCTTTCTATTGGTCAATTCATCATGAAATTTGTAAACAATGTAAACAGCAGCTGTTGCATTCAGCTGATGCAAAAAAATAAAAATGGACTTAATGGAGATGCACATTTTTCTTTGGACAGCAATGACATTCAAGTTCCCTGCTCGTCATTGGCTGGTGGGACTTGCAGCAGGTTGAGATACTGTTACCTGTGCAGCACATGTAGACGCTCCAGTCAGGGTCATTCACTGCTTATAGTAGGAGAAGGTGGTTTGAGCTTCTCTGTTCTGAAGATCCGCTTAACTGTAAATATCCATGTGTACTAGTCTTATCTTCTGTAACTGGATCTGCACGACTGCTGCATGAGGTTCTACGTCATTGGACAGCAGCCATCATGAAGGACTGACCAGTCTAACAAGTTGTTGGAGGACATCTACAAACAATGCCAAGGTTCCTTGTTGAGAAACTTAGAAATGGTTTAAAAAGAACAATTTTATAAGAACATTATTAGAATTTGATGCCAGAGCTTGTTCTTACACATTATGGACCTGAAGCAGAAACCAGAAACCTACAGCAGCTCATCCCGAACAACCAGAGGTCTACCGGACAGTACAAAACATTTATTACACCACATTTATAAGATTTATTCTCTTCAAGTGCCGTCACTGTAATACAGCCATTATGCTTATGACCAAGCTCCGCCTTATTAGCAAGCTCCTCTGTAGTTTATACAGTGTCTTTACTCTCTGTGTCAACTCTTTGATGCACAACCTGGCCCAAAAGTGACCCTGAGATTTTATTTCATAACAAATGAATCCATCATCCACGCTTCCATAATTTTCCCCAATTTACTTGTTTCTAATCTTCACAAATACTGATTCCAGTTTGATTTGTTACATTTTTTAATAAAAAAACAACAGTCTTTGTTCATGAAGTAAATAAATAAATTTAATTAACACTTGGAACACTAAATAATGAAATAAACTGATTTCAGTAGATCTACCAAAGAGACACTCAGCAATACATACAATAACAAATGAATACAGGTCAAGTTTGAAGATGTTTGCTTATCTTGTGCATCAAAGGGTTAAGCCCAAATTAGTTTGAAATGAAAGCAGTTAAAGCAGAGAACTGGGACCTTCTCTTGTATATTGAACCTTGAAGCAGATATAAAACAAATAGCTGGTTTCCCAGAACAAGCCTAGACTAAATCACCATTCACAACACATTCAGTCCAAGACTAGGCTTGATGTATCTCCAGATCTTTAAAGTCTGGAACATTTTTCTTTAAATTAACCCTAATGCTAACAACCTCCTTCTAAGAGTTATATCAGATACTTCAGAGTAAAGAAACTGCTTAGTCACAGTTTTAACCTTGTTTTACCAGGTAATGGCCAGTAGATGGCGGTACTTACACTATGAACCATCCACTGCAAAATACTGCTGTATGGTGAGGATTGTTTCTGCACTAATGGTTTAATATGAGTTGTTTTGTACCCCTTATGGTCCATTAGTCTCCATAATTCATAATCTGATCGCCATCTTCTAACCTCTCACTGTCTCACTGTCTTATTCTTGGTTAACCCTTACAGAAAATAAGTATACTTAAAGTTCATTTTACTAAGTATACTTTATGCAGTTACTATACTAATGTCATTGTAATAGTAGTACACTTGTATATGTAGTATTTTAATACTTCTTGGGACTAAATTGGCCACTTTCTAGTTTTTAAAATTATACTTTTAAATACACTTTAAGTGTAAGAGTAGTAAACCAAGTATAAAACTAGTTTACATCTTTTGTACTGCAACTACACTAAAAGTGAACTTAAGGTTTTACTGTTAGTTTACTAGCTTGTAAGTTTTCTTTAAGTGAACTTAACACAATACTTATAATTTACTGCTTATATTATTGTTGTACTTTAAAGTATATGACTAGGTTTAAGGGTTTTTTCTACTTAAAATAGAACTTAACAATGTTTACTTACTCACCAGTGGACACGTAAAATAAATAAGACACACTCAGATTAAGAAACATATTTGTCTCTTTATAAATCTTTATAAATCAAATTTTAAATAAATATTGTACTGGATGTGTTTTTGTGCAGAGCAAGAATACTTACTTCTACTTTCTCAATCAAAAGATAAAATGCAAGTAAAGACCAAATATACGTAGACTGTTCTATACTTGTCAGTATAACCCAAGTATACTTAAGTATAACGGTGTTTAGTATATCACTGAGAAGTACATAAAAAGTAAACTGAAAGCATGCTCACTTCCTTTTAGTTTAAAAGAAGTAAACTAATGGTACACTTGAATAAACTTCTTTTTTGTAAAAAAATTCTCTGCAGAATTCTGAATGGGCTCTGAACAGTGCACAGGAGCTCTGCATCAGGAGCTTCAGTGTATAGGTTGGCAAGAAGTTGCTTTTTGCCATCTATATTAACTAGTTTGGGTACTTATATAACTATGTATTGGTTAGTAACTGAAAATGTACAAGCTCTAAATTTAAGTAAACATTTCACTCACTATAGTCACTGTTTTGTGTATCTTTGAAGACATGTCATTGGAAAATAGATGCTTTTAATGATCAATTGTCTGACACTGGTGACTATGAGACATGTGCTGCCGTAGCGGCACCTTTTCTGAATACTTTAGAAAGTCAAGTTCAGTTAATGCATCAGGAAATGGGACCGTTGAGACTGTATTGATTCCTCATTACGAATTCAGTCTGAAATATTGAAACAGTTAAAAGCTGACTCTTAGAGTACTCCTTCTAGTCAGGGTGTGACATGGTCTGTCCCTTTGAGTACTTCTACACCTTATGTGGCTGACCACACTACATTCATCCCCAAATCTGATCTGCCTGGGGTTTGCACTAACTCTGTCCTACATGGTGCCCAGGTTGAAGCGTCCCCTGTTACACATCACCCACATAACTCACCTTCTGTTGGGGTTAAATTTAGTGCTTCCTGGAGTGCACACCAATGCTCAGGTAGCTGTGTCTGGTTCCATTCACCACTACTTCAGATTTTGGTGTTAAAAAAGAAGGTTTTGGAGATCTATAATTTTTGTTTTGTTTGTTGAATATTTTTATAATTTATAATAATTCACTAATTTTGCTTTCCTATGCCATGTCATGCATGTATGGTTTAACAAGATGTGCCCTTTGCAGACAGTCACATTAAGTGCTTTAGACTAAATGCATGCGCACTACAGTGTAAAGCTCAGACTGGAGAGTAAGTAGAGATGCAGACAGGTATACAGGTATGGTGGTTAGCTCCAGGTTGTAGCCTGTACGTTCTGCCTAATGATGTTATCCTGGATTGTGATGATGTGGAGTGTGGGGGCTCTCCAGCCCAATAAATGATCTCTATTGTACCGCACCTGCTGTCTCCTGTGTTTTCCCTCTGGAGGACAGGCCAAGTACCTAACCACCCAGCAGCATCCCTATCCCCAGGAGCGTTCGCCCCACTAAGCATTCATCAACTGGTTTAATTGTAAGTAATATGAAGTGCTAATTCCTAAATTTGCCCACATGATGGCAATAAAATCCTCAATCTGCCCATCACTGTTTAAGGTGAACTTTTAATATGTTTTAATTTCTGAATTAGTTAATGTTGAAGATAAAAGAAGTACTTTGGTGTGAGATGCTTCAGTCTAAAGAAATAGGCTGACATAAAATGGGTATTTGAATTTATTCATGGTGGAGAGGTATATGAAAGGTGTTGAAAGGTAAAATAGTCCCCGAAGGCAGACCTGCCCACCTTTACGCATTTAGACATCAAACTACGCTGCTACGATCGGTCACTTCAAAGTACAAGAAAAGCCATCGATGGCTTAACTGCCTGTGCTTTCACGCACTAGGCGACTCGTCTATGGGTGTATCCACATTGGGCAGCAACCTGTAGGGAAAAGAAGACTTTGACCAATCATGGCGCTAGTTTAAACTCTTTAAATAGGCTGCCAGGAGCCGTCAAAACGAAACTAATGTAATTGGGTTTCATCCCTCTCAGTCCATCTTAATACTAAGACTGGTTTTAAAGGGAGGACGGTGCTAAATGCAATTTCAGAGGTAATTGTTGGTGTGGGAATTGTTAATTGTCAAGGTCAAAACTAGGGACTCTAATACACAAGATGCAAAATATAAATTTTAAGTTTTAACTATTTGGGTGTGTACATTTGTGAAAGTGTGAAAGTCCTGCATGTGTCTTTATCATCATATCGCGCCCAAACCGCCTTTTTTCATTCTCCAATGTTTTTTTCTCGATTTGAGACTTGTCCTCGCGCGGCCTGTGAATTACCTTTGACTGCTTTCTGTGCTCGAGTATTGGATTGGAGTGGTTTTGACAGTTTGGGGGCGGCTCATGGTTGTGTTCTTCAGCGAGTGCTATTGGCTGGTGGCTCCTGGTGTTGGCACAGTACGAAAAGCCCTTCTCCAGAAGACAAACATGGCGGACGAAGACGAACGTCAGATGCATGCACTCACTGATTCCTGTAGCCCACTTGCCTGTTCCCCCATCAGTTTTAAACTCCGGTAAATTCAGCCGCCTAAATAAAAAAAGCCTTTAGTTCACAAGTAAAATTCACAGCTTTATAAAATAGCAATTTCTAATTGGTAGTCCATAAAGTCAACAGATATCAGTTCAGAGTCTAGAACACTATGTACATATGAAGTATGAAGTGATTCTACTGTACAGTTTTTAAGTAAATGCCATCCAAAATCACCACCATGTTCAAGTGTATTTTAGTGAGAATTGTAATTTAACATATTAAATGGCATTAAATGTTGATAATATTCATAATAGTAACAGATATCAGTCCAGTGTTTATTCAGGCAGTAGTTAAATTTAATAATAATCACAAACTGTTTAAAGTTTTTGTTGCCAGTGGTTAATGCAACAAGTACTGTAGAGCTTGAACAAGTAGAGGCTTATTGTTATTTACAATATCCAATGTATTTAAGACACATAATATGCCATGGACCAATACAATTATCAGTTCTGTTTAAGTTCTGTTTAAGGGACATGTTTGGAACATGTTCTATGGAGTGACCAATCACGCTTCTCTGTCTGGCGGTCTGAATGACAAGTCTGGGTTTGGAAAGTACCAGAAGAACGTTACCTACCTGAACTGCATTGTGCTGACTGTAGTTTGGTGCAGGAGGGATAATGCTATTAGCGGTCAGCTGAGGCCCTTTCCAGTTCCAGTGAAGGGAAATATTAAAGCTTCAGCAGATGAAGATATTTTGGACGGTTTTATGCTTCCAGCAGTGGGAACAGTTTGAGGAAGAACCTCTTCCTGTTCCAGCATGACTGACCGTATCCCAGAGTTTGGTGTGGAAGAATTTGACCAACCAACACCAAGTCCTGACCTCAACCCCATCCAACACCTTTGGGATGAACTGGAACGGAGATTGCCAGCCAGACCCTCTCATCCAACATCAGCGTTTGATCTCACAAATGCTTTTCTGGATGAATAGGCAGTGATTCCTGCAGACGCTCCAAAATGTTGCAGAAAGCTTCCCTAAAGAGCTGCAAAGGGGGGACAACTCCATTTTAATGTCTACGGATTCAAAATGGGACAAACTTCTTCAGGTGTAATGTGTAGGTGTCCCAAAACTTCTGTCCATATAGTGTGTTTCAGACAAAATGCATTAAAACCTTTGTTTCTTTCATTTAAATAAATAACTGAACACTCAATCGTTACTATCAAAACAGTCATAATGCTATTACCTATTACACTACTGAAAAATTCCAGAAATAATCTGTAGTTTTCCGGAATCTGTGCATCCGATCAAAAAGCTGTATACAAGCCTGAATCTCTCAATCAGACCAGACAATCTGGAGCTGGAACGGAGTTGATATCTTGAAAACTGCATGGCTAAAGACACGGTGAAGATCTGGCCGAAACCAAGAAACGAATAACAATATAGTTTATAACCATATTGAATACGGGTCAAGTTTAACCCTCGTCATGCATTAGAAGGGGTTTCCATGTCTGAGCTTTGAATACTTCATGATGGCAACATTGAGCCTCTCATGAGCTGAATCAGGTGTGTTAGGACGGGGAGTTCTCCAAGACTTACAGCACTACTGAATGTTTCAGTAGTGACTGTTGAGGTTGTGACGCTTTTAGCCCATTGTGACAATAACTCCAAGATACCAGCCAGTACATGGGCAGCCAACACAGCTTTGAAAAGTTCATCATTTTCTAAGAAGACACACAAAAAGTTTCTTAATTGCAGAAGTTATATTTTAGGATTTTGGACATGCTCATTTCAGACATGCCACTTCTTTTTGTTCAAATGTAAATAAAAGCGGACAAATATTTTTTTCCACAGTGATGACTCTTGTACCTCGTCTTATCTTCTGCGATCTGTGTCGTTTCTGGACCAGAAAAAATTTGCTGGTTGAATAAAAAGTCAAAATTTGCTAGGGACATGAATCATTTCAGTCTTCACAGTATGTGTTCGTTATGGAGTTTGATAGGAACTGTTGACATTAACATTTGCAGTCAGGAACATATTCACAACAACTATTTTTGTTCATGAAGTTAATAAATAAGAATTCAAATAAAGATTTAAGGTCAAAAACAAGATTTTTACTGAACACTTAAAAACATTAAATAATGAAATAAGCTGATTTTAGTAGATCTACCAAAGAGAAACTCAGAAATACATACAATAACATAGGAAACTTGGAAAGTGCACTTCCTAGAGCACTTCCTGAGTATAAATGAGCTTTTAAGCCGTTATGTTTCAGACTGAACTCCTGAATTTACAGAACTGTATACAGTGATGGCTACGTCAAAAAGCACTAACGCTGTATTTACACTGCTCCGTCGCATCAACCGACCTGAACGGACTTACCCTCTTCAGCTGCCGCATGTTAACAAAGGTGCTCCTTGCGTCGTCCAATTATATCACGTGCTAGCGTTTCCAGGGGTTACGAGGCAGAGTTGATTAACGCTGGTGTTTTTGTACAAGCTATATTTCTTGTAAGCATCTACATTTCATAACATTATTAACAGCATGTCAGCACATTGATATGTAACTGCTGCAATTACATTAAATTTAAATTAATTAGTTAATTAGTAATTATTCATTATACTGTACATTTGTGTTTTTTCATATTTAGAATACAGTTATATAAGTATTATTCATACATTTTATATATATATATATACTGTTTTAATCTGTTCAATCTATTTACAAAAGTATAAGAAACTCGGCCTCTGTTGCAATTTAAAGTCAAAGTTATTTATATTGATAAAGTAGATACAGACTTCCATTATAGGGATTCTTGGCAGTTTTTCTGAGGCCTTCAAATGATTTATATCCATATCGGAATTATATCGTATCGACCGAAATTAAGGAATATTTCACAATATAAATTTTGGCCATATCATCCGGCACTACTCATAACATAATCTATGTCTAAGCTTTGAATACTTCATTATGAGCTGGAACAGGTGTGTTAGGATGGGAAAATCTCCAAATTGCTGTGAATTACTAGGGGGCAAGACCAACTGACCTGGTGCCACATGCAGTAAATAAACTTTCAACCATTTCCGACGAACTGCAGATTCCAAGATCTCTTAGTTCACACCCCCAATTTCCAAGGTAATGCCACTGAGACAATTGATCTTGCCCAACACCTACACATACACACGTGTAGAAATATGGGCACCTATGGCTGATTGTTTAAAACCCTTTATCTTATTAATCAGTGTTTGTTCACCAGATCTGATTAGAACAGATGTAAATAATCATACATACAATACAAAGTAACATGAATATCTTATTGTGAGAGAAGTAGATCATATCTTGAGCTCCAGCTTGAAGAACAAAGTGTAGTTCCAGATTTCTCCTGGACGCCCCAGACATTGTATGAATGTATTCAGTTCCTTCAGCAGCAAATCTTGATTTAGCTTAATGAAGTACTGAGCAGCCAAAGCAGGTATTAGATGAGAACTGTAAATAATACAGGGTTGTTTATAGAAGGAGAAGCTTGGAAAGGGTTAAATAAACACACTGACGTATGGAAAAGCACTACTTTTAATATTTAAATAAGTATAATATCAGGCTTGGTCACTACTTTTTTTTCTTGCAGTTGTTTGGAATATCTGTCTTTATTTTCTAAAATAAAAGTCTCTGTGCTTTAAAAACTAGTTAGATCATGTACACAGTACGCTAGTCTGGGAGGTCTGAGGGTGGACCCTCAGTGCCAAACGGTTAGTAGACCAATGCTTTGCTTGCTATCTGGGACCAGGTAGCATTAGAGTGTCCTGTTTCATTCATACTCGCTTTGGATGACAAGAGCAGTGGAAGTTTTGAATACTTGTAAGATCTACAGTCGTCCTAGTTAAATAAATAGTTCAAACAGTTATTTTGCTCAATAAAAACTGCATGTCTTTAACCTTCTTCTCAACTTTTTGGTAGATCACATTTTTAGTCACTGTCTCTTAAATAAAGAAGGTTTTGAACTTCTTGCATCTCTACCAATCAGCAGTGAGGAGGGTTTGATGAACAGAACTATGTAGCTTTACACAATAAAAAGTCTTTTGAAAAACAGTTGTTTCTATATGCTACAGGTGTCTGTGCTAAACTAATTACCCTTACAAAAAAGAAGTTTATTCAAGTGTACCATTAGTTTACTTCTTTTAAACTAAAAGGAAGTAAGTATGCTTTCAGTTTACTTTTTATGTACTTATCGGTGATATACTAAACACAGTTATACTTAAGTATGCTTGGGTTATACTGACAAGTATAGAACAGTCTAAGTATATTTGGTCTTTACTTGTACTTAATCTTTTGATTGAGATAGTAGAAGTAAGTATTCTTGCTCTGCACAAAAACACATGCAGTACAATATTTATTTAAAATTTGATTTATAAAGATTTATAAAGATACAAATATGTTTCTTAATCTGACTGTGTCTTGTTTATTTTACGCGTGTCCACTGGTGAGTAAGTAAACGTTGTTAAGTTCTATTTTAAGTAGAAAAAAACCCTTAAACCTAGTCATATACTTTAAAGTACAACAATAATATAAGCAGTAAATTATAAGTATTATGTTAAGTTCACTTAAAGAAAACTTACAAGCTAGTAAACTAACAGTAAACCCTTAAGTTTACTTTTAGTGTAGTTGCAGTACAAAAGCTGTAAACTAGTTGTATACTTTGTTTACTACTCTTACACTTAAAGTGTACTAAAAAGTATACTTTTAAAAACTAGAAAGTGAGACAATTTAGTCTCAAGAAGTATTAAAATAGTACATATACTAGTACAATGACATTAGTATAGTAACTGCATAAAGTATACTTAATAAAATTAACTTTAAGTATACTTATTTTCTGCAAGGGTAATTCGATTTATTACTAATATTATTGCACCAAACAAATAATACCCATTGATTTTTTTCTTGTGAGGACATTAAAGGGGTTAATTTAATAATGGCTTTCAATTGTATAATTTCTTGACATATTATTTGTTCTGTCGTTTGCTGATTTCTCTGTGTGTTGCTCCTTTCAGTTCATTGGAGACCCAGGCAGCTCAGAAAGCATGTATGCTAACAACCAGAGGCAGGTACCAGCAGGTCGTCTCAAAGTGCTGCCAAAAATAACAATACTTTCTCATATTTTACAGCTGATCAGAGATGATACGGTAAGTTGTATGAATTTGGTTCTAATCAAAAAGTCAAGAAGCATCTCAATATAATAATCTTCAATCTTCATACCACTCAAAGGTTTGGGATCACTCCAGTTTCTTCTAAGATATGCCTATAAAATGATTCTCTGATTAAACTCATTTGTTTCATGTTTCAAACTGTTTGTAGGAACCAATGAAAACAAAGACCTTCTAGATGATGAACAGAGCTGAAAGTAATTTCTTGATATTCGGGGATACACTACATTGCCAAAAGTATTCACTCGTCTGCCTTCACACACATATGAACCTGAGTGAGGTCCCATTCTTAATCCATAGGGTTTAATATGATGTCGGTCCAACCTTTGCAGCTATAACAGCTTCAGCTCTTCTGGGAAGGCTCTCCACACGGTTTAGGAGAGTGTTTATGGGAATGTTTGACCGTTCTTCCAGAAGAACATTTGTGAGGTCAGACACTAATTCAACCCAAAGGTGTTCTATCAGGTTGAGGTCAGGACAAATTGTCCCCACAAAGTTGGGAGCATGAAATTGTACAAAATCTCTTGGTCTGCTGAAGCTTTAAGAGTTCCTTTTACTGGAACTAAGGAGCCCAACTCCTGAAAAACAACCCCTAACCATAATAATAATAATAATAATAATAATAATAATAATCCCCCCTCCACCAAACTTTACACTCGGCACAATGCAATCAGACATGTAACAGTTCTTCTGGCAACCGCCAATCCCAGACTCATCCATCAGATTGCCAGACGGAGAAGTGTGATTGGTCACTCCAGAGAATGCGTCTCCACTGCTCTAGAGTCCAGTGGCGGCGTGCTTTACTCCACTGCATCCGACGCTCTGCATTGTGCTTGGTGATGTAAGGCTTGGATGCAGCTGCTCGGCCATGGAGACCCATTCCATGAAGCTCTCTATGCTCTGTTCTTAAGCTGATCTGAAGACCACATGAAGTTTGGAGGTCTGTAGTGATTGACTCTGTAGAGTCTCAGCATCCGCTGACCCGCTCTGTCATTGTACGTGTTCTACCACTTGGTGTCTGAGTTGCTGTCGTTCTCAATCACTTCCACTTTGTTAGAACACCACTGACAGTCCACTGTGGAATATTTAGTATAAGGAAACTTTACGACTGGACTTGTTGCACAGTTAACGTCCTAAGCTCCTGAGAGCGCTTTTGTGTAAAAGCAGTTTGCATGACTAGGTGTTGGTTTTATACACCTGTGGCCATGGAAGTGAATGGAACACCTGAATTCAGTGATTGGGATGGGTGAGTGAACAATTTTGGCAATATAGTGTATTTAATGCCTCACATTTGAAAATTGATAACCAAATCTCGCTAAAACTTGTTAAAATTCAACAGTAATTCAATAACTATAATATTGTAAACCAATTCCAATAAACAGGAATGTACTATTTCATAACAGAATCACATGTTTTACTATGTTCTTACTTCATATTGTTCTCAAAATACTGTATATTGTGACCGTACTGCCCACTACTTGTGGCAAATGCAGCAAGAAATGATACTCCTAATTATGCATAATTATATAGTAGCCAATGGTGATGGCCAGAGGATTAGTTCCATGCATGACATGAGTAGGCCTTCAGGAATTGAGTAGCCACACAGGAAAGCTATTGGATACTGTATGTTTCCCAGGGTTTGAAAAGGGTTTATTAATAGTTAGTACAAGGCTGTACATGCAAGCCTGCTTTCTTGATTCAACACAAGCCTCACACTCTATTTCAGGCCCAAATTAGAAACCACGCATTTGAACCATCACCTTCATGCACAAGCAGGTCTCCATTCCATTAACCTACATTCAGTCCTTTGGGCAGTAGCAGTTCCCGGCACAGGCAGTATTGGCATTTCTTTACAGGTGCTCCGGAGGTTATATGGCATGTCTGTGCACCTGCGATTCATAAAACCCAACAACTTATCAGAACTGCTACCATGACGTTATATGGACCTTCTCTCTAAAAAGCCCACAGTGAAGACAATGGGAAATTTGTTCAACCTCAAGCATTAACTGGATGTTCTCCATACATCTGCAGGCCTGCAAATTTGTGAGACAAGAGAAACAACCACATTCTACACATTGAGAAGCTGGAGGCCATAATTCAACAACATGTCATGAGCAGATGCCCATGTTTGCAGACAATAAGGCATGTTTATTAGGTGATTGGTTTCCAATCTGATTGTCCAAAACTGGAGAACTAATCCCAAAGTACTAAAAACCTAAAGCTTTCAAAGCCACTAAACGTTTTTGCCAGAAAAGCCCAAAAAAGTAGATTATCCTACTGGGTCGTGGTGGTTGCTGAAGTCTAGCCCAGTGCTCACTGGGAGGACAGCAGGAAACACTCTGGACAGGCTGCCCATCCGTCTCAGGACAGATACATACTGATACTTACTTACATCTTGCTGGGAGGCAACAGCGCCATCATGTTAAGATGTTCATGGTCAAGATTTTTCTGTGGCTTGTTGTCAGGGGGACCCAGGCTTTGGGCCACATCAGGCCGTGCTGTTTACATTATCTTAGCTTCATCAGACTAATATTGAAGCAGTGGTGTTTATGTATACATAGAAAATGATTCTCTATTTCAAGAGTAATTCGTGTTGGCTTTGCATACTAAGTTTTTTCTTATCCATTCATCTTTTGTGAACATCACCCAGTTTTCTGGAAAGTACTTTCATCATGTTCTTCAATCAAGATGTGTATGAATAAGCCAGAGAGGACCATAGTCTTTGGTGCCACCTCAAGATTTGCGGACAGAGGCCTGGCCAGTGATACGGTAAGTAAGGAATTAGAACTTACAGGTCAACCTCTGCTGTTCAGCCACTTCTCTAGTGGCAGGAATGTGCTACAATGTGATATGGGTGTACGTGATCTGACAATGTTACCAAACACACTAAATAGAAATTAAATACCATTTTTTAAAATTAAATTTAATTAGGTGTTTATATCTACAAGAAAAGTTTGAAACATCCAACAGCTCATCAGCTGCCGATACTGAATGAAGCTGGAGGCTGTAGGTCTCTTCTTATTCCATAATTTAAGGTAAATAAAAGCCAACTTCAACCTCATAAACAATGGAGTATGTTTATATTAAATGGCTAGAAATAAAAATAAGATCTGTGCTTTAGGTATAGAGGTAAATACAGATTCCACAGATTCTAATTGGTCCATAGATATTAACTGGTCATTGCTTAGGGAACAGTGAAGCAGGTCAAACAATGACCTTGCCCTTCCTGGGATATTCTTAACTTCTTAACAGATTTGTTCACCAATTTTGTTCACCAATTTCCAATTTCACCAGCTGGTCGCTGTCCAAACAAAAATCTCTATTTTGGTCCATTTTTATATTTCTACATCATTTGAACATGACAGCTGCCGTTTACATTGTGTGAATATTTCATGATGCATGGACCAATAGAAACACTGCAAAATGGCTTGGATAAAGTTCTGGTTTCTTTGACGTACATTAAAAGTGATGAAGGTTTTTAGTCTCTCCTGTAAAGCTGGCGTTCTTATTTTTCATATTCTTATGAGTGAAATACTAACAAGTTTTTTCTCAATGATATTTTATGTTTTATTCACACTCAATGGATGATGAGCCAATCACGAATCAGGAAACAACTACAAGAAATAAGTAGAAGGCTTAGATTAAAAGCCCTTTTTACACCATCAGGCCAATCATCAAGAAGCTTAACAGTAGCTGAAGACGTTGGAATTCTGCTGGAAAGAGGGAGCCATGCACCCATCGGGATCAATCTGAGGTCTACTGAACGGGAGAATTTTTTAAAAGATTTATTCTCTACGAGTGCCATAACTGTAATACATGCCAAGAGTCATTACGCGCACCATCAAGCTCCGTCTTATTTTAACCAGCCCTCCAATCGCTGCTGAGCAGTGCTTGCTAGCCGCCATTGCATCAAGAATTCAGTATGTTATCAGCATCCATAATGCCAGTAACTAGTAACATCATTTTTAATGAGTACTTAGAACATTAAATAATAATATAAACTGATTTTAATAGATTTACCAAAGAGATACTCTGCAATACTTACAATAACAAAGGAAATGAATACGGGTCAAGTTTGAACCATATTGTGCGTTACAAGGGGTTTGCCTAGCTTGTGCATCAAAGGGTTAAACCTAAATTTGTTGTCAGTTATCCTCATAAAATACATGTTAAAGCAGGGAACTGGGACCTTCTTGTCCTGTCTTGCTCTGTCTGTCTTCTTGTTTACGTCCTCCCATCATTGCCATGTGGTCCTGTTTATGTTTTTCTCATGTGCCTCTTGTCTCCGCCCCTCACCTGCTCCATGTTCATGCCCCCTCCCGTCTGCCAGGTGTCTCTTGTTTAGTGGTCCCTTTTAAACCCTCTGTTTTGCTCCTGTCTTTGTCCGATATTGCGTGTAACTGTGGATGTTGTTTTTGCGAGCTCTTTGTGTTGAGCCCTTGTCAAGTATGGAATGTAATAAAAAACCTGGGCCTGCTTGGACGTCACACTTCTCATATATATTGAATTATGAAGCAGATATAAAACAAATAGCTGGTTATTCTAGAACAAGCCTAGACTAAATCACCATTCACAACACAATCAGTCCAAGACTAGGCTTGATGCATGTCCAGATCTTTAAAGCCCACTGGAACACTATCTTTTTGGCCATCACCAGGTTAGTACTATTTTGACGGCTTTCTATTGCAGTATTTAATTATTTATTATAATTTTAGCCAAAGCTGATTCACCCCTAATGCTAACATCCAGAAGGGTTAAATCAGATACTAAGTCAGAGTAGAGAAACTGCTTAGTCTCCTTGGTAACACTTTTAACCCTGGTAATGGGCAGTAAATGGCAGTAGTTACACTATGAACCACCCACTGCAGAACATTGCCGTATGGTGAGGATTGTTTCTGCATTAATGGGTTAATATGAGTTGATTTTTACCCCTTATGGTTCATTAGTTTCCATTAGCTTCATCATTTAATGATCTTTTAACCTCTCACTGTCTCACTAAAGAGTAAAAATTGCCCATCCTCGGTTAAATCACTCTCTACAGAGAGGACTCTGGAGCAGTGGGAGCTTGTTCTCTGCAGTAGTGAAGCATATTTTTTCTATCTGGCAGTCTCATAGACAAATCTGGGTTTGGTGGATTCCTGGAGAATGCTCATATGGGTTTGAGGTACACTCTCATATATAAATGAAAAACGAGTATCTCTACATTTGCAGCTTTACAGGAGAGGACAAAAACCTTCATTGCTTTTAATGTAGGTCAAGGAACCAGAAGTTCTTCGATTGTATTGTAGGGCATTTCTATTGATCAATTCATCCGTCCTGTTCTAATGATGTAGAAAAATGAAAATTGACAAAAAAAAAACAAAGACTTAATATTTACAGAGTTGACCCTTCTTCTTTTAGACTTCTGCAATTCGCTTTGGCATGCTAGGTATCAGCTTCTGGGTAAAATCTTGAATGAAAGCAACCCATTCTTGCCTAATCAGTGCTTGGAGTTGATCACAATTTCTGGGTCCTTTTGAGAATTGACCACAGGTTCTCAATGGGATTGAGATCTGGGGAGTTTCCTGGCCATGGACCCAAAATTTCAATGTTTTGTTCACTGAGCCACTTGGTTATCATCTTTGCCTTGCGTCATGATGCTCCATCATGCTGGAAAAAGCATAGTTCATCTCCAAACTTCTTCTGGATCGTTGGGAGAAGTTGCTCTCGGAGGATGATACTATTCATATTCCTATAAATAATTTATTAAAAAAGAAAACTATGACGCTCTTTAATTTTAGGTGTCATGCACAATTATATATGACCCCGGTGGGTCTGCCGTCTGGAACTGAGCCACTGAGAGAAGATATTAGATAACATAGTGTATGTTTTCCAGTCGTGATGGAATTCTTAAGCTCTTCTTTGGAAATGTTTGAAGGTTTTTTATCAGTAAATCATATCAAGTCTTTCTTCTGGCGTCTCTGTGTTTGTATATACAAGTCTGCTTTCACAAACCAACATGATCATCACGCTCTGCTGATGAAAGACAAACTAAAAGTTATGTCCACTGCAAACAGTCACAAAGGTGTAAAATGTTACCCCATAAGATTCTGGTGCAAGATCATGTCCGGCATTGCAAGAGTAACGAGGTACTGACGAGAGTAACATCATCCAGCTCACCGTACTTTATGAGGTCCAAATAAGAAACCAGCTACTTGAACATCCGTGCAGTTGAACTGAAAAAGGTACAATTTCCTTTGTCCCTTGTACAGTCGTGTCTTCACTAACACCCAAGTCTAGGTCATTTGTCTTGGACTGACCTGTCTCATTACTGAGGGTTAGAGTGAACAGCGCTGTGACAGCTCTGTGCTATCGTATTCTTTGTCAGGTTGACCTGTATGGATATGGGGTGAAAGTTGGTGAAGGTTCTGGGGCCCCAGGCTGGAGGCTATCATGAAAGTTTCAGTACAACATTATTCTCACAATGCCGGATGTGTTCTTGCACCAGGAACCTCTGGGGCAGGGGTGTCAAACTCATTTTCACCGAGGGCCACATCGGCATAATGGCTGTCCTTAAAGAGCCAGATGTAACTTATAAATGTAACAAAATGTAACCAAATGTAATATAAAATGAATGTAACTACTCCTTGATGTTAAATAACTCAATGTATTACTTATTCAATTAAAACATTACAGTTTTGAAATCCACAAACTCCATCAATCAAGGATCAAATTATTCAAGTGAATAACAAATAACATCAAACACAAGTTATAATATTAACTTTGATCAAAACGTTTGACATACTGAAATGAGGCTTAATTAGTATAAAATCAAAAATTGTGAGCTTCTAAGAACATGTGACAGATAAAAAACAGCCTTGCATCAAACTAATGCAAACATTAAATACATTACAACAGCAACTACACATATCTGTGCTTTCATCAACAGCAACTACACATATCTGTGCTTCATCAACAGCAACTACACATATCTGTGCTTCATCAACAGTTAATGAAGAAGCTGTGTAGCTGCGTGACTCCTCGGCCAGCTAGTTCCTCTTAACTCGGTCAGCGATGGTGTTTCTTGACAAACTGACATTGTTAAAAGTCTGAGTCTGGTCGGGACACACCTGCTCACAGACCTTCAGCAGCACTGCTTCAAAAACGCTCCCTCTGAAAAACACTTTGAAGCACGGGCGATTTCTTCAGCCACAATAAAGCTAGCTTTCACTGCCGCATTGTTTTTGGCTTTCGTGAACAGATTCTGCTGCCACTTCAGTTTGTCTCTTAATTCTTGTGCAATCTGTTGCTTTTCTTGGAGGCTAGCTTTGCCGTACTGAGCTCCGTGCTTGGTGTGAAAATGCCGGTGTAGATTGTCTCTTTAATAACCGACATGTTGCTTCATAACACAAAAGGCAAACCGGTCTTTCACCTTGAAGCACGAACAGGTATTCACCTTCCCATCTTTGTTGAAACAGCCGTCCATCTGCATCAACATTTCTTTTTCTGGACGTTATGGGATCGGCTACGTTATCACATCGATGACTACACTGTCTTCTAGTGGCAGTAAGCCGTAACACAATCGACATGCATTGTGGGAAATGTAGTTTTTGGTCAAAGCACGCTTCTGACCTATTTATTTTTAGACACTAAGACCTTTCAAGCTCTCGCGGGCCACATAAAAGGATGTGGCGGGTCACATTTGGCCCGCGGGCCTTGAGTTTGACACATATGCTCTGGGGTAACCTTTTACAACTTTGGGGCTGTTTGGAGTGGACGTAGCTGCAAATACCTGACCAGCTGATTACAACACAAACATTTATCTTGATTACATGTCCAGTACTGACCATAACAGAGCAGCAAGGTGGACAAAGCTGCAAACAATTTCAGACAGACTTATGCTGTCAGTAGCTCGTTGGAGTAGCCGTAAACAGCGTTCACACTGCCGCTCCACAAAACAGTGCAGTCCTCCTGTTCGCTTTGTGTTATGTTGTCGTTTATTTGTCTTTATTTAATTGTATGACTTATAAGACAAGTAATGTAGATGAAACTGAAAGGTATCAGCTCACCATACTTTATCAGATTACAACAGAAAGTCAGTAATCTGTGCTGAAATAAAGTTATCAGATTACAACAGAAAGTCAGAAATCAGTGCTGAAATAAAGTTATCAGATTACAATAGAAAGTCAGAAATCAGTGCTTAAATAACGGTATCTGATTACAAGAGAAAGTCAGAAATCAGTGCTTAAATAACGGTATCTGATTACAAGAGAAAGTCAGAAATCTGTGCTGAAATCAGTGGTGGAGTAACTTTATCGCACTAGTCATAGTTCAGGCAAAAACATTCAGTAAAAAAAGATTCAGTAAAAAAGTAATTCAGTAAAAAGGTAATTAAGTAAAAACAGTCATTCAATAAAAACAGTTATTCATTAAAAACATTCCGTGAAAAACAGTCATTCAGCAAAAACTGTTTAGTAAAAACAGTCATTCTGTAAAAAAACATTAATTCAGTAAAACCAGTTATTCGAATTCAATTAAAAAACAGTTATTCAGTAAAAAAGATTCGGTAAATAACATTCAGTAAAAAATAGTCATTCAATAAAAAACACAGTAAAAAACATTCAGTAAAAAAGCAGTCATTCAGTAAATACCTTTAATTCAGTAAAAACACGCATTCTGTAAACAGCTAAAACAGCTTCATTAAAAACACTCAGTAAAAAACATTCAGTAATAAAAGCATTCAGTAAAAAAGTCATTCAGTAAAAAGTCATTCAGTAAAAAACATTAATACAGTAAAACCAGCCATTCAGTAAAAAACAGCCATTCGGTAAGAAACAGTTAATCAGTAAAAAGACATTCAGTACCAAAAATCATTTATTAAAAAGTCATTGAAAGCAGTCAGTAAAAAACAGTCATTCAGTAAAAAAAGAGTAATTCAGTAAAAGTTATTCAGTATAAAAAAGATTCAGTAAATAATATTCAGTTTAAAAGATTCATTCAGTAAAAAACATTCATTTAAAAAGATTCAGTAAAAAACAGTCATTTATTAAAACACTGTCATTCATTAAAAAGTCAGTGAAAAATAATTCAGTAAAAATATACAGTAAAAAGGTCATTCAATAAAAAACAGTCATCCAGTAAAAACATTCAGTAAAACAAATCCCGTTGAAAATAGTCATTCAGTAAAAACACTTAGAAAAAACATTTAGTAAAAAACAGTCATTCAGTAAAACCACTCAGTAAAAACATGCAGTGAAAAACAGTCATTCAGTAAAAACACTCAGTAAAAAACATTCAGTAAAAAAACAGTCATTCAGTAAAAACACTCAGTAAAAAACATTCAGTAATAAAAACATCCAGTAAAAAGTCATTTAGTAAGAAAACATTAATTCAGTAAAACCAGCCATTCAGTAAAAAACAGCCATTCAGTAAAAAACTGTCATTCAGTAAAAAGACATTCAGTAACAAAAATCATTTATTAAAAAGTCAGTGAAAACAGTCAGTAAAAAACAGTCATTCAGTAAAAAACAGTCATTCAGTAAAACTTATTCAGTATAAAAAGATTCAGTAAATAACATTCAGTATAAAAGATTCATTCAGTAAAAAACATTCAATTAAAAAAATCAGTAAAAAACAGTTATTCAGTAAAAAACAGTTATTCAGTAAAAACATTCATTCAAAAAGATTCAGTAAAAACAGTTTTTCAGTAAAAAACAGTTATTCAGTAAAAACAGTCATTTAGAAAAACACTCATTCAGTAAAAACATTCAGTGAAAAATAATTCAGTAAAAACAGTTATTCAGTAAAAATGTCATTTAGTAAAACACTCATTCAGTAAAAACATTCTGTAAAAAGTCATTCAGTAAAAAACATTAATTCAGTAAAACCAGCCATTCAGTAAAAAAAACAGCCATTCAGTAAAAAACAGTCATTCAGTAAAAAGACATTCAGTAACAAAAATCATTTATTAAAAAGTCAGTGAAAACAGTCATTCAGTAAAACTTATTCAGTATAAAAATATTCAGTAAATAACATTCAGTATAAAAGATTCGTTCAGTAAAAAACATCAAATTAAAAAGATTCAGTAAAAAACAGTTACTCAGTAAAAAAACATTAATTCAAAAATATTCAGTAAAAACAGTTTTTCAGTATAAAAAAACACTTATTCAGTAAAACATAATTCAGTAAAAACAGTTATTCAGTAAAAACATTCAGTGAAAAGCAATTCAGTAAAAACAGTTATTCAGTAAAAACATTCTGTAAAAAAGTCATTCAGTAAAAAATATACAGTAAATGTCATTCAACAAAAAAGGCATCAGTAAAAACCAGCCATTCAGTAAAAACAGTTATTCAGTAAAAAGACATTCAGTAACAAAATTTTTTATTTTTATTTTTTTTTTAAGAAATAGGGTGACAGTGACAGTGTCGGTTATTGTGTATGGACGTAGTATTTGTTCATGATTGTCTGATAATATGTTTTGTTGTTTCTAATAAAACCTGCAAATGGATCGAACGCCAAGGCCTCCGAGTGGTGCTGAAATGTTAAATCATTCAGTAAAAACAGTCATTCTGTAAAAAACATTCAGAAAAACAATCATTCAGTAAAAACAATAATTCAGTAAAAACAGTCAGTAAGAAACAATGGCTCAGATAAAACATTCAGTAAAAACAATAATTCAGTCAAATCAGTCAATAAAAAACAATGGCTTAGTTAAAACATTCAGTAAAAAACAATCTTTCAGTAAAAAACTTTCAGTAAAAAGTAATTCAGTAAAAAGGTCATTCAGTACAAACATTCAGTAAAAAACATACAGTAAAAACAATCATTCAGCAAAAACAGTTATTCAGTAAAAACATTTAGTAAAAACAGTTAGTAGAAAACAGTCATTCATTAAAAAAAACATTCATTAAAAAAACATTCATGCAGTAAAAACCTTCAGTAAAAACATTTAGTATAAAACAGTCATTCAGTAAAAAACAGTCATTTAATAAAAACATTCAGTAAAAACATTCAGTAAAAAAACAGTCATTTAATAAAAACATTCAGTAAAAAAACAGTCATTCAATAAAAAAGATTCAGTAAAACGCATTCAGTAAAAAACACTCAGTAAAAACAGTCATTCAGTAAAAAATATTCCGTAAATGGTACTAAACAGAACATCATTCGAGTTTTATTAACGATGTACTGGTTCTACAGTCATTATGCATAATGTGCTTAAATAGACTCTGCATGTGGTTTTAGGACTACAAGACGTATAAAGACTAACTGTGGCTTTGTTAATGCTAAGTTTGAACAGTACAGTATGTAGAACCTAACACAGGAACATCATGCCACTGTTGATCACGCCTCTCAGGATCCCTCAGACTATAAACACAAGCTCCACCTGAAAGGTGTTCTGGATGTGGGTGGAGAGATCTGGAGGTATTTATCTAGCTTCTTGAGGTCTGAGCGTTCACACTGTGTGTTTGTTTTTACCACACTAGAGAAAACCATGTCTGGAGCGATCTCCACTTTGGTGAAGAAGCGAGCTGAGGCTGCAGGTCTGGGCACCAACAACAACGCAGTCAAGTACATGAACCAAGACTTCCAGGCTCTGAAGAACAAGTGTCTGAGCAGCGGGCAACTTTTCTGTGACCCCTTATTTCAACCTGTCCCAGAGTCCCTGGGCTACAATGAACTTGGACCGAACTCAGAGGACACCGTAGGAGTGGAATGGAAAAGACCCGGAGTAAGTCAGACTAGCCTGAGACCACTTCATTCTGAGGGGGCTTTAGCTGGGATTCTGGGGGGTAAAATCTGTAAACAAAACTGTCCAAAGACTAACTAATATATGTTTCTGTTGATATTTAATTATTTACGTTATTTAAACATGACAGTAGGCGTTTACATTGTGTGAGAATTCCAGGATGAGTGGACCAATAGAAATGCTCCAAAATAGGTTGAAAATAAATCTGGTTCCATAAAGCCTGAATCATGAAACAAGTGTCTGAAAATTCTAATTCTTTGATATTGGAGTGTTAGATCATATAAATAATAATTATAGCAAATAATCATAACAATAATAAGTATATTAAATAATAATTTATTATTATATAAATTATAAATTATAAATAATACTAATAAAATTAAATAACACTTTGTATATGAGTTTTGTTGTGTATCATATTTGTAATGTCTGTAATCTGAAAGCATTCAGCACACAATGTTTTAACTCTTTATACTCTGAGATTTTTTAAAATGTTTAGTAATTTCTAACTTAGAAAATAACTTTTTTTCATATTGTACAACAGAATTTTACGCATTCTGGATCTTCTACAATCTCTGGTTCTTCACTAAACTTTAGTCCGAAGTATAGGTTTGAGCAAAGTTCAGATGAACATGAAGTTATTAGGAAAAAATGATAACAGTGATGACTTACAGCTCTCAAAATCCTGTGTATCAGATATGATTGACTTTGCATTAAAGGGTTAACCGCTCTTGTAATGTTGTCTAATTTGGAGATATTGTATTGGACAGTGATGATATGATGCGTGATGAAGATCGGCCAAACCAAAATTCAGCAAAGCAGCTAATATTTGGACATAAATGCCAAGTTGTTCTCCAGATAATGTTTGCTTTTACCCAAGAAGTCAAAATATATATAACTCTTCTTCTTCTTTGGTCAAATCCAATCCTGAAACGAGTGCACACCAATTTCATTTTTCACACAATCTGAAAAAACACTTGATTTGTGTTTAAATATCCAAAACTATAATCAATATTCTCTACAATACCGATAACAGTAAAACTGATATTATGTCCAATACAAAAGCAGATATAGTTATATTTGTGAAAACATGTTGTGACAAACTAACCAATAGAATTACGTCAAAATCACTTCTTTACATTAACTTACATTGAAAGTTAAGGTCAGTTTCACATTCTACTGTAAAGTTTTCATTCTGGAGGTTCTAGTTTGGTTTAGTTTTGTTGTGTTGTATATCTAGTACTGTGTTTTATGTTGTGTTGTGTAGGAGCTGATCTCAGCACCCCAGTTCATCATCAGTGGAGCCACGAGGACTGACATCTGCCAAGGAGAGCTGGGTAAACAGTGACATACCGCATGGCTTCTGTTTAAATTATACACTGAGTTCTGCTGCTGATGTTCTTTTTCCACAAAGGTTTAACCCTTTAAAGCCTGAACCATGAAACAACTGCCCAAAAGTTCTAATCTTAGAAAATGGAGTGTTAATTAGAACTTCAATAAATAATAATAATTAAACATAATAACAAATAATAATAATGATAAATGTAAATAATACATTATATATGAGTTTTGTTGTGTATCATATTTGGTACATCTGGAATGTTTTACAGTTTTTGGCTAAGAAATGAAAACATTCAGAACACATTGTTTTAACCCTTTATACTCGAAATTGAAATGTTAAATCATTAATAACTTAGAAAAGAACATTTTTCATATTGCACAACAGTGTTTTACATGTTCTGTATCTACTACAGTCTAATAATACAAGTGTGGGTTTGAGTGAAGTTCAGGTGTACATCAGTTTTTTTGGGGAAAAATTTTATAACATGTGTATCAAACATGATTAATTTGGCATTAAAGGGTTAAGCAGCCCTGGTCCAATTGAAAATACAACCATACATCAGAAACAGGGACAGTATTGAAAATGCAAATACATTCCTTATATTAACTTTGCCTTTTCCTACATTGCAGACAGTATGAACCCAAGATATTTCATGTATGGATGGGGGCAATTTAGGGCTAGTAATTAGTTTAAAACTAAATAATTACGTGATTTTAAACAGATTACTGTAATTAAGATTTGGTACCAAAGCAGGCTTTCAGAAGCAAAGATGGGCTGAGGATCTCTAGTTTGCTGACAACGTCCAAAAGAATTAATTCAGAAAAAATACATTGAGATCCCCGCGTACTACTGCACGCCAGTTTTTACAGGAAGGATGGGCCAAAGTAACACTTCTTCTGAAATACTCCACCTCTCTGAGATACACTTATATCCCATGGTGTTATATCCCATAGACCTACTGCTGTTTTACCTAATTAGTTGTGAGATGTTCCATCAGGTGATTTTGTAGCAATACACAACCAGTCGTGTGTTCCTGTATTCACTAATGTTGGTGCCAGAGATCATACGCAGTTGTATCTCCACAGGTGACTGCTGGCTGATGGCCGCTATCGCCTGTCTGACTCTGGACCAAGATATTCTGGCAGGAGTGATCTATCCTGAGCAGAGCTTCGACAAAGACTACGCCGGAATCTTTCACTTTCGGGTCAGAGTCTCGTATAACTTTACATCTAATTAAGACCAAATTTGATTTGTGTTTGTACTGATGTCAAACGAATGTGCTCCCAGCAGACCACATACACACACTCTTAAACTCTACACACTGCTCCCAGCAGACCACATACACACACACTTAAACTCTACACACTGCTCCCAGCAGACCACATACACACACTCTTAAACTCTACACACTGCTCCCAGCAGACCACATACACACACACTTAAACTCTACACACTGCTCCCAGCAGACCACATACACACACTCTTAAACTCTACACACTGCTCCCAGCAGACCACATACACACACACTTAAACTCTACACACTGCTCTCAGCAGACCACATACACACACACTTAACCTCTACACACTGCTCCCAGCAGACCACATACACACATACACTTAAACTTTACACACTGCTCTCAGCAGACCACATACACACACACTTAAACACTACACACTGCTCCCAGGAGACCACATACACACACACTTAAACTCTACACACTGCTCCCAGCAGACCACATACACACACACTTAAACACTACACACTGCTCCCAGCAGACCACATACACACACACACTTAAACTCTACACACTGCTCCCAGCAGACCACATACACACACACACACTTAAACTCTACACACTGCTCCCAGCAGACCACATACACACACACTTAAACTCTACACACTGCTCCCAGCAGACCACATACACACACACTTAAACTCTACACACTGCTCCCAGCAGACCACATACACACACACTTAAACTCTACACACTGCTCCCAGCAAATCACATACACACACACACTTAAACTCTACACACTGCTCCCAGCAGACCACATACACACACACTTAAACTCTACACACTGCTCCCAGCAAATCACATACACACACACACTTAAACTCTACACACTGCTCCCAGCAGACCACATACACATACACACACTTAAACTCTACACACTGCTCCCAGCAAATCACATACACACACACTTAAACTCTACACACTGCTCCCAGCAGACCACATACACACACACTTAAACTCTACACACTGCTCCCAGCAAATCACATACACACACACACTTAAACTCTACACACTGCTCCCAGCAGACCACATACACATACACACACTTAAACTCTACACACTGCTCCCAGCAAATCACATACACACACACTTAAACTCTACACACTGCTCCCAGCAGACCACATACACACACACTTAAACTCTACACACTGCTCCCAGCAAATCACATACACACACACACTTAAACTCTACACACTGCTCCCAGCAGACCACATACACACACACTTAAACTCTCATGTTTTCCATAGTAAATGAAAGTTGTTTAAACTTTAAACTTCAAACTTTCAGTGTAAGATGATTTGCTTCGACCAGCAAACAGTGATAAACTCTCTTTTCTCTCTGCAGCTGTGGCAGTACGGGCAGTGGGTGGATGTTGTTATTGATGACTTGCTACCTACCAGAGGAGGCCGGCTGTTGTTCGTTCATTCCGCCGACAGAAACGAGTTCTGGAGCGCGCTGCTGGAGAAGGCCTATGCTAAGTATGTGGGATGGAACATTAATATATTATCTTAATATTCAATGAGAAAATATGTCTCTCCATTTGTGTTGATTCTGTAAAAAAGAGCCAATGTGGCTAAAGAGAAGTCTGAATGGATATAAATATCTGTGCGTATCATCACTGTCCAAAGAAAAACATCTCCAAAATGGCAAATTTATGACCTATCAATGTAAGTCAATGGAATCAAAATATTTTCCAAGCAATTTAGGAACAATTCTATTCGTTCATTCATCACAGACTTTTCACACAGTGTAAACGACATCTGTTGGATTCAGATGACAAATTGACCCAAATGGAGATACACGCTTGGAGGTGACAATATAAAAATATAATAATTACAGATTAGATTCACATTTGCAAACGTTTCAGCAAACTTTTCCATCTGCATAGCTGTGCATATAAGCACTGTGTTACATGAAGTTTACACTGTAGTACTGGGAAGAGGTTTATTGGTTTAGTCTGAGTTTTAAGTGTCCACTGTGGTTAAAAGGCTGTTGTGGTTTTGAGGGTTTGTCCAGGGGGAGAGGGGTCAGCTGTGATAATGCCTGTGTGTTACATCAGTGTTGGCAGATTACAGCCCATGAGCTTGGCTCGTTTTTGTGAGGTGAAGGAACCAAACCACATGTGTAGAAGCAGACCATCAAACTCATATGACATAACATCACCATCCTTTAAGGCATTACACAAGACATGTACACAATATGGCCCAAAGTATGTGGACATTGTTTGTTATCAACTAGTTATTTTAGGGTCGTGTGTAGCTTCTTCTCAATAGAAACTCCATTCCATGCAACTCTTGATGCTTCCATTTACAGATGATATCATTTACAGTTGACCAGAGCAGAGTAGAGAAGTTCCACAGAATGAACTGTGGCAAACACGGCACATCCAGAGCCAGGTTTAAAGTCACTGAGCTCTTTAGTACGACCCATTGTACCAGCAGTGGTTGTGGGTGTGGCTGAAACAAATGAAGTAGGAGACAAAACGTGCCAGAAAATCAGAATCAGACTTTTTTATATCATAAATCCCTACAGAGGATCTACAGCAACGCACCACTGTTATTTATTCATTGTGTTTTACATTGTCTGATGTCCTGACTAGAGGACATGTGGTCTTCTGTAGTCATTCATAGAAGATCCTAGATAACAAAT
Organism: Megaleporinus macrocephalus; assembly: GCA_021613375.1. NCBI lineage: Eukaryota > Metazoa > Chordata > Actinopteri > Characiformes > Anostomidae > Megaleporinus > Megaleporinus macrocephalus. The sequence goes on from CM038728.1 coordinate 9,673,214, forward strand.
TTGATATGGCCCAAATCTCAGCTACATCTGGCCTTTACTTGCCCCTGTATGTACAGTATGACTTAGAAGGTGTCTCTCATTGCTCTTCAGGTTGAACGGCAGCTATGAGGCTCTAGATGGAGGTCAGGCTACAGAAGCTTTTCAGGACTTAACTGGAGGCATCGCTGAGATGTATGATCTCCAAGATGCTCCTTCCAACCTGTTTTCCATCATGAGGGAGGCCTTGTGTCGAGGCTCTTTGCTGAGCACATCTATATCTGTGAGTATTGTTCCTACTACATATTCTTATATCCTTACATCCTGAATAACAAGAGATTTCTTGCTCCAATGTGTTTTCAAACAGGCTGAGTCGAATGAAACTGAGAGTCAGACTGAAGAGAAACTGGTCAAGAAACATGCCTACTCCATCACTGCTGCAGAGGAGGTCAGACACAGCTCCAGCTGTGCAAACACACCTTTTTTATGTTTTAACCTCATTATAATTTAAATACTTTACCGAATGGTGTGGGCGAGGTAGGGGATAGACAGTCTCTTGAATGCAGTTTTTTTCATATTTACTGTATATTTAAAGTAGTGAAGTAACTGGTGGGCTATGGATGATGGTTTAACTGCCCTGATAAGCGATTGAGCTGTGAAGTCTATAGAAAGTGATGATTCTCTCTGCCGTAGGTTCATTTCGGTGGAAATCTGGTGCAGCTGGTGCGCCTCAGGAACCCCTGGGGAAAGACGGAGTGGAACGGTGCTTGGAGTGACAAGTGAGTTCAGCCAACCACAAGATGCTAACATCTATATTCCAATAACAATAACTGTTCATATGAGAGAGAAGTAAGTGTACAGCTAAACGCCCAACCACAATAGCACAGTTACAGTGACGCACTATATACAGAAAGCAGACACACACAAGGGCTAAGACAGACAACTATTACGTCTGTGCTCTCAGAGGGAGCGTACTCAGTGTGTGAAACATGTTCCCTGTTGTTCGGGGGGTCCCATGTTGGCTGGCTGCTAACGCCTGCCATATCTATGCCAATGCTTTCACTTTAATGGCATCATTTTATTCTTCTTGGGAAGTGCTTATTTCTAGTTAATACAGTCTTCCGTATATAAATTGCATCTCTTCTATCGTCAGTTTGAGAAATGGGTAACGTTTTACTCTTTCCAGCAGTTGCTTGACAAGTTATCGGATTTGCATATACACTGCAGCATATTGTAAAGTTTTTCCAGGCGTAGTTGTTATGCCATGAGTGAACTCACCTTGAAGCAGACCAGCACTGCATCTCTAGCTAGGTAAGAACATCACAGATATACGCTTATCAGTGGTGGGCTAAACAATGATCTTTACCTGAATTTCGGCTTTTCCCTTTTCAGGGGTCGCCACAGCGAGTCATCCTCCTCCATCTCACTCTGTCCTCTGCATCCTCTGTCCTCACACCAACTACTTCCATGCCCTCTCTAACTGCATCCATATACCTCCTCCTTGGACTTCCTCTTTGTCTTTTTCCTGGCAGCTGCATTTCTAGCATCCTTCTACCAACATGCCCGCTGTCCCTCCTCTGGAGATGTCCAAACCATCTCAGTCTGGCCTCTCTAACTTTATCCTCTAGTTGTTTAACCTGTGCTGTACCTCTGATGGTCTCATTCCTAACCCTATCCATCCTTGTCACTCCCAAGGAGAACCTCAACATCTTCAGCTCTGCCACTTCCAGTTCTTTCTCCTGTCTTTTTGTCAATGCTACTGTCTCCAAACCATACAACATAGCAGGTCTCACCACTGTCTTGTAAACTTTTCCTTTGACCTTTGCTGCCACCCTTTTGTCACAAATCACTCCTGAAACTTTTCTCCATGTACTCCATACTGCCTGGACTCTCTTCTTAACCTCTTTACCACGCTCCCCATTTTCCTGGACAGTCGACCCTAAGTACTTGAAGTCCTGCACCTTTGTGACCTCTGCTCCTTGTAGTCTCACTGTTCCACCTGTCTCCCTCCCATTCACACACATGTACTCTGTCTTGCTACGGCTGACTTTCATTCCTCTTCTTTCAAGTGCATATCTCTACCTCTCCAAGTTCTCTTCCACCTGTTCCCTGTTCTCACCACAGATCACAATATCATCTGCAAACATCATAGTCCATGGAGATTCCTGCCTGGCCTCATCTGCTTGTCGGTCCATCACCAGAGCAAACAAGAAGGAGCTCAGAGCCGATCCTTGATGTAGTCCCACCTCCACCTTAAAGTCACTATCTATCTGTCACTCCTACAGCACATCTCACCACTGTCCTGCTGTCCTCATACATGTCCTGTACCAGTCTGACATACGTCTCTGCTACTCCAGATTTCCTCATACAACACCACAGCTCCTCCCTTGGCACTCTGTCATATGCTTTATCTAAATCAACATCTAAATCTGTACTTCTCCATCAAAGCAAAGTTGGCATCTGTGGTGCTCTTTCTTGGCATGAAACCAAACTGCTGCTCACAAATAGTTACGTCTTGTCTAAGTCTAGCTTCCACAACTCTCTCCCAGATCTTCATTGTGTGGCTCATCAACTTAATTCCCCTGTAGTTGTTTCAACTCTGTACATCACCCTTGTTCCTCCATCCCTCTGGCATTTTCTCACTCTCAACAATGCCATTAAATAATTGAATCAAAAACCTCTTTGCCATCTCTCCTAGACATTTCCATACCTCCACTGGTATTTCATCAGGTTCAGCTACCTTCCCTTTCTTCATCCTCTTCAAAGCTTTCTGAACTTCATTCTCACTGATCTTTCCTACTTCCTGATCCATAGTTTCAATGACCTCTACCCTTCTTTCCCTTTCATTCTCTTCATTCATTAGCTCCTCAAAATATTCCTTCCATCCTCCCATCACACTCTCCTCACTTGTTAGAACATTACCATTCCTATCTTTAAGAAGTCTAACCTGCTGCACATCCTTTCCAGCCTGATTCCTCTGTCTGGCCAATCTATACAAGTCCTTCTCACCTTCTTTAGTGTCCAACCTCCCATACAACTCATCATACGCCTTCTGCTTTGCCTTCGCTACCTCTCTTTTTGCCCTACATTGCATCTCCTTATATTCCTGTCTACTCTCGTCAGTCCTGTCACTGTCCCATTTCTTCTTGGCTAACCTCTTCCTCTGAATAGCTTCCTGCACTTCACTATTCCACCACCAGGTTTCCTCATCATCTTTTCTCTGTCCAGATGACACACCAAGTACCTTCCAACCTGTCTTTCTAATTACTGTTGCTGTAGTAGCCCAATCATCTGGGAGCTCACTCTTACCACCCAGAGCCTTTAACAACTTCTCTCTGAACTCTTTACCACATTCTTCCTTCCTCAGTTTCCACCATTTGGTCTTCTTCTCTGGTTTGACTGTTTTCCTCTTCTTCACAACAACAGTCATTCTATACACCACCATCCGATGCTGTTTGGCCACGCTCTCTCCCGCAATCTCCATCAGGTTTCCTCTTCTACACAGAACGTAGTCTACTTGTGAACTCCTCCCTCCACTCTTATAGGTCACCCTATGTTCCTCCCTTTTTTGGAAATAAGTGTTGACTACAGCCATTTCCATCCTCTTGGCAAAATCCACCACCATCTGTCCTTCCTGATTCCTTTCCTTGACACCAAACCTACCCATCACTTCCTCATCTCCTCTGTTTCCTTCACCAACATGTCCATTTAGGTCTGCTCCTATCACCACTCTCTCCATCCTGGGAATACTTCACTTCATATAGAGCCCTCCAAAACTTTACTTTATCCTCTTCCTCACATTCGACCTGTGGCGCATAACCACTGACAACATTCAACATCAGACCTTCTACTTCTACCTTCAGACACATCACCCTATCTGACACTCGTTTCACCTCTACTACGTTCTCTACTATGAATTCCTCTTTCAAGACTGCCCCTTCTCCATTTCTCTTTCTGTCCACACCATGGTAAAACACTTTAAAGCCTGCTCCAATGCTGCAAGCCTTGCTGCCCTTCCACTTGGTCTCTTGGACACATGAAACATCTTCCTTCCTTCTCTGCATCATGTCAGCCAGCTCTCTACCTTTGCCTGTAATTTTCCCTACATTCAGAGTTGCCACCCTCAGCCCTAAACTCTTGGCTTTCATCCTCTCTTTCTGTTTCCTGACACGTTTCCCTCCTTGTGGTTTTCGACCACCAGTAGCCCAATTTCCGCCGGCACCCTGTCAACAGCACCGGTGGCGGTCGTTGTTAACCCGGGCCTTGACCGATCCGGTACGGTATCACTCAGATGATTTGGCAAAGTGTTTTACGTCGGATGCCCTTCCTGACACAATCCTCACCATTTACCCGGGCTTGGGACTGGCACAAAAGATACACTGGCTTGTGTACCCTAGTGGCTGTGGTTGTGTTTAGTGTGATTAGAGATTCAATTCCACGTCTGCTGTAATGCTACATTTCTGCTAGCCCCCCTCTATCTGTATATTAACGCTAAGCTATCCTCTTCCTCAGCTCTATGGAATGGAAGCATGTTTTGCCAGAGGAGAGGGCCAAGCTGAATTACTCTGAGGAGGACGGAGAATTCTGGTGAGTTATTTGGCTGAATTTGCAACATATTCTTAGTTAAACATCACGTTAACCTCTACAACCGCAAAGATCTCTATCCATATCTGTAGAGCCATAGTTTTACACCCCACTGCAAATAAGAACTGCGTTCTTTGGATAAAAGCCGTAGTTGAATCGCTTTAATATACCTAAAGGATCTTTCAGTGTTTGTAAAAGAGAACGAAGTTTAAAGAAATGTGTTTACTCTAGAGGTTGTCTAGAATACAGCGTTAGTTCAAGCCATACCAGACCAAACTTATGTCTTTGAATGTGGAGAGACCAAAACATCCAAACTGAAGGTCACAATATGGTTTAAATGTTTTTACTGATACAATTTGACAATAATCCTCATAATACACAAACAACATAATTTCTTAGCTCCTTCTGGCTACGCAACACAGTAGGGGCGAGCTGTTCCCCCAGCACTAAAGTATCACTGACCCTTCCCTGCTTGCTGCGTAACCTGCAAGGCGGCCGGCTCTTATTTTTGAAAGACGGGATTTTCTCCATAAACAGATACAACGTTGAACGTTACAAGCGTTTCCTTTCATATTTCAACCAGCGACAGATCTCCTCATATAATATATGTGTAACCCCTACATACAGAATATGTGTGAATGGTATATATGAGTGGTCCTGACTACTGAAGAACAGGGTAACAGACTATACAGAGAATCAGATGAACTACAGTCTGTAAGTGTAGCTCCTATATGGTCAATGGAGCTGATAAAATGAAGAATGAGTGTAGATCTAAGGAGGCTATGGCTGATCAGTATATATATTTAGGTATTGCTACATGAGCCTCAATCCATCCATGGATTAGGTCCTTCCTGGATGCTACTTTAAGATGAGATGTTGAATATTGGTATTTTAGGTGATAACTGCAAATAATAACAGGTTGTTATTGCCACAAGGAAAAGCTTGGAAAGGGTTAAATAAACACACTGTAAAACTATTTGAATATTTCAAAAACAAAGTGTTTTGCTCAGTAAATAAAAGCTGCCTAAATAGCTTTTATATATAATAATGTCCCCAAGTGCCTATAAAACATTTGCACAGTTCTGTATATCAATTATAGTTTTACTAGAGCCATTTGTCAAGCCAAGAACCACATAGGAACATTTATTACTATGAGTATATACAACAAAACTCTGTTGTAGTGTGTTCTGAATGATTGATAGTAACAGCATTAAAGATGGAGCGTGTGATTTCTTCTGCCAACAGTTTTGGTTATATTTCTTAAAACACGATTTTCATACTGATATTAATCAGCAAAACAAATGCTGTTACAATATAAAGAAAAGGAATTGCTGTCTGTACTTTCATGGGTTTTGGTCGGGGGTTGGCTTTACAAGGTCAGGGGGATCTCATACTTTGGCTTCAATACTCCAGATTAAAGGGTTAATTTGTGTTTTTCTTTACTCTTTGTCTCCCGTCCAGGATGGCATTTTCGGATTTTATGCAGCGGTACTCGAAAGTGGAGATCTGTAACCTGAGCCCGGATGCTTTGAACAGCAAACGTATCGGCCAGTGGGCCCTTCAGCAGTTTGAGGGCAGCTGGAGGGCCGGCTGCAGTGCTGGCGGCTGCAGTAACAACAAAGGTGTCTTTACATGACACTAACTCAGTAGCACTTTTGGGGGGGGTTGAACACAGGATAGACCACCAGGACACAAGCTTATTCCTTCTGGTCTCGTACCAGAAATACATGCGTCTGGGTGCGTCCAGAAAATGTTGCTTACATCACGCCTCCTCTAGTATTCAGATGGCGCCCTCTAGCCTAGAGATTGCAGAATGGCAGACTGCAGTCTAGACAGCAAAGTCTTTCTGTGACCTGAGTACCCAGATTCTGTAACAAAGTCGATGCGTATATGTAAAGGACTTTAGTAAACTCAACATTGCCCAAATATTCAAAGTCTGCCAGAAAATTAAAACCTTTAATAAGCAAAGAACTGAGACTACAGTGCAAAATGATCAGCTCTGACACAAAATAATGTCACGTACAGTACTGTGCAAAAGGTTTAGTTACTCTGGGACATTTTTATATTTAGAAAGCTAATTTTCCAAACAGGAAGCTTTTATTTGCTCAATTGAAACAGTATTAATAGAGTAAGTAGTGCTTTTACACGTGTGTTTATTTAACCCTTTCCAAGCTTCTCCTTCTATAAACAACCCAGTATTATTTACAGTTCTCATCTAATACCTGCTTTGACTGCTCAGTACTTCATTAAGCTAAATCAAGATTGCTGCTGAAGGAACTGAATACATTCATACAATGTCTGGGGCGTCCAGGATAAATCTGGAACTACACTTTGTTCTTCAAACTGGAGCTCAAGATATGATCTACTTCTCTCACAATAAGATATTCATGTTACTTTGTATTGTATGTATGATTATTTGTTCTAATTATATCTCCTGTTCTTACTGGTGAAAATACACTTATTGATAAGACAAGTCACCCATGTACCCACCTGTGTTTGTGAACTGTTTGATTCCCAAACCTCACCCGGTGTCTCTCTGTCAGACACGTTCTGGACGAACCCACAGTATAAGATCACCCTGCTGGAGGAGGAGGATGACTCTCAGAAAAACAAAGCGAGCTGCACCTTCCTGGTGTCTTTGATGCAGAAGAACCGTCGGCGTTACCGCAAGGAGGGCCAGGAACTGTACAGCATTGGATTTGGCATCTATAAGGTCAGGAGCTCAAAGTCTGGTTTAGATCCTTCGCCCACACGTATCCGGAGAAAAAAAAAACCATTTTAATCGCCCCCACCAGCAGCGTTTTAATCGACACCAAAATGTAGAAATGGCTTGAGCATGTCCAGTAGAGAGCAGTAATGGCCATAAAAATATAATGTATTTTACAGTCCTGGTCAAACAAAAACACGTTTGTTGATTTTTATAAATTTTTTTGGTTGGTCCAGTTTTAAACCCTACAGAGAGCGTTCTGTCTCAACATTAAACACAAACTAACTTGTTGTAACTGTTTGAAGCCATCACTGCTGAGTGGACCATAAAAACTTTAGTTTGAGTGGACAAGAAAACCTCCTGCTATGGGGTTGAAGACATCATCTCTGAAATGTCCTCACGGTCCTGAACAACCAGACAAGCAAAGTTCTTCTAGATTTCTATTCACTCTAATTATGGAATTTAGTTTGAATCTGCTGAGCCAGTGGTCTGAGGACCAGTGAGGCCCATAGCAGTTAGAGGCTCCAGGGCACTGGTTCCACTGGCTGGTCAGTAATCAATCCCTGGGAAGCCATAACGCAAAGAAGAAACTACATTTTCGAAAATGTCCAGATACTTGTGGACTGGGCCTAAATATCATATTGTAGTGAGGTTTTAGGAAAGAAGTGACCAGATGATCTACACCAAGTATATTTTTCTCAATGAACATCTTCTTTTAAGCTCGATTTGATCCATTTGTGATCTTACAGCTCTGCTTGCTTGTTGTTGTTCTCTCTTTTTCAGGTTCCAGAGGAGGTAAACATCTGTCTGTGCTGCATCTGTCTGTACTGGATTCAGATTACGTATGACATATGTAACATATGAAACATATTCAACTAATACTGTTCGTCACTGTGGGCAGAATGTCAACTAATTTCAGTAAGCAGATATAGAGGCTGGAAAACGTTTTGGTAAACATACAGGAGGTCCAGAAAGCAGTCCGTCCTCTTTATATTAAGCTCAGTGTGCTTAGTTAGGTAATCTGTTCCTGACCTTTGAGAAGCATTCCCCCCCGTGCAGTGAAATACCCACATACAAACACTACGGGGTAGCGAGCACACTTGCCCGGAGCGGTGGGCAACCCGCTCCATCAGCAGTTGGGGCTTAGGTATCTTGCTTAAGGGCACTTCACTCATGTCCTGTCAGGAATCCAACCAGCGTCCGTTCCATTACAGGGCCGGTTTCCTACTCTCCAGCCCATGACTGCCCCATAGGACTGTGTGTCCTGTGCTGATGAAGGCCTCACAGTCATATAGGACCTGGTCCCACTTCCATTCCTCAGTGAACGTCTTTCCTCCTCATTCAGCAAGTTGGCCAGACTTGGTGGATCCCTGCAATTGATGTTGTTCTCTTTCATCATCTTATGTTCAAGATCCACCTATGGGAGATATGGACAACTTCTTTTTGCCTATATGCTTACACCTCGTGGAGGTGGTGCCCGACACATCCTGCATAACAAGTCCAACTGTCTGTGTACCACCTTTAAGCAGGTACATGAAGAGCCCACACTCCAAAAAGAGTGAGCCACTGGTGTTCTGGTGACATCAAGACACTAGTATCTCACAAAAGTGTGGGGAGATTCCCAAACTGCGGAAAGTCTTCTGTAGTATGACCTAGCAGGTTAGAAAATGTCCCAGGACACCACCATGCCTCTAGTGGGACGAGCTCTAAGGCATGAAAAAATTGGAATTCTTTGGAAGCATACGCCAAGGGAATGGCTTCCAAAAGCCTAAAACTTGCCTATAAATAGGCTTATCTGTAGGAGTTACCCAGGAAATAAAGAGCTGGTCACTTTTCCTTAAAGTCCTATCCAAATACAATTAAAAACACACACAGGACCAGGGACATTCAGCCTATTGTCCTCTGTGGATAAATTGTCAGGTGGGTAAAAGGCAGTGAGCTCCAAAAGATGGAAGTGGTCAGTCTTTAGGCATAAAGACCCCACATACAACTCAGAACTGATGCATGAGTAAAGCATGCAGATTGCGGTGACAGTAGCAGGGCCATCTTGTAAGACAGCAGCTGTAGGTTCAAAGGGGTGATGGGACAGTCTTCCTAGACATCACCAAAGATATGTCTTAATTAGGAACGAGATGCCAAGTAACTGTCAAAGAATGGCAAGTCAGTATGGCATGCAGAGATGTCTTCCAGATAGACCTTAACAGTGGCGCACCATTTACCTTTGTATTAGAAAGCTAAGTACAGCAGAGACACTGACAACCACCTGGTGGATGAGGCTCTTAAGGGTCCATCACACCAAAATGAGCTTATTCCAAACATCTGATTCCAAAACCACAAGCATTAACATGGAATTATCTCTTCGTTGCGGTCATGCTAGAACAGGAAAGGGTCTTCCTTGAACTGTTGCCTCAAAGTTGAAGGCATCCACTAAACCCAGATTCATCCGTTAGACTGCCAAATAGTAAAGATTCATCATTCCATACAACACATGCTTTCCACCGCTTCAGTAAATGCTGGTCATTGTGACCAGTGATCTTAGGCCTGTGTTTAGCTGCTCAGACATAGAACCCAATTCATGTAGATCCCAACACACAGTTCTTTTTGTCTTGTGTTTTTAGAGGTGGTGAATGGATGAATAGATTTTTATATAATACATGTTTTAACACTGGGTGACCTCGCTCGAGTTTGCATGGTTTACAATAATTATGTGTGGTGGGGTTACCAACTGATCTCTTCAATGCCACTTGTGCCCTAGTTCCGTGGCTCCCAGAACGTGCGTCTGAAGAACACATTTTTCCGGTACAACGCTCCATGTGCCAGGTCCGGCAGCTTCACCAATAAAAGAGATGTGAGCCAACGGTTCCAGTTGCCTCCAGGAGAATATTTGATCATCCCCTCGACCTACGACACTGGCGAAGAAGCCGACTTCATCCTCAGAGTCTTCACGGAGAAACAAGTGAAGATGCAGTCAGTAACTTTTCTTTATTTACTTTTTACTTGCATTCATTCTGTCATTCATCTGCATGTAATGTACACAGTTGATTATTCGTGTTAGAATTAGCTTTCAGAAGGGAATGATTATCCAGCAATAACATGTGGTATTTAAACACCTCACATGGTAGCTCAGGCTAAACAGTTGGCAAGGTGTTCTTTTCATCAAATCTTTTCCTCTCCAAACGTACTTCTAACAGAGTTTCATTTCTCATCAGTCAGAAATGCCTCTAGATTGTCTCAATATTTGTTGCACACTTCAAACTTTGACTTTTTTGGTGAGGTTGCATGTGATGTTCTGTTGACTCCTCCATACAGACCATGTTAAAGCAAAGAACTGTACGATACAATTTTTTAAAAAGATATTATTATACTGAGAAGATTATTACTAGTGATTACAAGGATAGACAAGCTGGCATTTCTAGAATCAGGTGGTCTTTTTAGGTTAAGGTATATATAGACCTACAGCATTTACCACCACTTCCAACAGGATATACACAGTTCTATACTTTTGAAAGCTAAAACAGTTTTATTTATATTTTAAACCATCAGAGCACTTGGTATTTAGACTTAATGTCTGGTCAGGTGGTCTTAATATTCCCTCAAGAATGGTCTGTTTGTTTACGTCCTGTCAAGTCCGCATGGTCTTTGTTAACGTTTCTCGTGTTGTCAGGTGCTCCTGTGGCTCCGCCCTTGCACCGCCTCGCTCACCTGTGCCCCATGTCTTCAGTCCCGTCACCTGCTCCCTCTCGTCACCTAGTGTTATTTATGCCCTCTGTCTGCAGTCTGTGTTTGTCAGTTATTATGATAACTTGTTGTATCCCATCTGTTTGCCTTTGGTTTCTGTTTGTTTAATAAAAGTATAGTTCGTCTAAAAGCTTGCGAGAGTGTCTGCCAATCTCTCTCGTCTGCTCCACCCTACACCCGTGACAGCAGTGAAGGAACGCTTTACATTTATTTTAGAAATCAATGAACACACAGATTATTTTCTATACATATATTTACATTTACAGGCACACATGCTTATCCAGAGTGACTTACAGTTTACCTGTACACAGGTAGGAGAAGGCAGTGTTACAGTTTACCTGTACACAGGTAGGTGGAGGTAGTGTTACAGTGTACATGTACACAGGTAGGTGTAGGTAGTGTTACAGTTTACCTGTACACAGGTAGGTGGAGGTAGTGTTAGGAGTCCTGCCCAAGAACTCTTATTGGTATAGTGTAAGGTGGGTACCTTGATGGGGAAACCGTGGCATTCGGCATACACAGTGAGGTATTGTTCATTATTACACGTTAACAGAAATTATATTGTGCCCTAAACCACAAGTACAAATCTGTGTGACCTCAGTGAAGAACTGAATGCAGTTGAAGCTCCTTTATCCCATTCTTTAGTTTAAAACTAGTACACTGAAGCTAAGTGGAAACACAACCTATTGTGTAGTGTTTTACTGCTCTTGTAGTCGCATACAGTGAACAGCAGGGAAACGTTATAATGCTTTCGTGTCTTTCTCATATGTTTTAGGGAGATGTGCGGTGAGGTGTCATACACCCTGTATAACGAGGTAAGAACACAAACAGGGGGGTTGCTCTGTTTAGACTAGACTAAACAGCCACTAACAAACCCAAACGTTTTGTCTGTGTTTTATTTACGTCTGGGACACGTCTCTGGTCATGTGTCTAGACAGGGATCTAGTCTCTGGTCCTTATTCAGTCATCTGACTTGTAAGTTCTTTTTCTGAACATTCTCTAAATGTTAGTTATGAATGTAACTGTGGTTCTATTAATGCTGCATGACCGCCACAGTGCCTATGGGTGGTTCCCTAGTGAGTAGAGGGGACTGAGACTTATGCTAACAGTATCATGTCAGTTCTTTTTCTGAATATTCTCTAAATGTTATGAAAGTATCTGTGGTTCTATTAGTTCTATTGTGCATAAAGTGGAGAGAGACTTGTGCTAACAATGTCATGTGTGATGTAGCTATAATGTATGCCCCCACTATAGGGGGCATCAACACACTTGACATTTTCTCATGTTACCATGCTGTGTCCAGATGACGAGCAGCTCTGGCGGTCTTCAGACATTCATAGAACCACTGTTACATTCATAACTAATGTTCTGTTTCATGCTTCCTCCCAGAGAGCAATTTAGCCAATGGATGACCACCTGCCAGCATAGTCAGGAGGACTGGTGCGTCTTGTTAAGGCTGGCCACTGACTGACAGAACTGAAGCACACAAGCTTGCATGCAACAATAATCTAGTACCAAGTACAGGTTCCACTGTGGGCAGTGTGGAGCCCTGCAAGGCACCTTGCACCTTTGAGGAGGCTATAAACCTTAGCATGAGCCATCAACACATGGATGCCATGTACATCATGTTTAAGAACAGTTTTTATTAGTTAGCATACAGTAGTCTTGTTAATGGAGCTCTAGTATTTTTCACAGTAGGGTCACAGCGTCCAGAGGCCGCACTAATAATTGGATGTGCTCTGGCCCCGCGGAAAGGAGATCCACTCTTTGAGGCAATGGCCAGGGTGTCTGTTGTGGGAGTAAGTTTAGTAAGTTTTGGCTGGCCACCATGGTTGGACACAGTGGCAAATGGACACAGTGGCAAATTTGAAGCAGAACATCTAAGAGAGGAGGAATCAGAGAGAAACCATAGAGTAGGCAATGTGACCAATCATATGCCAATGCATGTAGATCCATTGCACCCTCCTTCCTAAAAGTGCATGGTTTCCCTGTTGGCAAATTTTTTTACTGCATAGTGGTCCCAAATGTGACATACCACTGTTAGGTTTAGCTGCCACTCTCCCAGATCTAGCAGGCACAGGGGGACAGGGGGAGCTTCAGCGCTTACAAAGAAAGTGGCAAGCAATCCCAGCTCTTAAGGACAAGGCAGTCTTGCTGTTCGGAATCATGCGAAAATGTTCACACTGTTATCTTTTATTGCTCATTTGTTTTTGGATGGACAACTTGTTCCTCTACATGGAGGACAAATACTGAGTGAAACTTCTGAATCATTTATAGCACTTCCAGTGTTGATAAGAGACTATTTAACATTTTACATTTCACTCTCATTGACTGTCTTAGGCGGGGGTGACACAGAAAGACATTGACACCTCATTCCGAGACATGTTTGTTCAGTACTCTGGAGCGGTAAGAGTTTTTCTAGCATGTGTTAGTCTGGCTCAGCTGTGCGTCCTCACTGCAGTTACTTCTCTTTTTCTTTTTCAGGAAATGATGGTGTCTGTTGAGGAGTTCAGGACCATCTTGAACCATGTAGTGTCCAACTGTAAGTCAGCCAAATGTTAATACTCAATTTAGAGTTGACTTTAGTCCAATAGTCTGTTTGCATATGACGTCACATCACTGCTGGTGTACCAAAAGTTGTAGCTCATAAAGAGGAAATAAACAAGAAATTGGCTGAACAACTCTTTCTTGTTCCACCTTAAATGGAAAATAAGTGGCGGTAGATTTGAAACAACAGCTACAAACACCACCACTAACACCTAAAGCACCACTAACACCTACATTGGGATTAACAGTGACAAAGAAGACATGCAAACATAAACAACCTAACTTGCAATGCCTTTTGCAATGAGCTGCAATGACTTCTCTGTCTTGTCCACATCTTTAGCAGAGTTTCACTGGACTTTGGACACTAGCACAGTATGGGTCATCTTGTCCATTCTACTTTTCACTTCCTGACCTCCACTTGGATTTCAAGCAACATCAGAATCTAATGCAACTGCAAATGACATATCGTCGCTGTCCACAGAAAAAAAAACATGCATCTATATTTTTTATTTGACAGCTGCTCTTTAAATCATGAATGGACCAATAGACATGCTCCATCACTTTTGCATGTTGCTTTGAAAATCTGACTTTACTCTTCAATTCTGAATCTTGAGTGTCCGAATATTTGGACCTTTTAAAACAGGAACTGAAGCCCCCCGGGATCTGTCTGTGCACATGCTGTGGTGTGAGTATAAAATTGTGAATGAATGACTGAATGGGTACGTCTGTTTTTCTTTTGCATTTTACAGCCAGTGGTTTAAAGACCTCCGGTTTCAGTCTGGAGGACTGCAAGTGTATGGTGGAGCTCATGGATGTATCCTTCCTTATACATGTAACCAGCCGGTCTCACCCACTCAGTCAGTCAGTCAGTAATCTCTCACTATAACAATTCTGACAGAGAGTGTCTTTCATGAATTTCATCTTAACAGTTCAGTAAATTCCAGTGTTGCTCAGTTCTATTGAGAGATTCTTGCATTTTCAGTCATTTTAGGATTAAAGAAATCTCCATAGTTGGGTCTGAGCTCTCTGCATAGAAGTAGTGGTTGTTTTACAGATTATATTTTTTATTTTAACACAAACAGTTTGGATCATTGCAGAAATGGGACAATTGGTAGGGACAATTCTTAGCGTACTTGACTTTTAGACTTGAAAACAATAGCATCTAACCACTCACCATGTGGAAATGATGGACAGGGTCTCACTTCGTTCTACATTGCAGAGGCGTGGCCAAAAGAAGGCTTGTCTGGGATTTTATATACAGTCACAAGTATCTCCAAAATACTAACTTTACAGGAGAGAACAGAACCTGACTGGACTTTTAATGCAAGTCAACAGAACCAGATTATTTCTTAAACGGTCCATTCATCGTGAATTTTTTAACCAGTGTAAACAGTAGCTGTTACATTTAAATACTGCAGAAAAATAAAATTAGTCAAAAATAGAGATCCATCTTTTTCTTTGGACTTTCTTTGATACATGTTTATTGTATTATTGTCAAACAGATCATAACACAATCCTTGTTCATATTTAAGGCCTGAATACTTCATTGTGTATACATAACTTTACTCTTCAACTTCTCTGGATTCTGACTATAACCATTTGTGTTAGGTATTTGTAAAGGTTTGTCCAGCACTCCTGACCAGCCAGTGACACTTTCCACTCAAGGAGTTTCCAAAACCTTTAACTGAATGTGTTGGATTGTTGTTATGAGATTGGACAAAAACAATTAGACCATTTGACCATTTAATGTATCCTTACCTTCATAACCAGATTTCAAATGCACTGAAATTCTGACAGAGGCTTGAAGAGCTCATTTACACTATATGTCCAAAAGTTTTTGGACACCTACACATGTATGGTTTAGTATATGTTCCAGTGGAGGCGGATGTGAAAGCTTTTAAAAACAGATCTTTTCTTGACTGAGGTGAATTTCAGAACGAAGACTGCGGCCGTCTGAGCTTAGTGGACTTCCAGATCTTGTGGAATAAGATTATGAAGTGGCGGGTAAGTGACCGATTCTATGTTGTACATTCACTTTTACACCTTTTACACTTTACTCAGCAGTGTTCGTTCCCCACGCCGCACACTTTTCCGTCCATTGTTTATATTGTTTATTTCTGTAAATTACTGTATGTACTGTATTTACATTTCATTCTTTTTAATATATAATTATCTTAGATTACATGTTTTATCAATATATTTATTTTAATATTTTAGATATATTATCTTATTACACTGCTAGTTAGAACATGTTTGACTATGTATGTGACTAATAAATGTTTGATTTGATTTCTTACTAAATAGAATTATTTCCTGTCTTTTCTGATGATTTAGCCTCCCTCGCTCTCTCCTCTCTCTCTTTGTAGGACATTTTCTTGCAGTTTGATCTGGACAAGTCAGGCACCATGTGCTCCTATGAAATGAGTCTGGCCTTGGAATCAGCTGGTAAGATGACCGGTCCCTCTAGTCATTGAGTATTATGTTCTTTTCAATGTACTTGAGTTCATTATATCAGTTCCTTGAGTTCCTTACATCAGTTCAGGGCTTAACATTAAATGCAATGTTCAGAAAAGCTTCAAGTAGCTTATCCTTCTGGGTCACGGTGTGCTGGAGGCTATCCTAGAGCGGGAAGTACCCTGGACAGGCCGACAGTCCATTGCAGGGCAGATACACAGACATTTATATTCACACACACACACACACACACACACATCTAGAGGCAATCTGGCTTCTCCACAAGGGGAGAGCATGCAGACTCCACACAGAGATGATCTCTATCTAGGGTCGACTAGAGGAGGATGGGTTCCTCTCAAGGCTTCTTCCTTTTATCAAAGGAGTTTCTGGCTTGCTGTAAAGGGGGCTTAGACCTTTTTTCCAAAACATCCTTCTCGTTGTTTCCTCTTTTTCATAAACTGCTTTTCAGTGAAGTTGCTTAGAGTCAAACCCAGGCCACTACCCACTAATAAATTAATACTACTGCTCTGATCAAAAGCTGTTTGGCTGTTCATGGCTTCCCCTTGTGCCTCATTTTTGAGCTGTGGGGTTTATACACAGTCGAGTCACATATCCAGAGTAACCGCCATGTGCAGCACGGACAGCGCCTAGATGGACTGAGAGATTCAGTAAGGTCCTGGTAGGTGGTCACAGGTATCTGGAGCCATGCTGACTGCAGTGCATCCCACAGCTGCTTGAGGGAGCATGGAGGAATATCTATAGAGCCAACACCACCATTCAGGTGGTCCCACAGATGCTCAATTGCGTTCAAGTCTGGGGAATTAGGGGTCCAGGGTAGTACTTGGAAGTCTTGGTCAGCTCTTCCAACCAATATGGGACATTTCTATCCGTGTGACATGTTGCATTGTCTTGCTGGAAGATCCCATCCACCCCAGAGAAGACCATCAGCATGTATGGTGTATGTGATCTGCAAGGATGGATTCAGACCTAAATTAGTTGAGAGTGTCTTTCACATGGATGAATGCGTCCAGAGAATATCATGAAAACATTCCCCAGACCATAACACTGCCACCTATACGACACTGTAAGCAGAAGTTTAGGGATCCAGTCTTGTAATCGGAAGGCCGCCGGTTCGATCCCCTAAACCAACAGGGCTGCCCACTGCACCCGGCAAGTGCTGGTTAAATGCTGAAGTAAATTCCGCTGTGTGCAAACACAAGTGGCAAAAATTTCTAAATAAAAATTCTATTGCTGTTGAAAGTAGTTTGTTCGTAACCCCAAAAAAGCTGAATACTGTGATGGATTTTAAGTGTGAGAACGTACTAAATTGTTTCGCCCATATCAATCCTTATCTTGTGTCCTACTCTTATAGGGGTCAGTGTATATCGAGGTACCTCTGTTACTGGGTTTATACACTTTTCTTCTTTCCCAGGTTTTAAACTTGACAACGACATCATTGAGGCACTGGTGAAGAAATACAGGGACAAAAAGACCATTTACTTTGATAAGTTCATCGTTTGCCTGGTCAGACTGGAGACCTCATTCAGTATGTATTTGCTGGCATCGTACTTCATGTATCTGTGTCCTGGTTAAAAAAACTTGCTTATTATACACAATCTCCACTCGCAGCTGTTGCCCAGACGCTGGACCCGGATCGGACTGGGGTCATTAAGCTTGACATCTCTAAAGTGAGTGCATTTTGAGTCTGCATGTCTTCATGCTTCACAGAACCATCTACAGTTCACAGTTTTCCCCCTCAACTCAAACTTAGTAGGTCAGTAGAGACGGGCTGACTTGTTCAGTCCCGTACATATTAGGCATGAAAGCTCAGAACCCCGTCACCTGGTAATGGAGTCTGCTGTTACCATTCCTACGAGAGATCTGTAGTGATTTAACATGAAAATTCTTTCTGAGACTAAAATACAGGAGTATTTTAATACAGGAGTAGTTCTAGTGGAACTATTTACACTGAAAGCCCTGATGGTATTTGAACCTGATGATCGAGTCTGTATGAAACATACAGTTTTCTCAGTTGGTCATCATTACAATTACAGTATGTCACTGTTGTGAAAAGAAAAAAATACTGCTGTAGTTACTTAACCTTAAAAGGTTAGGGGATTTAAATTCATGTACATTTTCAGTGTTTCAGAGTTTTAAAGCTTCATTCATTTTACAAGTGATCTCCATTATTTTGATTAGACCCAACTTCTCAGGGTATACAGTGTAGTTCAGCAAATTCATGTACACAAAGCCATGTACATAAATTTTGTTAAATACAATAACCAACTGGCCAATGTGTATGAAATTTGGCAGATAGGTTCTATATATGTTCTGAAAACCCATCATTTGTGTTCTAATGGCTCCATAATGGTGCTCAGTTTATGAACCAATTCTAATTGCTGAATTGATTACTAGAACTGAAACTGTACTGAATCTAATTGTCCTTGTTTACACCTATTAACCTGTTTATGCTTGTTATTAATAATTTTGAAGACAGAAATCTAAATCTGTGTAATTGTAATCAGTCTAGCTTTTATTTTCTGGCAGAAGTTGAACTTTAAATGTGTAAGATATTAATTCATCTAAACAAAGTTACCTTCACAAGAAGGGACTACAGTGATCAATGTGAGAAATGCTAGAGGTCAATGAAAGTGGGACCTTAAACACAACATTATGTACAAACACCTTTAGTATGTGTGAAAGTATAGCACTGTGGCTGGGTGGCAAGGATGGGCGGCGTGTGTGTACATATTGGACAAATTATTAATTGAATTGTTTCTATCAAACACAGTGGGTGCTCCTGACCATGTAGAATTGGCGCTGCAGCAGCCTGAAGAGTGGACGTCCGTCCTGCCAGGACAACAGGAACAGACTTCAGTAGCTCTGTCAGAACTTCCTTTATCATGCAGTGCCCTATCTATCTATCTATCTATCTATCTATCTATCTATCTATCTATCTATCTATCTATCTATCTATCTATCTATCTATCTATCTATCATCTAGTCCTTTTAGTATAAGTGTACTACTGTCTATCTGTCTAGTCCCTTCAGGATAACTGTACTACCATACTATCTGTCTAGTCATTTGAGTATAACTGTGCTACTGTCTGTCAATATATATATAATCTGTCTGTCTATTTTTTTATTCACCCACATACTTATTTCCCTACCAAGCTACCTATATAACCACCTACTACACGCTTTAATGGACAAATATTTTTCTAAATTTAACCAAAAAAAACTTTCCCCCAATATGACCAAAATATATATAAAAGTATGAAATTCCACTTGGCTATGTTTCACTGCTGTATTTAATGTTATGCTGTTTTTCTTGCTTGATTTCTTATGCTGTATTGCTGATCAATAAAATAATCATTCAGAATCTTCAGATTCAGATTTTGTATCTTTTGTTTCTCTGTGAATTTAAATATACTGTAAATCAGTCCAAATCTTTTTTATCTCAGTGTGGAGCAGATTGTGTAAAGTATGTCAGTTTTCTTGCTAACACCGCTTGAGGTGAGGTGCCAATTACCTGATGGGCTTCTATCAGCTGTTTAGCTTTGGGTTTCTCTGTAGTCAATAAAAATCAGTACAAATACACCATTAATATTTCTTGGATGCCGCTGCTCCGCCATAAAGCTCTGTACGCTCTGTTCTTGAGCTGATCTGAAGGCCACATGAAGTTTGGAGGTCTGTAGTGATTGACTCTGTAGAAAGTTGGTAACCTCTGTGCACTATGCTCCTCAGCATCTGCTGAACCCGCTCTGTCATTTAATTCAATTCAATTCAAGTTCATTTGTGTAGCACTTTTTACAGCGATGTTGTCACAAAGCAGCTTTACAGAAGTTTTAAAAACAGACAGTTACAACATATATATATAGTGAGCAAGCCTGAGGCAACAGTGGCATTAAAAACTCCCTCAGCACTGTCTGCTGGCTAAAGCAGATCCACCCACCAGATTTAGCCTAAAAAAGATTTCTGGGCTGTGATAAGGTGAGGGCAAGTGGTCAGGAGGTTATCTGCTGTTTTACTCTTTCCTAAAGATGGAAAAAATATCCAGTAATTGGTTAGTCAGGTTAACCATTTCCAAACCTCTTAGCGAGGAAGGCCAGTGTTTACAGTTACCATCCAATGCCTGCTTTATCTAATCAGCCCTCCATTCAGTAAAGTCAGGGTTTTCCACTATGACTGGACAGCAGCCATCATGAAGGACTGACCAGTCTAATAAGATGTTGGATGGCATCTACAAACAATGCCGAGGTTCCTCGTGGAGAAGCTTAGAAAAGGTTTAAAAAGAACAATTTATATGAACATTATTAGTATTTGATGCCAGAGCTTGTTCTTACACATTAGGAACCTGTTGCAGAACCCAGAAACCTCAATCCGAGTTCTACCGAACGGGAGAAAACATTCATTACACCACATTTATAAGATGTATTCTCGACGAGTGCCGTCACTGTAATACAGCCATTAGGCTTACGACCAAGCTCCGCCTTATTTTCTTCAGCCCTCCAATCGCTCCCAAGCAGCTCTTGCTATCCACCTTCAGTATGTTATCAGCTCCCATCATGCCAGTAACTACTGCACCTAGCGAGGACCTCTGTAGTTTCTATGTATGTATCTCGTCCTCCACACTTCCATTAATTCCCCAATTTACTTCTACTTCTAATCATCACAAATCCTGATTTTTAGTTTTATTTGTTTACCTTTTTAATAATTGTATCACTACCAGCACAACATGGTTCAAAATGAACCCTTATGTGTTCACCTATGTGGAACTGTTGACACTTGTAAACATTTGCAGTCAGGAAATTATTTAAAACAACTATTTTTGTTAATGAATAAATAAAAAAATTGAAATAATGATATAAGACTTTTCATTGAACTCTTTGAATAATTAAATAAACTGATTTCAGTAGATCTACCAAAGAGACACTCAGCAATACATACAATTACAAATGAATAAGTTTGAACCATGCTGTGCTTTAGAAGGGGTTTGCTTAGCTTGTGCATCAAAGGATTAAGCCCAAATTAGTTTGAAGTGAAAGCAGGTAAAGCAGAGACCTGGACCTTCTCTTGTATATTGAACTTTGAAGCAGATATAAAACAAATAGCTGGTTTCCCAGAACAAACCTAGACTAAATCACCATTCACAACACAATCAGTCCAAGACTAGGCTTGATGTATGTCCAGATCTTTAAAGTCTGGAACATTTTCTTTAAATTCACCCCTAATGCTAACAAACACGCCTTCGAAGAGTTATATCAGATACTTCAGAGTAGAGAGACTGCTGTCACAAAGTTTTAACCCTGTTTTATCTGGTAATGGCCAGTAGATGGCGGTACTTACACTATGAACCACCCACTGCAAAATACTGGTGTATGGTGAGCATTGTTTCTGCATTATTGAGTTAATTTTTACCCCTTATGGTCCATCAGTTTCCATTAGCTTCATAATCTGATCACCATCTTCTAACCTCTCACTGTCTTATTCTTGGTTAAATCACTTTCTACAGAATTCTGAATGGGCTCTGAACAGTGCACAGGAGCTCTGCATCAGGAGCTTCAATGAATAGGTTTTCAAGAAGCTGCTCCCATCATAGATCACCATGTGCAATGCCAAGCATGGGCACTGCCACTGGACTCTGGAGCAGTGGGAGCTTGTTCTCTGCAGTAATGAAGCACATCTCTCTATCTGGCAGTCTGATGGATGGATCTGGGTTTGGTGGATTCCTGGAGAACGCTACCTCATATGGGTTCATAGAGGTACACTCTCATATATAAATGAAAAACAAGTATCTCCAAACATGCAAAAGACAAAAACCTTCATCCTCCATGTTATTTTAGAACATTTCTATTGGTCCATTCATCATTAATTTTTGTAACAATGTAACAATATAAACGGGAGCTACTGTTATACCTGTTACCTGTTATAAGTTATTGTGTACCACCAAAATGATTTGGAAGGTGTTATTTTAGGATAAAATATAATGTTGTTACTCAGAATGACACCAAGAAAGTCAGTGTCATGAGGCTTGACCGGGACAGGCAGGTAATCTATAGTCCTTAAAAACACTTTATATAATTAAATGATTATGTAATTATCATCCTTGGGTTTATTCAAGTTTATTCAAGTGTACCATTAGTTTACTTCTTTTAAACTAAAAGGAAGTGAGTATGCTTTCAGTTTACTTTTTATGTACTTCTCAGTGATATACTAAACACAGTTATACTTAAGTATACTTGGGTTATACTGACAAGAATAGAACAGTCTAAGTATATTTGGCCTTTACTTGTACTTAATCTTTTGATTGAGATAGTAGAAGTAAGTATTCTTGCTCTGCACAAAAACACACCCAGTACAATATTTATTGTAAAATTTGATTTATAAAGATTTATAAAGATACAAATATGTTTCTTAATCTGAGTGTGTCTTGTTTTTTTTTTACGTGTGTCCACTGGTGAGTAAGTAAACGTTGTTAATTTCTATTTTAAGTAGAAAAAAACCTTAAACCTAGTCATATACTTTAAAGTACAACAATAATATAAGCAGTAAATTATAAGTATTATGTTAAGTTCACTTAAAGAAAACTTACAAGCTAGTAAACTAACAGTAAACCCTTAAGATTACTTTTAGTGTAGTTGCAGTACAAAAGATGTAAACTAGTTGTATACTTGGTTTACTACTCTTACACTTAAAGTGTACTTAAAGTATACTTTTAAAAACTAGAAAGTGGGCCAATTTAGTCCCAAGAAGTATTAAAATAGTACATATACAAGTGTACTACTAGTACAATGACATTAGTATAGTAACTGCATAAAGTATACTTAATAAAATGAACTTTAAGTATACTTATTTTTTGTCAAAAAAGTTCTTCAGTAAGCTTCCAATGGGAGTTGCTCCTGAAACTGAGCCACCCAAGGAAGATATTTGGCACCATGTACTGCACTGACAGAATTCTAAAGTTCTTTTCTGGAAATGCTGGAAGGTTTATTGACTGTAAGTCATGCTAAGTCAGTCTTGTCGCTGCATGTGGTATGAAGTACTATTGTCCCTGACCTTTTACTTGTGGGTCTGTTTTCTTGACTCAATATACTTAACACATTAAAAAAACTAAACAAGATACTACAAGCACAACAAATGCGCCCCAAGACCTAATTGTGTACCAGCACACTTGAACAACCACCATCACTCACCAGCAGGTCTCCTCCTCATTTGGCTACAAGTCAGTCCTCCTGCTTTCAGCTGCTTTCTGAAAGCCGGGCCAAGAAAGCTCTACCCTGGGGGGTAGCTGTTCCCAGCACAGGCAGTATTGGCATTTACTTTACAGGAGATACTGAGATGTGGCATGTCTCGTGTCGTGTGTCTAACCTGCCACCAAAACACACTCTGCCAACAGCAGCTCATAATTTTTTTCTTTAATAGCAATAATCAATCAAACGAAATACTAATGTATCGTCGCTATCCAAAGAAAAACAATTATCTCTAAAATAGAAAGTTTGCAGGAGTAAAGTAAATCAATGGAACCAAATTCTGCATTTCTATTGGTCCATTCATCAGTGTGAACAGTGTGAACAGTAGATGCAGCATTCAAATGATGCAGAAAAATAAAATTTGCAATGTAACTCCTTCAGGTTTAAAAATTTTCAGAAGAAGCACGTTTTATATCTCTCTAGAAAGCCCACTGTGCACAATGGGAAAATTTGTTAGGGGTGGGCTAAATTTTTTCCTTCCAAGGTGCAGATGGATAAGGGCGGTCATTGGTTGTCCAATGAACGAATGTTCTTAATAAACCTGTGAGATAATAGAAACAACCAACTTCTACACATTAAGAACTTGAAGAGAGTCTAGTAACGTACTGTAACCCAACAGTATGTTGTGCCCGAATGCCCAGGTACCGAGTTTGCAGAGATTAGTGTGTGTTTAAAGATTCTTGGCTTCTGATCTCATTGTCCAAAACTGAAGAACTATGTATTTTAGGTAGTATATTAATTCATCTGCTTTAAATCTGTAAAACACATAAAACAAGGCCAAAATTTTCATTCATTTAAGTGAAGGAACTTGTGGACAATTTAATATTTCCCAAATTCCTGCAGTTCCTGACAGTCTGAGCTTTCATACACACTCATATATGAAGTGGTGCACTGGCGCTTACTTTTTGGTTAGTGCTGTACCACTCCTAAGATTATGTGGCATATCTGATCTACCATCCCGCCAATCACTGTCACGCATATGACTGTTCCTGACACTAACTTACTTCCAAACTCCATTTCCCAGAATGCACATCCGGATGATGTCACACCCACATGTTCACCTCCAGCCAATCATGCACCTGTCCCACGATCAGCCTCCCCGGAATTCTAATACGCACAGCTGTTTGTCATTACGATCACCCCATATAAGCTTCACACACACAGACACACTTTGCGAAGTTTTGCCAACCTATTGTTGCAATTCTGAGCGGTTTCCCTTGTGGTCTTGTTTGTCTATTCTGGTTTTGACTTATTCCGTTTTCTGACTATTCTCCCTCTCGATTTCTCCTTCTGGTTGTGGTTGCCTGTATCTTACTCTCCCTTGGCTCTGATCTCCCTTCCGTACTCTCGACTCTCCCTTCGGATTTCCCTCATGATTTGGTCGCCTCGCTCTCTGCCATTCTGGTTACGACTTCTGCCTGTCTCCTGGTCTACGATTCTCGCTCCGTCCCGTTTTGTGTTTGTTTGTATTTTGCTGCTCTGTCACACTGCTGATCTTAATAAATCCAACGTAACTTTTAGCTCTGCGAGCGTCGTGCTGAGTGCTTTGCCTTTGACAATCACAAAACACACTCTGCCTACAGCAGCTCAGCCTTATTTTCTTTAATATATACTTTTCTTTAATAGAAATAATCCATCAAATGAAAAACTAACGTATCGTCGCTGTCCAAAGAAAAACAAGTACCTCCAAAATCGAAACTTTACAGTACACGTCCAAAACTGTCTTTACTTTTAATGTAAGTCAATGGAACCAGATTTTTTATTAAGCTATTTTTGAGCATTTCTATTGGTCCATCCATCATTAAAAATTTCACACAATATATACGGCCGAGGCTGCATTCAAATTATTTTTATTTGGACAGCGCTAATACAACGGGCATCATAAGTCCTTCAGGTAATGCAGCTTTTCATTCAGGTACGTACATGCAGGTACATGTACAGATGGCAGAATGAGGCTGCTGCTCCATTTAAGGTGGAATTGTTTATTTTAACAAACAGCTGCCAAATAAAAAAGCCCAGAAATTCAAATAGTGTCAGAAAGCAGTATTTTAATATTAAATAAAGTGGTTCTGAATAAATCAATCATCTATAAATGCATATAAATGTTACTTGGGCTTCAGTTGTCTTCTTGAATGCGGTTCTAGAAGAAGACCATAATGCTCTTTAATTTTAGGTGTTATGTATAATTATATGTGACTCACTGGTATCAAGGAATGTCAGAAGATTAGTTCCATACATGACATGAGCAGAAGAATTAGACCTCCAAGGTCTTTTGCCATCTGGAACTGAGCCACAGAGGGAAGATATTATGTGACATAGTGTGTTTCCCAGCAGTGACGGGATTCTTAAGCTCTTCTTTGGAAATGCTGGAAGGTTTTTTCACAGATCGTCACAAGTCTTTCTTTTGGGAAGACTACAAGCTTCCTTGAACCAACATGATCATCACACTCTGCTGGCCAAATGTGAAAAACAGCCACTTGAACGACCGTGCAGTTGGTTTGAAAAAGGCCCTTTACAGATTACAACAGATCAGTCAGAAATCTGTGTTGGAGTAACTTTATCAGATTACAACAGATCAGTCAGAAATCTGTGCTGGAGTAACTTTATCAGATTACAACAGATCAGTCAGAAATCTGTGCTAGAGTAACTTTATCAGATTACAACAGATCAGTCAGAAATCTGTGCTGGAGTAACTGTCAGATTACAACAGATCAGTCAGAAATCTGTGCTGGAGTAACTGTCAGATTACAACAGATCAGTCAGAAATCTATTCTAGAGTAACTGTCAGATTACAACAGATCAGTCAGAAATCTGTGCTGGAGTAACTATCAGATAACAACAGATCAGTCAGAAATCTATTCTAGAGTAACTGTCAGATTACAACAGAGAGTCAGAAATCTGTGCTGGAGTAACTATCAGATTACAACAGATCAGTCAGAAATCTGTGCTGGAGTAACTTTATCAGATTACAACAGAAAGTCAGAAATCTGTGCTGGAGTAACTATCAGATTACAACAGAAAGTCACACATCTGTGCTGGAGTAACTTTATCAGATTACAACAGAAAGTCAGAAATCTGTGCTGGAGTAACTTTATCAGATTACAACAGATCAGTCAGAAATCTGTGCTGGAGTAACTTTATCAGATAACAACAGATCAGTCAGAAATCTGTGCTGGAGTAACTTTATCAGATTACAACAGAAAGTCAGAAATCTGTGCTGGAGTAACTTTATCAGATTACAACAGATCAGTCAGAAATCTGTGCTGGAGTAACTTTATCAGATTACAACAGAAAGTCAGAAATCTGTGCTGGAGTAACTTTATCAGATTACAACAGAAAGTCAGAAATCTGTGCTGGAGTAACTTTATCAGATTACAACAGATCAGTCAGAAATCTGTGCTGGAGTAACTTTATCAGATAACAACAGATCAGTCAGAAATCTGTGCTGGAGTAACTTTATCAGATTACAACAGATCAGTCAGAAATCTGTGCTGGAGTAACTTTATCAGATTACAACAGAAAGTCAGAAATCTGTGCTGCAGTAACTTTATCAGATTACAACAGATCAGTCAGAAATCTGTGCTGGAGTAACTTTATCAGATTACAACAGATCAGTCAGAAATCTGTGCTGGAGTAACTTTATCAGATTACAACAAAAAGTCAGAAATCTGTGCTGGAGTAACTTTATCAGATTACAACAGAAAGTCAGAAATCTGTAATATCACTGACAGTGTGTTACAGTAATATCACTGACAGTATGTTACAGTAATATCACTGACAGTGTGTTACAGTAATATCACTGACAGTATGTTACAGTAATATCACTGACATTATGTTACAGTAGTATCACTGACAGTATGTTACAGTAATATCACTGACAGTGTGTTATAGTAGAATCACTGACAGTATGTTACAGTAATATCACTGACAGTGTTTTACAGTAGTATCACTGACAGTATGTTAAAGTACTATCACTGACAGTATGTTACAGCAATATCACTGACAGTGTGTTACAGTAGAATCACTGACAGTATGTTAAAGTACTATCACTGACAGTATGTTACAGTAATATCACTGACAGTGTGTTACAGTAGAATCACTGACAGTATGTTACAGTAATATCACTGACAGTATGTTACAGCAATATCACTGACAGTATGTTAAAGTACTATCACTGACAGTATGTTACAGTAATATCACTGACAGTGTGTTACAGTAATATCACTGACAGTATGTTACAGTAATATCACTGACATTATGTTACAGTTGTATCACTGACAGTATGTTAAAGTACTATCACTGACAGTATGTTACAGCAATATCATTGACAGTATGTTAAAGTACTATCACTGACAGTATGTTACAGTAATATCACTGACAGTGTGTTACAGTAGAATCACTGACAGTATTTTACAGCAATATCACTGACAGTATGTTACAGTAATATCACTGACAGTGTGTTACAGCAGTATGTTTCCAATAATGCACACATTTGAATAAAAAGTCCAAATGTATTACAGTAAAAACAAACAGACTTATGAGAAAACGACAGATGTCTTTCATTTGATGTATAATATAATATATATAATTCCATGTACTACTGTTACTGTAATGCTATCATCTGTTTAGACAGTGGTTGTGCATTGATTTACTTTATGGTCCTCTTGAACAGAGAATCTGTGCTGGTGTTTTGAAGGAATGATTAGATACTGAAACACGTTTGCTGTGTTTGTTATATCTGTATATACTTTATTTGTTTGTATTGGGAAATGCAGCGTATATTGTTATTGTGATATTTAGTTAAGAAAATGTTAAGGAAATGAACTGTTAGGTTTTATATATATATATATATATATATATATATATATATATATATATATATATATATATATATATATATATATATATATATAGTCACTGTCCAATGAAAAAACATGTGTATTCTGTATTATTTGAACACAACAGATGTTCTTTATATCCTGTGAAAGTTTCATGATGAATGGACCAATAGAAATGCTCCAAAATAGGTTTCTGGTTGCGTTGACTTACATTGAAAGTTAAGACAGATTTTGTTCTCTCCTGTAAAGCTGCCATTTTGGAGATCTTTGTTTTTCTTTGTACAGCGACAGAACAGAGCTGACAAGCACACCGACTGTTAACAAGCATTTAACTAAGCAAAATAAAATAAACATACAGAACATGGAGTAAAAAGCAAAGAGTAAAAACGAGCCATCTGTTGAATTTAGATGATAATAATTACAGATTAGATTCACATTTGCAAACGTTTCAGCAAACTTTGGCATCTGCATAGCTGTGCATATAGGCACTGTGTTACAAGGAGGTTATACTGTAGTACTAGGAGGAGGTTTATTGGTTTAGTTTGAGTTTAAAGTGTCCACTGTGGTTAAAAGGCTGTTGTGGTTTTGATGGTTTGTCCAGGGTGAGAGGGGTCAGCTGTAACATTGCCAGTGGGTTACATCAGTGTTGGCAGTTACATCCCATGAGTTTGGCTCGTTTTTGTGAGGTGAAGGAACCAAACCACATGTGTAGAAGCAGAGCATCAAACTTGTATGACATAACATCACCATCCTTTAAGGCATTTTAATGACATGTACACAATATGGCCTAAAGTATGTGGACATTGTTTGTTATGACATAGTTATTTTAGGTCGTGTGTAGCTTCTCCTCTATAGAAACTCCATTCCATGCAACTTTTGATGCTTCCATTTACAGATGATATCATCTACAGTTGAGCAGAGCAGAGTAGAGAAAATCCACAGACTGAATTGTGGCAAACACGGCACATCCAGAGCCAGGTTTAAGGTCACTGAGCTCTTTAGTACGACCCATTGTATCAGCAGTGGTTGTCTATGGAGGTTGCATGGCTATGTGCTTGATCTTATACTCCTGTTAGCTATGGGTGTGGCTGAAACAAATGAAGTAGAGACAAAACATACCAGAAAATCAGAATCAGACTTTTTTTTATATCATAAACCTCTAAAAGCTACTACAAAGGCTCTACAGCAACATACCACTGTTATTTATTCACTGTTTCTACATATTGTCTACATATTGTGGTACTGCTGATCAATAAAATAATCATTCAATTGATTTTGTATCTTTTTTCTCTGTGAATTTAAATATGCTGTAGATCAGTTCAAATCTTATTTATCTCAGTGTGGAGATGATTGTGTAAAGTACGTCACTTTTCTTGTTAACACCGCTTGAGGTGAGATTTTGGTGAAATATTGGTGCCAATTACCTGATGGACTTCTATCAGCTGTTTAGCTTTGGGTTCCTCTGTAATCAATAAAAAACAGTACAAATACACCATTAATATTTCTTGGATGCAGCTGCTGGGCCATTAAGATCTCTACTCTCTGTTCTTGAGCTGATCTGAAGGCCACATAAAGTTTGGAGGTCTGTAGTGATTGATTCTGTTGAAAGTTGGTGACCTCTGTGCACTATGCTCCTCAGCATCCACTGACCTGCTCTGTCATTGTACGTGTCTACTACTTCGTGGCTGAGTTGCTACCGTTCCCAATCACTTCCACTTTGTTCTAACACCACTGACAGTCCACTGTGGAATATTTAGTAGTGAGGAAACTTCACGACTGGGCTTCACAGGTGGCGTCCTATCACGGTACTACGCTGGAGTTCACTGAGCTGCTGAGAGAGACCCATCCTTTCACTAATGTGTGTAGAAGCAGTCTGCATGACTAGGTGCTGGTTTTATACACCTGTGGCCATGGAAGTGCAGAGAACTGATTCAGGACTTTGTGGATTGGTGTCTGCAGAACCACCTCCAGATAAACGTAGAGAAGACCCAAGAACTGGTGGTGGTGCAGACATCCCCCTCTATCTGTGAACATCCAGGGACATAAAGAGAGTGGACTCTTATAAGTCTGGATGTGTTCACCTAAACAACAAGCTGGACTGGTCAGTTAACACCACTGTACTTATGAACAGAGTTGTTGGGCTACAGCCTTTTGGACAGTTCACTGGGGTTAAGATTTATCAAATGTTTAATCACTGCTAGCTTTGGGTACATGACCCAGGCTAAGAGAAGAGTTCATTATAGTTATAATGGGTTTAATTATAGCTGGTAGTACTTGTTTAAGTAAGTTTGTTGGAACCATGTTGAGTATTTATGATGCAGAAATAAAAGAAGAGGGAAGAATGCTTGTAGTCTTTCTTCTATAACCACATTTTATGTCATCTAAGCCAAACCAGATGATGGGTAGGTTACTGGTATGGGTTGAACTTTTTGTCTAATATTCTCAATTTTATTATAGAAAAAGTCTATAAAGTCATTGCTTCTGTAGGTGGCGGGCATTTGAGGTTCAGTTCCTGGTTTTTGGTAAGTTTTGTGATTGCACTAAATAAAACTCTAGGATTGTTAGCATTCTGCTGTTTTACTCTTTCTTAAAGACGGAAATAATATCCAGTAATACAAGTATTAATATGATACGGCTCTGTTTTCTGATGCAGTGAAATGTAAAGCGGTTTATCTGAGCGGTGAACACATCAACATTAGAACACAAATACAAATAAACAAGACTGTGTGATTGTTCAGTGTGTGTGTTTG
This sequence comes from Megaleporinus macrocephalus, assembly GCA_021613375.1. Taxonomy (NCBI): domain Eukaryota; kingdom Metazoa; phylum Chordata; class Actinopteri; order Characiformes; family Anostomidae; genus Megaleporinus; species Megaleporinus macrocephalus. Next base: position 9,704,061 of record CM038728.1, read on the forward strand.
TGTTAGGTTAACCAAGCTCTTAGCAAGGAAGGCCAGTGTTTACAGTTATCCAATACCTACTTTATCTAATCAGCCCTCCATTCAGTAAAATCAGGTTTTTCTACAATGACTGGACAGCTGACGTCATGAAGGACTGACCAGTCTAACAAGATGTTGGATGACATCTACAAACAATGCCGAGGTTCCTTGTGGAGAAGCTTAGAAATGGTTTAAAAAGAATAATTTTATAAGAACATTATTATTGTTTGATGCCAGAGCTTGTTCTTACACATTAGGAACCTGAAGCAGAAACCAGAAACCTATAGCAGCTCATCCCGAAGAACCAGAGGTCTACCGAACGGGGGAAAACATTTATTACACCAAAAGCCGTCAGTATGTTATGAGCACCCATCATGCCAGTAACTAGTGCACCTAGCGAGCTCCTCTGTAGTTTCTACAGTGTCTTTACTCTCTGTGTTAACCCTTTGATACACAACCTGGCCCGAAAGTGACCCTGAGATTTTATTTTATAACAAACGAATCCATCATTCATAATCCAGGATCCATATTTTCCCCAATTTACTCGTTTCTAATCATCACAAATCATGATTCCAGTTTGATTTGTTTACCTTTTTAATAATTGTATCACTACCAGCACAACATGGGTCAAAATGAACCCTTATGTGTTCACTTATGTGGAACTGTTGACACTAGTAAACATTTGCAATCAGAGACATATTTCCAACAATTATTTTTGTTCATCAAGTAAATAAAGAAGAATTGAAATAATGATTTAAAACTTTTTATAATGAAACTCTTTTTACAATGAAACTCTTTGAATAATGAAATAAACTGATTTCAGTAGATCTACCAACGAAACACTCAGCAATATATACAATAACAAATGAATACGGGTCAAGTTTGAACCATGCTGTGCATTAGAAGGGGTTTGCTTAGTTTGTGCATCAAAGGGTTAAGCCCAAATTAGTTTGAAATGAAAGCAGTTACAGCAGAGAACTGGGACCTTCTCTTGTATATTGAACTTTGAAGCAGATATAAAACAAATAGCTGGTTTCCCAGAACAAACCTGGACTAAATCACCATTCACAACACATTCAGTCCAAGACTAGGCTTGATGTATGTCCAGATCTTTAAAGTCTGGAACATTTTCTTTAAATTCACCCCTAATGCTAACAAACACGCCTTCGAAGAGTTATATCAGATACTTCAGAGTAGAGAGACTGCTGTCACAAAGTTTTAACCCTGTTTTATCGGGTAATGGCCAGTAGATGGCGGTACTTACACTATGAACCACCCACTGCAAAACACTACTGTATGGTGAGGATTGTTTCTGCACGAATGGGTTAATACGAGTTAATTTTTACCCCTTATGGTCCATCAGTTTCCTTTAGCTTCATAATCTGATCGCCATCTTCTAACCTCTGACTGTCTTATTCTTGGTTAAATCACTCTCTACAGAATTCTGAATGGGCTCTGAACAGTGCACAGGAGCTCTGCATCAGGAGCTTCAATTAATAGGTTTTCAAGAAGCTGCTCCCATCATAGATCACCATGTGCAATGCCAAGCATGGGCACTGCCACTGGACTCTGGAGCAGTGGGAGCTTGTTCTCTGCAGTAATGAAGCACGTCTCTCTATCTGGCAGTCTGATGGATGGATCTGGGTTTGGTGGATTCCTGGAGAACGCTACCTCATATTTACATTTACATTTACATTTACGGCATGTAGCAGGCGCTCTTATCCAGAGCGACTTACAAAAGTGTTTAGTGTTCAGTTAGAGTATGAGTATCTCTATCTAGTACAAACAGGTTTAAGTCCCAACTACTCTTATACTCAAACACTGCCATAAACACAGGGCCAGTGCTGATATCTAGAAGGAAGACAATGCAATACCTAGCAAGACTGGAACACCTACAGAGAAGAGAATAAATACAAGACTACATACAGTACAAGTGCAAAACTTAGCCAGTGCTCCTAGAAGATTAAGTGCACTTACAGTTTATACCAATACTTTAGTAGATTAGTGTTTATAAGTGATTTACAAAGAGATGGTGGTCTTCAGTCTGCGTTTGAAGACCACGATAGAGTTGGAAATTCATTCCACCATCTGGGCTCCAGGACAGAGAGGCATCTTGTTGCGTGTCTTCCATGAATCTTGAGTGATGGCGGGTCAAGCCGAGTCGTACTTGAAGCGTGAAGGGCTCGAGGTGCGGTTCGACCTTTGACCATTGCCATAAGGTAAGGAGGAGCTGGTCCATTCTTGGCTTTGTAGGCAAGCAGCTACAGGAAGCCAGTGAAGGGAGCGCAGCAGTGGAGTGACCTCATATGGGTTCATAGAGGTACGCTCTCATATATAAATGAAAAACGAGTATCTCCAAACATGCAAAAGACAAAAACCTTCATCCATTTCTATTGGTCCATGCATCGTGACATTTTGTAACAATGTTATACCTGTTACCTGTTCTAAGTTATTGTGTACCATCAAAATGATTTGGAAGGTGTTATTTTAGGATAAAATGTAATGTTGTTACTCAGAATGACACCAAGAAAGTCAGTGACATGAGGCTTGACCGGGACAGGCAGGTAATCTATAGTCTTTAAAAACACTTTATATAATTAAATGATTATGTAATTATCATCCTTGGGCTTCAGATGTCCTGTCAAAAAAAGTTATAATGCTCTTCAGTAAGCTTCTAATGGGAGCTGCTCCTGAAACTGAGCCACCCAAGGAGGATATTTGACACCATGTACTGCACTGATGGAATTCTAAAGCTCTTCTCTGGAAATGCTGGAAGGTTTATTGACTGTAAGTCAGTCTTGTAGCTGCATGTGGTATGAAGCATTCTTGTCTCTGACCTTTTACTTGTGGGTCTATTTTCTTGACTCAACATGATTGACACACTAAAAAACTAAACAAGATACTACAAGCACAACAAATGCGCCCCAAGACCTAATTGTGTACCAGCACACTTGAACAACCACCATCACTCACCAGCAGGTCTCCTCCTCATTTGGCTACAAGTCAGTCCTCCTGCTTTCAGCTGCTTTCTGAAAGCCGGGCCATTCATCAGTGTGAACAGTGTGAACAGTAGATGCAGCATTCAAATGATGCAGAAAAATTAAATTTGCAATGTAACTCCTTCAGGTTTAAAAATTTGGGACCACATATTTCATAGCTTTTCAGAAGAAGTACGTTCTATATCTCTCTAGAAAGCCCACTGTGCACAATGGGAAAATTTGTTAGGGGTGGGCTTAATTTTTTCCTTCCAAGGTGCAGTTGGATAAGGGCGGTCATTGGTTGTCCAACGAATGAATGTTCTCAATAAATCTGTAGGCCTCCAAACCTGAGAAACAACCAACTTCTACACATTAAGAACTTGAAGAGAGTCTAGTAACGTACTGTAACCCAACAGTATGTTATGCCTGAATGCCCAGGTACCGAGTTTGCAGAGATTAGTGTGTGTTTAAAGATTCTTGGCTTCTGATCTCATTGTCCAAAATTGAAGAACTATGTATTTTAGGTAGTATATTAATTAATCTGATTTAAATCTGTAAAACACATAAAACAAGGCCAAAGTTTTCACTCATTTAAGTGAAGGAACTTGTGGACAATTTAATATTTCCCAAATTCCTGCAGTTCCTGACAGTCTGAGCATTCATACATACTCATATATGAAGTGGTGCACTGGCGCTTACTTTTTGGTTAGTGCTGTACGGCTCCTAAGATTATGTGGCATATCTGACCTACCATCCCGCCAATCACAAAACACACTCTGCCTACAGCAGCTCAGCCTTATTTTCTTTAATATATACTTTTCTTTAATAGAAATAATCCATCAAATGAAAAACTAACGTATCGTCGCTGTCCAAAGAAAAACAAGTACCTCCAAAATAGAAACTTTACAGTACACGTCCAAAACTGTCTTTACTTTTAATGTAAGTCAATGGAACCAGATTTTTTTATTAGGCTGTTTTTGAGCATTTCTATTGGTCCATCCATCATTAAAAATTTCACACAATATATACGGCCGAGGCTGCATTCAAATTATTTTTATTTGGATTGCGCTATTACAACGGGCATCATAACTCCTTCGGGTAATGCAGCTTTTCATTCAGGTACGTACATGCAGGTACATGTACAGATGGCAGAATGAGGCTGCTGCTCCATTTAAGGTGGAATTGTTTATTTTAACAAACAGCTGGCAAATAAAAAAGCCCAGAAATTCAAATAGTGTCAGAAAGAAGTATTTTAATATTAAACAAAGTGGTTCTTAATAAATCAATCATCTATAAATGCATATAAATGCTATTTGGGCTTCAGTTGTCTTCTTGAATGCGGTTCTAGAAGAAGACTGTGATGCTCTTTAATTTTAGGTGTTATGTATAATTATATGTGACCCACTGGTATCAAGGAATGTCAGAAGATTAGTTCCATACATGACACGAGTAGAAGAATTAGACCTCCAAGGTCTTTTGCCATCTGGAACTGAGCCACAGAGGGAAGATATTATGTGACATAGTGTGTTTCCCAGCAGTGACGGGATTCTTAAGCTCTTCTTTGGAAATGCTGGAAGGTTTTTTCACAGCAAATCGTCACAAGTCTTTCTTTTGGCAAGACTACAAGCTTTCTTGAACCAACATGATCATCACACTCTGCTGGCCAAATGAAAAAAACAGCCACTTGAACGACCGTGCAGTTGGTTTGAAAAAGGCCCTTTTCAGATTACAACAGATCAGTCAGAAATCTGTGCTGGAGTAACTTTATCAGATTACAACAGATTAGTCAGAAATCTGTGCTGGAGTAACTTTATCAGATTACAACAGAAAGTCAGAAATCTGTGCTGGAGTAACTTTATCAGATTTACAACAGAAAGTCAGAAATCTGTGCTGGAGTAACTTTATCAGATTACAACAGATTAGTCAGAAATCTGTGCTGGAGTAACTTTATCAGATTACAACAGAAAGTCAGAAATCTGTGCTGGAGTAACTTTATCCGATTACAACAGAAAGTCAGAAATCTGTGCTGAAGTAACTTTATCAGATTACAACAGATCAGTCAGAAATCTGTGCTGGAGTAACTTTATTAGATTACAACAGATCAGTCAGAAATCTGTGCTGGAGTAACTTTATCCGATTACAAGAGAAAGTCAGAAATCTGTGCTGGAGTAACTTTATCAGATTACAACAGAAAGTCAGAAATCTGTGCTGGAGTAACTTTATCCGATTACAAGAGAAAGTCAGAAATCTGTGCTAGAGTAACTTTATCAGATTACAACAGAAAGTCAGAAATCTGTGCTGGAGTAACTTTATCCGATTACAAGAGAAAGTCAGAAATCTGTGCTAGAGTAACTTTATCAGATTACAAGAGAAAGTCAGAAATCTGTGCTAGAGTAACTTTATCAGATTACAAGAGAAAGTCAGAAATCTGTGCTGGAGTAACTTTATCAGATTACAAGAGAAAGTCAGAAATCTGTGCTGGAGTAACTTTATCAGATTACAACAGATCAGTCAGAAATCTGTGCTGGAGTAACTTTATCAGATTACAACAGATCAGTCAGAAATCTGTGCTGGAGTAACTTTATTAGATTACAACAGATCAGTCAGAAATCTGTGCTGGAGTAACTTTATTAGATTACAACAGATCAGTCAGAAATCTGTGCTGGAGTAACTTTATCAGATTACAACATGAAGTCAGAAATCTGTGCTGGAGTAACTTTATCAGATTACAACATGAATTCAGAAATCTGTGCTGGAGTAACTTTATCAGATTACAACATGAAGTCAGAAATCTGTGCTGGAGTAATTTTATCAGATTACAACAGAAAGTCAGAAATCTGTGCTGGAGTAACTTTATCAGATTACAACAGAAAGTCAGAAATCTGTGCTGGAGTAACTTTATCAGATTACAACAGATCAGTCAGAAATCTGTGCTGGAGTAACTTTATCAGATTACAACAGATCAGTCAGAAATCTGTGCTGGAGTAACTTTATCAGATTACAACATGAAGTCAGAAATCTGTGCTGGAGTAACTTTATCAGATTACAACAGAGAGTCAGAAATCTGTGCTGGAGTAACTTTATCAGATTACAACAGATCAATCAGAAATCTGTGCTGGAGTAACTTTATCAGATTACAACAGATCAGTCAGAAATCTGTGCTGGAGTAACTTTATCAGATTACAACAGAAAGTCAGAAATCTGTGCTGGGGTAACTTTATCAGATAACAACAGATCAGTCAGAAATCTGTGCTGGAGTAACTTTATCAGATTACAACAGATCAGTCAGAAATCTGTGCTGGAGTAACTTTATCAGATTACAACATGAAGTCAGAAATCTGTGCTGGAGTAACTTTATCAGATTACAACAGATCAGTCAGAAATCTGTGCTGGAGTAACTTTATCAGATTACAAGAGAAAGTCAGAAATCTGTGCTGGAGTAACTTTATCAGATTACAACAGATCAGTCAGAAATCTGTGCTGGAGTAACTTTATCAGATTACAACAGATCAGTCAGAAATCTGTGCTGGAGTAACTTTATTAGATTACAACAGATCAGTCAGAAATCTGTGCTGGAGTAACTTTATTAGATTACAACAGATCAGTCAGAAATCTGTGCTGGAGTAACTTTATCAGATTACAACATGAAGTCAGAAATCTGTGCTGGAGTAACTTTATCAGATTACAACATGAAGTCAGAAATCTGTGCTGGAGTAACTTTATCAGATTACAACATGAAGTCAGAAATCTGTGCTGGAGTAATTTTATCAGATTACAACAGAAAGTCAGAAATCTGTGCTGGAGTAACTTTATCAGATTACAGCAGAAAGTCAGAAATCTGTGCTGGAGTAACTTTATCAGATTACAACAGATCAGTCAGAAATCTGTGCTGGAGTAACTTTATCAGATTACAACAGATCAGTCAGAAATCTGTGCTGGAGTAACTTTATCAGATTACAACATGAAGTCAGAAATCTGTGCTGGAGTAACTTTATCAGATTACAACATGAAGTCAGAAATCTGTGCTGGAGTAACTTTATCAGATTACAACAGATCAGTCAGAAATCTGTGCTGGAGTAACTTTATCAGATTACAACATGAAGTCAGAAATCTGTGCTGGAGTAACTTTATCAGATTACAACAGATCAGTCAGAAATCTGTGCTGGAGTAACTTTATCAGATTTTAACAGAGAGTCAGAAATCTGTGCTGGAGTAACTTTATCAGATTACAAGAGAAAGTCAGAAATCTGTGCTGGAGTAACTTTATCAGATTACAACATGAAGTCAGAAATCTGTGCTGGAGTAACTTTATCAGATTACAACAGATCAGTCAGAAATCTGTGCTGGAGTAACTTTATCAGATTACAACAGATCAGTCAGAAATCTGTGCTGGAGTAACTATCAGATTACAACAGATCAGTCAGGAATCTGTTCTGGAACAACTTTATCAGATTTTAACAGAGAGTCAGAAATCTGTGCTGGAGTAACTTTATCAGATTACAACAGATCAGTCAGAAATCTGTGCTGGAGTAACTTTATCAGATTACAACAGATCAGTCAGAAATCTGTGCTGGAGTAACTTTATCAGATTACAACATGAAGTCAGAAATCTGTGCTGGAGTAACTTTATCAGATTACAACAGAGAGTCAGAAATCTGTGCTGGAGTAACTTTATCAGATTACAACAGATCAATCAGAAATCTGTGCTGGAGTAACTTTATCAGATTACAACAGATCAGTCAGAAATCTGTGCTGGAGTAACTTTATCAGATTACAACAGAAAGTCAGAAATCTGTGCTGGAGTAACTTTATCAGATTACAACAGATCAGTCAGAAATCTGTGCTGGAGTAACTTTATCAGATTACAACAGATCAGTCAGAAATCTGTGCTGGAGTAACTTTATCAGATTACAACATGAAGTCAGAAATCTGTGCTGGAGTAACTTTATCAGATTACAACAGATCAGTCAGGAATCTGTGCTGGAGTAACTTTATCAGATTACAACAGAAAGTCAGAAATCTGTGCTGGAGTAACTTTATCAGATTACAACAGAAAGTCAGAAATCTGTGCTGGAGTAACTTTATCAGATTACAACAGAAAGTCAGAAATCTGTGCTGGAGTAACTTTATCAGATTACAACATGAAGTCAGAAATCTGTGCTGGAGTAACTTTATCAGATTACAACAGATCAGTCAGAAATCTGTGTTGGAGTAACTTTATCAGATTACAACATGAAGTCAGAAATCTGTGCTGGAGTAACTTTATCAGATTACAACAGATCAGTCAGAAATCTGTGCTGGAGTAACTTTATCAGATTACAACAGAAAGTCAGAAATCTGTGCTGGAGTAACTATCAGATTACAACAGATCAGTCAGGAATCTGTTCTGGAATAACTTTATCAGATTTTAACAGAGAGTCAGAAATCTGTGCTGGAGTAACTTTATCAGATTACAACAGAAAGTCAGAAATCTGTGCTGGAGTAACTTTATCAGATTACAACAGAGAGTCAGAAATCTGTGCTGGAGTAACTTTATCAGATTACAACAGATCAATCAGAAATCTGTGCTGGAGTAACTTTATCAGATTACAACAGATCAGTCAGAAATCTGTGCTGGAGTAACTTTATCAGATTACAACAGAAAGTCAGAAATCTGTGCTGGGGTAACTTTATCAGATTACAACAGATCAGTCAGAAATCTGTGCTGGAGTAACTTTATCAGATTACAACAGATCAGTCAGAAATCTGTGCTGGAGTAACTTTATCAGATTACAACATGAAGTCAGAAATCTGTGCTGGAGTAACTTTATCAGATTACAACAGATCAGTCAGAAATCTGTGCTGGAGTAACTTTATCAGATTACAAGAGAAAGTCAGAAATCTGTGCTGGAGTAACTTTATCAGATTACAACAGATCAGTCAGAAATCTGTGCTGGAGTAACTTTATCAGATTACAACAGATCAGTCAGAAATCTGTGCTGGAGTAACTTTATTAGATTACAACAGATCAGTCAGAAATCTGTGCTGGAGTAACTTTATTAGATTACAACAGATCAGTCAGAAATCTGTGCTGGAGTAACTTTATCAGATTACAACATGAAGTCAGAAATCTGTGCTGGAGTAACTTTATCAGATTACAACATGAAGTCAGAAATCTGTGCTGGAGTAACTTTATCAGATTACAACATGAAGTCAGAAATCTGTGCTGGAGTAATTTTATCAGATTACAACAGAAAGTCAGAAATCTGTGCTGGAGTAACTTTATCAGATTACAGCAGAAAGTCAGAAATCTGTGCTGGAGTAACTTTATCAGATTACAACAGATCAGTCAGAAATCTGTGCTGGAGTAACTTTATCAGATTTTAACAGAGAGTCAGAAATCTGTGCTGGAGTAACTTTATCAGATTACAACATGAAGTCAGAAATCTGTGCTGGAGTAACTTTATCAGATTACAACAGATCAGTCAGAAATCTGTGCTGGAGTAACTTTATCAGATTACAACATGAAGTCAGAAATCTGTGCTGGAGTAACTTTATCAGATTACAACAGATCAGTCAGAAATCTGTGCTGGAGTAACTTTATCAGATTACAACAGAAAGTCAGAAATCTGTGCTGGAGTAACTTTATCAGATTACAACAGATCAGTCAGAAATCTGTGCTGGAGTAACTTTATCAGATTACAACAGATCAGTCAGAAATCTGTGCTGGAGTAACTTTATCAGATTACAACATGAAGTCAGAAATCTGTGCTGGAGTAACTTTATCAGATTACAACAGATCAGTCAGGAATCTGTGCTGGAGTAACTTTATCAGATTACAACAGAAAGTCAGAAATCTGTGCTGGAGTAACTTTATCAGATTACAACAGAAAGTCAGAAATCTGTGCTGGAGTAACTTTATCAGATTACAACAGAAAGTCAGAAATCTGTGCTGGAGTAACTTTATCAGATTACAACATGAAGTCAGAAATCTGTGCTGGAGTAACTTTATCAGATTACAACAGATCAGTCAGAAATCTGTGTTGGAGTAACTTTATCAGATTACAACATGAAGTCAGAAATCTGTGCTGGAGTAACTTTATCAGATTACAACAGATCAGTCAGAAATCTGTGCTGGAGTAACTTTATCAGATTACAACAGATCAGTCAGAAATCTGTGCTGGAGTAACTTTATCCGATTACAAGAAAAAGTCAGAAATCTGTGCTGGAGTAACTTTATCAGATTACAACAGATCAGTCAGAAATCTGTGCTGGAGTAACTATCAGATTACAACAGATCAGTCAGGAATCTGTTCTGGAGTAACTTTATCAGATTTTAACAGAGAGTCATAAATCTGTGCTGGAGTAACTTTATCCGATTACAAGAAAAAGTCAGAAATCTGTGCTGGAGTAACTTTATCAGATTACAACAGATCAGTCAGAAATCTGTGCTGGAGTAACTTTATCAGATTACAACAGATCAGTCAGAAATCTGTGCTGGAGTAACTATCAGATTACAACAGATCAGTCAGGAATCTGTTCTGGAGTAACTTTATCAGATTTTAACAGAGAGTCATAAATCTGTGCTGGAGTAACTTTATCCGATTACAAGAGAAAGTCAGAAATCTGTGCTAGAGTAACTTTATCAGATTACAACAGAAAGTCAGAAATCTGTGCTGGAGTAACTTTATCCGATTACAAGAGAAAGTCAGAAATCTGTGCTAGAGTAACTTTATCAGATTACAAGAGAAAGTCAGAAATCTGTGCTAGAGTAACTTTATCAGATTACAAGAGAAAGTCAGAAATCTGTGCTGGAGTAACTTTATCAGATTACAAGAGAAAGTCAGAAATCTGTGCTGGAGTAACTTTATCAGATTACAACAGATCAGTCAGAAATCTGTGCTGGAGTAACTTTATCAGATTACAACAGATCAGTCAGAAATCTGTGCTGGAGTAACTTTATCAGATTACAACAGATCAGTCAGAAATCTGTGCTGGAGTAACTTTATTAGATTACAACAGATCAGTCAGAAATCTGTGCTGGAGTAACTTTATCAGATTACAACATGAAGTCAGAAATCTGTGCTGGAGTAACTTTATCAGATTACAACATGAATTCAGAAATCTGTGCTGGAGTAACTTTATCAGATTACAACAGATCAGTCAGAAATCTGTGCTGGAGTAACTTTATCAGATTACAACAGATCAGTCAGAAATCTGTGCTGGAGTAACTTTATCAGATTACAACATGAATCAGAAATCTGTGCTGGAGTAACTTTATCAGATTACAACATGAAGTCAGAAATCTGTGCTGGAGTAACTTTATCAGATTACAACAGATCAGTCAGAAATCTGTGCTGGAGTAACTTTATCAGATTACAACATGAAGTCAGAAATCTGTGCTGGAGTAACTTTATCAGATTACAACAGATCAGTCAGAAATCTGTGCTGGAGTAACTTTATCAGATTTTAACAGAGAGTCAGAAATCTGTGCTGGAGTAACTTTATCAGATTACAAGAGAAAGTCAGAAATCTGTGCTGGAGTAACTTTATCAGATTACAACATGAAGTCAGAAATCTGTGCTGGAGTAACTTTATCAGATTACAACAGATCAGTCAGAAATCTGTGTTGGAGTAACTTTATCAGATTACATCATGAAGTCAGAAATCTGTGCTGGAGTAACTTTATCAGATTACAACAGATCAGTCAGAAATCTGTGCTGGAGTAACTTTATCAGATTACAACAGATCAGTCAGAAATCTGTGCTGGAGTAACTTTATCAGATTACAACATGAAGTCAGAAATCTGTGCTGGAGTAACTTTATCAGATTACAACATGAAGTCAGAAATCTGTGCTGGAGTAACTTTATCAGATTACAACAGATCAGTCAGAAATCTGTGCTGGAGTAACTTTATCAGATTACAACATGAAGTCAGAAATCTGTGCTGGAGTAACTTTATCAGATTACAACAGATCAGTCAGAAATCTGTGCTGGAGTAACTTTATCAGATTTTAACAGAGAGTCAGAAATCTGTGCTGGAGTAACTTTATCAGATTACAAGAGAAAGTCAGAAATCTGTGCTGGAGTAACTTTATCAGATTACAACATGAAGTCAGAAATCTGTGCTGGAGTAACTTTATCAGATTACAACAGATCAGTCAGAAATCTGTGCTGGAGTAACTTTATCAGATTACAACAGATCAGTCAGAAATCTGTGCTGGAGTAACTATCAGATTACAACAGATCAGTCAGGAATCTGTTCTGGAATAACTTTATCAGATTTTAACAGAGAGTCAGAAATCTGTGCTGGAGCAACTTTATCAGATTACAACAGAAAGTCAGAAATCTGTGCTGGAGTAACTTTATCAGATTACAACAGAGAGTCAGAAATCTGTGCTGGAGTAACTTTATCAGATTACAACAGATCAATCAGAAATCTGTGCTGGAGTAACTTTATCAGATTACAACAGATCAGTCAGAAATCTGTGCTGGAGTAACTTTATCAGATTACAACAGATCAGTCAGAAATCTGTGCTGGAGTAACTTTATCAGATTTTAACAGAGAGTCAGAAATCTGTGCTGGAGTAACTTTATCAGATTACAACATGAAGTCAGAAATCTGTGCTGGAGTAACTTTATCAGATTACAACAGATCAGTCAGAAATCTGTGCTGGAGTAACCTTTATCAGATTACAACATGAAGTCAGAAATCTGTGCTGGAGTAACTTTATCAGATTACAACAGATCAGTCAGAAATCTGTGCTGGAGTAACTTTATCAGATTACAACAGAAAGTCAGAAATCTGTGCTGGAGTAACCTTTATCAGATTACAACAGATCAGTCAGAAATCTGTGCTGGAGTAACTTTATCAGATTACAACAGATCAGTCAGAAATCTGTGCTGGAGTAACTTTATCAGATTACAACATGAAGTCAGAAATCTGTGCTGGAGTAACTTTATCAGATTACAACAGATCAGTCAGGAATCTGTGCTGGAGTAACTTTATCAGATTACAACAGAAAGTCAGAAATCTGTGCTGGAGTAACTTTATCAGATTACAACAGAAAGTCAGAAATCTGTGCTGGAGTAACTTTATCAGATTACAACAGAAAGTCAGAAATCTGTGCTGGAGTAACTTTATCAGATTACAACATGAAGTCAGAAATCTGTGCTGGAGTAACTTTATCAGATTACAACAGATCAGTCAGAAATCTGTGTTGGAGTAACTTTATCAGATTACAACATGAAGTCAGAAATCTGTGCTGGAGTAACTTTATCAGATTACAACAGATCAGTCAGAAATCTGTGCTGGAGTAACTTTATCAGATTACAACAGATCAGTCAGAAATCTGTGCTGGAGTAACTTTATCCGATTACAAGAAAAGTCAGAAATCTGTGCTGGAGTAACTTTATCAGATTACAACAGATCAGTCAGAAATCTGTGCTGGAGTAACTATCAGATTACAACAGATCAGTCAGGAATCTGTTCTGGAGTAACTTTATCAGATTTTAACAGAGAGTCATAAATCTGTGCTGGAGTAACTTTATCCGATTACAAGAAAAAGTCAGAAATCTGTGCTGGAGTAACTTTATCAGATTACAACAGATCAGTCAGAAATCTGTGCTGGAGTAACTTTATCAGATTACAACAGATCAGTCAGAAATCTGTGCTGGGTAGTAACTATCAGATTACAACAGATCAGTCAGGAATCTGTTCTGGAGTAACTTTATCAGATTTTAACAGAGAGTCATAAATCTGTGCTGGAGTAACTTTATCCGATTACAAGAGAAAGTCAGAAATCTGTGCTAGAGTAACTTTATCAGATTACAACAGAAAGTCAGAATCTGTGCTGGAGTAACTTTATCCGATTACAAGAGAAAGTCAGAAATCTGTGCTAGAGTAACTTTATCAGATTACAAGAGAAAGTCAGAAATCTGTGCTAGAGTAACTTTATCAGATTACAAGAGAAAGTCAGAAATCTGTGCTGGAGTAACTTTATCAGATTACAAGAGAAAGTCAGAAATCTGTGCTGGAGTAACTTTATCAGATTACAACAGATCAGTCAGAAATCTGTGCTGGAGTAACTTTATCAGATTACAACAGATCAGTCAGAAATCTGTGCTGGAGTAACTTTATCAGATTACAACAGATCAGTCAGAAATCTGTGCTGGAGTAAACTTTATTAGATTACAACAGATCAGTCAGAAATCTGTGCTGGAGTAACTTTATCAGATTACAACATGAAGTCAGAAATCTGTGCTGGAGTAACTTTATCAGATTACAACATGAATTCAGAAATCTGTGCTGGAGTAACTTTATCAGATTACAACAGATCAGTCAGAAATCTGTGCTGGAGTAACTTTATCAGATTACAACAGATCAGTCAGAAATCTGTGCTGGAGTAACTTTATCAGATTACAACATGAATCAGAAATCTGTGCTGGAGTAACTTTATCAGATTACAACATGAAGTCAGAAATCTGTGCTGGAGTAACTTTATCAGATTACAACAGATCAGTCAGAAATCTGTGCTGGAGTAACTTTATCAGATTACAACATGAAGTCAGAAATCTGTGCTGGAGTAACTTTATCAGATTACAACAGATCAGTCAGAAATCTGTGCTGGAGTAACTTTATCAGATTTTAACAGAGAGTCAGAAATCTGTGCTGGAGTAACTTTATCAGATTACAAGAGAAAGTCAGAAATCTGTGCTGGAGTAACTTTATCAGATTACAACATGAAGTCAGAAATCTGTGCTGGAGTAACTTTATCAGATTACAACAGATCAGTCAGAAATCTGTGTTGGAGTAACTTTATCAGATTACAACATGAAGTCAGAAATCTGTGCTGGAGTAACTTTATCAGATTACAACAGATCAGTCAGAAATCTGTGCTGGAGTAACTTTATCAGATTACAACAGATCAGTCAGAAATCTGTGCTGGAGTAACTTTATCAGATTACAACATGAAGTCAGAAATCTGTGCTGGAGTAACTTTATCAGATTACAACATGAAGTCAGAAATCTGTGCTGGAGTAACTTTATCAGATTACAACAGATCAGTCAGAAATCTGTGCTGGAGTAACTTTATCAGATTACAACATGAAGTCAGAAATCTGTGCTGGAGTAACTTTATCAGATTACAACAGATCAGTCAGAAATCTGTGCTGGAGTAACTTTATCAGATTTTAACAGAGAGTCAGAAATCTGTGCTGGAGTAACTTTATCAGATTACAAGAGAAAGTCAGAAATCTGTGCTGGAGTAACTTTATCAGATTACAACATGAAGTCAGAAATCTGTGCTGGAGTAACTTTATCAGATTACAACAGATCAGTCAGAAATCTGTGCTGGAGTAACTTTATCAGATTACAACAGATCAGTCAGAAATCTGTGCTGGAGTAACTATCAGATTACAACAGATCAGTCAGGAATCTGTTCTGGAATAACTTTATCAGATTTTAACAGAGAGTCAGAAATCTGTGCTGGAGCAACTTTATCAGATTACAACAGAAAGTCAGAAATCTGTGCTGGAGTAACTTTATCAGATTACAACAGAGAGTCAGAAATCTGTGCTGGAGTAACTTTATCAGATTACAACAGATCAATCAGAAATCTGTGCTGGAGTAACTTTATCAGATTACAACAGATCAGTCAGAAATCTGTGCTGGAGTAACTTTATCAGATTACAACAGAAAGTCAGAAATCTGTGCTGGAGTAACTTTATCAGATTACAACAGATCAGTCAGAAATCTGTGCTGGAGTAACTTTATCAGATTACAACATGAAGTCAGAAATCTGTGCTGGAGTAACTTTATCAGATTACAACAGATCAGTCAGGAATCTGTGCTGGAGTAACTTTATCAGATTACAACAGAAAGTCAGAAATCTGTGCTGGAGTAACTTTATCAGATTACAACAGAAAGTCAGAAATCTGTGCTGGAGTAACTTTATCAGATTACAACAGAAAGTCAGAAATCTGTGCTGGAGTAACTTTATCAGATTACAACATGAAGTCAGAAATCTGTGCTGGAGTAACTTTATCAGATTACAACAGATCAGTCAGAAATCTGTGTTGGAGTAACTTTATCAGATTACAACATGAAGTCAGAAATCTGTGCTGGAGTAACTTTATCAGATTACAACAGATCAGTCAGAAATCTGTGCTGGAGTAACTTTATCAGATTACAACAGATCAGTCAGAAATCTGTGCTGGAGTAACTTTATCCGATTACAAGAAAAAGTCAGAAATCTGTGCTGGAGTAACTTTATCAGATTACAACAGATCAGTCAGAAATCTGTGCTGGAGTAACTATCAGATTACAACAGATCAGTCAGGAATCTGTTCTGGAGTAACTTTATCAGATTTTAACAGAGAGTCATAAATCTGTGCTGGAGTAACTTTATCCGATTACAAGAGAAAGTCAGAAATCTGTGCTAGAGTAACTTTATCAGATTACAACAGAAAGTCAGAAATCTGTGCTGGAGTAACTTTATCCGATTACAAGAGAAAGTCAGAAATCTGTGCTAGAGTAACTTTATCAGATTACAAGAGAAAGTCAGAAATCTGTGCTAGAGTAACTTTATCAGATTACAAGAGAAAGTCAGAAATCTGTGCTGGAGTAACTTTATCAGATTACAAGAGAAAGTCAGAAATCTGTGCTGGAGTAACTTTATCAGATTACAACAGATCAGTCAGAAATCTGTGCTGGAGTAACTTTATCAGATTACAACAGATCAGTCAGAAATCTGTGCTGGAGTAACTATCAGATTACAACAGATCAGTCAGGAATCTGTTCTGGAGTAACTTTATCAGATTTTAACAGAGAGTCATAAATCTGTGCTGGAGTAACTTTATCCGATTACAAGAGAAAGTCAGAAATCTGTGCTAGAGTAACTTTATCAGATTACAACAGAAAGTCAGAAATCTGTGCTGGAGTAACTTTATCCGATTACAAGAGAAAGTCAGAAATCTGTGCTAGAGTAACTTTATCAGATTACAAGAGAAAGTCAGAAATCTGTGCTGGAGTAACTTTATCAGATTACAACAGATCAGTCAGAAATCTGTGCTGGAGTAACTTTATCAGATTACAACAGATCAGTCAGAAATCTGTGCTGGAGTAACTATCAGATTACAACAGATCAGTCAGGAATCTGTTCTGGAGTAACTTTATCAGATTTTAACAGAGAGTCATAAATCTGTGCTGGAGTAACTTTATCCGATTACAAGAGAAAGTCAGAAATCTGTGCTAGAGTAACTTTATCAGATTACAACAGAAAGTCAGAAATCTGTGCTGGAGTAACTTTATCCGATTACAAGAGAAAGTCAGAAATCTGTGCTAGAGTAACTTTATCAGATTACAAGAGAAAGTCAGAAATCTGTGCTAGAGTAACTTTATCAGATTACAAGAGAAAGTCAGAAATCTGTGCTGGAGTAACTTTATCAGATTACAAGAGAAAGTCAGAAATCTGTGCTGGAGTAACTTTATCAGATTACAACAGATCAGTCAGAAATCTGTGCTGGAGTAACTTTATCAGATTACAACAGATCAGTCAGAAATCTGTGCTGGAGTAACTTTATCAGATTACAACAGATCAGTCAGAAATCTGTGCTGGAGTAACTTTATTAGATTACAACAGATCAGTCAGAAATCTGTGCTGGAGTAACTTTATCAGATTACAACATGAAGTCAGAAATCTGTGCTGGAGTAACTTTATCAGATTACAACATGAATTCAGAAATCTGTGCTGGAGTAACTTTATCAGATTACAACAGATCAGTCAGAAATCTGTGCTGGAGTAACTTTATCAGATTACAACAGATCAGTCAGAAATCTGTGCTGGAGTAACTTTATCAGATTACAACATGAAGTCAGAAATCTGTGCTGGAGTAACTTTATCAGATTACAACAGATCAGTCAGAAATCTGTGCTGGAGTAACTTTATCAGATTACAACATGAAGTCAGAAATCTGTGCTGGAGTAACTTTATCAGATTACAACAGATCAGTCAGAAATCTGTGCTGGAGTAACTTTATCAGATTTTAACAGAGAGTCAGAAATCTGTGCTGGAGTAACTTTATCAGATTACAAGAGAAAGTCAGAAATCTGTGCTGGAGTAACTTTATCAGATTACAACATGAAGTCAGAAATCTGTGCTGGAGTAACTTTATCAGATTACAACAGATCAGTCAGAAATCTGTGCTGGAGTAACTTTATCAGATTACAACAGATCAGTCAGAAATCTGTGCTGGAGTAACTATCAGATTACAACAGATCAGTCAGGAATCTGTTCTGGAATAACTTTATCAGATTACAACAGAAAGTCAGAAATCTGTGCTGGAGTAACTTTATCAGATTACAACAGAAAGTCAGAAATCTGTGCTGGAGTAACTTTATCAGATTACAACAGAGAGTCAGAAATCTGTGCTGGAGTAACTTTATCAGATTACAACAGATCAATCAGAAATCTGTGCTGGAGTAACTTTATCAGATTACAACAGATCAGTCAGAAATCTGTGCTGGAGTAACTTTATCAGATTACAACAGAAAGTCAGAAATCTGTGCTGGAGTAACTTTATCAGATTACAACAGATCAGTCAGAAATCTGTGCTGGAGTAACTTTATCAGATTACAACAGATCAGTCAGAAATCTGTGCTGGAGTAACTTTATCAGATTACAACATGAAGTCAGAAATCTGTGCTGGAGTAACTTTATCAGATTACAACATGAATTCAGAAATCTGTGCTGGAGTAACTTTATCAGATTACAACATAAAGTCAGAAATCTGTGCTGGAGTAATTTTATCAGATTACAACAGAAAGTCAGAAATCTGTGCTGGAGTAACTTTATCAGATTACAACAGAAAGTCAGAAATCTGTGCTGGAGTAACTTTATCAGATTACAACAGATCAGTCAGAAATCTGTGCTGGAGTAACTTTATCAGATTACAACAGATCAGTCAGAAATCTGTGCTGGAGTAACTTTATCAGATTACAACATGAATTCAGAAATCTGTGCTGGAGTAACTTTATCAGATTACAAGAGAAAGTCAGAAATCTGTGCTAGAGTAACTTTATCAGATTACAAGAGAAAGTCAGAAATCTGTGCTAGAGTAACTTTATCAGATTACAAGAGAAAGTCAGAAATCTGTGCTGGAGTAACTTTATCAGATTACAAGAGAAAGTCAGAAATCTGTGCTGGAGTAACTTTATCAGATTACAACAGATCAGTCAGAAATCTGTGCTGGAGTAACTTTATCAGATTACAACAGATCAGTCAGAAATCTGTGCTGGAGTAACTTTATCAGATTACAACATGAAGTCAGAAATCTGTGCTGGAGTAACTTTATTAGATTACAACAGATCAGTCAGAAATCTGTGCTGGAGTAACTTTATCAGATTACAACATGAAGTCAGAAATCTGTGCTGGAGTAACTTTATCAGATTACAACATGAATTCAGAAATCTGTGCTGGAGTAACTTTATCAGATTACAACAGATCAGTCAGAAATCTGTGCTGGAGTAACTTTATCAGATTTTAACAGAGAGTCAGAAATCTGTGCTGGAGTAACTTTATCAGATTACAAGAGAAAGTCAGAAATCTGTGCTGGAGTAACTTTATCAGATTACAACATGAAGTCAGAAATCTGTGCTGGAGTAACTTTATCAGATTACAACAGATCAGTCAGAAATCTGTGCTGGAGTAACTTTATCAGATTACAACAGATCAGTCAGAAATCTGTGCTGGAGTAACTATCAGATTACAACAGATCAGTCAGGAATCTGTTCTGGAATAACTTTATCAGATTACAACAGAAAGTCAGAAATCTGTGCTGGAGTAACTTTATCAGATTACAACAGAAAGTCAGAAATCTGTGCTGGAGTAACTTTATCAGATTACAACAGAGAGTCAGAAATCTGTGCTGGAGTAACTTTATCAGATTACAACAGATCAATCAGAAATCTGTGCTGGAGTAACTTTATCAGATTACAACAGATCAGTCAGAAATCTGTGCTGGAGTAACTTTATCAGATTACAACAGAAAGTCAGAAATCTGTGCTGGAGTAACTTTATCAGATTACAACAGATCAGTCAGAAATCTGTGCTGGAGTAACTTTATCAGATTACAACAGATCAGTCAGAAATCTGTGCTGGAGTAACTTTATCAGATTACAACATGAAGTCAGAAATCTGTGCTGGAGTAACTTTATCAGATTACAACATGAATTCAGAAATCTGTGCTGGAGTAACTTTATCAGATTACAACATAAAGTCAGAAATCTGTGCTGGAGTAATTTTATCAGATTACAACAGAAAGTCAGAAATCTGTGCTGGAGTAACTTTATCAGATTACAACAGAAAGTCAGAAATCTGTGCTGGAGTAACTTTATCAGATTACAACAGATCAGTCAGAAATCTGTGCTGGAGTAACTTTATCAGATTACAACAGATCAGTCAGAAATCTGTGCTGGAGTAACTTTATCAGATTACAACATGAATTCAGAAATCTGTGCTGGAGTAACTTTATCAGATTACAAGAGAAAGTCAGAAATCTGTGCTAGAGTAACTTTATCAGATTACAAGAGAAAGTCAGAAATCTGTGCTAGAGTAACTTTATCAGATTACAAGAGAAAGTCAGAAATCTGTGCTGGAGTAACTTTATCAGATTACAAGAGAAAGTCAGAAATCTGTGCTGGAGTAACTTTATCAGATTACAACAGATC
This sequence comes from Megaleporinus macrocephalus, assembly GCA_021613375.1. Classification (NCBI taxonomy): domain Eukaryota; kingdom Metazoa; phylum Chordata; class Actinopteri; order Characiformes; family Anostomidae; genus Megaleporinus; species Megaleporinus macrocephalus. The sequence continues at coordinate 9,724,764 of CM038728.1, forward strand.
AGTCAGAAATCTGTGCTGGAGTAACTTTATCAGATTACAACAGATCAGTCAGAAATCTGTGCTGGAGTAACTTTATCAGATTACAACATGAAGTCAGAAATCTGTGCTGGAGTAACTTTATTAGATTACAACAGATCAGTCAGAAATCTGTGCTGGAGTAACTTTATCAGATTACAACATGAAGTCAGAAATCTGTGCTGGAGTAACTTTATCAGATTACAACATGAATTCAGAAATCTGTGCTGGAGTAACTTTATCAGATTACAACAGATCAGTCAGAAATCTGTGCTGGAGTAACTTTATCAGATTACAACAGATCAGTCAGAAATCTGTGCTGGAGTAACTTTATCAGATTACAACATGAAGTCAGAAATCTGTGCTGGAGTAACTTTATCAGATTACAACAGATCAGTCAGAAATCTGTGCTGGAGTAACTTTATCAGATTACAACATGAAGTCAGAAATCTGTGCTGGAGTAACTTTATCAGATTACAACAGATCAGTCAGAAATCTGTGCTGGAGTAACTTTATCAGATTTTAACAGAGAGTCAGAAATCTGTGCTGGAGTAACTTTATCAGATTACAGAGAAAGTCAGAAATCTGTGCTGGAGTAACTTTATCAGATTACAACATGAAGTCAGAAATCTGTGCTGGAGTAACTTTATCAGATTACAACAGATCAGTCAGAAATCTGTGCTGGAGTAACTTTATCAGATTACAACAGATCAGTCAGAAATCTGTGCTGGAGTAACTATCAGATTACAACAGATCAGTCAGGAATCTGTTCTGGAATAACTTTATCAGATTACAACAGAAAGTCAGAAATCTGTGCTGGAGTAACTTTATCAGATTACAACAGAAAGTCAGAAATCTGTGCTGGAGTAACTTTATCAGATTACAACAGAGAGTCAGAAATCTGTGCTGGAGTAACTTTATCAGATTACAACAGATCAATCAGAAATCTGTGCTGGAGTAACTTTATCAGATTACAACAGATCAGTCAGAAATCTGTGCTGGAGTAACTTTATCAGATTACAACAGAAAGTCAGAAATCTGTGCTGGAGTAACTTTATCAGATTACAACATGAATTCAGAAATCTGTGCTGGAGTAACTTTATCAGATTACAACATGAAGTCAGAAATCTGTGCTGGAGTAATTTTATCAGATTACAACAGAAAGTCAGGAATCTGTGCTGGAGTAACTTTATCAGATTACAACAGAAAGTCAGAAATCTGTGCTGGAGTAACTTTATCAGATTACAACAGATCAGTCAGAAATCTGTGCTGGAGTAACTTTATCAGATTACAACAGATCAGTCAGAAATCTGTGCTGGAGTAACTTTATCAGATTACAACATGAAGTCAGAAATCTGTGCTGGAGTAACTTTATCAGATTACAAGAGAAAGTCAGAAATCTGTGCTGGAGTAACTTTATCAGATTACAACAGATCAGTCAGAAATCTGTGCTGGAGTAACTTTATCAGATTACAACAGATCAGTCAGAAATCTGTGCTGGAGTAACTTTATTAGATTACAACAGATCAGTCAGAAATCTGTGCTGGAGTAACTTTATTAGATTACAACAGATCAGTCAGAAATCTGTGCTGGAGTAACTTTATCAGATTACAACATGAAGTCAGAAATCTGTGCTGGAGTAACTTTATCAGATTACAACATGAAGTCAGAAATCTGTGCTGGAGTAACTTTATCAGATTACAACATGAAGTCAGAAATCTGTGCTGGAGTAATTTTATCAGATTACAACAGAAAGTCAGAAATCTGTGCTGGAGTAACTTTATCAGATTACAACAGAAAGTCAGAAATCTGTGCTGGAGTAACTTTATCAGATTACAACAGATCAGTCAGAAATCTGTGCTGGAGTAACTTTATCAGATTACAACAGATCAGTCAGAAATCTGTGCTGGACTAACTTTATCAGATTACAACATGAAGTCAGAAATCTGTGCTGGAGTAACTTTATCAGATTACAACAGATCAGTCAGAAATCTGTGCTGGAGTAACTTTATCAGATTACAACAGATCAGTCAGAAATCTGTGCTGGAGTAACTTTATCAGATTACAACATGAAGTCAGAAATCTGTGCTGGAGTAACTTTATCAGATTACAACAGATCAGTCAGAAATCTGTGCTGGAGTAACTTTATCAGATTTTAACAGAGAGTCAGAAATCTGTGCTGGAGTAACTTTATCAGATTACAAGAGAAAGTCAGAAATCTGTGCTGGAGTAACTTTATCAGATTACAACATGAAGTCAGAAATCTGTGCTGGAGTAACTTTATCAGATTACAACAGATCAGTCAGAAATCTGTGCTGGAGTAACTTTATCAGATTACAACAGATCAGTCAGAAATCTGTGCTGGAGTAACTATCAGATTACAACAGATCAGTCAGGAATCTGTTCTGGAATAACTTTATCAGATTTTAACAGAGAGTCAGAAATCTGTGCTGGAGTAACTTTATCAGATTACAACAGAAAGTCAGAAATCTGTGCTGGAGTAACTTTATCAGATTACAACAGAGAGTCAGAAATCTGTGCTGGAGTAACTTTATCAGATTACAACAGATCAATCAGAAATCTGTGCTGGAGTAACTTTATCAGATTACAACAGATCAGTCAGAAATCTGTGCTGGAGTAACTTTATCAGATTACAACAGAAAGTCAGAAATCTGTGCTGGAGTAACTTTATCAGATTACAACAGATCAGTCAGAAATCTGTGCTGGAGTAACTTTATCAGATTACAACAGATCAGTCAGAAATCTGTGCTGGAGTAAACTTTATCAGATTACAACATGAAGTCAGAAATCTGTGCTGGAGTAACTTTATCAGATTACAACAGATCAGTCAGGAATCTGTGCTGGAGTAACTTTATCAGATTACAACAGAAAGTCAGAAATCTGTGCTGGAGTAACTTTATCAGATTACAACAGAAAGTCAGAAATCTGTGCTGGAGTAACTTTATCAGATTACAACAGAAAGTCAGAAATCTGTGCTGGAGTAACTTTATCAGATTACAACATGAAGTCAGAAATCTGTGCTGGAGTAACTTTATCAGATTACAACAGATCAGTCAGAAATCTGTGTTGGAGTAACTTTATCAGATTACAACATGAAGTCAGAAATCTGTGCTGGAGTAACTTTATCAGATTACAACAGATCAGTCAGAAATCTGTGCTGGAGTAACTTTATCAGATTACAACAGATCAGTCAGAAATCTGTGCTGGAGTAACTTTATCCGATTACAAGAAAAAGTCAGAAATCTGTGCTGGAGTAACTTTATCAGATTACAACAGATCAGTCAGAAATCTGTGCTGGAGTAACTATCAGATTACAACAGATCAGTCAGGAATCTGTTCTGGAGTAACTTTATCAGATTTTAACAGAGAGTCATAAATCTGTGCTGGAGTAACTTTATCCGATTACAAGAAAAAGTCAGAAATCTGTTCTGGAGTAACTTTATCAGATTACAACAGATCAGTCAGAAATCTGTGCTGGAGTAACTTTATCAGATTACAACAGATCAGTCAGAAATCTGTGCTGGAGTAACTATCAGATTACAACAGATCAGTCAGGAATCTGTTCTGGAGTAACTTTATCAGATTTTAACAGAGAGTCATAAATCTGTGCTGGAGTAACTTTATCCGATTACAAGAAAAAGTCAGAAATCTGTGCTGGAGTAACTTTATCAGATTACAACAGATCAGTCAGAAATCTGTGCTGGAGTAACTTTATCAGATTACAACAGATCAGTCAGGAATCTGTTCTGGAGTAACTTTATCAGATTTTAACAGAGAGTCAGAAATCTGTGCTGGAGTAACTTTATCAGATTACAACAGAAAGTCAGAAATCTGTGCTGGAGTAACTTTATCAGATTACAACAGAGAGTCAGAAATCTGTGCTGGAGTAACTTTATCAGATTACAACAGATCAGTCAGAAATCTGTGCTGGAGTAACTTTATCAGATTACAACAGAGAGTCAGAAAACTGTGCTGGAGTAACTTTATCAGATTACAACAGAAAGTCAGAAATCTGTGCTGGAGTAACTTTATCAGATTACAACAGATCAATCAGAAATCTGTGCTGGAGTACCTTTATCAGATTATAACATACACTCACGCACACATGCACGGGCAATTTAGAGTGACCAATTAACCTAATCAACCTCATACTCTCCAGGTACCCCTCATATAGGCTTTGTTGGGGTAGGGTTACGGCTAAATCATGTAAAACATTGAAGAACATGTACTTTGTTTCCACAAAGTTGCTGTAACACTGCACTGCAATACACTACATCAGCTAAGCAGGAACATTAATACCCGCCTGGGGCTCAGTGTTTTCTGGCATGTTGAGCTGAACTTTACACCCTCACAGATCAAACACCTTCAGATGCCAGCAGTGCCGGGAACTGCTTCTGATTTACAGCTGTGAAATATTTTACAGCTGGGAAAATATAATAAAACAAAGTTTAACTAGTTTAACTAATTAAAACGTTTGGCTGGTAGTGTACTAAAACGTTTGGCTGGTAGTGTACTAAAACGTTTGACTGGTAGTGTACTAAAACGTTTGGCAGGTAGTGTACTAAAACGTTTGACTGGTAGTGTACTAAAACATTTGACTGGTAGTGTACTAAAACGTTTGACTGGTAGTGTACTAAAATGTTTGGCTCGTAGTGTATCTAAAACGTTTGACTGGTAGTGATCTAAAACGTTTGGCTGGTAGTGTATCTAAAACGTTTGGCTGGTAGTGTACTAAAACGTTTGACTGGTAGTGATCTAAAATGTTTGACTGGTAGTGATCTAAAACGTTTGACTGGTAGTGTTCTAAAACGTTTGACTGGTAGTGTATCTAAAACGTTTGACTGGTAGTGTATCTAAAACGTTTGACTGGTAGTGTACTGAGAGAAATCATTATCATCATATGTACTTTATTTGTGGAGACTTACCAAATGGACTCTGATACAACTCTGCAGAGGGTTGATCACCCCCACTCCATTGTTTGTATTTAAATGACCATTTTGTCTCCTGCCTTTAAAGTGATACAGTCACAATCAAGGTGGCAACATACCAACCCCCATAACCCCCCTAAGGGTGACATGCAAATACCGTCACCTTCCCCCGCTTACCCCTCCTTAACCTCCTACACCCCCCTACCATTTGACCCTTTCCTTAACTCCTACTTAAACTGGAGTTACTGAGTGAGAGAGAGATGGACTGGACCTCGAGAGACTAACGAGCAACAGACCGATGACCTAAGAAGATGTGCCCGTGTATGTGCTTCTGCATGCACGTGATTAAGACTGCTTCCCGACCGCTAACAGACCGGCTGTGATCGACTGAGTTGTACCCACATTTCTTGTGTGTCAATAAACGAGTCTAAGCTGAAGGTCTCCTGACTTCTGATTCCTGAAGGCCGAATTTCTAACAGTACTAAAATGTTTGACTGGTAGTGTATCTAAAACGTTTGACTGGTAGTGTTCTAAAACGTTTGACTGGTAGTGTACTAAAACGTTTGGCTGGTAGTGTACTAAAACGTTTGACTGGTAGTGATCTAAAACGTTTGGCTGGTAGTGTACTAAAACGTTTGACTGGTAGTGTACTAAAACGTTTGACTGGTAGTGATCTAAAACGTTTGGCTGGTAGTGTACTAAAACGTTTGACTGGTAGTGTATCTAAAACGTTTGACTGGTAGTGTACTAAAACGTTTGACTGGTAGTGTATCTAAAACGTTTGACTGGTAGTGTACTAAAACATTTGACTGGTAGTGATCTAAAACGTTTGGCTGGTAGTGTACTAAAACGTTTGACTGGTAGTGTATCTAAAACGTTTGACTGGTAGTGTACTAAAACGTTTGACTGGTAGTGTACTAAAACGTTTGGTTGGTAGTGTACTAAAACGTTTGGCTGGTAGTGTATCTAAAAAGTTTGACTGGTAGTGTATCTAAAACGTTTGACTGGTAGTGTATCTAAAACGTTTGACTGGTAGTGATCTAAAACGTTTGACTGGTAGTGTATCTAAAACGTTTGACTGGTAGTGATCTAAAACGTTTGACTGGTAGTGATCTAAAATGTTTGGCTGGTAGTGTACTAAAACGTTTGGTTGGTAGTGTACTAAAACGTTTGGCTGGTAGTGTATCTAAAACGTTTGACTGGTAGTGTACTAAAACGTTTGACTGGTACTGTACTAAAACGTTTGGCTGGTAGTGTACTAAAACGTTTGACTGGTAGTGTATCTAAAACGTTTGACTGGTAGTGTACTAAAACGTTTGACTGGTAGTGTACTAAAACGTTTGACTGGTAGTGTATCTAAAACGTTTGACTGGTAGTGTATCTAAAACGTTTGACTGGTAGTGTTCTAAAACGTTTGACTGGTAGTGATCTAAAACGTTTGACTGGTAGTGTATCTAAAACGTTTGACTGGTAGTGTTCTAAAACGTTTGACTGGTAGTGATCTAAAACGTTTGACTGGTAGTGTATCTAAAACGTTTGGCTGGTAGTGTACTAAAACGTTTGACTGGTAGTGTACTAAAATGTTTGACTGGTAGTGTATCTAAAACGTTTGACTGGTAGTGTACTAAACGTTTGACTGGTAGTGATCTAAAATGTTTGACTGGTAGTGATCTAAAACGTTTGACTGGTAGTGTACTAAAACGTTTGAATGGTAGTGTATCTAAAATGTTTGGCTGGTAGTGTACTAAAACGTTTGGCTGGTAGTGTATCTAAAACGTTTGACTGGTAGTGTACTAAAACGTTTGACTGGTAGTGTTCTAAAACGTTTGACTGGTAGTGTATCTAAAACATTTGACTGGTAGTGTATCTAAAACGTTTGACTGGTAGTGTATCTAAAACGTTTGACTGGTAGTGATCTAAAACGTTTGACTGGTAGTGTATCTAAAACGTTTGACTGGTAGTGTACTAAAACGTTTGACTGGTAGTGTATCTAAAACGTTTGACAGGTAGTGTACTAAAACGTTTGACTGGTAGTGTACTAAAACGTTTGACTGGTAGTGTATCTAAAACGTTTGACTGGTAGTGTACTAAAACGTTTGACTGGTAGTGTATCTAAAACGTTTGACTGGTAGTGTATCTAAAACGTTTGGCTGGCAGTGATCTAAAACGTTTGACTGGTAGTGTATCTAAAACGTTTGACTGGTAGTGATCTAAAACGTTTGACTGGTAGTGTACTAAAACGTTTGACTGGTAGTGTATCTAAAATGTTTGGCTGGCAGTGTACTAAAACGTTTGACTGGTAGTGTATCTAAAACTTTTGACTGGTAGTGTATCTAAAATGTTTGGCTGGCAGTGTACTAAAACGTTTGACTGGTAGTGTATCTAAAACGTTTGACTGGAAGTGTATCTAAAACGTTTGACTGGTAGTGTACTAAAACGTTTGACTGGTAGTGTATCTAAAACGTTTGGCTGGTAGTGTATCTAAAACGTTTGACTGGTAGTGTATCTAAAACGTTTGACTGGTAGTGTATCTAAAACGTTTAGCTGGTAGTGATCTAAAACGTTTGACGGGTAGTGTACTAAAACGTTTGGCTGTTAGTGACCTAAAACGTGTGGGGGGGTGTTGTTGGGGTGTGGGGGTGCACATTTTATGGTTTATGGCACATTACACATCACAGATCATCACACTTAAGTGCATTATTCTGGATATTGCGAACAATTTCCTCCATGACTGATACTAAACAGATAGTAAACACATCCGTTGAGTTTTATTAATGATGGGTTTTACAGTCATTGGGCATAATATGCTGAAATAGACCCACATTTCCAAACTTGTACTGTCTGGATTCAACTACGCCTCCATCTGCATGTGGTTTTAGGACTACACAACGTATAAAGACTAACTGTGGCTTTGTTAGTGCCAAGTTTAAACCGTACAGTATGTAGAACTGAACACAGCAACATCACTGTGGATCATAAACACAAGCTCCACCTGAAAGGTGTTCTGGATGTGGGCGGAGAGATCTGGAGGTATTTATCTAGCTTCTTGAAGACTGAGCGTTCACACTGTGTGTTTGTTTTTAACCACACTAGAGAAAACCATGTCTGGAGCGATCTCCACTTTGGCGAAGAAGCGTGCCCAGGCTGCAGGTCTGGGCACGAACAACAACGCTGTCAAGTACATGAACCAAGACTTCCAGGCTCTGAAGAACAAGTGTCTGAGCAGCAAGCGACTTTTCTGTGACCCCATATTTCAACCTGTCCCAGAGTCCCTGGGCTACAATGAACTCGGACCAGACTCAGAGGACACCGTAGGAGTGGAATGGAAAAGACCCGGAGTAAGTCAGACTAGCCTGAGGCAACTTTATCCTGAGGGGGCTTTACCTGAGATTCTGGCGGGTCTGTGAATGAAACACCTGTAGACTATATATCATTGCTCTCCAAAGACAAACGTGTATCTCTGTTTCTGTTGATATTTAATTTTCTATGTCATTTCAACACGACAGTAGGCGTTTACATTATGCAAGGACCAATAGAAATGCTCCAAAATAGGCTGGAAATAATTCTGGTTGCATAGACGTACATTGAAGGTAAAGTTTTTATCGCTTTACAGCCTGAACCATGAAACATGAGACCATATAAGTAATAATAATAATAATAATAATAACAAATAATCATAACAATAATAAATCTATTATATTATAATTTATTAATTTATAGACTATAACAACAAATAATAATTATAAAATTAAATAACAATTTGTATTTATGACAATGTGTATCATATTTGGTACATCGGGAATTGTTTGCTGTTTTCTGCTAAGAAATGAAAGCATTCAGTACACAATGTTTTAACCCTTTATACTCTGTACTACAGAGTTTTACACATTCTGGATCTACTACAGTCTTTGGTTCTCCACTAAACTTTAGACTAAAGTGTGGGTTTGAACAAAGTTCAGATGAACGTGAGGTTCATTAGGGAAAAAAATGATAACAGTGGTGATTTACAGCTCTCAAAAATATGTTTGAAAGTTATCAGATATGATTGACTTGGCGTTAAAGTCTTAACCACTCCTGTAAAGTTGAAATTTTGGAGATATTGGTCATATTTTTTTTGGACAGCGATGATATGATGGGTGATGAAGATCGGCCGCACCAAAATCCAGCAAGCCGGCTTATATTTGGACATGAATGTAAACTTATTTTCCAGATAATGTTGGCTTGTATCCAAGAAGTCAAAAGATATTAAACCGTCTTCTTTTTCTTTGGTTAAATTTCATTTTTGGAATGCGTACGTTTGAACACAACCTGAAAAAACACTTGATTTGTGGTTAAATATCCAAAACTATAATCAATATTCTCTACAATACTGATAACAGTAAAACTGATATTATGTCCAGTACAAAGGCAGATATAGTTATATTTGTGGATACCTGTCGTGACAAACTGACCAATAGAATTACACCAAAATCACTTCTTTACATTAACTTACATTGAAAGTTAAGGCCAGTTTCACATTCTCCTGTAAAGTTTTCATTCTGGAGGTTCTAGTTTTGTTTAGTTTTGTTGTGTTGTATATCTAGTACTGTGTTTTATGTTGTGTTGTGTAGGAGCTGATCTCGGCACCCCAGTTCATCATCGGTGGAGCCACGAGGACTGACATCTGCCAAGGACAGCTGGGTAAACAGTGACATACTGCATGGCTTCTGTCTAAATTATACACTGAGTTCTGCTGCTGATGTTCTTTTTCCACAAAGGTTTAACCCTTTAAAGCCTGAACCATGAAACAACTGCCCGAAAGTTCTAATTCTTTGAAAATGGAGTGTTTATTAGACCTTGAATAAATAATAATATTTAAAATAATAACAAATAATACTAAAATTAAATAACATCTGGAATGTTTCGCAGTGTTTTGGTAACAATGAAAACATTCAGAGCATAATGTTTTAACCCTTTTTAGTCTGAGATTATTTGAAATGTTTAGTCATTTCTAACTTAGTAAAGAACATGTTTCCAGAGTTTTACACATTCTGGAGCTATTACAGTCTTTGGTTCTCTACTAACAAGTGTGGGTTTGAGCAAACATCAGGTTTTTTGGGGGAAAAAGGTTCAAATAGGATTCACTTGGCATGAAAGGGTTAAGCAGCCTTAATCCAATTATACATTTTGTTGAAAATACAACCATAAATCAGAAACAGTTGGGACAGTATTAACTTTGCCTTTTACCACATTGCAGACAGGATGAACCCAAGGTATTTCATGTATGGACGGGGGCAATTTAGGGCCAGTAATTAGTTAAAACCTAAATAATTATGTGAATTCAAACTACTGTAATCATAAGAACAGTGATCTGTTTGGGGATGGGCTGAGGATCTCTAGTTTGTTGACAGAGCCCAAATGTCAGGGTCCAGCATGGTATGGGGGCACTTTTGTGATGTGGCATGAATGCAGAAAAAAATACATTGAGGTCCTATAGCAACATATGCTGCCTCCAAGAAGAACATCGTTTTTTCTGGGACGTCCTGCATTTCTCAGCAAGATGGAAGAACAGGGTATGGGTGCTTTACTGGTACCTGTACCCTCTTCCTCCACAGCGCCGCCTATGTAATTTGGACAGTATGTGGTTTTGCACTGTCTTGTTGAAAAAAAAAAAGTGTGTAAAGAGTTTCAGGTGTTACTTTGGCCCATTAGTCCTGCAAAAACAGGTGTGCAATAGTACAGGGTCATTGTTGTTGCATGTTTCATTTCGAAACTCTTCACCACTCGGTCAGTCTTTCACAGAGTGGTGACCCCTCCCCATCTTCTGAAAGATTCCACCTCTCTGAGATACTCTCATATCCCATGGTGTTAAAGACCTCCTGCTGTTTTACCGAATCAGTTGTGAGATGTTCCACCAGGTGATTTTGTAGCATTACACGACTTTACCAGTCGTTCGGTGCTTCTGTCCATGTTGCTGGCACCGAATTCAAAATGGGCCAACATATGATGTGTTTGTACAGTTTTCATGAGAACCTGAAAGCCTCAGAGCAGGAACGTAAGACAGGTCGGACTCTGATTGATCAGAGTGCTGGATAAATGAGTGACGTGGTTTCGCTAAAGTTTTGCTTTATCTACAGTTGGATTATACATAGTGTTTCTATATTCCTGTCTGTGTTGGTTCCAGAGATCATACGCAGTTGTATCTCCACAGGTGACTGCTGGCTGATGGCCGCCATCGCCTGTCTGACTCTGGACCAAGATATTCTGGCAGGAGTGATCCATCCTGATCAGAGCTTCGACAAAGACTACGCTGGAATCTTTCACTTTCGGGTCAGAGTCTCGTATAACTTTACATCTAAATAAGACCGAATTTGATTTGTGTTTGTACTGATGTCAGACAAATGGTGAATTCATGAGAACTGACATCAGGTAATTGTTCTACTGTAAATCAATTAGTAGTTATTTGTATAAAACACTGATTTCATGTTAGAGTGTATGTATCTACCTTTCTACCCAAAAACTACCACATCAAGTGCATCACCAAAACAAATGATTGACAGTCCTAATGCATACATAAAACAAAGTGTCCTAGAGTTCCAATGTTGTGGGATCACCGTTCCATGGTGTGGTATGTTACTACGAACACACCTTTAAAGTATATAATGCCTTTATTTATGGGGGGAAGGGGACCCCACGCTAGGCCACTCAACTAAATGAGTGCAAGAGCCAGGTGATGGTATATGTGCAGCAATCTGTGTTAAGTCCCTGAGGCTTCCACTGCCATCCATTCCTACAAGAACTTAAACCATTAGCCAAACCATTAACCAAACCGGGTCACAATTGGAAATCTGCACTGTGTCCATTCCCAAGTTCCTTTTCGAAATTCCTGCTCCACCTTAAATTGGCACCTAGTATCTGCTGCAGCATTTAAGGTGGAATCTGAATACAAACCCAGCAAATAGCCTTTTAGCTTGAAAACTGTGAGTTTGAGTTGAGCAGACCACATACACACACACTTAAACTCTACACACTGCTCCCAGCAGACCACATACACACACACTTAAACTCTACACACTGCTCCCAGCAGACCACATACACACACACTTAAACTCTACACACTGCTCCCAGCAGACCACATACACACACACTTAAACTCTACACACTGCTCCCAGCAGACCACATACACACACACACTTAAATTCTACACACTACTCCCAGCAGACCACATACACACACACTTAAACTCTACACACTGCTCCCAGCAGACCACATACACACACACTTAAACTTTACACACTGCTCCCAGCAGACCACATACACACACACTTAAACTCTACACAATGCTCCCAGCAGACCACATACACACACACTTAAACTCTACACACTGCTCCCAGCAGACCACATACACACACACTTAAACTCTACACACTGCTCCCAGCAGACCACATACAAACACACTAAAACTCTACACACTGCTCCCAGCAGACCACATACACACACACACACACTTAAACTCTACACACTGCTCCCAGCAGACCACATACACACACACACACGTAAACTCTACACACTGCTCCCAGCAGACCACATATACACACTCACACTTAAACTCTACACACTGCTCCCAGCAGACCACATACACTACACAATCATGTAACTTAACAATGTGTCATATTCTCCATTCTGTAACTTTGTGAATTTCCTTAATTCTGGGACTAATAAAGGATTATCTTATCTTACTTAGAGCTTGTTTTAAGTAATATTACTAAGTACTCGCTTTCATCAGGACATCAAACGCAAAGTAAATGAAAGTTGTTACTCACTTTAAAACTTAAGGTCTAAGGTGATCCATTTCAACCAGCAAACAGTGATAAACTCTCTTTTCTCTCTGCAGCTGTGGCAGTACGGGCAGTGGGTGGATGTTGTTATTGATGACTTGCTACCTACCAGAGGAGGAAGGCTGTTGTTTGTTCATTCCACCGACAAAAATGAGTTCTGGACTGCGCTGCTGGAGAAGGCCTATGCTAAGTATGTGGGATGGAATATTACTATATTATCATATTATCTGATTCATATATATTGTCACTGTCCAGTGAAAAACCATGTCGATTCTGTATTATTTGAACACAACAGATGTTCTTTATATCCTCTGAAAGTTTCATGATGAATTGACCAATAGAAATGTTCCAAAATAGGTTTCTGGTTGCATTAAGACAGATTTTGTTCTCTCCTGTAAAGCTGCCATTTTGGAGATATTTGTTTTTCTTTGTACAGCGAAAGAACGGAGCTGACAAGCACACCGAGTGTTAACAAACATTTAACTAAGAAAAATAAATGAAATGTACTGTGCATGGAGTAAAAAGCAAAGAATAAAAACGAGCCAATGTGAAAGAAGCTTAAGAGAAGTCTAAACTGATATGAGTATCTCCAAAATGGCAACTGTATGACTTTACCTATCAATGTAAGTCAATGGAATCAAAATATTTTCCAAACAATTTAGGAACATTTCTATTGGTCCATTCATCACAGTCTTTTAACACAGTGTAAACGGCCTCTGTTGGATTCAGATGAAAAATTGACCCAAATGGAGATACATGGTTTCCTTTGGACAGTGACGATAAGCAGCTTGTAGGTGACATACAACATAAAAAATATAATAATTACAAATTATATTCACATTTGCAAACGTTTCAGCAAACTTCGGCATCTGCATAGCTGTGCATATAAGCACTGTGTTACATGAAGGTTACATTGTAGTACTGGGAGTCAAGTTTATTTGTATAATGTTGTCACAAAGCAGCTTTACAGAAGTTTAAAAGCATAAAAACATGAATTCACACCACTTTATTCCCTGTGAGCAAGCCAGAGGCGACGGTGGTGAGGAAAAACACCCTCAAAACTGGAGGAAGAAACCTTGCGAGGAACCAGACTCACAAGGGGGGAGCCATCCTCCTCTGGTCGAAGAGTATTTACAGTTTATTAAACTAAAGCTGAGTTAGAAGCTGCACAGGTGCTACATCAGGATGATGCAGTGATGCAGTCAACCACATATTTATTTTAGGGTCATGTGTAGCTTCTCCTTAATAGAAACTCCATTCCATGCAACTCTTGATGCTTCCATTTACAGATGATATAATCTACAGTTGACCAGAGCAGAGTAGAGAAGTTCCACAGACTGAACTGTGGCAAACACGGCACATCCAGAGCCAGGTTTAAGGTCACTGAGCTCTTTAGTACAACCCATTGTACCAGCAGTGGTTGTCTTTAGAGGTTGCATGGCTATGTGCTTGATCTTATACTCCTGTTAGCTATGGGTGTGGCTGAAATAAATAAAGCAGAAGACGTAGGAGACAAAACATAGCAGAAAATCAGAATCAGACTTTTTTATATCATAAACCTCTAAAAGCTCCTACAAAGGCTCTGCAGCAACGTACCACTGTTATTTATTCACTGTTCATTCATCTTTCTGGAAGATATTTGACATTAAAATCTTATGGCCACCACAAAATTAGTGTTTTACATTGTCGGATGTCCTGACCAGAGGATATGTGGTCTTCTGTGGGACATTCATAGAAGATCCTAGATAACAAATTTGATATGGCCCAAATCTCAGCTACATCTGGCCTTCACTTGCCCCTGAATCATGGTCCAGGAGAGGGACAGATGTGGTTTCCAGAGACCACAGCCTGTATCCTGCCAATAGAGGAACGCATCTCAGCTACCTTAAAACCGCCACTGCCAGAACTGACCTACCACTCAAACTTCCCTGTTGGGCCAGACAAATGGTTCCCTTTCTTTGACTGCTGAAGTGTATTTTTCATTTTGAAGGGGTGCTTAGAGTCAGAGGTCAATATAGTAGGTGTGGGAAACATCTGACTTGTATTAACAAACTCTATAGCATAGCCACTTCTCAAATATGGGAAGGTATGTCTGTACCAAATGTCCGAAATCATGTACTTAAGCACGACACTGAACGCAAAAACCTCAGAGGAACTTCACATGCAGGCCAGAACCTCTCTCTGACATCGGAAGATTGGACGTCAGATGTCAGATATGATGCTGTACTAAAAACCTATCTATTTACAACTAAAGTTAGTGTCAGCAGAGATTTCTTTAAGCCATCAACAGAGCATCGTTACAGAAGATAATTTACAACACTGCCAACTGTAAATGTCTATGATGGGATTTGAACTCATGGTCTGCTGATGATGGGCCAAATGCTTGGCCTTTTATACCATTTAGATACTCCTGTTTATAAACCTACCAAATTTCTGATTTAATGTTAATAACATGGCTAACATAGAAGATTATGAACATTGGATTTGAATCGTTCTATTAACTCACTATTTGATGTTCAACAAAACATTTTTTAAGCATCCACAAACCATTTAAATCTGAATAAAACTGCAAGCCTGTTATCCCCTGCTTTATTTTCACATAGCTCATGCCAACACCGGCAGTTTTGGCCAGAAGTGGCCCAGATCTGTTATATTGTGGGCCATTTTAGGCCTACATGCATTGTGCCTGTGCCAATCTTGGGCCAGTATTGCCATATCTTTGCCAGGTCTGACTCACATCTGCATGCTATCTGGGATATTTCTCAGTTCCTGTGGTCGGTATCTGTTGGTGCTCAGAAGGTGTCTCTCATTGCTCTTCAGGTTGAACGGCAGCTATGAGGCCCTGGATGGAGGCCTAGCTACTGAAGCTTTCCAGGACTTAACTGGAGGCATCGCTGAGATATATAATCTAAAAAAAAAAGCTCCTTCCAACCTGTTTTCCATCATGAGGGAGGCCTTGTGTCGAGGCTCTTTGCTGAGCACGACTATACTTGTGAGTAGTGTTTTTACTACATATCCTTATATCCTTACATCCTGAATTACAAGAGATTTCTTGCTCCAATGTGTTTTCAAACAGGCTGAGTCGAATGAAACTGAGACTGAGACCGAAGATGAACTGGTCAAGAATCATGCCTACTCCGTCACTGCTGCAGAGGAGGTCAGACACAGCTTCAGCTGTGCAAACACACCTGTTACGCTCAGTTTGTAACAGTTTTTATGTTGTAGCCTCATTATAATTTGAATCCTTTTCTGAATGGTATGGGCGAGGTAGGGGATGGATAGACTCTTAAGTGCAGCTTTTTTAATATTTACTGTATATTTGCAGTGGTGAAGTAACTGGTGGGCTATGGATGATGGTTTCACTGCCCTGACAAGCGTTTAAGCTGTGAAGTCTATAGAAAGTGATGATTCTCTCTGCTGTAGGTTCACTTCAAGGGAAATCAGGTGCAGCTGCTGCGCCTCAGGAACCCCTGGGGACACACGGAGTGGAACGGTGCTTGGAGTGACAAGTGAGTTCAGCCAACCACAAGATGCTAACATTTAACTCCAATAACAATAACTGTTCATATGAGAGAGAAGTAAGTGTACAGTTAAACGCCCGACCACAATAGCACAATTACAGATTTACTAAATTAGTGAATTGAACATTAATAAAAGTGGTAAAGAAAAGAATAAAAGGAAGTAAAACAAAGAAACAGAACACTGCGTTAACTGAGGACTGAATCTCAGAGAAATCCTAAATAAAAGATCCTAAATAAACACGCCCTAGGACCGGAACACAAACCAGATCACTGCGTCTTGTGGCTGGTCTGGTGGCTGCGAAGATCATCGCTGGTTGGCCTTGAGGCATCGCTGGTGCGGCTGTCGCGCTGCTGTAGGAGTGAGCAGCTCCGCTGGACATTGGCTTTCTTGGCCGGTGGCTGGTCATCTGCTTTGTTGGCTCCTCTGTCATGGTCACCAATGACAGTTCGTCTGGCAGACTTCTGTGACTTGGACATGTAGTGCCCTCGCTTCCCTATGTCTAAGTTAAGAGTTCCCAAGCCAAGGGGCTTGGGGTTCAATTGAGCCTTGCTTTTATATTCTCACAGCAGTTTTACCTAGCTTAAGCCTGACTTAAATCAAAATAAATACTTTTCAGCACATATGACAGAGCAGAAGCATATCTACATTTTTAACCCAATAAATTATCCAAGAGGAAAAAACACAAATATAGTTGAGCCGTTCTAATGAAATTGAATGGAAACTAAGAACAGGCGGTATAGTAATGGTATTTTCCTTCGCTCAATATCAAAATAAGTAAAATGAACAAATGCATATACCATCAAAGATAATTATAAATGCCCTGGTTTAGGGTAATACCTTACACACATAAATCAATGAATACTATTCCCCTGAGTAGTTCAACAGTTTAACACTTTTAACGCTTAACAATAAATCATATTCAGTACTTTACTGTTAATATAAACTCAATGTTTCAGTATTGAGAGCAAAATTTCAACTTTCTTAACGCGAAAGTGGGCCCACACACGCACACAGCAACACACACCCACCTCGATGCAGGCCTGTATCATAGCTCGGGCGCTTTGTGGCCCGTAAAACAGAAAATGGCCTCTTCGCTCTTTAAGCCAAATAAAACAAATGCTACCTCGTATAGAATCGGAGTTTCAAGCACCAACGCAGCAGTTTCACACGCCTCCGTCGCCAGTCCGTACAGCAGGCGGGCAGAAAGTGTCCTCCTTCGAAGCCAGAGGAATTCTTCAGTTGTTTGCTAAGCGCTAAAACGTTTTAGTACCTTTTTTTATTTTCTGTCACACGCTGCCGAACTTTCTCGAACTCTCCTCTGCCACTGAACTTCACTCTCGTTCCTCTGTTCCTTTTGCCCGCTATTCACTCCTCCTCCTTTTTTTTAAGCCCCACCCCCATAGCTATAGGCCAGATACAGCATTTCAGCCAATGATCTAGGAGTAAATCTAACCTGTTGACCAAAAGCACAGGTGCGTCCGAAATCGTCTACTTGTCTACTACTCAGTAGTGAAATCAGTAGGCGAGCGTGGCTAGTATGTCTGAATACTCAGTAGGTATTGAGTAGTAGGTGAACGGTACCCGGATGACCTACTGAATCGGCAGCCATTTTTATGTAGGCGAACACAGCACACTGCGCTATCCCATGATTCACCTGTAGCCGCGGATGAATTCAAAGTGGAGGATAAAAACGGTGAAAAGCGGAACGTCGGCTGTGTGTACGTAGCTACGGCTAGTGAACTGCCGCTACAGAGGCTAGCGCTACTGCTGAGATAAACAATGATTACAGTCCTCCAGATTCATCTTCTCTAAGCTACAGCTCCACACCGCCTAATACATAATCAGATAAAAACACAGATCAGTGTCACAAAAAGATCTAAATCTGTCAGTAAACAAGCTTTTAAATAAATCGCAGCACTTTTACGGTGGTGGTCTGACGTAGTACGTCCGAGCTTGTGTGGCTACTAAAACTCGCCTACTGAAATGACCTACTAGTCTGCTGCTCAAGTAGTACGTATAGGCTCTAATCCAGTACCTACTGACTAGTAGGTGGACGCACCTCACATGTTCTGCTTGTATGTTCTGTTCTTAAAGGGATAGGAACCTATTTTACAAAAACTAACTTTCACATTTTCTATGAACTACAAATGTAACTGTTCTTATCTTTTTTCAACCAGACTACAGACGCGCCATGACAGACACGTGGCGTGGCTCTATTGTGGCGCTCTGGTCGCCCAGGCTGTTTATTGGTGACAGGCTGAGTCGCACTAGACCTATCAGCTTGTTTAGCTGGTTAAATAAAGGAGGGACGATTCACATGAGCACAGTGAACCGTTAACTAAACAAAACTTTAAGTAAACTTGATTGAGGGAGCTATGAAGGGGGTCTTGGCTGATCTTCATTCTCCGCAAGACTCCAGCCCCGTGGAGTTCTTGGCGGGTTGACCTAAGCCTAACCCATACTGCCGTTTTCTTCAGGCTGCTTGGAGCCTGCCTCTCTGCCAACTCGTCTCAGGAGAGGGCTTGAAGCCCTGAAAGAAGAGAGAGCTTCTTTCGAGCATGAGCTTGTTGGTTGAAGAGCGAGCTTGGTCTGAGCTCGAGCTGAGCTGGAGAGACGATCCAAAGGGCTTGAAGCCCCGGAAGAGAGATTAGAAGCGAGAGCGTAAGTGAGTTCTTCGTTCTCCTTCTGCCTCTCAGTTTATAGCGGCTTCTGAGAGGGAGGTGCGTGGATATGCATTGGCTGTGCTCTTTCCCGCAAAGTAATTTGCGCAACTGTGACGATTAGAGATTCAATTCCACGTCTGCTGTAATGCTATATTTCTGCTAGCCCCCCTCTAGCTGTATATTAATATCTTATTCCTCAGCTCTATGGAATGGAAGCAGGTTCTGCCGGAGGAGAAGGCCAAGCTGAATTACTCTGAGGAGGACGGAGAATTCTGGTGAGTTATTTGGCTGAATTTGCAACATATTCTTAGTTAAACATCACGTTAACCTCTTGTTTTATTTTGTCTATTTTATTTTAATTTATTATTTATTTTAATTTTGTTGCTCTTGTTTTATTAATTAACTTTTATCATCTTAATTATTCACCTTTTATTTTTATAATAAATTATTATTATTATTATTATTATTATTATTAGTAGTAGTAGTAGTAGTAGTAGTATTCTTTCTTTTTTATATTTTCTTCAATCACCTGTGAAGTACCTTGAATTTCAATCTTATTTGTCTGAAAGGTGCTATATAACAGAGTTCTTTGGATAAAAGCCGTAGTTGAATCTCTTTAATATACCTAAAGGATCTTTCAGTGTTTGTAAAAGAGAACGAGTTTTAAAGAAATGTGTTTACTCTAGACGTTGTCTAGAATACAGGATTAGTTCAAGCCATACCAGACCAAACTCTTATGTCTTTGAATGTGGAGAGACCAAAACATCCAAAACTGAAGGTCACATTAAGGTTTAAATATTTTTTAATGATACAATCCGACAATAATCCTCATAATACACAAACAACATAATTTCTTAGCTCCTTCTTAGCTCCTTCATTACAAGCATTTCCTTTCATATTTCAACCAGTGACAGATCTCCACATATAATATATGTGTAACCCCTATATACAGACACAAGTATGAGTGGTATATATGAGTGGTCCTGACTATTGAAGAACAGGGTAACAGAGTATACAGAGAATCAGATGAACTACAAATGTAAGTGTAGAACTAAAAAGTGCTCCTATATGGTCAGTGGAGCTGATAAAACGAAGAATGAGTGTAGATCCAAGGAGGCTATGGCTGATCAGTGCATATATTCAAGTATTGCTACATGAGCCTCAATCAATCCTTGGATTAGGTCTTTCCTGGATGCTCCTTTAAGATGAGATGTTAAATATTGGTATTTTAGGTGATAACTGCAAATAATACTGGGTTGTTTCCACAAGAAAAAAGCTTGGAAAGGGTTAAATAAACACACTGATGTGTGTAAAATCATTACTTACTGTAAAACTATTTGAATATTTAAAAAACAAAGTGTCTCCAAGTGCCTATAAAACATTTGCACAGTTCTGTATATTAATTATAGTTTTAATAGAGCCATTTGTGAAGCCAAGAACCACATAGGAGCATTTATTACAATGAGTATATACAACAAAACTCATATATTACTGAGGAATGTAGGAATTGTTGTCTGTATATTCATGGGTTTTGGTCGGGGGTTGGCTTTAGAAGGTCAGGGGATTTCATACTTTGGCTGGAATACTCCAGATTAAAGGGTTAATAAGCGTTTTTTCTTTACTCTTTGTCTCTCGTCCAGGATGGCATTTTCAGACTTCATGCAGCAGTACTCGAGATTGGAGATCTGTAACCTGAGCCCGGATGCTTTGAACAGTAAACGTATCGGCCAGTGGGCCCTTCAGCAGTTTGAGGGCAGCTGGAGGGCCGGCTGCAGTGCTGGCGGCTGCAGTAATAACGAAGGTGCCTTTACATGACACTAACTCAGTAGCACTTTTGGGGGGGTTGAACACAGGATAGACCACCAGGACACAAGCTTATTCCTTCTGGTCTCGTACCAGAAATACATGCGTCTGGGTGCATCCAGAAAATGGTGCTACCATCACGCCTCCTCTAGTATTCAGATGGCGCCCTCTAGCTTGAAAGATTGGAAGACAGCAAAGACTTTCAGTGGACTGACTTGAGTACCCAAATCCTGTAAGGAAGCTGATGCATATACATAAAGGACTTCAGTGGAACTCAACATTTCCCAAATATTCAAAGTCTGCCAGAAAATAAAAGCTTTACTAAACAAAGAAAACCTCCTGCTTAGCAGAACAGAGACTACAGCACTAAATCAACAGCTCTGGTATGAAATATCGTCACGTAAACGTTTTAGTTACTCTGGGGCATTTATTTGCGCATTTGAACAGTATTAATAGAGTAAGTAGTGCTTTTACATACGTCAGTGTGTTTATTTAACCCTTTCCAAGCTTCTCCTTCTATAAACAACCTAGTATTATTTACAGTTCTCATCTAATACCTGCTTTGACTGCTCAGTACTTCATTAAGCTAAATCAAGATTGCTGCTGAAGGAACTGAATACATTCATACAATGTCTGGGGCGTCCAGGAGAAATCTGGAACTACACTTTGTTCTTCAAACTGGAGCTCAAGATATGATCTCCTTCTCTCACAATAAGATATTCATGTTACTTTGTATTGTATGTATGATTATTTGTTCTAATTATATCTCCTGTTCTTACTGGTGAAAATACACTTATTGATAAGACAAGTCACCCATGTACCCACCTGTGTTCGTGAGCTTGATTCCCAAACCTCAGCCGGTGTCTCTCTGTCAGAAACGTTCTGGATGAACCCCCAGTATAAGATCACCCTGCTGGAGGAGGATAATGACTCTCAGAGCAACGAAGCGGGCTGCACCTTCTTGGTGTCTCTGATGCAGAAGGATCGTCGACGTTACCTCAGGGTGGGCCAGGAGCTGTACAACATTGGATTTGACATCTATGAGGTCAGGAGCTCAAAATGTGAGGTTTATGTTGCTCGTCCACACGTATCCGGATAGTTTTAAAAACAAACACTTTGTCCACACCGGCAGCGTTTTAAAAAAAAACCAAAGATCAAAATGTAGAAATGGCTTGAGCATGTCCAGTAGAGGGCAGTAATGGCCATAAAAATATAATGTATTTTACAGTCCTGGTCAAACAAAAACATGTTTGTCGGTTTTTATTGATTTTTGGTTGGTCCAGATTTAGACTCTACAGAGAGCATTCTGTCTCAACATTAAACACAAACTAACTTGTTGCAACTGTTCAAAGCCATCAGTGCTAAGTGGACAAGAAAACCTCCTGCTATGGGGTCAGTTACACCGCCATGGCTAAGATACCATCTACAAAATGTCCACTCAGTCCTGAACAACCAGACAAGCAAAGTTCTTCTAGATTTCTATTCATTCTAATTATGGAATTTAGTTTGAATCTGCTAAGCCAGTGGTCTGAGGGCCAGTGAGGCTCATAGCAGTTAGAGAGTCCAGACCGCTAGTTCCACTGGCTAGTCAGTAATCACTCCATGGGAAGCCATAATGCAGAGAAGAACCTACATTTTTGAAAATGTCCAGATACTTGTGGACTGGGCCTAAATATCATATTGTAGTGAGGTTTTAGGAAAGAAGTGACCAAATGATCTACACCAAGTATATGTTTCTCAATGAACATCTTCTTTTAAGCTCGATTTGACTCATTTGTGATCTTACAGCTCTGCTTGCTTGTTGTTGTTCTCTCTTTTTCAGGTCCCAGAGGAGGTAAACATCTGTCTGTACTGGATTCAGATTACATATGACTGAAACTTATTCAACTTATACTGTTCGTCACTGTGGGCAGAATATCAACTAATTTCAGTAAGCAGATATAGAGGCTGGACAAAGTTTTAGTAGACATACAGGAGGTGAGTCCAGAAAGCAGTTTGTCCTCTTTGCATTAAGCCCAGAGTGCTTAGTTAGATACATCCGACTTCTGAGAAGCATCTAATAGCTGTCTGGTTTGGTAGACATGGAGGAGGAATCTGAATAAATGAAACAGCAGCTAGCGCTTGCAGTGCATTTTTATCGGGTATAAGTTCAGGTATATGTTGGTAAGCTAACAGAAAGCACTTCACTTAAACATGTTTAATTAAAAAAAATAATAATAAAACAGCATTTTTCTCAATTGTTAGATTTAAACTAAACTCTTAAGTAGCTTCACTACACGTATGTTTAGTAGCTACCTACAGCATCAAAAACCTCCTAAGCAGTACACTGGTGTCTCAACTTTATTAATAACATTGTCTATAGACATGAGGATTTCCTTCTCTGTGTATATTAACATTAACACAATATATCACGTCTATTCTCTATATTATATTTTACATTTCAAATAAGTATCTTAGTAGTCATGGACTCCTCAGGATCATCAGTAGCGTCGGAAGTGGTTTGCTGCTCCGATGCTACAAAAACATTCCATTAATGAGTTTGGCTATTAATATACTACACTTCTAAATTATGTTTATTATTTTCAGCTTGAAACTGGATATGTGTGATTAATGGTGTGTATTGGGCTCTACACAATAAACTACACTAAGCTGTTATTTCAAACGTTGTGCAATAGCCTTACACAGCAATACAAACTTATCTCCAGATCTCTGTTTACCGGCTGTAACTGGAGTCTGTCCTCCGGAAAACAGGTCTGATCATTTCACACATTTGGCAGCATCTTTTCAGCTCCACCTGGCCTCTTTCTGGCCTCCATCACCACAGACTGACGCTTGGTGCGATTCTGTTGCTATATTTAATTTTACCGCTCCAGAAAACACAACTCATGGACGCAACCAAGTTAAACATTTAGAAGGGGAGAATTCCCTCAGATGGTAGAACCCACTTAGTCTACTGCGATGTAGGGGCTGTGCTGTGAGATGAAAATAGAATGAATACACAGTTGAATGGAGAATGAATGCAAGAAGAAGATTAGATAAGTGACAGATATGTTACAATTATTTTTCACATTCAACCGGCCCAAACTTGAGGTTGACATGAGCCGGCCCACCGGGAATCCTCCCGAATCTCCCGATTAGCCACTCTGGGCCTGCCCGCTTCCATTCCTCAGTGAATGTATTTGCTTCTCGTTCAGCAAGATGGGCAAGCTTGCACTTGATGTTTCAGAGAACTGGAGTTAGAGTAAAGGAAACTTATTGCTCCCTTTTACCATCTTATGTTGAACATCTACCGAAGGGTGATATTGACAACTCTGTGATTTACCTATATGCTTACATGGAGCCAGAAACCATTGCCCCTAGAGGAACGAGCTCTGAGGTATGAAAGAAGGAAAGTTATGGCTTCCACAAGCCTTGCCTAAAAATAGACTTAGCTGTGTGAGGTACCCAGGATATAAAGAGCTGGTAAAGTCCTATCTAAATAAAATTGGAGGGCACACACAGGACTAGGGACATTCAGTCTATTGTCCTCTGTGGAGAAATTGTCAGGTGGGTAAAAGGCAGTGAGCTCCAAAAGATGGAAGTGGTCAGACATTTAGGCATAAAGACCAAAATTTGCTTATTCCAAACATCTGATTCTAAAACCACAAGCATTAATATGGAATTATCTCTCAGGCTGGAACAGGAAAGGGTCTTCCATAAACTGCTGCCACAAACCTGAATGCATCCACTAAACCCAGATTCATCCGTTACACTGATTCATCATTCCAGAGAACACATGGTGTAGATCAGTCCAGTGATCTTAGGCCTGTGTTTAGTTGTTCAGACATGAAAACCCAATTCATGTAGATCCCAACACACAGTTCTTTTGTCTTGTGCTTTTAGAGACAGTGAATAGATGATATTCATATTCCTTGTGTTTTAACAGTGGATGACCTCTTTTTGTGAGTTTGCACGGTTTACCCCTTCATAGCTGACCTGTTGTTACTCTAAGACGATTCCATTTCACAATAATAGCCCTTACAGTTGTCCGGGGCAGATCTAGGAGGGTAGATATTTGAATTCTGTGGCATAGGTTGCACCCTATGACAATGCAATGTTTAATGCCACTGAGCTCCTCAGTACAACCCAATTTACTGTGTGTGTATGGAGATTGCATGGCAGGGCTTGATTTTATACACCTCTAAACAATGTGTTTAAATTATGTGTGGTGGGGTTACCAACTGATCTCTTCCATGTCACTTGTGCCCTAGTTCCGTGGCTCCCAGAACTTGCGTCTGAAGAACGCATTTTTCCATCAAAACTCTCCAATTGCCGAATCCGACACCTTCGCCAATAAAAGGGATGTGAGCCAACGGTTCCAGCTGCCTCCAGGAGAATATTTGATCATCCCCTCGACCTACGACGCTGGCCTAGAAGCTGACTTCATCCTCAGAGTCTTCACGGAGAAACAAGTGAAGATGCAGTCAGTAACTTTTCTTTCTTTTCTTATTACTTGCATTCATTCTATTATTCATCTGCATGTAACGTACACAGTTGATTATTCGTGTCAGAATTAGCTTTCAGAAGGGAATGATTATCCAGCAATAACGTGAGATTTAAACACTTCACATGGCAGCTCATGCTGAACAGTTGGCAAGGTGTTCTTTTCATCAAATCCTTTCCTCTCCAAACGTACTTCTAACAGAGTTTCGTTTCTCATCAGTCAAATGCCTCTAGAGTGTCTAAATGTTTGTTGCATACATGTGAGGTTGCAGGTAATGTTCTGATGACTCCTCCATAGAGACCATGTGCAAGCAAAGAACTGTACGATATAAGCCTTTTTAAAGATATTATTATACTGAGAAGATTATTACTAGTGATTACAAGGATAGACAAGCTGGCATTTCTAGAATCAGGTGGTCTTTTTAGGTTAAGGTATGTATAGACCTACAGCATTTACCACCATTTCCAACAGAATATAAACAGTTCTATACTTTTGCAAGCAAAAACTGCTTTATTTATATTTTAAACCATCAAAGCATTTGGTATTCAGACTTCATGTCTGGTCAGGTGGTCTTAATATTCCCTCAAAAATGGAACTGCAGTGAAGGAACATTTTAGGGAAAAACACACCCTTACAAAAAAGAAGTTTCTTCAGGTGTACCATTAGTTTACTTCTTTTAAACTAAAAGGAAGTGAGTATGCTTTCAGTTTACTTTTTATGTACTTCTCAGTGATATACTAAACACAGTTATACTTAAGTATGCTTGGGTTATACTGACAAGTATAGAACAGTCTAAGTATATTTGGTCTTTACTTGTACTTAATCTTTTGATTAAGATAGTAGAAGTAAGTATTCTTGCTCTGCACAAAAACACACCCAGTACAATATTTATTTAAAATTTGATTTATAAAGATTTATAAAAATACAAATGTTTCTTAATCTGAGTGTGTCTTGTTTATTTTACGTGTGTCCACTGGTGAGTAAGTAAACCTTGTTAAATTCTAAGTAGAAAAAAATCCTTAAACCTAGTCATAGCAGTAAATTATAAGTATTATATTAAGTTCACTTAAAGAAAACTTACAAGCTAGTAAACTAACAGTAAACCCTTAAGATTACTTTTAGTGTAATTGCAGTACAAAAGATGTAAACTAGTTGTATACTTGGTTTACTACTCTTACACTTAAAGTGTACTTAAAAGTATACTTTTAAAAACTAGAAAGTGGGCCAATTTAGTCTCAGGAAGTATTAAAAAAGTACATATACAAGTGTACTACTAGTACAATGACATTTGTATAGTAACTACATAAAGTATACTTAATAAAATGAACTTTAAGTATAATTATTTTCTGTAAGGACATTTATACTAGAAATCAATTAACACACACATACAGATTCTTTTCTATACATATATTTACATTTACAGGCACACATGCTTATCCAGAGTGACTTTACATGAGTTTACATGTACACAGGTAGAAGAAGGTAGTGTTAGAGTTTACATGTACACAGGAAGGTGAAGGTAGTGTTAGAGTTTACATGTACACAGGTAGGTGAAGGTAGTTTAACAGTTTACCTGTACACAGGTAGGTGAAGGTAGTGTAAAGACTCATTTATACTCTGAGGTAGGGTTACAGTGTACATGTACAAAGGTTGGTGAATCTTGGCCAAGAACTCCTATTGGTATAGTGTAATGTGGTTACCTTGGTGGGGAAACCGTGGCAACTAAAAACTAAAACAAAAAAAAATGGGATAAGTGGAAACACAACCTGTTGTGTAGTGTTTTACTGCTCTTGTAGTCGCATACAGTGAACAGCAGGGAAACGTTATAATGCTTTCGTGTCTTTCTCGTATGTTTTAGGGAGATGGGCGGTGAGGTGTCGTACACCCTGTATAACGAGGTAAGAACACAAACAGGAGGGTTGCTCTGTTTAGACTACACTAAACAGCCACTAATAAACCCAAACGTTTGGTCTGTGTGCTATATACGTCTGGGACACGTCTCTGGTCATGTCTCTAGACAGGGATCTAGTCTCTGGTCCTTATTCACTCATCTGACTTGTAAATTCTTTTTCTGAACGTTCTCTAAATGTTAGTTATGAATGTAACTGTGGTTCTATTAATGCTGCCTATGGGTGGTTCCCTAGTCAGTAGAGGGGACTGAGACTTATGCTAACAGTATCATGTAAGTTCTTTTTCTGAACATTCTCTAGATGTTATGAATGTATTTGTGGTTCTATTAGTTCCATAGTGCGTAGAGTGGACCGAGACTTATGCTAACAATGTCATGTGTGATGTAGCTATAATGTATGCCCCCACTATAGGGGGCATCAACACACTTGAAATTTTCTCATGTTACCATGCTGTGTCCAGATGACGAACAGCTCTGGCAGTTTCAGACATTCATAGAACCACTGTTACATTCATAACTAAAGTTCTGTTTCATGCTTCCTCCCAGAGAGCAATTTAGCCTATGGATGACCACCTGCCAGCATAGTCAGGAGGACTGGTGCGTCTTGTTAAGGCTGGCCACTGACTGTCAGAACTGAAGCACACAAGCTTGCATGCAACAATAATCTAGTACCCAGTACAGGTTCCACTGTGGGCAGTGTGGAGCCCTGCAAGGCACCTTGCACCTTTGAGAAAGTTACAAACCAGTTTGTGGGCTGCTTAGCATGAGCCATCAACACATGCATGCCATGGCAGCCACATGCACTTTAATTGTGGAAGGCGATTTACCCACATCCAGAAATCATTGGTGGAATTTTAACACCACAGGAAGAGCACACTGCGTTGGGAATACCCCACAGTTTTACATAAGTTTAAGAACAGTTTTCATTGGTTAGCATACAGTAATCTTGTTAATGGAGTTAGTATTTTTCACGGTGGCCAGCTAGAAGGTCACTGGGTCTAGAGGCCACTCATAATTGGAAGTGCTCTGGCCCCGCATTTGGAACCGGAGATCCACTCTGTGAGGCAGTGGCCAGGGTGTCTGTTGTGGGAGTAGGTTTAGTGATGCAAGCCAG
This sequence comes from Megaleporinus macrocephalus, assembly GCA_021613375.1. Lineage (NCBI taxonomy): Eukaryota > Metazoa > Chordata > Actinopteri > Characiformes > Anostomidae > Megaleporinus > Megaleporinus macrocephalus. The sequence continues at coordinate 9,753,039 of CM038728.1, forward strand.
GTTCTGGCTGTCCACCATGGGGTTACCAAGAGAACCTGATGGACACAGTGGCAAATTTGAAGCATCTAAGAAAGGAGGAGTCAAGGAGAAACTGTAGAGTAGGCAATGTGACCAATCATATGCCTGTGCATGTAGACCCATTGAGCCCTCCCTCCCGAAAGTGTATGGTTTCCCTGTTGGTCAAAAGTTTTACTTCATATTGGCCCCAAATCTGACATACCACTCTTGGGTTCAGCTGCCACTCTTCCAGATCTAGCAGGTGCAGGGGGACAGAGGGAGCTTCAGTTCTTACATAGAAAGTGGCAAGCAATCCCAGCTCTTAAGGACAAGGCAGTCTTGCTGTTCCCTTGATCTGTACAACATATTCCATCCAAACATGAAAATTGACTGGCACAAGTCCTGATCCGTGCTACAATATAGCAACATAGGCTAAGTCGCCCTCTGGCTGTCAGGAGGCATGAATTTGAAGCACTAGCCAGCATTGTAATGTTAGGTCAGGGTGTTCTGACCTTTAAAGCTGTGTTTTAGTTGTGACTATGAAATGGAATCATGTAACCATGTTCACACTGTTAACTTTTACTGCTCATTAGTTCTTGGAGGAACAACTTGTTCCTCTACATGGAGGACAAATACTGAGTGGAACTTCTGAATCAATTATAGCACTTCCAGTGTTGATAAGAGACTATTTAACATTTTACATTTCACTCTCATTGACTGTCTTAGGCGGGGGTGACACAGGAAGACATTGACCCCTCATTCCAAGACATGTTTGTTCAGTACTCTGGAGCGGTAAGAGTTTTTCTAGCATGTATTAGTCTGGCTTATCTGTGCGTCCTCACTGCAGTTACTTCTCTTTTTCTTTTTAGGAAATGATGGTGTCTGTTGAGGAGTTCAGGACCATCTTGAACCGTGCAGTGTCCAGTTGTAAGTCAGCCCACTGTTAATACTCAATTTAGAGCTGATTTTAGTCCAGTAGTTTGTTTGCATATGACGTCACATCACTGCTGGTGTACCAAAAGTTGTAGCTCATAAAGAGGAAATAAACAAGAAATTGGCTGAACAACGCTGGTAAAAATGGCTTGTGGACCTTCATCTGTGGTCTGGACAAGGTTTTTGTTGTTCCACCTTCCTGCTTTGAGCGGTCAGGAGAAACAGTGTATTGTATTTTCTACAGTTTACAGTTTTGTACAATCAACTGGTCATTCGTCATCCGGTTGCATTTTATGGCCACAGATTTCAACCTTCACAACAACTGAGCTTTTACAAGGAATCAGTATGAAGCCACATGTCTTTTTGGAGGTTCACGTCTTCTTATGCTTGTAGACTTGTCTTAACTGAATCTTCAGTGAAACTGAAACTTTACACTGCCCCAGAAACCGCTCATTAATTTATATGGGACAAAACAATGAAAGTGGTAACAATAGGAATTGGAAATCTGACTTTACTCCTTAAAAACCTTCTGAAACAGGAACTGAAGCCCCCCGGGATCTGTCTGTGCACATGTTCTGGTGTGAGTTTGAAAGTGTGAATGAATGACTGAATGGGTACGTCTGTTTTTCTTTTGCATTTTACAGCCAGTGGTTTAAAGATCTCCGAGTTCAGTCTAGAGGACTGCAAGTCCATGGTGGAGTTCATGGATGTATCCTTCCTTACACGTGTAACCAGCCGGTCTCACCCACTCAGTCAGTCAGTCAGTCAGTAATCTCTCACTATAACAATTCTGACTTTAAGGAGGCTGAGAGCGTCTTTTCTTATACTTACTGTGCTGTTTGCTAAACGAGTCATGCATGAATTTCATCTTAACAGTTCAGTAAATTACAGTGTTGCTGTTCTATTGAGAGATTCTTGAACTTTCAGTCATTTCAGAATTAAAGAAATCTCTGTAGTTGAGTCTGAGCACTATGGATAGAAGTAGTGGTTGTTTTACAGATTATATTTTTTATTGTAACATAAACAGTTTGGCTCATTTCAGAAAATGGGACAATGGGTAGGGTAGTAGGATTCTTAGCGTACTTTTGGACTTCAAAACAATAGCATCTAACTACTCACCATGTGGAAATGATGGACAGGGATGCAGTGCATGGCCAAAAGAAGGCTTGCCTGGGTCACAGTCACCTACCAATAGAAAGCCCTCCTATAAATGAAGATTTTATATATACAGTCACAAATATCTCTAAAATAATAGCTTCACAGTAGAGAACACAAACGGACTGGACTGTCAATGCAAGAACCAGATTATTTCCCAAGCTGTTTTGAAGCATTTCTATTGGTCCATTCATCGTGAAATGTATACCCAATATTAACAGCAGCTGTTACATTTAAATACTGCAGAACAAAAAATCAGCAAAAATAGAGATACATGTTTTTCTTTAGACTTTCATTATATACGGTTTGTGTTGTTGTCCCTGTCAGTGCATTGGGTTCAAACAGATTATAACATTATCCTTGTTCACATTTAAGGCCTGAATACTTCATTGTGTATACATAACTATACACTTCAACTTCTCTGGATTCTGACTATAACCATTTGCATTAGGCATTTGTATAGGCTTGTCCAGCACTCCTGACCAGCCAGCGACACTTTCCACTCAAGAAAACCAAAACCATTTTACTTGAATGTGTTTGCTTGTGGTTATATGAGATTGGACAAAAATCCCTTAGTCCACTTGGCCATTTAATTTATCCTTACCTTCATAGCCATTTTTTCAAATGCACTGAAATTCTGACAGAGGCTTAAAGAGCTTATTTACACTATATGTCCAAAAACTGTGGACACCTACACATGTATGGTTTAGTATATGGTCTAGTAGAGGTGAATGTGAAAGCTTTTAAAAACAGATCTTTTCTTGACTGAGGTGAATCTCAGAGCGAAGACTGCGGCCGTCTGAGCTTAGTGGACTTCCAGATCTTGTGGAATAAGATTATGAAGTGGCGGGTAAGTGACTGATTCTATGTTGTACATTCACTTTTACACCTTCTACACTTTACTCAGCAGTGTTCGTCCCAATGCTGCCCGCTTTTCTGTCCATTGTTTATATTGTTTATTTCTGTAAATTACTGTATGTACTGTAATTACATTTAATTCTTTTTTATATATATAATTATCTTAGGTAATATGTTTTATCTATACATTGTTAAATATTTTAAATACATTTTATTATATACCATGTTTAACTATATACTATACTTGATTTGATTTGATTTCTTACCAAATAGAGTTATTCCCTGTTTTTTTTTGATGATTTAGCCTCGCTCGCTCTCTCCTCTCTCTCTTGTGTAGGACATTTTCCTGCAGTATGATCTGGACAAGTCAGGCACCATGAGCTCCTATGAAATGAGTCTGGCCTTGGAATCGGCTGGTAAGATGACCGGTCTTTTCAAAGAGTTCCTTACATCAGTTCAGGGCTGAGTTCCTTACATCAGTTCAGGGCTGAGTTCCTTACATCAGTTCAGGGCTGGACAATTATGTGATGGATATCAAGTATGATATTACGTATCAACCCTTATCCTACATCCTCCTCTCATAGGGGTCAGTGGATATGGAGGTACCTCTGTTACTGGCTTTATACACTTTTCTTCTTTCCCAGGTTTTAATCTCGACAACGACATCATTGAGGCACTGGTGAAGAAATACAGGGACAAAAAGACCATTTGCTTTGATAAGTTCATCGTTTGCCTGGTCAGACTGGAGGCCTCATTCAGTATGTATTTGCTGGCATCGTAGTTCATTTATCTGTATCTCATGTCTTGGTTAAGAAAACACAATCTATTATTATACAAAATCTACCCTCACAGCTCTCGCCCAGATGCTGGACCCGGATCGGACTGGGGTCATTAAGCTTGACATCTCTGATGTGAGTGCATTTAAGTCTTTGTCTTCATGCTTTGTTTCTCCGTTTCACAGAACCATCTACAGTTCACAGTTTTCCCCCTCAACTCAAACGTAGTAGGTCAGTAGAGATGGGCTGACTTCTTCAGTCCCGTACATATCAGGCATGAAAGCTCAGAACCCCGTCACCTGGTAATGGAGTCTGCTGTTACCGTTCCTACGAGAGATCTGTAGTGAGACTAAAATACAGGAGTACTTTAATACAGGAGTAGTTCTAGTGGAATTATTTATACTGAAAGCCCTGATGGTATTTGAACTTGATTGAGTTATATGTACTACAGTCAAGTGCCCGTATTGTAGTGAGAAGAGCTCCAACTCAAATATACAAGCCATAAGTCTACAAGGCGTAAGCCAAGCCGGGGTTGGAGTATGTAGTTCTGAAGACTCTGTTTGAAACAGTTCTCAGTTGGTCATCATTACAATTACAGTATGTCACTGTTGTGAAAAGAAAAAAATCTTGCTGTAGTTATTTAACCTTAAACGTTTAAGTGCTTTTAAATTTATGTACATTTTCAGTGAACTTACTAAAAACGGAGTTTCAAAGCTTCATTCATTTTACAAGTGATCTCCAGTATTTTGAGTAGACCTAACTTCTCAGGGTTTACAGTGTAGTTCAGTAAATTCATGTACACAAAGTCATGTACACAAATTTGTTAAATACAATAACCAACTGGCCATTACATTTGTGTATTACATTTGGCAGATAGGTTCTATATATGTTCTGAAAACCCATCATTTGTGTTCTAATGGCTCCATAATGGTACTCAGTTCATGGACCAACTTCTAATTGCTGAATCGATTACTAGAACTGAAACTGTACTGAATCTAATTGTCCTTGTTTACACCTATTAACCTGTTTTTGTTTGCTATTAAAAATTTTGAAGACAGAAATCTAAATCTGCATAACTGTAATCAATCAATGTAGCTTTTATTTTCTGGCAGAAGTTGAACTTTAAATGTGTAAGACGTTAATTAATCTAGACAAAGTTACTTTTAACAAGAAGGGATTACAGTGACCAATGTGATAAATGCTAGAGGTCAATGAATGTGGGACCTTAAACACAACATTATGTACAAACACTATTAGTATGTGTGAAAGTATAGTACTGTGGCTGGGTGGTAAGCATGTGCGGCAACTCATTCTCAAAAGAGTTAAATGAGGTTACAGGCTTATTAGTACATCTTCAGCTAATAAATAAAAAGCTGTACTTTTTTGAAATTTGATTATTTCTATTTTACTAAACTTTCATTAACTGTTACAGTTACATCACAGTATAAAAGAAAAGAACCAAACAGTACATACATCGTTTGGGATGAGGGGGAAATTGTGTGTGTGTGTGTGTGTGTGTGTGTGTGTGTGGGTGTGTGTGTGTGTGTGTGTGTGTGTGTGTGTGTGTGTACATATTTGGCAAATTATTCATTGAATTGTTTCTATCAAACACAGTGGGTGCGCCTGACCATGTAGAATTGGCGCTGCAGCAGCCTGAAGAGTGGACGTCCGTCCTGCCAGGACAACAGGAACAGACTTCAGTAGCTCTGTCAGAACTTTCATCATGCAGTCCAGAGCGTTCGGCCCACCTGAGTGCCCGACTCACTGTAACGACATATAGAATCATATTAGGAAGCTTAGTTTGAGATGCACATTGTTGTAATCTGTACTGAAAATAAAACGACAATTTTAAGTTAATACTAAAAAAACACATCAAATAACTCCTTTTAAGTAAAGCCAGAGTCGGAGTGGGATCTGTTTTTAGATTGGTAGTCACACAAAGTAATAAATAGATTAAAACTAAAGTAATGAACCTGTTTTAAAGTAGTGAGTATAAGTAAAAAGTAATAATCTATCTATCTATCTATCTATCTATCTATCTATCTATCTATCTATCTATCTATCTATCTATCTAACAAACTACTACACGTTTTAACTTTTCTGAATATAACCAAAAAACTTCCCCTAATATGTGTAGAATATAAACACATATGAAATTCTACTTGGCTATGTTTCACTGCTGTATTTAATGTTATGCTGTTTTTCTTGCTTGATTTCCTATGTGGTATTGTTGATCAATAAAATAATCGATTCAGTTGATTTTGTATCTTCTTTTCTCTGTGAATTTCCCAATCACTTCCACTTTGTAGAAACACCACTGACAGTCCACTGTGGAATATTTAGTAGTGAGGAAACTTCACCACTGGACTTGTTGCACAGGTGGCGTCCTATCACGGTACCACGCTGGAGTTCACTGAGCTCCTGAGAGCGACCCACTCTTTACTTATGTGTGTAGAAGCAGTCTGTATGACTAGGTGCTGGTTTTATACACCTGTGGTCATGGAAGTGATTGGCACACCTGAATTCAAGGAACTGGCTGGGTGACTAAATACTTCTGTCAGTATAGGGCGAGTGGTCTTCAGTTGAATCACTGAATATAACTACAGTATGTTTATGGATCATACACAACAAGAAGCTGTTCTTACTCTGGAAGGATTCCATCAAAGGCAGTGCCTTCAAGTGAAAGACTAGAATTCTCGATCTACAACTGGAACAAGAACAACATTAGCAGTTGCCTCTCGACGCTGGTTGATGGGTGTCCAGGGGCAACATAAAGAGAGTCTTCACAAGCTCTGAGATGAGGACATTTCTGTTGGAGGAAGACAGAAATGTCCTCATGTCCCAGCCACTAAAGTCTTCCTTGAAAAATGTCTATTTGGTTGATATTTGCAAACATCTCAGTGAGCGACTGCTATCAGTTTTCTCTCTCTATGATAGAATCCAGGGTCGTGTTAGAAATGTGTGGTGCACTCCTGCCCCTAGAGGAGCGGTTGAACTGCAGCACTGTTTCTAGGGTTGGTTTGTTTGTGTTTATTTTAGGTGATGGATTACTAATTGGCCTCCAGTTTACTCCCACAGTTTAAAGGCATGCATGTTAGGTTGATCGGTCACTCTAAATTGCCCGTAGGTGTGAGTGTAGGCGTGAGTGTGTGTTGGATTGTTCTTCTCCTGCTTCTAAGAAACACATGATCAGGTTTCTCTGCGTTTCTCTGAGATAGTAAGTCTAGTTAACTTTCATAAAGTCTTGTTAACTTTTGTGATCACTTGTGGTTTAAAACAGCGCTCGGAGTCTAGGATTACACCCAAGCTTCAAAAACAGCCTACCTTCTCACAGAATGTTAATACCTAGAATCAGTATTTCAGTGTTGTAACCCTGTAAAATCTCATAACATACTAGGACATACTACTCTGTAGCTACAGGGACTGCAGGCTATCTAGTAATAATGCGTAGTAACACTTTGGGCCAGTCACTAGGTTCAACTGATTTAGTGACAGTGACCCACTGACACAAGGTGGCCCGATCCGGGCCATTCTTTGTGGAGTGTGTATGTTCTCCCCAGGCTTGAGTGGGTTCCTCCGGGTACTCCAGTTTCCTCCCACAGTCCAAACACATGCATGTTAGGTTGACCGGTCACTGTAAATTGCCTGTTGGTGTGAGAGTGTGTGTGAGTGAGTGTTGGCCATGCGATGGACTGGCGACTTGTCTATGGTGTACCCCGCCTTTGCCCAATGACACTGGGATTGGCTCCAGCCCCCCCATGACCTCGACGAGCAGGAAAAAGATAAAGAGAAGATAAGTGGAAGGGTGTTTTAGTTGGTTTCCAGTGCTTATCTTGCTAAGCTAGTTTGAACCAAGTGAGTGATCCTTTAGAAGACTGGCTAGGTTATCTGATAGATAGATAGATAGATAGATAGATAGATAGATAGATAGATAGATAGATAGATAGATAGATAGATAGATAGATAGATACTTTATTGATCTAAGCCTACAAGCATTTTAAGTTCATGATTAACAGTAGTTTTACTCATGACAGCTAGCAATCTTTTTTAGCATATGTCCATATGCCAGGGGCGATTGTAGGCTTAGAGGTTTAGGCTGAGCACCCAAATGAGAACAGCTAATAAAAAAAAATACATTTTAAAGTCATTTCAGACTATCAATCCGAAATCAGTGCTGGGGAAACACTGTGACTGGGAAAAACACCAACAAATCTTTAAAAAGACCTTAGTTCACAAAGATAAGTTTACAAATGTATTAAAGGACAAACTAAGGATGTATATTAAAGGATATATATATATATATATATATATATATATATATATATATATATATATATATATATCCAAACAGCACCCTCTAGAACATACTGCACTACTAACAGCAATTCTAATGCTAGTGTCCTTTTATTTATTTATTTATTTTTATTATTAATAATTTTTAATGTATGTAGTGTAGTAGCAGTCTGCAGTTTGGGGCGTGGCCAGAGAGTAATGTAACTTTACGTTTCAGAGTGCTTTCTGACCAAAGTTAATATAAATGTTAGCTAACCCAAACCCTCCTAGTCTGTTACCATAACAACACATTACACTAAAGCTGGTTTATTGTAATATATATGATCATCGTTGCTATTCATTGCTCTCATCATTGACCTCGTGTTTGAAGCTGGTGTGAGCTACCCGACGCTCCAGCGAGGCGAGAGCTCGGGTCAGTGAAGCTGCTGACTGCAGGATATTTCTGAACAAGCATCTCAACACAAGCCTTAACACAGTGAAAGACCACCTAACAACCAGAGCCAGTTGCTAACAACAAACACAGCGCGTGATTTTTAAAATAAAGTGTTTTTAAACAGTGGTTTCATTTTTGGGTGGGACAAATCTACCTGTTTCGGATATTGGGTGGGACACATTCCCCCCGATTCCTACGCCAATGGACAATGCTAACCACTACTCACTGTATACAGAAAAATAAGTCTTAGATTATCAAATAATTCAAATAATTTCGTTTGAGATGCTGATGTTGTATGAAACAGCACAAAAAGACAGTTTGTTAGCGTTAATAATATTCACTTACTAAATGTTGCAGAAATAAATAAATAAATAATTATAAATATAATTTTTGAAAAAATGCATGTGTTAGGACAGAATAATGGAGACAACCATACCAGTGACCTCACAGGAATGCAGGGAGAAGACATCTCAGGAGAAGGAAACAGATACAACGCAGGAGTTCTTGGCTGTAGAGCTGGTGTTCAGGGACCTAGTGGAGAACCTCACCTGGTCCCTGAACACCAGCTCTACAGCCAAGAAAGCCCAGCAGCGTCTCTACTTCCTCCGGAAGCTGAGAAAGGCCCGTCTCCCTCCACCCATCCTCACCCTCTTCTATAGGGGAACCATAGAGAGCATCCTAAGCAGCTGCATCACTGCCTGGTTTGGGACCTGCACAGCCTCTGACCGCAAGTCCCTCCAACGCATTGTGAGGACAGCTGAGAGGATCATCGGAGTCTCTCTCCCCCCCCGTCTTGGACATTTACACCACCCGCTGCATCCGCAAAGCAACCAGCATTGTGGATGACCCCACCCCACCCTTCACACAGACTGTTCTCCCTCCTGCCATCAGGAAGAAGGTACCGCAGCGTCCGGTCCAACACGACCAGACTCTGCAACAGCTTCTTCCCCCAAGACTTCAGACTTCTCAACACAACTCAACGTCTGAACTGATATCTTTTCTGTTACATGTACACACTCTCTCTCTCTCTCTCTCTCTCTGATAAAAAAGGGAAGCATTTTTGCACAAAGTATTGCACTAATAACTTTACTACCTCACTGGACTCTATTTATTACACATTGCACAATTTGCAGACTACCAGCAATTATTTATTATTCTCTGTCTGTACTGTGCTGTGTTGTCTGTCAGCACTTGTTTGTTTGTGTTGCACTTGTGTCTGTATGCACTGTCTATGTTGCACCATGGTCCTGGAGGAACGTTGTTTCGTTTCACTGTGTACTCTGTATGTAGTTGAAATGACAATAAAACCCACTTGACTTGACTTGACTTGAAGACATCTCAGGAGGAAGAAAGCAATACAACCCAGGAATGCAGGGAGAAGACATCTCAGGTTGAAGAAACAGATACAACCCAGGAGTTCAGCGAGAAGACATCTCAGGTGGAAGAAACAGATACAACCCAGGAATTCAGGGAGAAGACATCTCAGGTGGAAGAAACAGATACAACCCAGGAATGCAGGGAGAAGACATCTCAGGAGAAAAAGAAACAGATACAACCCAGGAGTTCAGGGAGAAGACATCTCAGGAGAAAAAAAAAACAGATACAACCCAGGAGTTCAACCAGAAGACATCTCAGGAGGAGAAGTACAGAGAACCAATTCAGGACTTTGTGGACTGGTATCTGCAGAACCACCTCCAGATAAACGCAGAGAAGACCAAAGAACTGGTGGTGGGTTTCCGCAGGTGCAGACACCCCCCTTCAGTGAACATCCAGGGACATTGAGAGAGTGGACTTTTACCTGGGTGTTCACCTAAACAACAAGCTGGACTGGTCAGTTAACACCACTGTACTTAACAAGAAAGGCCAGAGCAGACTACTGACTTACTGAGGGGATTGAGGTCATTTGGAGTTCAGGGAAAACTCCTGAGGACCTTCTTTGACACAGTCGTGAAGTTTCCTCACTACTAAATATTCCACAGTGGACTGTCAGTGGTGTTCTAACAAAGTGGAAGTGATTGGGAACGACAGCAACTCAGACACCAAGTGGTAGAACACGTACAATGACAGAGTGGGTCAGCGGATGCTGAGGAACATAGAGCACAGAGGTCACCAACTTTCTACAGAGTCAATCACTACAGACCTGTAAACATCAAAGCCTTCAGATCAGCTCAAGAGCAGTGTGTACAGAGCTTCATGGAATGTGATTCCAATGATGTGCATCTCAAATTCTTCAAAAGGAAATCAAACAATATAAACGTGTCTGCTGCTCCAGACGAGTGGATTACTGTGGAAGATGATTGCAGATCTAGAATAACTCATTAACCCTCAATTAATAACACATCCTGTTGTACAATTTGTAAAGAAATACTTACACACTTCTACTTTTACTGGAGTACTTCTTGTTTCACTGTATTACTAGTACTGTTACTTAAGGAAGGTACTTCTACCACCTCTGCTGACTTTACTGGATGGTTTTGAGTTGCGAATGTGGCACTATTGGAATAGTTATAGTTGAAAATAGTAGCCCCCTATTTTATTTTTATATCTAAGGTCACTTTCATTGAATAGAGTAGAGGACGCTCGGTGTCATATGCGCGTTCTGACCGCAGAAAAAGTCGGCCAGTACGTGGTGGAGCAGTTAGCAGCTAACACACCGAGTAGCTCCTGTAACCTGCTGTTTTCTGTGTTTCGCAGTGCATAAACAAAAATATATGTTGCACCGGAGATGAGTTGGCCTATCATTCTCTGGAGTGTAACACAATGCCTCTTAATCTTTTAAAAACAGGAGAAGTTGAAGTGAAAGCACACTAAGCTTCCTAACATGATTCTATATGTCGTTGTGACAGTGAGTTCAGGCACTCAGGTGGGCCGAACATTCTGTACTGCCTGATAAAGTAAGTTCTGACAGAGCTACTGAAGTCTGTTCCTGTTGTCCTGCCAGGATGGACGTCCACTCTTCAGGCTGCTGCAGCGCCAATTCTATGCCCTTACAAAAAAGAAGTTTATTCAAGTGTACCATTAGTTTACTCTTTTAAACTAAAAGGAAGTGAGTATGCTTTCAGTTACTTTTTATGTACTTCTCAGTGATATACTAAACACAGTTATACTTAAGTATACTTGGGTTATACTGAAAAGTATAGAACAGTCTAAGTATATTTGGCCTTTACTTGTACTTAATATTTGATTGAGATAGTAGAAGTAAGTATTCTTGCTCTGCACAAAAACACATCCAGTACAATATTTATTTAAAATTTGATTTATAAAGATTTATAAAAATACAAATATGTTTCTTAATCTGAGTGTGTCTTGTTTATTTTACACGTGTCCACTGGTGAGTAAGTAAACATTGTTAAGTTCTATTTTAAGTAGAAAAAAAAACCTTAAACTTAGTCATATAATTTAAAGTACAACAATAATATAATCAGTAAATTATAAGTTCACTTAAAGAAAACTTACAAGCTAGTAAACTAACAGTAAACCCTTAAGATTACTTTTTAGTCTTCATCCCAAACGATGTATGTACTGTTTGTTTTTTTTATTTTATACTGTGATGTAACTGTAACAATAAATGAAAGTTTAATAAAATAGAAATAATCAAATTTCAACAAAGTACAGATTTTTATTTATTAGCTGAAGACGTAATAATAAGCCTGTGACCTCATTTAACTCTTTGAGAATGAGTCACCACCCATCCTTGTCACCCAGCCACAGTGCTATACTTTCATACATACTAAAGGTGTTTGTACGTAATGTTGTGTTTAAGGTCCCACTTTCATTGACCTCTAGCATTTATCACATTGGTCACTGTAGTCCCTTCTTGTTGAAGGTAATGTCTAGATTAATTAACGTCTTACACATTTAAAGTTCAACGTCTGCCAGAAAATAAAAGCTACATTGATTGATTACAGTTATGCAGATTTAGATTTCTGTCTTCAAAATTTTAATAGTGAAAAAAACAGAAAAACAGTTTAATACCTGTAAATCAAGACAACCAGCTTCAATACAGTTTCGATTCTAGTAATTGATTCAGCAATTAGAGGTTGTTCTATGAACTGAGCACCATTATGGAGCAATTAGATGGGTTTTCTGAATGGACTGTATTTATAATAGATGTGGGTCTAATAGAGCATATCTGCCAAATTTCATACACATTGGCCATTTGGTCTTTGTATTTAAAAGAATTTGTGAACATGGCTTATAGAATTTACTGAACTACACTGTATACCCTGAGAAGTTGGGTCTACTCAAAATACTGGAGGTCACTCGTTGAAGGAATAAAGCTTTCACTCAGATATTTTTAAGTACGTGAATTTAAAAACACTTCAACTTTTAAGGTTAAGTAACCCTGACATTTTATTTTTTTAACAAATGAATCCATCATCCACGCTTCCATAAATTCCCTAATTTACTTGTTTCTAATCATCACAAATCATGATTCCAGTTTGATTTGTTTACCTTTTTAATAAAAATCTTCTTTTTTTATCACTACTAGCACAACATGGGTCTAAATGAACCTCTCACTGTGTTCACTAAAACAACAATTCTTGTTAATGAAGTAAATAAATCATTTTAATAAACACTTGGAACACTAAATAATTAAATAAACTGATTTCAGTAGATCTACCAAAGAGACACTCATCAATACATACAATAACAAATGAATAAGTTTGAACCATGTTGTGCTTTAGAAGGGGTTTGCTTAGCTTGTGCATCAAAGGCTTAAGCCCAAATTAGTTTGAAATGAAAGCAGTTACAGCAGAGAACTGGAACATTCTCTTGTATATTGAACCTTGAAGCAGATATAAAACAAATAGCTGGTTTCCCAGAACAAACCTGGACTAAATCACCATTCACAACACAATCAGTCCAAGACTAGGCTTGATGTATGTCCAGATCTTTAAAGTCTGGAACATTTTTCTTTAAATTCACCCCTAATGCTAACAAACACGCCTTCGAAGAGTTATATCAGATACTTCAGAGTAGAGAAACTGCTTAGTCACCTTAATAACACAGTTTTAACCCTGTTTTATCTGGTAATGGCCAGTAGATGGCGGTACTTACACTATGACAACCCACTGCAAAACACTGCTGTATGGTGAGGATTGTTTCTGCATTAATGGGTTAATAAGATTTTTACCTCTTATGGTTCATTAGTTTCCATTAGCTTCATAATCTGATTACCATCTTCTAACCTCTCACTGTCTTATTCTTGGTTAAATCACTCTCTACAGAATTCTGAATGGCTCTGAACAGTGCACAGGAGCTCTGCATCAGGAGCTTCAATGAACAGGTTTTCAAGAAGCTGCTCCCATCATAGATCACCATGTGCAATGCTAAGCGTGGGCACTGCCACTGGACTCTGGAGCAGTGGAAGCTTGTTCTCTGCAGTAATGAAGCACGTCTCTCTATCTGGCAGTCTGATGGATGGATCTGGGTTTGGTGGATTCCTGGAGAACGGTACATATGGGTTTGAGGTAAACTCTCATATATAAATGAAAAAGAGTATCTCCAAACTTGCAGCTTTACAGGAGAGGACAAAACCCGTCATCACTTTTAATGTCAGTCTATGGAACCAGAATTTCTTCCACGTAATTTTAGTTTCTTTCTTTTTATTGAGTTTTGTAACAAGGTGATACAACAATGTAATTGGGAGAAAAAGAAAAAGAGATAAATAACGCAAAAGATGTATACACCTAAACCCCTAATCCCACCCTCCCCATTTTCAACCATTTCTTAGAACCCCTCCCCCCCCCAAATAAAAGAAGGGAGAAAAAAAAAGGATTTAAAGATAAATGAATAAATTAATCAATAAAAAAAAAATCACATTCTCAGGAATAGCAACTTAATTATCTATAGTATGTCTTAATCCTCTGGGTCTAGTGTGTCTATTTCATCCCTAATATAGTGAAGAATAGGATCCCACATTTTGTGAAACAAATTCAGAGAACCCTTCAGGGAAAATCTTATCTTTTCTAATTTAACACATGCCAAAACCTCTTTAATCCAACAATCATATGTAGGTGGGAAACTAATTTTCCATTTAAGTAGGATGGTACATCTAGCCAACAATGTGGTGAAAGCAAGAACCCTTTGCGAGGTGACTGATACTGATGCTCCAGGGTGGACACCAAAAAGGGCTATTAAGGGATTAGGATCACCATCTAGGTCTAATACCTGATTCAAAGTGTTAATTTGAAGCCAGAAATCAGCCAACTTAGGACAGGTCCAGAACATGTGGAAATGGTCCCGCGGGGGGATTGTTTACAGCGCAAACAAGCATCGCTCCTGTCAGGAAAAATGCGTACTAGTCTCTGATTTGTAAGATGTGCTTTATGAATCACCTTACATTGCAACAAACCGTGTCTCGCACAGATAGAAGACGAATGAACTCCCTTTAGTATTGAACACCATTGTCTATCTGTGATAGCAATCCCCAGGTCCCGTTCCCACCCCTCCCTACGTAAATCCACCGCAGGCAGTTGAATTTCATTAATCATGCCATAGATACATGAAATGAGACGCCTCTGTGTCCTGTCGAGGGAAAAGATTCGATCAAGAATAGATTCAGGGGGACGATGGGGAAGTAAGGAAAGAGGGACTTTACATAATGTCTGATCTGGAAAAAACGGAAAAGGTGAGTATTCGGCAGATCATACCTAGCCGACAGGCTTGAGAATGATAGAAAAATGCCATCAGCGTACAAATCATCAATCTTATGAATACCCTTTGCGAACCAATTAAGGAACACTGGGTCAGAACGTGAGGGGGGGAAACATAGGATTATTCAAGATGGGCATACTGACAGAGGCAAAACATAATCCAAAGTTTCGCCTAAATTGAGACCAAATTTTTATGGTATGTATGACCGCCGGGTTAGGGAATTTATTATTGGGTAGAGGAATCTTTGCACCAATCAGAGCATGCAAAGTAGATTGAGATGTAAAGATCTCTGTCAATGCCCAAGGACAATTCTCAGCAGCATGCTCACCACCAATCCAAAACAAAAGCTTCTGAATGTTACAAGCCCAATAGTAATGTTGTAGATGAGGTAGTGCCAAACCGCCCTCTGATTTGGGTAGTTGTAGTATGGATTTCCTAAGCCGTGCTGGTCTATTGCCCCAAAGGAAAGATCCCATCAGCCCATTCGACTTACTAAAGAAAGACTTCTTGATAAAAAAAGGAATATGTTGAAAAAGATATATAAATCTGGGCAGGACAACCATCTTAATCAAGTTGACCCTACCCACAAGAGACAATGGCAGAGAGGACCATCTTGAAAAATCTGACTTGCATTGAACAATAAGTGGAATAAAATTTTTATCAAAAAGATCTTTAAAAGAATTAGTAAAGGTAATTCCCAAATATTTAAACCCATTCGCTACTGTTCTAAATGGGAATAAAGACTGTAATGCTGAAGCTGCTGAATTAATACAAAATAATTCACTTTTCTGCAAATTTAGTTTATAGCCAGAGAGTTCTCCAAATGTTTTAAGGGTTTCCAATATGGGAGGGAGAGATTTGCAGGGTTGGAGATATAAAGTAATAGGTCGTCTGCATATAAAGACAATTTATGTACACAGCCTCCTCTTTGTACACCCTCAAACTCCCTCAGACTACGCAATAGGAGAGCCAAGGGTTCAATTGCCAAGTTGAAAAGAAGTGGAGAGAGAGGACATCCCTGTCGAGTGCCTCGCTCCAGAGGAAATGTAGGCGAACACGACCCATTTATATAAAGGGAGGCAGATGGTGAACTATATAAAAGACGAATCCAATCAATAAAATCAGAGCTAAAACCAAATTTCTTTAAAATAAAGAAAAGGTAGTCTCTCTCCACTCTGTCAAACGCTTTCTCTGCGTCTAATGATACTACAATTTCTGGAACAACAGATGATGGAGAATATAAAACATTAAGCAGCCTCCTAGTATTAAAAAAAGATTGTCTCCCTTGAATGAATCCAACCTGATCGGGGGCAATAACTTTTGACATTATGGGCTGAAGACGGCGAGCCAAAATCTTTGCTAAAATTTTAAAATCTACGTTCAAAAGGGAAATTGGCCTGTATTGGCCTGTCACAAAGATATGGGTCTTTACCTTTCTTGAGCAATAAAGAAATAGAAGCTGTCGACAGTGTAGGCGGCAGGATCCCCGTTAAGAAGGAGTCATTATAAACCCTTACCAGATAAGGAACCAACAAATCAGAAAATAATTAGAAAAATTCTCCCGTAAATCCATCTGGGCCAGGGGATTTATTATTACACAAGGAGCCTATCGCCTCACGTACCTCCAAAGCTGTAACTGGACAGCCCAAATTGGTTAACAAAGCCTCCTCCACTTTAGGGAAAGTCAGCTTTTCGAAATAATCATGCAATTTCTGACAAGTGGGAGGATTATTAGAACTATACAGAGCTACATAATAATCCAAAAATGCCTTGTTAATTTCACTGGAGTCTGAAACCATGTCCCCAGTCATCAAGCGAACCCCCGGGATTGACTTAGCAACACTAAGTGCTCAAGCTTGTTTCGCCAGTAGTTTTCCAGCTTTGTCACCATGCTCAAAGTATGACTGTCTGGTTTTCTTTAATAACGTCTCAGCCAAACTGGTAGTCAATAAATCATGTTCAGAATGTAACTGCAAACGTCTTTTATATAACAAAGGGGATGGATTAGAGGCGTAGTCTAAGTCCAATTGACATAACTCCTCAGAGATTGAATTTATTCTGGATCTTTCAATTTTTTTTAACATGCGCTGTGTAGGAAATAATTTGTCCACGAATAAAAGCTTTGAATGCTTCCCACAAAGTATCACTACCTACCTCTGAATTGTCATTAAGGTCAAAATAAAAACGAATTTGTGCAAAACTTTAGCCTGATCATCCGAAAAGAATTGAGGATTAAATCTCCAAGGTTTATAGGAGGAGGTACTGGGGGCAAAATTAACATCAACTGAAGTGGGGGCATGATCAGAAACAACAATTGCATGATATTGTGAGGTGGCAACCTGTTGAATAAGACTATTATCTAGTAAAAAGAAGTCGATTCTAGAAAAAGAATGGTGAACCGGTGAGAAAAAGGAATAGGCTCTTCCCAGTGGATTACCAGCACGCCAAGGATCCGACAATCCCAACTGACCCATGTTATCTAATATGGTAGAGGCCGATTTGGATGGGGTGGAGCATGAGGATGCTGACCTATCTAGAATTGGGTCTAACACCTGATTAAAGTCGCCTCCAATGATTATTCGATGTCTGTCTACATTTGGTAGATGGGAGAAAGATTTCTTAAAAAACGAAACATTATCCCCTACAGGAGCATAGACTGAGGCCAATATTACTGGCATACCCTGTAAGTCACCTGAAACAATTACATATCGACCGTAAGGGTCGACAATCAAATTTGATAGTTCAAACAAGGTATCTCTGTGAATAATGATTGCTGCCCCTCTAGCCCGCTCTGAATATTTGGAGTGAAAAAAATGACCCATCCAAGCCCTCTTCATGCGTGTCACCTCAGAGGAACATAAATGTGTTTCCTGGAGAAAAACTACATTCCCTTTAAGATTCTGTATCTGTATATCACTGAGCTTGTCCAGACCCCCCCTGAATATTCAGATTTTGCACACCGCCCAAAAGCCGGGTCTACCCTCTTTCCATCCCTGAAGCTGCAGCCATGGAAGAGTATGTTCAGGAAGCCCTCCAACGTCCGTCCTTCAACCTCACCTGCCGCAGCCGGGGTTTTTTTTATAGAAAGAAGAACAAGTTGAGACCTTACATAGACTACTGAGGGCCTTAATGCCATTACTGTCAGTACTGTAAAGTTACAGTACAGTTACCCAATCCCCTTAGTTCCCTGTTTTTGTCACCACTAGAGGGCACTATGAATACACGGTAATGTCTTACGGCCTCGTAAAGGCACCTTCCGTATTCCAGCTGTTCATTTACGAGGTACTGAGGGACATGCTAGATCGATGGGTCATCATCTACGTTGATGATATTCTTATATATTCCAGGAATATGGATGAGCACGTCAGTCACGTCCGTCTGGTGTTGAAACGGCTGCTGGAACATCGACTTTTTGTCATGTTAGAAAAATGTGAGTTCCACCAGACGAAGATCACCTTCCTGGGGTATATCTTCAATGATTAAGGGGTAAGGGTGGATGAAGGCAAGGTTAAGGCAGTCACTGGGTGGCCACTGCCCCAAACTGTTGAGAAGCTGCAAAGTTTTCTTGGTTTCGCCAATTTCTACCAATGTTTAATCCGGAATTTGTTTATCCGTGCTTCGCAGAAAATCCTGGACTCTGAAATAGAACACCACAGCAGAAGCTGCATACGCAAAGCTCAAGACCAAATTCATGTCCGCTTCCATCCTGAAACACCCTTATCCCACTCGACTCTTTATAGTGAAAGTAGACGCATCAGATACCAGAGTAGAAGCTATGTTGTTCCAAGGACATGGTACCCCCGCAAAGATGTACCCATGTGCCCTTTTCTCCCGCCTGGCGAGAGTTCTGCAAATTGTTAAACATCTCCGTAAGCCTATCTTCTGGTTATCATCCTCAGTCCAATGGCCAGGTCGAAAGATTAACCCAGGAGATAGGCAGGTTCCTCCAATCGTACTGCAGCAACTCTCAGAATGACTGGAGCAGGTATTTACCCTGTACGGAATATGCACAAAATCCACTCACCAACATATACACTCATCTCACTCCATTCCAGTGTATTTTAGGTTATCAACCCACCTTGTTTCCCTGGTCTGGAGAACCATCAGAGGTCCCGGCCATGGATGACTGGATTCGGAGGAGCGAGCAGACCTGGGAGGAGGCTCGTGTACGGCTGCCAAGTTCTATAAGACGGCAAAAAATACAGGCAGATTGCCATCGCAGAGACATTCCCGAGTTCACAGTGGGTCAAAGGGTCTGGCTATCCACTAAGGATCTTACGCTCAGACTTCCTAGCAAAAAACTCAGCCCTCCATACATTGGCCTCTTTAAGATATCAAAAAGGATTCATCCTGTGGCATACCATCTCCAGCTACCCCCCCATTACAGAATCTCGCCCACTTTCCATGTCTCATTACTAAACTCCTCAGCTGTTTCTCAGGTCTCCATCCCAGCGACAGCCCCACCACCCCTGGACATTGAGGGGTCGCCGGCATACCTGGTCAGGTCTCTACTGGATTCGAGACGGCAGGGTAGCTCCATCCAGTACCTGTTGGACATAGAGGGCTATGGTCCAGAGAAACAGTGCTGGGTGAGATCCGAGGACATCACCTAGATGGCCCTGCCCCTCGACCATGAGGCTGACCCTGGCGGCGGGGTTCTTAGGCATCGGGAGCTGCCCCTTTGGGGGGGATACTGTCAGCTACACCTCCTCCCACCACCAGAGGTCTCATTCCTCAGAATTCTGACCTGGTCAGCATCGCCTCACCTGGTCCCAATTAAACCCTCTGCTGTACTGAGTGACATCCCAGAATAAGAAGCCACTGTTAATCTAGCAAAAGGACTCCAGCATGTGTAAATAGTTTCATTATAAAATAAATTCATGTGTATAGCATGAAGTGCTACTTGGGCTTCTAGAAGAAACCCCATGATGTTCTTTAATTTTAGGCGTTTTGCATGATTATAAATGACCCACTGGTATCAGGGAATGTCAGAAAATGACATGAGTAGAAGAATTAGACCCCAGGGGGATCTACCTTCTGGAACTGAGCCCCTGAGGGAAGATATTTGGTATATTGTATGTTTCCCAGCAGTGATGGGATTCTTAAGCTCTTCTTTGGAAATGCTTGAAATGCTTTGCAAATCCTAACAAGTCTTTCTTCTGGCATCTCTGTGTTGGTATATACAAGTCTGCTTTCTTGAACCAACATGATCTTCACTCTCTGCTGGCCCAAAGTAGAAACCGGCCACTTGAACGACCATGCAGTTGGTTTGAAAAACGCCCGGATTCCTTTGTCCCCTGTACAGTTGTGTCTTCACTAACATCCTGGTCTAGCTTACTTGTCTCGGACTGACCTGTCTGGTTACTGATGGTTAGAGTGGACACAGCTGTGACAGCTCTGTGTATATCGTTTTATCGTTGGCCTGTATGGATAGAAATGGGGTGAAGGTGGTGAACATTCTAGAGACCCCAAGCTGGAGGCGTCCATGAAAGTTCTAGTAGGACGTTATTCTTGCAGTGCCGGACGTGATCTTCCACCAGGAACCTCTGGGGTAACCTTTTACACTTTTGAGAACCAATTCAGGACTTTGTGGACTGGTATCTGCAGAACCACCTCCAGATAAACGCAGAGAAGACCAAAGAACTGGTGGTGGGTTTCCGCAGGTGCAGACACCCCCCTTCAGTGAACATCCAGGGACATTGAGAGAGTGGACTTTTACCTGGGTGTTCACCTAAACAACAAGCTGGACTGGTCAGTTAACACCACTGTACTTAACAAGAAAGGCCAGAGCAGACTACTGACTTACTGAGGGGATTGAGGTCATTTGGAGTTCAGGGAAAACTCCTGAGGACCTTCTTTGACACAGTCGTGAAGTTTCCTCACTACTAAATATTCCACAGTGGACTGTCAGTGGTGTTCTAACAAAGTGGAAGTGATTGGGAACGACAGCAACTCAGACACCAAGTGGTAGAACACGTACAATGACAGAGTGGGTCAGCGGATGCTGAGGAACATAGAGCACAGAGGTCACCAACTTTCTACAGAGTCAATCACTACAGACCTCCAAACTTCATGTAGCCTTCAGATCAGCTCAAGAGCAGAGCGTAGAGAGCTTCATGGAATGTGATTCCAATGATGTGCATCTCAAATTCTTCAAAAGGAAATCAAACATATAAACGTGTCTGCTGCTCCAGACGAGTGGATTACTGTGGAAGATGATTGCAGATCTAGAATAACTCATTAACCCTCAATTAATAACACATCCTGTTGTACAATTTGTAAAGAAATACTTACACACTTCTACTTTTACTGGAGTACTTCTTGTTTCACTGTATTACTAGTACTGTTACTTAAGGAAGGTACTTCTACCACCTCTGCTGACTTTACTGGATGGTTTTGAGTTGCGAATGTGGCACTATTGGAATAGTTATAGTTGAAAATAGTAGCCCCCTATTTTATTTTTATATCTAAGGTCACTTTCATTGAATAGAGTAGAGGACGCTCGGTGTCATATGCGCGTTCTGACCGGCAGAAAAAGTCGGCCAGTACGTGGTGGAGCAGTTAGCAGCTAACACACCGAGTAGCTCCTGTAACCTGCTGTTTTCTGTGTTTCGCAGTGCATAAACAAAAATATATGTTGCACCGGAGATGAGTTGGCCTATCATTCTCTGGAGTGTAACACAATGCTCTTAATCTTTTAAAAACAGGAGAAGTTGAAGTGAAAGCACACTAAGCTTCCTAACATGATTCTATATGTCGTTGTGACAGTGAGTCAGGCACTCAGGTGGGCCGAACATTCTGTACTGCCTGATAAAGTAAGTTCTGACAGAGCTACTGAAGTCTGTTCCTGTTGTCCTGCCAGGATGGACGTCCACTCTTCAGGCTGCTGCAGCGCCAATTCTATGCCCTTACAAAAAAGAAGTTTATTCAAGTGTACCATTAGTTTACTTCTTTTAAACTAAAAGGAAGTGAGTATGCTTTCAGTTTACTTTTTATGTACTTCTCAGTGATATACTAAACACAGTTATACTTAAGTATACTTGGGTTATACTGAAAAGTATAGAACAGTCTAAGTATATTTGGCCTTTACTTGTACTTAATATTTTGATTGAGATAGTAGAAGTAAGTATTCTTGCTCTGCACAAAAACACATCCAGTACAATATTTATTTAAAATTTGATTTATAAAGATTTATAAAAATACAAATATGTTTCTTAATCTGAGTGTGTCTTGTTTATTTTACACGTGTCCACTGGTGAGTAAGTAAACATTGTTAAGTTCTATTTTAAGTAGAAAAAAAAACCTTAAACTTAGTCATATAATTTAAAGTACAACAATAATATAATCAGTAAATTATAAGTTCACTTAAAGAAAACTTACAAGCTAGTAAACTAACAGTAAACCCTTAAGATTACTTTTAGTCTTCATCCCAAACGATGTATGTACTGTTTGTTTTTTTTATTTTATACTGTGATGTAACTGTAACAATAAATGAAAGTTTAATAAAATAGAAATAATCAAATTTCAACAAAGTACAGATTTTTATTTATTAGCTGAAGACGTAATAATAAGCCTGTGACCTCATTTAACTCTTTGAGAATGAGTCACCACCCATCCTTGTCACCCAGCCACAGTGCTATACTTTCATACATACTAAAGGTGTTTGTACGTAATGTTGTGTTTAAGGTCCCACTTTCATTGACCTCTAGCATTTATCACATTGGTCACTGTAGTCCCTTCTTGTTGAAGGTAATGTCTAGATTAATTAACGTCTTACACATTTAAAGTTCAACGTCTGCCAGAAAATAAAAGCTACATTGATTGATTACAGTTATGCAGATTTAGATTTCTGTCTTCAAAATTTAATAGTGAAAAAACAGAAAAACAGTTTAATACCTGTAAATCAAGACAACCAGCTTCAATACAGTTTCGATTCTAGTAATTGATTCAGCAATTAGAGGTTGTTCTATGAACTGAGCACCATTATGGAGCAATTAGATGGGTTTTCTGAATGGACTGTATTTATAATAGATGTGGGTCTAATAGAGCATATCTGCCAAATTTCATACACATTGGCCATTTGGTCTTTGTATTTAAAAGAATTTGTGAACATGGCTTATAGAATTTACTGAACTACACTGTATACCCTGAGAAGTTGGGTCTACTCAAAATACTGGAGGTCACTCGTTGAAGGAATAAAGCTTTCAACTCAGATATTTTTAAGTACGTGAATTTAAAAACACTTCAACTTTTAAGGTTAAGTAACCCTGACATTTTATTTTTTAACAAATGAATCCATCATCCACGCTTCCATAAATTCCCTAATTTACTTGTTTCTAATCATCACAAATCATGATTCCAGTTTGATTTGTTTACCTTTTTAATAAAAATCTTCTTTTTTTATCACTACTAGCACAACATGGGTCTAAATGAACCTCTCACTGTGTTCACTAAAACAACAATTCTTGTTAATGAAGTAAATAAATCATTTTAATAAACACTTGGAACACTAAATAATTAAATAAACTGATTTCAGTAGATCTACCAAAGAGACACTCATCAATACATACAATAACAAATGAATAAGTTTGAACCATGTTGTGCTTTAGAAGGGGTTTGCTTAGCTTGTGCATCAAAGGGCTTAAGCCCAAATTAGTTTGAAATGAAAGCAGTTACAGCAGAGAACTGGAACATTCTCTTGTATATTGAACCTTGAAGCAGATATAAAACAAATAGCTGGTTTCCCAGAACAAACCTGGACTAAATCACCATTCACAACACAATCAGTCCAAGACTAGGCTTGATGTATGTCCAGATCTTTAAAGTCTGGAACATTTTTCTTTAAATTCACCCCTAATGCTAACAAACACGCCTTCGAAGAGTTATATCAGATACTTCAGAGTAGAGAAACTGCTTAGTCACCTTAATAACACAGTTTTAACCCTGTTTTATCTGGTAATGGCCAGTAGATGGCGGTACTTACACTATGAACAACCCACTGCAAAACACTGCTGTATGGTGAGGATTGTTTCTGCATTAATGGGTTAATAAGATTTTTACCTCTTATGGTTCATTAGTTTCCATTAGCTTCATAATCTGATTACCATCTTCTAACCTCTCACTGTCTTATTCTTGGTTAAATCACTCTCTACAGAATTCTGAATGGGCTCTGAACAGTGCACAGGAGCTCTGCATCAGGAGCTTCAATGAACAGGTTTTCAAGAAGCTGCTCCCATCATAGATCACCATGTGCAATGCTAAGCGTGGGCACTGCCACTGGACTCTGGAGCAGTGGAAGCTTGTTCTCTGCAGTAATGAAGCACGTCTCTCTATCTGGCAGTCTGATGGATGGATCTGGGTTTGGTGGATTCCTGGAGAACGGTACATATGGGTTTGAGGTAAACTCTCATATATAAATGAAAAAGAGTATCTCCAAACTTGCAGCTTTACAGGAGAGGACAAAACCCGTCATCACTTTTAATGTCAGTCTATGGAACCAGAATTTCTTCCACGTAATTTTAGTTTCTTTCTTTTTATTGAGTTTTGTAACAAGGTGATACAACAATGTAATTGGGAGAAAAAGAAAAAGAGATAAATAACGCAAAAGATGTATACACCTAAACCCCTAATCCCACCCTCCCCATTTTCAACCATTTCTTAGAACCCCCCCCAAATAAAAGAAGGGAGAAAAAAAAAGGATTTAAAGATAAATGAATAAATTAATCAATAAAAAAAAATCACATTCTCAGGAATAGCAACTTAATTATCTATAGTATGTCTTAATCCTCTGGGTCTAGTGTGTCTATTTCATCCCTAATATAGTGAAGAATAGGATCCCACATTTTGTGAAACAAATTCAGAGAACCCTTCAGGGAAAATCTTATCTTTTCTAATTTAACACATGCCAAAACCTCTTTAATCCAACAATCATATGTAGGTGGGAAACTAATTTTCCATTTAAGTAGGATGGTACATCTAGCCAACAATGTGGTGAAAGCAAGAACCCTTTGCGAGGTGACTGATACTGATGCTCCAGGGTGGACACCAAAAAGGGCTATTAAGGGATTAGGATCACCATCTAGGTCTAATACCTGATTCAAAGTGTTAAAAATTTGAAGCCAGAAATCAGCCAACTTAGGACAGGTCCAGAACATGTGGAAATGGTCCGCGGGGGATTGTTTACAGCGCAAACAAGCATCGCTCCTGTCAGGAAAAATGCGTACTAGTCTCTGATTTGTAAGATGTGCTTTATGAATCACCTTACATTGCAACAAACCGTGTCTCGCACAGATAGAAGACGAATGAACTCCCTTTAGTATTGAACACCATTGTCTATCTGTGATAGCAATCCCCAGGTCCCGTTCCCACCCCTCCCTACGTAAATCCACCGCAGGCAGTTGAATTTCATTAATCATGCCATAGATACATGAAATGAGACGCCTCTGTGTCCTGTCGAGGGAAAAGATTCGATCAAGAATAGATTTAGGGGGACGATTGGGGAAGTAAGGAAAGAGGGACTTTACATAATGTCTGATCTGGAAAAAACGGAAAAGGTGAGTATTCGGCAGATCATACCTAGCCGACAGGCTTGAGAATGATAGAAAAATGCCATCAGCGTACAAATCATCAATCTTATGAATACCCTTTGCGAACCAATTAAGGAACACTGGGTCAGAACGTGAGGGGGGAAACATAGGATTATTCAAGATGGGCATACTGACAGAGGCAAAACATAATCCAAAGTTTCGCCTAAATTGAGACCAAATTTTTATGGTATGTATGACCGCCGGGTTAGGGAATTTATTATTGGGTAGAGGAATCTTTGCACCAATCAGAGCATGCAAAGTAGATTGAGATGTAAAGATCTCTGTCAATGCCCAAGGGACAATTCTCAGCAGCATGCTCACCACCAATCCAAAACAAAAGCTTCTGAATGTTACAAGCCCAATAGTAATGTTGTAGATGAGGTAGTGCCAAACCGCCCTCTGATTTGGGTAGTTGTAGTATGGATTTCCTAAGCCGTGCTGGTCTATTGCCCCAAAGGAAAGATCCCATCAGCCCATTCGACTTACTAAAGAAAGACTTCTTGATAAAAAAAGGAATATGTTGAAAAAGATATATAAATCTGGGCAGGACAACCATCTTAATCAAGTTGACCCTACCCACAAGAGACAATGGCAGAGAGGACCATCTTGAAAAATCTGACTTGCATTGAACAATAAGTGGAATAAAATTTTTATCAAAAAGATCTTTAAAAGAATTAGTAAAGGTAATTCCCAAATATTTAAACCCATTCGCTACTGTTCTAAATGGGAATAAAGACTGTAATGCTGAAGCTGCTGAATTAATACAAAATAATTCACTTTTCTGCAAATTTAGTTTATAGCCAGAGAGTTCTCCAAATGTTTTAAGGGTTTCCAATATGGGAGGGAGAGATTTGGCAGGGTTGGAGATATAAAGTAATAGGTCGTCTGCATATAAAGACAATTTATGTACACAGCCTCCTCTTTGTACACCCTCAAACTCCCTCAGACTACGCAATAGGAGAGCCAAGGGTTCAATTGCCAAGTTGAAAAGAAGTGGAGAGAGAGGACATCCCTGTCGAGTGCCTCGCTCCAGAGGAAATGTAGGTGAACACGACCCATTTATATAAAGGGAGGCAGATGGTGAACTATATAAAAGACGAATCCAATCAATAAAATCAGAGCTAAAACCAAATTTCTTTAAAATAAAGAAAAGGTAGTCTCTCTCCACTCTGTCAAACGCTTTCTCTGCGTCTAATGATACTACAATATCTGGAACAACAGATGATGGAGAATATAAAACATTAAGCAGCCTCCTAGTATTAAAAAAAGATTGTCTCCCTTGAATGAATCCAACCTGATCGGGGGCAATAACTTTTGACATTATGGGCTGAAGACGGCGAGCCAAAATCTTTGCTAAAATTTTAAAATCTACGTTCAAAAGGGAAATTGGCCTGTAATTGGCCTGTCACAAAGATATGGGTCTTTACCTTTCTTGAGCAATAAAGAAATAGAAGCTGTCGACAGTGTAGGCGGCAGGATCCCCGTTAAGAAGGAGTCATTATAAACCCTTACCAGATAAGGAACCAACAAATCAGAAAATAATTAGAAAAATTCTCCCGTAAATCCATCTGGGCCAGGGGATTTATTATTACACAAGGAGCCTATCGCCTCACGTACCTCCAAAGCTGTAACTGGACAGCCCAAATTGGTTAACAAAGCCTCCTCCACTTTAGGGAAAGTCAGCTTTTCGAAATAATCATGCAATTTCTGACAAGTGGGAGGATTATTAGAACTATACAGAGCTACATAATAATCCAAAAATGCCTTGTTAATTTCACTGGAGTCTGAAACCATGTCCCCAGTCATCAAGCGAACCCCCGGGATTGACTTAGCAACACTAAGTGCTCAAGCTTGTTTCGCCAGTAGTTTTCCAGCTTTGTCACCATGCTCAAAGTATGACTGTCTGGTTTTCTTTAATAACGTCTCAGCCAAACTGGTAGTCAATAAATCATGTTCAGAATGTAACTGCAAACGTCTTTTATATAACAAAGGGGATGGATTAGAGGCGTAGTCTAAGTCCAATTGACATAACTCCTCAGAGATTGAATTTATTCTGGATCTTTCAATTTTTTTTAACATGTGCTGTGTAGGAAATAATTTGTCCACGAATAAAAGCTTTGAATGCTTCCCACAAAGTATCACTACCTACCTCTGAATTGTCATTAAGGTCAAAATAAAAACGAATTTGTGCAAAACTTTAGCCTGATCATCCGAAAAGAATTGAGGATTAAATCTCCAAGGTTTATAGGAGGAGGTACTGGGGGCAAAATTAACATCAACTGAAGTGGGGGCATGATCAGAAACAACAATTGCATGATATTGTGAGGGTGGCAACCTGTTGAATAAGACTATTATCTAGTAAAAAGAAGTCGATTCTAGAAAAAGAATGGTGAACCGGTGAGAAAAAGGAATAGGCTCTTCCCAGTGGATTACCAGCACGCCAAGGATCCGACAATCCCAACTGACCCATGTTATCTAATATGGTAGAGGCCGATTTGGATGGGGTGGAGCATGAGGATGCTGACCTATCTAGAATTGGGTCTAACACCTGATTAAAGTCGCCTCCAATGATTATTCGATGTCTGTCTACATTTGGTAGATGGGAGAAAGATTTCTTAAAAAACGAAACATTATCCCCTACAGGAGCATAGACTGAGGCCAATATTACTGGCATACCCTGTAAGTCACCTGAAACAATTACATATCGACCGTAAGGGTCGACAATCAAATTTGATAGTTCAAACAAGGTATCTCTGTGAATAATGATTGCTGCCCCTCTAGCCCGCTCTGAATATTTAGAGTGAAAAAAATGACCCATCCAAGCCCTCTTCATGCGTGTCACCTCAGAGGAACATAAATGTGTTTCCTGGAGAAAAACTACATTCCCTTTAAGATTCTGTATCTGTATATCACTGAGCTTGTCCAGACCCCCCCTGAATATTCAGATTTTGCACACCGCCCAAAAGCCGGGTCTACCCTCTTTCCATCCCTGAAGCTGCAGCCATGGAAGAGTATGTTCAGGAAGCCCTCCAACGTCCG
This sequence comes from Megaleporinus macrocephalus, assembly GCA_021613375.1. Lineage (NCBI taxonomy): Eukaryota > Metazoa > Chordata > Actinopteri > Characiformes > Anostomidae > Megaleporinus > Megaleporinus macrocephalus. Next base: position 9,781,769 of record CM038728.1, read on the forward strand.
TCCTTCAACCTCACCTGCCGCAGCCGGGGTTTTTTTTATAGAAAGAAGAACAAGTTGAGACCTTACATAGACTACTGAGGCCTTAATGCCATTACTGTCAGTACTGTAAAGTTACAGTACAGTTACCCAATCCCCTTAGTTCCCTGTTTTTGTCACCACTAGAGGGCACTATGAATACACGGTAATGTCTTACGGCCTCGTAAAGGCACCTTCCGTATTCCAGCTGTTCATTTACGAGGTACTGAGGGACATGCTAGATCGATGGGTCATCATCTACGTTGATGATATTCTTATATATTCCAGGAATATGGATGAGCACGTCAGTCACGTCCGTCTGGTGTTGAAACGGCTGCTGGAACATCGACTTTTTGTCATGTTAGAAAAATGTGAGTTCCACCAGACGAAGATCACCTTCCTGGGGTATATCTTCAATGATTAAGGGGTAAGGGTGGATGAAGGCAAGGTTAAGGCAGTCACTGGGTGGCCACTGCCCCAAACTGTTGAGAAGCTGCAAAGTTTTCTTGGTTTCGCCAATTCTACCAATGTTTAATCCGGAATTTGTTTATCCGTGCTTCGCAGAAAATCCTGGACTCTGAAATAGAACACCACAGCAGAAGCTGCATACGCAAAGCTCAAGACCAAATTCATGTCCGCTTCCATCCTGAAACACCCTTATCCCACTCGACTCTTTATAGTGAAAGTAGACGCATCAGATACCAGAGTAGAAGCTATGTTGTTCCAAGGACATGGTACCCCCCGCAAAGATGTACCCATGTGCCCTTTTCTCCCGCCTGGCGAGAGTTCTGCAAATTGTTAAACATCTCCGTAAGCCTATCTTCTGGTTATCATCCTCAGTCCAATGGCCAGGTCGAAAGATTAACCCCAGGAGATAGGCAGGTTCCTCCAATCGTACTGCAGCAACTCTCAGAATGACTGGAGCAGGTATTTACCCTGTACGGAATATGCACAAAATCCACTCACCAACATATACACTCATCTCACTCCATTCCAGTGTATTTTAGGTTATCAACCCACCTTGTTTCCCTGGTCTGGAGAACCATCAGAGGTCCCGGCCATGGATGACTGGATTCGGAGGAGCGAGCAGACCTGGGAGGAGGCTCGTGTACGGCTGCCAAGTTCTATAAGACGGCAAAAAAATACAGGCAGATTGCCATCGCAGAGACATTCCCGAGTTCACAGTGGGTCAAAGGGTCTGGCTATCCACTAAGGATCTTACGCTCAGACTTCCTAGCAAAAAACTCAGCCCTCCATACATTGGCCTCTTTAAGATATCAAAAAGGATTCATCCTGTGGCATACCATCTCCAGCTACCCCCCCATTACAGAATCTCGCCCACTTTCCATGTCTCATTACTAAACTCCTCAGCTGTTTCTCAGGTCTCCATCCCAGCGACAGCCCCACCACCCCTGGACATTGAGGGGTCGCCGGCATACCTGGTCAGGTCTCTACTGGATTCGAGACGGCAGGGTAGCTCCATCCAGTACCTGTTGGACATAGAGGGCTATGGTCCAGAGAAACAGTGCTGGGTGAGATCCGAGGACATCACCTAGATGGCCCTGCCCCTCGACCATGAGGCTGACCCTGGCGGCGGGGTTCTTAGGCATCGGGAGCTGCCCCTTTGGGGGGGGATACTGTCAGCTACACCTCCTCCCACCACCAGAGGTCTCATTCCTCAGAATTCTGACCTGGTCAGCATCGCCTCACCTGGTCCCAATTAAACCCTCTGCTGTACTGAGTGACATCCCAGAATAAGAAGCCACTGTTAATCTAGCAAAAGGACTCCAGCATGTGTAAATAGTTTCATTATAAAATAAATTCATGTGTATAGCATGAAGTGCTACTTGGGCTTCTAGAAGAAACCCCATGATGTTCTTTAATTTTAGGCGTTTTGCATGATTATAAATGACCCACTGGTATCAGGGAATGTCAGAAAATGACATGAGTAGAAGAATTAGACCCCAGGGGGATCTACCTTCTGGAACTGAGCCCCTGAGGGAAGATATTTGGTATATTGTATGTTTCCCAGCAGTGATGGGATTCTTAAGCTCTTCTTTGGAAATGCTTGAAATGCTTTGCAAATCCTAACAAGTCTTTCTTCTGGCATCTCTGTGTTGGTATATACAAGTCTGCTTTCTTGAACCAACATGATCTTCACTCTCTGCTGGCCCAAAGTAGAAACCGGCCACTTGAACGACCATGCAGTTGGTTTGAAAAACGCCCGGATTCCTTTGTCCCCTGTACAGTTGTGTCTTCACTAACATCCTGGTCTAGCTTACTTGTCTCGGACTGACCTGTCTGGTTACTGATGGTTAGAGTGGACACAGCTGTGACAGCTCTGTGTATATCGTTTTATCGTTGGCCTGTATGGATAGAAATGGGGTGAAGGTGGTGAACATTCTAGAGACCCCAAGCTGGAGGCGTCCATGAAAGTTCTAGTAGGACGTTATTCTTGCAGTGCCGGACGTGATCTTCCACCAGGAACCTCTGGGGTAACCTTTTACACTTTTGATGCTGTTTGCAGACGATGGAGCTGCAATCCAGGCATGCACCTCCTCTAGGACCTAGTAGTGCATCAAATACAAGGTTTACCTGACCAGCTGATTACAACACAAACATTTATCTTGGTTACATGCCCATTAGTGACTATAGCGGAGCAGCTGTGGACACAGTTCACACTGCCACTCCATAAAACATTGTGTGGTCGTCCTTGGTGTTGTTGTTTATTTGTCTTTATTTAATTATATGACTTATAAGACAAGTAATGTAGAAGGAACTGAAAGGTATCAGCTCACCGTACTTTATCAGATTACAACAGATCAGTCAGAAATCGGTGCTGGAGTAACTTTATCCCGCTAGTCAGGGTCACAGGGAGATTTGGAGCCAATCCCAGCGTCAATGGCCAAAGACAGGGTACACCATGGACGGGTTGCCAGCCCTTCACATGGCCAACACACGCACACACTCACACCTACAAGCAGTTTAGAGTGAGGATCAACCTAACATGCATGTGTTTGGACTGTGGGAAACCAGAGTACCCGGAGGAAACCACTCAAGCACGGAGAGACCCTCCACACAGAACCACCCGGACCAGGAATCCAAACCGGATTACTTACTGTGAGGAGACAGTGTGTTCAAATGTTCAAATATGATATAGAAAAAATAAAATCCACAAAAATGGAGATGCATGATTTCCTTTGAACAGCGAGGAAATGACGTACAAACTTATTGTCACTGTCCAATGAAAAACAGGCATCTCCAGAATGGCAACTTTACCAAAAACTGTCTTTACTTTCAATGTATGTCAATGGAACCAGAATTATTTCTGTTTCTTTATTATTTTGAAGCATTTCTATTGTTCCATTCATCATGAAATTTTCACGCGATGTAAACAGCAGCCATCGTGTTCAAATGATGTAGAAAAATAAAAAATAGCTAAAAATGGAGATACATTTCCTTTGGACATCAACAATATGCCTGGCAACTACGTGAGCAACTACAGCTCATACTATCCAGGTACCCCTCGGACATACAGGCTTTGTTGGGAAAAGGCTTCTGTTCATCAAGTTACACAGTAAAATACCGTAATTTCACAGTAAATAAGAGTAAAACACTGAAGAACAGGTACTTGTGGATATACAGTTATTATATATCCTTGTTTCTAGTAAGTTGCTGTAAATGTTACGGTTGTTTTTTACAGTAGATGTTTAATTTTCTACAGCTTTTCAGCTCCGGATACAGAAGACTGCTCACTGCAAAGCAGGACACTGTCTGATATGTTTACTGCACAGGGACTCCAACACTGCACTGCATTGCATTACAAGCAATAACACCTGAGGCTCAGTGTGTTTTGGCATGTTGAGCTGAACTCTACACCTTTACAGATAAGACACAGGCTGCCTAGGGGTGCAAATGGTGCCGGGAACTGCTTCTGATTAACAGCTGTCAAATATGTAATGATGGGGAAATACCTGAGCCATCTCCCCACATGCTGCTGTAAAGTAGTTTGTTTTTGTTTAGCTCAAATGTAGAATTTAAACAAATGTTAAAACAGCAGAAAATTCAATTCATCTGTATGTTTATTAATGAAAGCTGTCCATATTTTGGTCCATAGTCTGATGTATTTACTGTGTGTATATATATATATATATATATATATATATATATATATATATATATATATATATATATATATATATATATCCTCATAAGAAATCTTAATTCATTTTTGTCCTCTGGAAGAGACATGAGTCTCCAAAACATTTTAAAAACTAAATAAGCTACCAAGCTAAATTCAGCTACGAGAAGCTAGCTGTCAAATAATATGCATTTATTATGTTTCTAAAGCCTGGAATTGATATGTTTTAGGTGTAAAACTGTTGTAGCTAGTTCTCAAAGCAATTTTTATTGATGTGCACAAATGTTTAACTACCTAACAGCCTACTTTTTTAATGTCCTTCATAGTGGACACTGGGACTTACTAAATCTGGTTTTATATTAAATTAATGGTGTCACAGATGACAGGAATTTGACTGAGGCTGATCATTTTGCAAGGTGTAAACATGTAAACTCACTACTAATTTATTACTAATTTTATATGTATTCCTGATTTGTTAGAAAATGATACATAATTGTACATTTAAAAATAGAACATTAAAATGAAATGGACCTTAAGAATTAGAATTTTTTTTAGAATTTAGGCATTCAAATTAGCCACATGTGATTTGCACACAGCGGAATTTGACCTCCGCATTTAACCCATCCGTGCAGTGAAACACCCACATTTACACACACTAGTGAACACACTAGGGGGCAGTGAGCACACGTGCCCGGAGCGGTGGGCAGCCCTATCCACGGCGCCCGGGGAGCAGTTGGGGTTAGGTGCCTTGCTCAAGGGCACCTCAGTCGTGGCCTGAGGGATCCCGGGGATCGAACCGGCGACCTTCCGGTCACAAGACCGGATCCCTATCCTTCAGGCCACGACTGAGAGAAGCTGGGTACCACCTGGGGAAATTGTGAAAGGATTGAGTTGGTGCTGATGTTGTAGAAGTTTTGTTGTAGAAATATAACATCAACAATGTCCTGATGTCCACTATAAAGGACACTCCATAAAAAATAATTGAAGTAGCTTTAATTTTTTTTTTCATCTAGTAGACTTATATATATATATATATATATATATATATATATATATATATATATATATATATATGTGTGTGTGTGTGTGTGTGTGTGTGTGTATATATATATATATATATATATATATATATATATATATATATATATATATATATATATATATATATATATATATATCCTCCTGAGACCCAGAAAAATAAAAGTTTAAGAATTTCAGTAATATCGTAAACCATATATATACAGGGTGAGTCAAACGTCTCAGGAGCTTTATTTCAGAAAGGTCCTGAACATAGCAGCCATCTTGATAGCTGCTGTATTGGATCAAAGGCAAGTTTTTCCAATGGGAAGGTGGTAGCATCTCAAAGAAGACCAGCATTGTCTCAGAAATCGATGAATGCAATCAGATATGCAATAGTATCTCTTGCGGTTCAAACGTTTTTCAACAACAACCACATTGGAGAGAAACTCACCATCATAGGAAGCTTTAATAGGTTTAAAATATTTTATTCTGTACATTTGTGTTTATATATAATTACAATTATTTATGTTATGTACAGTTTATGAATAGTACTTTTGGAAAGAGAGCCTGGCCCTTAGGTATTCTGAGATTGTCCAATCTGGCCCCCTTTGAAAAAAGTTTAGGCACCCCTGCCATAAATAGACCCACATTTCCAAACTTGTACTGTCTGGATTCAACTACACCTCCATCTGCATGTGGTTTTAGTACTACACAACGTATAAAGACTAACTGTGGCTTTGTTAGTGCCAAGTTTAAACCATACAGTATGTAGAACCTAACACAGCAACATCACTGTGGATCACGCCCCTCAGGACCCTTCAGACTATAAACACAAGCTCCACCTGAAAGGTGTTCTGGATGTGGGTGGAGAGATCTGGAGGTATTTATCTAGCTTCTTGAAGACTGAGCGTTCACACTGTGTGCTTGTTTTTAACCACACTAGAGAAAACCATGTCTGGAGCGATCTCCACTTTGGCGAAGAAGCGAGCTGAGGCTGCAGGTCTGGGCAGCAACAACAACGCCGTCAATTACATGAACCAAGACTTCCAGGCTCTGAAGAACAAGTGTCTGAGCAGCGGGCGACTCTTCCGCGACCCCATATTTCAACCTGTCCCGGAGTCCCTGGGCTACAATGAACTCCGACCAAACTCAGAGAAAACCAGAGGAGTGGAATGGAAAAGACCCGGAGTAAGTCAGACTAGCCTGAGGCAACTTCATTCTGAGGGGGCTTTAGCTGGTACCTGAGATTCTTGGGGGTCTGTGAATGAAACAGGCGTAGACTACTTTTTGTCACTGTCCAAAGACAAACATGTATCTCTGTTTCTGTCGATATTTAATTTTCTACATCATTTAAACATGACAGTAGGCGGACCAATAGAAATGCTCCAAAATAGCTTGGAAATAATTCTGGTTCCATAGGCGTACACTAACGGTAGAGTACGTTTTTAACCCTTTAAAGTCTGAACCATGAAACAATTTGAATTGTTTAAATTTTTCCGCTAAGAAATGAACAGAGGTGTCAAGTAACAAAGTACAATAATTTCGTTACCTTAAGTAAATTTAGGTTATTTATACTATTTATAATTATTTTTCAGCGGACTTTTTACTTCTACTCCTTACATTTACACTCCATTATCTGTACTTTCTACTCCTTACATTTACACTCCATTATCAGTACTTTCTACTCCTTACATTTACACTCCATTATCAGTACTTTCTACTCCTTACATTTACACTCCATTATCTGTACTTTCTACTCCTTACATTTACACTCCATTATCTGTACTTTCTACTCCTTACATTTACACTCCATTATCAGTACTTTCTACTCCTTACATTTACACTCCATTATCAGTACTTTCTACTCCTTACATTTACACTCCATTATCTGTACTTTCTACTCCTTACATTTACACTCCATTATCAGTACTTTCTACTCCTTACATTTACACTCCATTATCAGTACTTTCTACTCCTTACATTTACACTCCATTATCTGTACTTTCTACTCCTTACATTTACACTCCATTATCAGTACTTTCTACTCCTTACATTTACACTCCATTATCAGTACTTTCTACTCCTTACATTTACACTCCATTATCAGTACTTTCTACTCCTTACATTTACACTCCATTATCTGTACTTTCTACTCCTTACATTTACACTCCATTATCAGTACTTTCTACTCCTTACATTTACACTCCATTATCTGTACTTTCTACTCCTTACATTTACACTCCATTATCAGTACTTTCTACTCCTTACATTTACACTCCATTATCTGTACTTTCTACTCCTTACATTTACACTCCATTATCAGTACTTTCTACTCCTTACATTTACACTCCATTATCAGTACTTTCTACTCCTTACATTTACACTCCATTATCAGTACTTTCTACTCCTTACATTTACACTCCATTATCTGTACTTTCTACTCCTTACATTTACACTCCATTATCAGTACTTTCTACTCCTTACATTTACACTCCATTATCTGTACTTTCTACTCCTTACATTTACACTCCATTATCAGTACTTTCTACTCCTTACATTTACACTCCATTATCAGTACTTTCTACTCCTTACATTTACACTCCATTTTCCCAACATTACTTTTACTTTTATACTTTAAGTAGTTTTGAAAGCAGTACTACTAAAGCTGTTGATACTTCAACTTCTACAGAAATATTTTTAAACCCTAGTATTTATACTTCTACCTGAGTAATGAATGTGAATACTTTTGACACCTTTGAAAATTAAAGCATTCAGAACACAATGTTTTAACCCTTTAAACTATAAGATTATTTGAAATGTTTAATCATCATGTTTCCATATTCTGGATCTACTACAGTGTTTGTTTCTCCACTAAACTAAGTGTGGGTTTGTGCATAGTTCAGGTGAACATGAGGTTTATTAAGGAAAAAATGATAACAGTGATGATTTACAGCTGTCAGAAATATGATTAACAGGTATCAGATATGATTGACTTGGCATTGAAGTCTTAACCACTCATGTAAAGTTGAAACTTTAGAGATATTGATGTTTTTTTTTTAATAGCGATGTTATGATGGGTGATGAAGATCGGTCGCACCAAAATTCAACAAGGCAGCTTATATTTGGACATAAATGTCAACTTATTTTCCAGATAATGTTGGCTTTTACACATGAAGTCAAAAGATATTAAACCTTCTTCTTCTTCTTTGGTCCAATCCAATCCTGAAACGAGTTCACCCAAATTTCATTTTTGGAGTGTGTACGTTTGAACACAACCTTAAAAAACACTTGATTTGTGGTTAACTATCCAAAACTATAATCAATATTCTCTACAATACCGATAACAATAAAACTAATATTACATTCAGTACAAAAGCAGATATAGTTATATTTGTGAAAACCTGTCGTGACAAACTGACCAATAGAATTAGACCAAAATCACTTCTTTACATTAACTCACAGTGAAAGTTAAGGCCAGTTTCACATTCTCCTGTAAAGTTTTCATTCTGGAGGTTCTAGTTTGGTTTAGTTTTGTTGTGTTTTATATCTAGTACTGTGTTTTATGTTGTGTTGTGTAGGAGCTGATCTCAGCACCCGAGTTCATCGTCAGTGGAGCCACGAGGACCGACATCTGCCAAGGAGTGCTGGGTAAACAGTGACAAACTGCATGGCTTCTGTCTAAATTATACACTGATGCTGATGCCCTTTAAAGTCTGAACCATGAAACAACTGGTCTAATTCTTTGAAAATTGAGTGTTTATTAGACCTTTAATAAATAATAATAATAATGGTTGGGACACTATATACAATGCAGATCCATTCTATACATCAACTTTCACTAGATTGCAGAAAGTGTGAACCCAAGATATTTCCTGGTTTGTCTGCTCAGCTTTGTTTTATTTCTTATTATACATCAATTACTGCATTTCAGGCCTGCAACACATTCCTAACAAATATGGATGGGGCAATAATAATAATAATAATAATAATAATAATAATAATAATAATAATAATAATAATAATGTCAAACAGATGATTGTAATAATGATTAGATACAAGTCTTTAAAAAGCAAAGATGCGACAAATGCATGAGAAAATGATTGAAATGTTTAAAAAAAACAATGTTCCTCAAAGAAAGATTGGCAGGGATTTACATATTTTTCCCTCTACAGTCTATAATATCACTAAACGATTCAAGGAGTCAGGAGGGGTTTCAGTAAAGGACGCAAGCCTAAGCTTAACACCTGTGTCCTCTGACCGTGAAATAAAAAATAAATAAATAAATAAATAAATAAATAAACTAAATCAAAATCCGCCATTCAACAATAGCTGATATGACCACATGGATGAGGAATTACTTTGGCAAACCTTTGTCAGGCACTAAAACTTAAAACATTACTCTGCAAAACAGAAGCCTTATGCCAACCATGTCCAGAAGCGCCGTCAACTTCTCTGAATTTTATGTGTTCAAGAATTTTTGTGCAGAATTCTTCGCGCGTGAAGAGTTTTGAAATAAAACATGCCACAACAATGACCCCGTACTACTGCACGTCAGTTTTTGCAGGACGAATGGGCCAAAGTAACACCTGCAACTCTCCCCATGACCTCTCCCCATCTTCAGGAAGACTCCACCTCTCTGAGATTCTCTTATATCCCATGGTGTTAAAGACCTGCTGCTGTTTTACCTAATGAGTCATGAGTTCCACCATGTTGCTGCCACTGAATTCAAAATAGCCAATAATTCTCAGCTTCAACATTGGTTGATGGTCTTTGTACAATTTTCATTAGCATGTAAAAGGCTCAGAGCAGAACCGTAAGACGACTGGATGAATGAGTGACGTAGCTTTGCTACAACTTTCATTTATCTATAGTTGGATTATACATAGTGTTTCTATATTCCTGTATATGTTGGTTCCAGAGATCATACACAGTTGTATCTCCGCAGGTGACTGCTGGCTGATGGCCGCCATCGCCTGTCTGACTTTGGACCAAGATATTCTGGCAGGAGTGATCTATCCTGATCAGAGCTTCCAAAAGGACTACGCCGGAATCTTTCACTTTCGGGTCAGAGTCTCGTATAACTTTACATCTAAAGACTTGATAAGACAAAAGTTGGTTTGTACTGATGGACTAATGTTCAACGAATAGTTAGGATTGAAAGAGGATGCAAAATAGTGAATGACCAATATGATAAATACATCAATACTGGCATCAACTCATTGATCTACAATAAAACAATTAGCAGTGATTTGTATAAAATACTGATTTCATGTCAAAGTGTATGTATCAACTCTCACCCAAAAGTTATTCCATCAAGGGCCACACAGAAAAATCTGATTAACAGTCCTTACGCATACCAATACAAGGTGTTCTAGATTTTCAGTAGTATAAGTTGTTCTCTGATGTTCTACATACACCTTTAACCTGCTCGTAAGCCCTGAGGCTACAGGTTGGTGTGGGCCTTATGGGTCCACTTACACACCAACAATTTAAAACCATAGTTTTTAATGAAGGTTCTCACATTGGTGCTGCCAGTCAATGACTCCTGCAAAGCCATCCATTCCTGCACAAACTTAATCCAGGAACCAAACCATAGACAGCCAGTTCACAATTAAATCTCCACTGAGCAAGCAAGTTCCTGCCCGAAATTCCCGCTCCACCTCAAATGGTACATTCTGACACCTCTATCTGCTGATAGAGGCCCAGGTTTGTGGAGGGGTGTGAAAGAACTTGACTGAAGCTTGACCTCAACCTGATAGAACACCTTTGGGATGAATTAGAGTGGAGACTACGAGCCAGACCTTCTTGTCCACCATCAGTGTCTGATCTCACAAATATGCTTCTGGAAGATCGGTCAAGCTCTTGTAGCTGTAAAGGGTGGGTCAACATCAATGGGCAAGAATTAAGAAGCTTGAAGCAATGTTAACATCACTTTCAATCTTCAGTCTTACAAAAAAGAAGTTTATTCAAGTGTACCATTAGTTTACTTCTTTTAAACTGAAAGGAAGTGAGTATGCTTTCAGTTTACTTTTTATGTACTTCTCAGTGATATACTAAACACAGTTATACTTAAGTATGCTTGGGTTGTACTGAAAAGTATAGAACAGTCTAAGTATGTACTTAATCTTTTGATTGAGATAGTAGAAGTAAATATTCTTGCTCTGCACAAAAACACATCCAGTACAATATTTATTTAAAATTTGATTTATAAAGATTTATAAATCTGAGTGTGTCTTGTTTATTTTACGTGTGTCCACTGGTGAGTAAGTAAATGTTGTTAAGTTTTATTTTAAGTAGAAAAACCCTTAAACCTAGTCATATACTTTAAAGTACAACAATAATATAAGCAGCAAATTATAAGTATTATGTTAAGTTCACTTAAAGAAAACTTACAAGCTAGTAAACTAACAGTAAACCCTTAAGTTTACTTTTAGTGTAGTTGCAGTACAAAAGATGTAAACTAGTTGTATACTTGGTTTACTACTCTTACACTTAAGTGTACTTAAAAGTATACTTTTAAAAACTAGAAAGTGGGCCAATTTAGTCCCAAGAAGTATTAAAATAGTACAAATACAAGTGTACTACTAGTACAATGACATTAGTATAGTAACTGCATAAAGTATACTTAAAAAATGAACTTTAAGCATACTTATTTTCTGTAAGGGAAAGTACATTAAAGCTGTAACTCTCACATTTTCTCTCTGCAGCTGTGGCAGTACGGGCAGTGGGTGGATGTTGTTATTGATGACTTGCTACCTACCAGAAAAGGCCGACTGTTGTTTGTCCATTCTGCCGACGGAAATGAGTTCTGGACTGCGCTGCTGGAGAAGGCCTATGCTAAGTAAGTGGGATGGAACAGCAATACATCTTTATAATATCAGGGCCGGAAGGCAACGCTAAAATGACCAGAAATCATTGAGTATTTCTGTCTCATCAAGGACTGTGAAAATTTAAACCAACAATAAACCCTACATGGCAAGAAACAGAACCATTTTATTCCACCAAGTATATATATATATATCGTCCTGTCCAATGAAAAACATGTGTCTCCATTTTTCTGTATTATTGGAACAAGCCTAGTGGAAGAAACCTTGGGAGAACCCAAGACTCACAAAGGGAGGATGGGAAGTATTTCAGAGTTTAGCTGGCGACTCTGGCCGATCTAACTATAAACAGCATGAACTAAAAGGAGAGAACCAGAAGATAACATTAGACCACTGTGAGACACTGCCCCCCCCACAACAGCACCAACATCTCAGTTTAGCATAAACCCCTGTGTCCATGAACCCCCGGATCTCCTCCACTTATCTAAAGAGGAAGATTAATCACCAAAAAGCTACACTAAACAAGTATTTCAGTCTAGACTTAAAGGTTGTGTCAGCGTGCCGAACATCAACTGGGAGATTATTTCACAGGTTAGGGGGTTTTGTAGGAAAAAGCTCTTCCCCCCATTGAAGTCTTCTAATCTTTTGGAACCAATAGAAAACCAGCATCCTGTGATCTGAGTAAACGTGGTGGTTCAAAATAGGAAGTAAGAATTTTATAGTCGATACGGAATTTAACAGGAAGCCAGTGTAGTGCTGATAAAACTGGACTGATGTGATGGAATGTTCTGGTTTTAGTTAGTACTCTAGCGGCAGAGTTCTGAACCAACTGAAGTTTATTCAGGTTCCTGCTGGAGCATCCTGACAACAATACATTACAGTAATCTAGCCTTGAAAGTATTAAGACATGTACCAACTTTTCAGCATCAAGCATAGATAACAACTGTAATGTTTCGGAGGTGAAGAAACGCTGTTCTTGTAATATTACATATGTGTTGATTAAACGTCAGATCTGAATCAACTGTCACACCAAGATTTGTGGCTACTGAACCAGGAACTACCAAGAAGTCAGCAAGGTTTAACATTAAATCTGAACATTTAGTCCAAGCAGCCTTTGGACCAAGAAGGAGAACTTCTGTTTCATCAGAGTTTAAAAGAAGGAAGTTCTGCAGCATCCAGTGTCTTATATCTTTCACACAAAAGAAAGATATGGCAATTGCCATATCTTTGCCAGATCTGACTCACATCTGCATGCTCTCTGGGATATTTCTCAGTTCCTGTGGTCGGTTCCTGTTGGTGCTTTAAAACAGTATGACTCAGAAGGTGTCTCTCATTGTTCTTCAGGTTGAACGGCAGCTATGAGGCCCTGCGTGGCGGCCACGCCACTGAAGCTTTCGAGGATTTAACTGGAGGCATCGCTGAGATGTATAATCTCAAAAAAGCTCCTTCCAACCTGTTTTCCATCATGAAGGAGGCCTTGTGTCGAGGCTCTTTGCTGAGCACAAGTATAACTGTGAGTAGTGTTTTTACTACATATCCTTATATCCTTATATCCTTACATCCCGAATAACAAGAGATTTCTTGCTCCAATGTGTTTTCAAATAGGCTGAGTCGAATGAAACTGAGATGAAGACTAAAGAGGAACTGGTCAAGAATCATGTCTACTCCATAACCGCCACAGAGGAGGTCAGACACAGCTTTAGCTGTGCAAACACACCTGTCACACTCAGTTTGTAACAGTTTTTATGTCTATGAGTGCTGCTGCTGCCCGATATAGGACTTTACAGTCTACAGCTGGAGGGCAGGATGTGACTTTTTACAATGGGAGCTCTATCACGCTATGGTTTACGCCATTTACGGTCGCTTAAAAAGAGGTTAGCTGAGAACACATGATAAGCTTTTATCAAGTACCAAAGGTTTTGGTTTTGATTTGGGATCTTCGCCTCCAGAAACTTTAACCATTCATCCTGGGTATGTGTATGTGTTTGAGAGATACACTGTTAGTGAGCAAGGTTGGAGATTGGGGTCCCAGAGATCTTTCAGATTTTGCCTGGATTACAGTAAGTCTACAGTACAAACATCAAAACTATGTACTTTTCATATTAAATACACTTACTGTTCACTCAGCTGGACAGATCATCCATTGTTAGGTGGGGTGTGGGTGAGGTGGAGGATGGACACTCTTGAATGCAGTTTTTTTTCATATTTACTGTATATTTTCAGTAGTGAAGTAACTGGTGGGCTATGGATGATAATTTCACTGACGTGACAAGCGTTTGAGCTGTGAAGTCTATAGAAAGTGATGATTCTCTCTGCCGTAGGTTCATTTCGGTGGAAATCTGGTGCAGCTGCTGCGCCTCAGGAACCCCTGGGGACACACGGAGTGGAACGGTGCTTGGAGTGACAAGTGAGTTCAGCCAACCACAAGATGCTAACATTTAACTCCAATAACAATAACTGTTCATATGAGAGAGAAGTAAGTGTACAGCTAAAGTCCTGACCACAATAGCACAGTTACAGTGACGCACTATATACAGAAAGAAGACACACACAAGGGCTAAGACAGACAACTATTTCATGTGGGAAATGTGCGCCCTAGTGTTTGGGGGGTCCCCTGTGTGTCTCAAGTTTTTACTCTTTCCAGAGATTGCTTGGGAAATTTGCATATACGCCATGGCATATTGTAATGAACAGTAAAATGCTGTAATACGTTTGAATTCAGGGACCCGCAGAATTTTAGGGCATCCTAGAGTTCCCAAGACCCCCTGAATTTCCCACCTGGAATGCCCATTGAGGAAAATGCAAAATTCTAGAGATGCACATGGTGGACGCCAACGGCTTGTAACATTTCTTATGTGTCCATACAATGTGTTATGATATACAAGGGTGGGACGTTCACCTTAATTGTTGTTGGCCTTAAAGAGCATTCAGGAGTCTGGAGACTGGAGACTTGAGCAATAAGTTCATTCAGAGCTGTACGGGCACAGCTCGGTCAATTAACGGTCAGTTAGCTGTTTTAAACATGTGCATCCCACACGGCCACAGCTCCAACAGCATCAGTCAGTTGCCGTTCAGCTCCTGTGAAGTCCAGTCTCTAATCTAGTCTCGTCTAGTCTGACGTGGTTTAAGTAAAGATTATGAAGGCCAGAGTATGAAAAATGAAAGAGGAGGAACATGGATGAGCGAGTTTGGTGTGGAAGAAATTAACAGGCCAACGTCAGTGTCTGACCTCACAAATGCGCTTCTGGAAGAACGGTCAAACATTCCCATAAACCGTGTGGAAAGTCTTCCCGGAAGAGTTGAAGCTGTTATAGCTGCAAAGGTTGGGCGGCCATTGTATTAAACCCTATGGATTAAGAATGGGATGCCATGGGAATACTTTTGGCAATATAGTGTACATACACATACACTTTAAAACTTTTCTTCAGGTGTTTAGTATTTGTGTCGAACTCTGACGATTATTCAATTCCACATCTACTGTAATGCTATATTTCTGCTAGCCCCCCTCTAGCTGTATGTTAACGCTAAGCTATCCTCTTCCTCAGCGCTATGGAATGGAAGAATGTTCTGCCGGAGGAGAAGGCCAAGCTGAATTACTCTGCGAGGGACGGAGAATTCTGGTGAGTTATTTAACTGAATTTGCAACCTATTTTTAATTAAACATCACATTAACCTCTACAACCGCAAAGATCTCTATCCATATCTGTAGAGCCATAGTTTTATCCCCCAGTGAAGAAAAGCCATAGGAGAACCACTTTAATATACCTAAAGAAACTTTCAGTGTTTGTGGGAGAGAATGAGTTTTAAAGAGCCTTGTTAACTTTAAGGCAGATGTGCTGTTGTTACACCTGAGGAACGTGGCTCATGTTGATGTTCCTGATAAAGACGTTGTCTAGAATACAGCATGTGTTTCACAAGTCCATATAGAGAAACCTGTTTACTCTGAGGCTATTGCTGCAACGGCTCCAGGACACAACTTCTATATCTTTAAATGAGGTTTTAATGTTTCTACCCTTACAAAAAAGAAGTTTATTCAAGTGTACCATTAGTTTACTTCTTTTAAACTAAAAGGAAGTGAGTATGCTTTCAGTGTACTTTTTATGTACTTCTCAGTGATATACTAAACACAGTTATACTTAAGTATGATTGGGTTTTACTGATAAGTATAGAACTGTTTAAGTATATTTGGTCTTTACTTGTATTTAATCTTTTGATTGTGATAGTAGAAGTAAGTATTCTTGCTCTGCACAAAAACACACCGAGTACAATATTTATTTAAAATTTGATTTATAAAGATTTATAAAAATACAAATATGTTTCTTAATCTGAGTGTGTCTTGTTTATTTTACGTGTGTCCACTGGTGAGTAAGTAAACGTTGTTAAGTTCTATTTTAAGTAGAAAAAAACCTTAAACCTAGTCATATACTTTAAAGTACAACAATAATATAAGCAGTAAATTATAAGTTTTATGTTAAGTTCACTTAAAGAAAACTTACAAGCTAGTAAACTAACAGTAAAACCTTAAGATTACTTTTAGTGTAGTTGAAGTACAAAAGATGTGAGAGACACAATGAGAAATAAAAATCCAGGAAATCACACTGTAGGATTTTTAAAGAATTTATTTGTAAATTATGGTGGAAAAGAAGTGTTTGGTAACAAAAGTTCAACTCAATCCTTTAACCATAACCTTTGTTGGAAATGACAGAGGTCAAACGTTTCCTGTAAGTCTTCACCAGGTTTGCACACACTGTAGCTGCTATTTTGGCCCATTCCTCCTGCAGATTTCCTCTAGAGCAGTGGCTGTCACTGGGCAACCCAGACTTTCAACTCCCTCCACAAATTTTCAATGGGGTTGAGGTCTGGAGACTGGCTAGGCCACTCCAGGACCTTGAAATGCTTTTTACGGAGCAACTCCTTTGTTGCCCGAGCGGTGTGTTTGGGATCATTGTCATGCTGGAAGACCCGGCCACGTTCCATCTTCAGTGCTCTCGCTGATAGAAGGAGGTTTTGGCTTAAAATCTCACGATACATGACCCCGTTCATTCTTCACTTAACACAGATCAGTCTTCCTGTCCCCTTTGCATGTTTCCACCCCCTATTTCACAGCAGGTATGATGTCCCTTACAGAAAATAAGTATACTTAAAGTTCATTTTATTAAGTATACTTTATGCAGTTACTATACTAATGTCATTGTACTAGTAGTACACTTGTGTATGTACAATTTTAATACTTCTTGGGACTAAATTGGCCCACTTTCTAGTTTTTAAAAGTATACTTTTAAGTACACTTTAAGTGTAAGAGTAGTAAACCAAGTATAAAACTAGTTTACATCTTTTGTACTGCAACTACACTAAAAGTAAACTTAAGGGTTTACTGTTAGTTTACTGGCTTGTACTGTTGATATAAATGGGGGAGTGACCGCCCCTCTGCAGCTTCCTGTAGTCCACAATCATCTCCTCTGTTTTACTGATGTTTAGATGGAGACTGTTGTTGAGTGATGAGGCTGTGTCAGGGCTCAGGTGGTAGTGTTATCAGCGAATTTGAAAATAAGGTTGGAAGTGTGTTTGGCTGCACAGTCATGAGTGTACAGGGAATAAAGTAGGGGGGTTGAGTACACATGCCTGGGGAGCCCCTAAAATAGACAGTGTGTGTGTAGATAAAAGGAGGTGACGTTAATGTTTTGGCTGATCAGTGTTTGGCTGATACATGAGCCTCAATCCATCCATGGATTAGGTCTTTCCTGGATGCTCCGGGATAAGATGTTGAAAATTGGTATTTTAGATGCTAACTGCAAATAATACTGGGTTGTTTCCGCTAGGAAAAGCTTGAAAAGGGTTAAATAAACACACTGATGTGTGTAAAAGCACTACGTACTGTATTAATAGTGTTTGAATATTTAAAAAATTAATTTTCGCCAAGTGCCTATAAAATATTTGCACATCTGTATATCAAGTAAATTGTTACTAAAGCCATTAGCCAAGCCAAGAACCACATAGGAGCATTTATAACTATGAGTATATACAACAAAACTCATATATTACTGTCATAGAGTGTTCTGAATGGTTGATAGTGGTAACATTAAAGGTGGAGCGTGAGATTTCTAAAAATATTCTTTACATACTGATATCAATCAGCAAAACTAATGCAGTGACAACATAAAGAAAAGGAATTGTTGTCTATATATTCATGGGTTTTGGTCGGGGGTTGGCTTTAGAAGGTCAGGGGATTTCATACTTTGGCTTCAATACTCCAGATTAAAGGGTTAAATGAATGTTTTTCTTTACTCTTTGTCTTTCGTCCAGGATGGCATTTCCAGACTTCATGCAGCGGTACTCGCTTGTGGAGGTCTGTAACCTGAGCCCGGATGCTTCAAACAGCAAACGTATCGGCCAGTGGGCCCTTCAGCAGTTCGAGGGCAGCTGGAGGGCCGGCTGCAGTGCCGGTGGCTGCTTAAACAACAGAGGTGCCTTTACATGACACTAACTCAGCAGCACTCTTGGGGGGGTTGAACACAGGATAGACCACCAGGACATGAGCTTATAGCTGCTTTGACTGCTCAGTACTTCATTAAGCTAAATCAAGATTGCTGCTGAAGGAACTGAATACATTCATACAATGTCTGGGGCGTCCAGGAGAAATCTGGAACTACACTTTGTTCTTCAAACTGGAGCTCAAGATCTGATCTACTTCTCTCACAATGAGATATTCATGTTACTTTGTATTGTATGTCTGATTATTTATCTGTTCTAATCATATCTGGTGTCCCAAACCTCACCCGGTGTCTCTCTGTCAGAAACGTTCTGGACGAACCCACAGTATAAGATCACCCTGCTGGAGGAGGATAATGACTCTCAGAGCAACGAAGTGGGCTGCACCTTCCTAGTGTCTCTGATGCAGAAGGACCGTCGGCGCTACCAAAAGGAGGGCCAGGGCATGCACTCCATTGGATTTGGCATCTATAAGGTCAGGAGCTCAAAATGTCAGGTTTATGTCGCTCGTTTACACGTACCGGATAGTTTTAAAAACAAACACCTTTTAGCATCCAGATGATTTTTTGTATATTTTGTATATATATTTTTATTTCTTTTATTTGTTATCTTTATCTATTGGTGAATGGAGGAGCAACAAAGTAAGAATTTCATTGTACAGTGTAACTGTCTGTTCTGCTGTACACATGACAATAAAACTCATGACATGACATGACGATGAGCACTCAGCATTTTTAAAAAACCCATCCATCGACACCAAAATGTAGAAATGGCTTGAGCATGTCCAGTAGAGGGCAGTATTGACCATAAAAATGTTATGTATTTTACACTCCTTGTCAAACAAAAACATGTTTGTTGGTTTTCATACATTTTTTTGGTTGATCCAGATTTAGACTCTACAGAGAGCATTCTGTCTGACATTAAACACAAACTAACTTGTTGCAACTGTTTGAAGCCATCAGTGCTGAGTGGACAATAAAAACTTTAGTTTAGTTTAGTTTAGCTATTGGGTCACATACACCGCCATGGCTAAGCTACCATGGCGGTGAAATGTTTACTTAGTCCTGAACAACCAGACAAGCAACGTTCTTCTAGATTTCTATTCACTCTAATTATGGAATTTAGTTTGAATCTGCTGAGCCAGTGGTCTGAGGGCCAATGAGGCCCAATAGCAGTTAGAGGGTCCAGGGCACTGGTTCCACTGGCTGGTCAGTAATGAATCCCTGGGAAGCGATAACGCAAAGACGAAACTACATTTTCGAAAATGTCCAGATACTTGTGGACTGGGCCTAAATATCATATTGTAGTGAGGTTTTAGGAAAGAAGTGACCAGATGATCTACACCAAGTATATTTTTCTCAATGAACATCTTCTTTTAAGCTCGATTTGATCCATTTGTGATCTTACAGCTCTGCTTGCTTGTTGTTGTTCTCTCTTTTTCAGGTCCCAGAGGAGGTAAACATGTGCTGCATCTGTCTGTACTGGATTCAGATTACATATGACCGAAACTTATTCAGCTAAATACTGTTCGTCACTGTGGGCAGAATATCAGCTGATTTCAGTAAGCAGATATAGAGGCTGGAAAAAGTTTTGGTAGACATACAGGAGGTGAGTCAAGAAAGCAGTCCATCCTCTTTATATTAAGCCCCAGGGTGCTTAGTTAGGTACATCTGTTCCTGACCTCTGAGAAGCATCTAATTGCACCAACTCACATGCCACATGTGTTTGCACACAGAGGAAATTGACCCCCACATCCTCCCTGTGCAGTTAAATATCCACATACACACACCAGAGGGCAGCGACCACACTTGGCCAACCCGTGGCCAACCCGCTCCACCAGCAGTTTGGGGTTAGGTATCTTGCTTAAGGGCACTTCACTCATGTCCTGTCGGCAATCCAACCAGCGTCCGTTCCATTACAGGGCCGGTTTCCTACTCTCCAGCCCATGACTGCCCCATAGGACTGTGTGTTCTGTGCTGATGAAGGCCTCACAGTCATATAGGACCTGGTCCCACTTCCATTCCTCAGTGAACGTCTTACCTCCTCATTCAGCAAGTTGGCCAGACTTGGTGGATCCCTGCAATTGATGTTGTTCTCTTTCATCATCTTATGTTCAAGATTCACCTATGGGAGATATGGACAACTTATCGGTTGACCTATATGCTTACAGTGAGAAACATGGAGCCAGTAAATGATGGGTTACCTCGTAAAGGTGGTGCCCGACACATCCTGCATCCAACTGTCTGTGTACCAACCCTTAAGCAGGTACATGAAGAGCCCACACACCGAAAAGAGTGAGCCACTGGTGTTCTGGTGACATTAAGACACTAGTATCTCACAAAAGTGAGGGTAGAGGCCCAGCCTGCAGAATGTCATAGTAATATGACCTACCAGGCCAGAAAATGTCCCAGGACACCACCATGCCCTAGAGGAACGAGCCCTAAGGAGTTCTTGGAAATCATACGCCAAGGGAATGGCTTCCACAAGCCTAAGACTTGCCTATAAATAAGCTTACCTGTATGAGGTACCCAGGAAATAAAGAGCTGTTCACTTTTTCTTAGTCCTATTCAAATACAATTGGAGTGCAGATTGCAGTGACAGTAGCATCAGGTTCAAAGGGGTGATGGGACAGTCTTTCTAGCACCAACGAGAGGTCCCAATTAGGAATGAGATGCTAAGTAACTGTCAAAGAATGGCAAGCCAGTATGGCAAGCATCATACCATTGGTCAAATATCTGCCCCTTACAGCCTTATAGAGACCTGGTGGATGAGATCCTTGCACTCTGAATTATTTCCACAGTCTAAAGGGGAAGCCCTAGTGCACCAAGGTTGGACTGCTTACCTGGTGAGGGTGGGGTATTTCCCCTTTTGTGAGTTTGCATCGTTTACCACTTTGTATCTAAACTGTTGTTACTCTAAGATGATTACCTTTACAGTTGTCCGGGGCAGACCTAGGAGGGCAGACTTTTGAATCTGAGCTGTGGCATAGGTAGCACCCTATGACAGTGCCATGTTTAATGCCACTAAGCTCCTGAGTATGACCCTGCTGCCACTGTGTGTGTATGGAGATTGCATGGCAGGGCTTGATTTCATACACCTCTGAAACACAAGAATTATGTGTGGTGGGGTTACCAGCTGATCTCTTCAATGTCACTTGTGCCCTAGTTCCGTGGCTCCCAGAACGTGCGTCTGAAGAGCACATTTTTCCGGTACAACGCTCCATGTGCCAGGTCCGGCAGCTTCACCAATACAAGGGATGTGAGCCAACGGTTCCAGCTGCCTCCAGGAGAATATTTGATCATCCCCTCAACCTTCTACGCTGGCCTAGAAGCCGACTTCATCCTCAGAGTCTTCACGGAGAAACAAGTGAAGATGCAGTCAGTAACTTTTATTTATTTACCTATTACTTACGTTCATTCTGTTATTTATCTGCATGTAACGTATACCGTTGATTATTCATGTATTCATGGTATTTCACATGGCAGCTCATGCTGAACAGTTGGCAAGGTGTTCTCTTCAAGGTGTACTTCTAACAGAGTTCCATTTCTCATCAGTCAGAAAGGCCTCTAGAGTGTCTAAATGTTTTCAGGTAACGCTCTGATGAGGTAATGCTCTGATCCTCCATACAGACCATGTGCAAGGAAAGTACGATATAAGCCTTTTTAAATGATATTATTATGCTGAGAAGATTATTACTAGTGATTACAAGGATAGACAAGCTGGCATTTTTAGAATCAGGTGGTCATTTTAGGTTAAGGTATATATAGACCTACAGCCTATACCATCATTTCCAACAGGATATAAACAGTGAAAATCACATTTATACTAGAAATCAATGAACACACAGATTACAGATTCTTTTCTATACATATATTTACATTTACAGGCACACATGCTTATCCAGAGTGACTTAGAGTTTACATGTACACAAGTAGGTGAAGGTAGTGTTACAGTTTACCTGTACACAGGTTGGTGAAGGTAGGGTTACAGTGTACATGTAAACAGGTAGTTGAATCTTGCCCAAGATCTCTTATTGGTATAGCGTAAGGTGGTTGCCTTGGTGGTTGACTTGGTGTATACACAGTAACGGTTTTTACTGCTCTGGTAGTCGCATACAGTGAACAGCAGTAAAATGTTATAATGCTTTTGTGTCTTTCTTGTATGTTTTAGGGAGATGTGCCGTGAGGTGTCGTACACCCTGTGTAACGAGGTAAGAACACAAACAGGAGGGTTGCTCTGTTTAGACTAGACTAAACAGCCACTAACAAACCCAAACGTTTGGTCTGTGTGCTATATACGTCTGGGACACGTCTCTGGTCATGGATCTAGTCTCTGGTCCTTATTCACTCATCTGGTTTGTACGTTCTTTTCTCTAAATGTTAGTTATGAATGTATCTGTGGTTCTTTTGATTCCCTAGTGCATAAAGTGTTTTATGCTTCCTGCCAGATAGCAGTTTTGTCAAAAGATGACCACCTGCCGGCATAGTCAGAAGGACTAGTGTGTCCTGTTAAGGCTGGTCACGACCTGAAGTACACAAGCTTGTAGTTGAAACCATGTTCATAGAATCTTGTGAGAGGTTGCTGCCATGAAGATGTTACATACTACCTTATTAGGAAGTGCCACAGCAGCTGTTTTATAAACCATATCAATGACCTGGAACTTCCCAAATATGGAGGCCCATGTGTTGAGAGTGGGTCACCAGCAGTGCAGCCCTTGAATCAGATGTAAAGTTGGTCAGTGCAGCGAATAGACTCAGTCATTGAAACCCTATAGCCTGAGTGAATGGACTGGGCATAAAAACAAATGTCTATCACCAGACACGTCCACATAAGCTGACAACTCTAAGATTGACTGACAAAGACTGGTTGACCAGAAGAATAGATGAGGTCACAAGCAGGTAGGGTTTGAGGTTCACCAACCTTTATTGCATTACCAGTAAGAGGACGATCTTAAATGCGGCCCACTTCAAATTTACCTGCGACAGTGGCTCAAAGCGATGCATGCACAAAGAATCTAGTACCCAGTACAGTACAGTGGGCAGTGTGAAGCCCTGCAAGGCATCTTGCACCTTTTGATTGTGGAAGGTGATTTACCCACAACCAGGAATGCCTGCTAACAGGTCATTGGGCCCAGATGCCACACTCATAATTGAGGGGCTCTGGCCCTGCATTTGGGAAAGGACATCCACTTTGTAAGGCAATGGCCAGGGAGTCTGTTTTGAGTCTAAGTTTAGTCAAAGCCACGGTCTGGCTGGCCACCACCGGGTAACCAAGAGAACCTGATGGACATAGTGGCAAATTTGAAGCAGCACATCTAAGAGAGGAGGAATCAGGGAGAAACCATAGAGTAGGCAATGTGACCAATCATATGCCAGTGCATGTAGACCCATTGAGCCCTAAGTCGCTAAGTCACCCTCTGGCTGTCAGGAGGCATGAATTTGAAGGACTAGCTAGCATTGTAATGTTTGGTCAGGGTGTTCTGACCTTTAAAGCTGTGTTTTAGTTGTGACTATGAAATGGAATCATGTAACCATGTTCACACTGTTAACTTTTACTGCTCATTAGTTCTTGGAGGAACAACTTGTTCCTCTACATGGAGGACAAAAACTGAGTGGAACTTCTGAATCAATTATAGCACTTCCAGTGTTGATAAGAGACTATTTAACATTTTACATTTCACTCTCTGTCTTAGGCGGGGGTGACAGAGGAAGACATTGACCCCTCATTCCGAGACATGTTTGTCCAGTACTCTGGAGCGGTAAGAGTTTTTCTAGCATGTGTTAGTCTGGCTCAGCTGTGCGTCCTCACTGCAGTTACTTCTCTTTTTCCTTTTTAGGAAATGATGGTGTCTGTTGAGGAGTTTATGACCATCTTAAACCGTGCAGTGTCCAACTGTAAGTCAGCCAAATGTTAATACTCAATTTAGAGCTGATTTTAGTCCAGTAGTTTGCATATGACGTCACATCACTGCTGGTGTACCAAAAGTTGTAGCTCATAAAGAGGAAATAAACAAGAAATTGGCTGAACAACTCTGGCAAAAATGACTTGTGGACCTTCATCTGTGGTTTGGATGAGGTTTTTCTTGTTCCACCTTAAATGGAAAATAAGAAGGCCCCCAGCTTTGAGCGGTCAGGAGGAGCAGTGTATTGTATTTTGTACAGTTTATCGGTTGGTGTGTACAGGCGGTAGATTTAAAACAACAGCTACAAACAGAGTTTCACTGGACTTTGGACATTGGCACAGCATGGGTCATCTTGTCCATTCTACTTTTCACTTCCTGACCTCCACTTGGATTTTGAGCAACATCAGAATCTAATGCAACTGCAAATGACATATCGTCGCTGTCCAAAGAAAAAATCATGAATCAGCATTTTTTAAAATTTTTTATTTGACAGCTGCTCTTTAAATCATACATGGACCAATAGAAATGCTCCAAAATCACTTGGAAAAGCTCTTTACATTATCTTACATTGAAAATGTTTTTGGCCTCTGCTGTAAAGTTACTGTTTTGGAGATAATCGTTTTATTCTTTGGACAGTGACGATATGGTAGTAACAACTGGTAGATTCTTGGAATGGATCCCGAGCAAGACACTTAGTTTGATTGATTGGTCCACATATTATTTTTTATATTCCCAAAATAAGTACAATTTTGTATCATTTGTGAATATTTGCAGCCGCAGGTATTTAGACAAATATAGATATTTAGTCAGATCTGGACAGTCCCGTGTTTGGGAGAGTCTGTTAGGAGTAACGATCAACTAGCTTTTACAAGGGAGTCAGTATGCAGCCACATTCACGTCTTTTTATGACTTTGCCTTAACTGAGTCTTCACTTGGCTGCAGTAACAGCTGTAAACTGTCCCAGAAACAGCTCATTAAATTATATGGGACCAAACAGTAAAAGTGGTAATAATAGATAGAAGCTGATTTCTTTGGAAATCTGACTTCACTCCTCAATTCTGAATCTTGAGTGTCCGAATATTCTGACCTTCTAAAACAGGAACTGAACCCCCCTCCCTGGGGTCTGTCTGTGCACATGCTGTGGTGTGAGTATAAAACTGTGAATGAATGACTGAATGGGTACATCTGTTCTTCTTCTGCATTTTACAGCCAGTGGTTTAAAGATCTCCGGTTTCAGTCTGGAGGACTGCAAGTCCATGGTGGAGTTCATGGATGTATCCTTCCTTACACGTGTAACCAGCCGGTCTCACCCACTCAGTCAGCCAATCAGTCAGTCAGTCAGTCAGTCAGTAATCTCTCACTATACGAAAGCTGCCTTTAAGGAGGCTGAGAGCATCTTTTCTTATACTTACTGTGCTGTTTGCTAAACGAGTCGTGTGTAACAGAGTAAGAAAATATACCTGTGTTTTGAGTTAATTTCATGGAATTAAGCACTTTCATGCTCTGTAGTCGAGTTTGAGTAGCCCCTAGTGGCGAGCAGTGCGCAAAAGATGATGTAGTTGTAGGTCCTTCTGAGCTTTGTTTTCCGGAGCTGTGTCTTTAATGCTTGAACGTGGGGAGCTTATACGATCCGTCACACATGCATGAATTAAACAGTTCAGTAAATTACAGCGTATTCAGTGAATTCTATTCCAAGCTTCTTGCACATTCAGTCATTTCAGATTAAAGAAATCTCTGTAGTTGAGTCTGAGCACTCTGGATAGAGGTAGTGCTTGTGTTACAGATTATGTTTTTTTTATTACAAAACCGTTTGGATCATAGCAGTAAATGGGACAATGCAGAAAATGGGACATTTGGTGGGGACAGTTCTTAGCGTACAGACTTTTAGACCTTAAAACAATAGCATCTAACCAAAGGTGTCAAACGTATTCACATTCATTACTCAGGTAGAAGTATAGATAGTAGGGTTTAAAAATAGTTGAAGTATCAGCTCAAGCTTTTTACTCCAGTAAAAGTGTAAACGTACTGCTTTCAGAACTACTTAAAGTATAAAGTAAAAGTAATGTTGGGGGAAAAAATGCCATTAAGGACAAAAGCTTAGGTTGGATTGTGGTTATGAGACTGGACAAAAACAATTAGACCATTTAGCCATTTAATGTATCCTTACCTTCATAGCCAGTTTTCAAATGCACTGAAATTCCTACTCTGGTTTGAACAGTTCATTTACACCATATGTCCAAAAGTTTGTGGACAGCTGCACTTGCATGGTTTGGTATTCAGGTCACTATTAGGGTGTTTGAACCCACTTTGCTGCAACAACAACCTCTACTGTTCTAGGAAGTCTTTACATTTAGGTGATGGAACATGGCTGTGAGGATTTGAATGGGTTTCTGATTAGCTGAGAGGCGGATGTGAAAACTTTTCTTGACTTGAGTTGAATCTCAGAGTGATGACTGCGGCCGTCTGAGCTTAGTGGACTTCCAGATCTTGTGGAATAAGATTATGAAGTGGCAGGTAAGTGACTGACTACTGCTAGTTACAACATGTTTGACTATGTATGTGACTAATGAACTTTTGATTTGATTTGATTTCTTACTGAATAGTATTATTTGTTCGGTCTCTCCTCTCTCACTTTGTAGGACATTTTCTTGCAGTTCGATCTGGACAAATCAGGCACCATGTGCTCCTATGAAATGAGTTTGGCCTTGGAATCGGCTGGTAAGATGACCGGTCCCTCTAGTCATTGTGTATTATGTTTCTTTTCAATGTACTTAAGTTCATTATATTGGTTCAGGGCTGGACATTAGATGCAATGTTCTGTTTCCAAGTAGTTTATCCTGCTGGAGGCTAGCCTAGCACTCATTGAGCAGGAAGTATCAGGACAGGCCAGCAGTCCATCGCAGGGCAGATACACAGACATTCATATTCACACATAAACTGTGATGAATACTGTGAAGGATATTAAGTATGAGAATGTACTAAATAGTTTCGCCCATATCAATCCTTACTCCTGTGTTCTCCTCTCATAGGGGTCAGTGGATATGGAGGTACCTCTGTTACTGGGTTTATACACTTTTCTTCTTTCCCAGGTTTTAATCTCGACAATGACATCATTGAGGCACTGGTGAAGAAATACAGGGACAAAGAGACCATTTGCTTTGATAAGTTCATCGTTTGCCTGGTCAGACTGGAGGCCTCATTCAGTATGTATTTGCTGGCATCGTAGTTCATTTATCTGTATCTCATGTCTTGGTTAAGAAAACACAATCTATTATTATACACAATCTCCCCTCACAGCTCTCGCCCAGATGCTGGACCCGGATCGGACTGGGGTCATTAAGCTTGACATCTCTGATGTGAGTGCATTTAAGTCTTTATGTCTTCATGCTTTGTTTCTCCATTTCAGAGAACCATCTACAGTTCACAGTTTTCCCCCTCAACTCAAACGTAGTAGGTCAGTAGAGACGGGCTGACTTCTTCAGTCCCGTACATATCGGGCATGAAAGCTCAGAAACCCGTCCCCTGGTGGTGGAGTCTGGTGGTACCATTCCTACGAGAGATCTGTAGTGATTTGACATGAAAATTCTTTCTGAGATTAAAATTAAGTAGTATTTTAATACAGGAGTAGTTCTAGTGGAACTATTTACACTGAAATCCCTGATGGTATTTGTACTTGATGATCAAGTTATATGTACTTATTTTCTAGCAGAGTTGCTTAATCACTTCCTCTAGGCACGTTGTTTCTACAGTCAAATGCACGTATTTTAGTGAGAAGAGCTCCAATTCAAATATACAAGCCATCATGGGGGGGGGTAAACATACTTTAGATGTCGTTTTGAAACAAACAGCACATTCATATATTTTATCTGAGTAAAGACAACTGGATTAGACATGTTTGGTGGTAACAGGACGTAAAGTACTGCCAAGTCTAACGTCTACTCTAACGCCGGGGCTGGAGTATGTACATGTAGTGCCCCTTAACTCTAGGCTATGAGTTAGGTGAGTTCGTGCTCTACTATTTTAATTAAGGAGTTGTTAGTCAATGCTTAAATAATAAAGGATTAATTGCTACCACAGATCAACACTGCGAACCACCCCAGCCCCAGCCAGACTTAAAACATGACTATGATGCAACATTTAATCCATCCAACATGTGACTCTGCAATAGATTAAAGAAAATTACACCCTGCTTATAATAGCAAAATAAAATAACCACCAGGAATTACTTTAACCTTGGCTGGTATATTTATTACAACCAGCGAAACCAAGAATTGCTGGAGTTTTCTCAATACCGTCACTCAAAAAAGATTTTTTCTGATCACATAACCAATAAATAAAAAAAATAAACAAAAATATATATTTATAATACACCCTTTAGTTCACAAATATTCCTCAAAATTAATACACACTGACCTATTGTGGGCCCACGGTACTCCTGTCCGAATTTGCTAAATTTAAAGGTATTTATAGAAAAATTAAATACACCAAGTCAATGTGGGGTCCTCCTTTTTGGTTGGTGTGTGTGTGTATGTCAGTGCACGTTGCAGGCCTGAATTGCTTGGGAACTTGGTGGCCTCAAACTAAATGCCCGCTTCGCGCTTTGCGTTTACGTCTTGCCCCCTTCTCTCTCTCTCTCTCTCGCCAACACCGCTCCTCCCCCCACACACAGACAATCCAATCAACAAGAATGGCAGAATCTAACAATGAGTAACAATCGCTCCTAGCCAATAAAAACACTTTTAAACTCAAGTCTCATACTCAGTATTTTAAACCATGAACCATATACTCAGCTATTTTAACCATATCAAACAGTTTTTAAAGATTTTAAACATTTTAAAACAGAGGAACTTTATGAAATTTATAAAATACATGTAAAACCCCAAAATTTACTAGGGGCTACATACACTAACGCTCAAAAGTTTAGGATCACTTTAGAATTTCATTTCATGCAATTTTCATGCAATTCACAAACAATATTGTTCATTTTACAATGAATGTAAGTGTATCAGATGATTTTTAAAGAATAAAAATGTTTGTATTAAAGCCTATTTTTGCATAGAGGCTTATTTTGCATATAGTTCTATTATCAGAAATTCTCAGTCCTCTGTCTAAATCTCCTGGTACGGCCGCCAATCCAAGTTAAGGATGTTATTGGGCTAATTGGTTGTTAGGACACTCTTGCTCAATTGTGATGCACAGCTGAAAAACATTCTACTAATAAGTGAGTATAAAAGGGAGAACAACATTCTAGGTTAGTTTAGTATCTGAAGCATCAGCAGTTGATGGCTTACTGACCGACTCAAAATGACCAGAAAGAAACAACTTTCTTTAGAGACCCGTCAGTCCATTGTTGTGTTAAGGAAGGAAGATACTCCATTGAAAACAAGAACATTTCACTGTGATCCCAAACTTTTGAGTGGTAGTGTAGTTCTGAAGACTCTATGAAACAGTATGTCACTGTTGTGAAAAGAAATAAATACTGCTGTAGTTACTTAACCTTAAATGTTTAAGTACTTTTAAATCCATGTACATTTTCAGTGAACTTAATGATAACTGAGTTTCAAAGCTTCATTCATTTTACAAGTGATCTCCTGTAATTTGAGTAGACCCAACTTCTTAGGGTATACAGTGTAGTTCAGTAAATTCTATAAGCCATGTACACAAATACAAAGACCAAATGGCCAATGTGTATGAAATTTGGCAGATATGCTCTATTAGACCCACATCTATTATAAATACAGTCCATTCTGAAAACCCATCTAATTGCTCCATAATGATGCTCAGACCAACATCTAATTGCTGAATTGATTACTAGAATCGAAACTGTATTGAAGCTGGTTGTCTTGATTTACAGATATTATTCTGTTTTTGCTTACTATTAAACTTTGATGACAGAAATCTAAATCTGCATAACTGTAATCAATCAATTTAGCTTTTATTTTCTGGCAGAAGTTGAACTTTAAATGTAAGATGTTAATTAATCTAGTAAAAGTTACCTTCAACGACAGAGAACTACAGTGATCAATGTGATAAATGCTAGAGGTCAATGAAAGTGTGACCTTAAACACAACATTATGTACAAACACAATTAGTATGTGTGAAAGTTAAATGAGGTTACAGGCTTATTAGTACATCTTCAGCTAATAAATAAAAAGCTGTACTTTGTTACATTTTGATTATTTCTATTAAACTAAGCTTTCATTTATTGTTACAGTTACATCACAGTATAAAAGAAAAGAACAGTGCATACATCGTTTGGGATGAAGGGGAAATTGTGTGTGTGTGTGTGTGTGTGTCTGTGTGTACATATTTGCTAAATTATTCATTTAATTGTTTCTATCAAACACAGTGGGTGTGCCTGACCATGTAGAATTGGCGCCACAGCAGCCTGAAGAGTGGACGTCCGTCCTGCCAGGACAACAGGAACAGACTTCAGTAGCTGTGTCAGAACTTTCATCATGCAGTCCAGAACGTTCGGCCCACCTGAGTGCCCGACTCACTGTAACGACATATAGAATCATGTTAGGAAGCTTAGCATGTTTTACTTCAACTTCTCCTGTTTTTAAAAGATTAAGCTTCGCAACTCAAAACCATCAGTAAAGTCAGCAGAGGTGGCAGAAGTACCTTCCTTAAGTAACAGTACTAGTAATACAGTGAAACAGGAAGTACTCCAGTAACAGTAGAGTATTTCTAGAGTATAAGTATTTCTTTAAAAATTGTACAACAGGATGTGTTTTTAATCGAGGGTTAATGAGTTATTCTAGATCTGCAAGCATCTTCCACAGTAATCCATATATATATGTAATAAGTAGATTACAACTAAAGTAATGAACCTGTTTTAAAATGTAGTGAGTTTAAGTAAAAAGTATTAATTCACAGAAATACTTGAATAAAGTAGAGACACCTAAAAATACTTAAGTACTGTAACAAAGTACATATACTCACCACCTCTGAAAGTCACAACTGGTTATTACTTTCATATATGGCTGAATGTCACATCTATCTATCTATCTATCTATCTATCTATCTATCTATCTATCTATCTATCTATCTAGCTATCTATCTATCTATCTATCTATCTATCTATCTATCTATCTATCTATCTATCTATCTATCTATCTATCTATCTATCTACTTAACCAAATAAAACCTTCCCCCAATATGAGTAGAATATAAACACATATGAAATTCTACTTGGCTATGTTACACTGCTGTATTTAATGTTATGCTGTTTTTCTTGCTTGATTTCCTATGTGGTATTGCTGATCAATAAAAGAATCATTTAGAATCTCAGTTGATTGTGTATCTTTTTCTCTGTGAATTTAAATATGCTGTAGATCAGTTTAAATCTTACTTATCTCAGTGTGGAGCAGATTGTGTAAAGTACGTCAGTTTTCTTGCTAACACCACTTGAGGTGAGATTTTGGTTAAATATTGCTACCAATTTCCTGATGGGCTTCTATCAGCAGTACAAATACACCATTAATATTTCTTGGATGCAGCTGCTCCGCCATGAAAACCCATTCCATTAAGCTCTCTACACTCTGTTCTTGAGCTGAACTGAAGGCCACATATAGTTTGGAGGTCTGTAGTGATTGACTCTGTAGAAAGTTGGTGACCTCTGTGCACTATGCTCCTCAGCATCCGCTGACCCGCTCTGTCATTGTACGTGTTCTACCACTTGGTGTCTGAGTTGCTGTCATTCTCAATCACTTCCACTTTGTTAGAACACCACTGACAGTCCACTGTGGAATATTTAGTAGTGAGGAAACTTCACGACTGGACTTGTTGCACCAGTGGCGTCCTATCACGGTACCACGCCGGAGAGCGACCCATTCTTTCACTAATGTGTGTAGAAGCAGTCTGCATGACTAGGAGCTGGTTTTATACACCTGTGGCCATGGAAGTGATGAGACCACTTGAATATAACTGCAGTATGTTTATGGATCATACACAACAAGAAGCTGTTCTTACTGTGGACGGATTCCATCAAAAGCAGTGCAACAAGTGAAAGACTAGAATCCTCGATCTACAACTGGAAGAAGAACATCATTAGCAGTTGCATCACAATGTTGGTTGATGGCGGTCCAGGGGCAACATAAAGAGAGTCTTCACAAGCTCTGAGATGAGGACATTTTTGTTAGAGGAAGATTCACCATCAGCCACTAAAGTCTTCCTTGAAAAATATCTATTTGATGGCTCTCGTCAAACATCTCAGTGAGAAAATGCAAACGAAGGGCATCTTTCAGTATTGAATGTGATCCTATACAAAGCCTGAGACAGACAATAAAATATACAAAGACTGCTTCTGCAATCGAAAGTAGCATTATTACTAATTACTACTGAAATGCCAAAAGAGGCATTACCTCAAACCTCAAAGCGCTGCGACCTGCCGTTTTAATAAACTAAACAGTATCATTCACCGAAACCTAATCCAGAAAAACAGCACGAGAGGAATACATTGATTAACATTAGCGAATTAACTTCCTAACAGAGAACCTGCGAATAACAACGGCAATCGTATTCACGCTAAAAGGAAAGAAGGGGGTAACGAAAGAGGGCCGACTATGTAACTTTCAATTACTCCTATCGTTGAGGTAGAGCCAGCGCCGATTGGAGAACAGAAACAGATTAACTTAATTATCGCTCAAAATGTTCCTGTTAATTCAACAACCGGGCGACCGTGCTTGTCCCGCTGAGAGCTTATGGGATGAGCCTCATGGCTTAATGGCACAGGGCAGAGGAGTGGCCATGAGATCTAAAGACAGCACACACTAGAGTGCTATGACCGCCGTGTCTTTCATTGACCAGTTCAGCCTTAAATCAGCCTTAAAAAAGTTATAAACGAGGCAGATTTAGCAGAAAATATCTTGTGGTATTCAGTACCCCCGTATCGCTGACTGAGATCAGCCATGGTGGCCAGGTATAATTCTAGATCCTCCATATGCTTGGGGTCGACCTGACACAAAATATTCCTGTAAACGCCCCAAAGCGAAGACAAACTCCCCAAGGAGTTTTTAAGAAAGACGAAACGTTACTGCAATCCACCATTTGATGGCCGATAGCCGGAGGAGGGAGTAGCAGAGATGCCAAGAACATACTTACCCTGAAGGAAGTCAGACCTCACATGAGGAGAGACAATAGCTGCAGCAGGAGGAACGAAAGGCCAACCCAGAGCTTCTGCAGGCACAGCAGCAGAGAGGCTGAAAGTAGTCAGAGCAGAAACAGCTGAGGCGTCCGGAGGCAGAGCAGCAGAAGTCACGCCAGCGGCGAAGGGCAAAGAGGGAGCGACAGGGGCGGAAGAGGGCCGAGGATCATCGAATGCTGACCCAGACTTGAGCTGTGGTTGGAGCCAGGCAACTTTCAACGCAACCAGCCTGGAGTCGAGGTCGCTTAACGACCTGGATCAATAGGAGATTTGGGGAAGTAGTATCCTCAGAGGCCGGAAGCAGAGGGCTCGGATAAGCAGGGTGCTTGGATCTTTATGGTGAGGCCGACTCACTGCCAGTAGACGAGTCCGCAGGAGGAACTGGGGGATTGTAAAAATGTTAGAGGCCAGCAGAAGGAGATCTTCCCGCGACAAACTGGAATCCTGTGTTCCCCCAAAAGCGACCGAATCCGAAACGGGAATTCCTTTCCCAATGTCGCTTAAAGACATAGCAGCTACAACTTTCAGAATGAGAGCACGTAGAAACATCGGCACCAGAAGGCAGAAAAGAGGGCGCATGAATTGAATCATTTTAAAGACAGATGGCAGCCTGTGATTGGTTGGAGTAATGGATGAGAGAGTGACTGATGAGTCTGATACCACAAGTTCTACCACATGGACTCCATTATTAGTATCATCTTTAGTATTTAGGAGCAGACAATTTGGGGGTCTGCTACATCACTGTTACTATTTTTTTAGAATATAGTCAGAAAGATAGATTCATGTTAATATTTCTACTTTTTCCTGAATGTAGTTTTTGTTATGACTCCTTGTTTTACTCACCCAGAGGGAGCTCTAGACCTTCCAGGGAGCTCCAGACCTTCCAGCTCTGACACCTCCAGGCTGTTCCTCAAATATCGCATCGCTTCAGCAGCTGTGATCATACGTACGATATTTATTCTACCATCATCTTTCACATCCAGCTGTGTCATTTTCATACTTTTGGAATTGGCCATTCTCTCAGTGGTAAGGGTACCACTGGACTTCAGGTCTAGTTTCTAGGTCTCATTCACCCTTTGCAGCTCCTGACATTCTGGTTCTGAGAGGATCAGCAGATGGTCAGTAATGTTATGGTGATTTCTGGTGATCCTTGTAAATGATAACATGAACAAATCTTAACTAGCGTCTGATTGAGTTTGGGTGTCACCACCAAATTGGTTTATTATGTGAACAAGACTGGACTGTGTGCTGGAATGGATCAACACCAGGATAGTGTATTCTATAATCTTCTTCAATGTTGTACAATTCACAGTTACCATGATCATAATAATGCTCATAAACACCATCCAGCAGCATTTCCACCATTCCATCATCAGGTTCCTCACTGGAACCAGGGTTGGAGCCAGATGACTTATCAACGCAACCAGCCTGGATTCGAGGCTTTTGACAAAGTCAGCGAAACGCTGAATGATTTGAATCAACTATCTACAACCATCCACACCTGAAGGCAGCAAAGAGTTAAATCCTTTTAAAGACAGGTGGCAGCCTGCAATTGGTTTGATAAATGAATGCAAGAGTGATGTAGCATTGGAGTCTTACAAAACTCTAGTAGGTTCATCCACAAGTCTTTTCAGTGTATCCTAGGCTATCAGCCTCCACTGATGCCCTGGTCCGCTACACCATCTGATGTCCCAGCAGTGGACAACTGGAGGGCGCAGAGTGACTGGGTTTGGGAGGACACCCATCAACTGTGCCCTACACAGGGTATATAACAACACCGGAAAACACAGGACATCTGGAGACAGGAGGGGTAACAGATACAGAGCAGGTGTGGGGCAAGAGGAGCACATGACCAAAACATAGACACAAGCACATGGCTACACTGAGGAACTTAAACAGACAGGCAGGGCGTGACACACGTAGTGGACAAGTATACACATGAATTTATTTTCTAATAAGCTATTTATAGATGATTGAGTTCTTTTGGTAGATTAACAGTGTATTATTATTCTGGAATGTCCCTGTTTTTAGTAAAGACCACTTTATATCAATCCAACCATTATCTGCCGCTTACTAACCATTACACCACCATACTAACCACTACACCACCGTACTAACCACTACAACACCGTACTAACCACTACACCACCATACTAACCACTACACCACCGTACTGACCACTACACCACCATACTAACCACTACACCACCATACTAACCACTACACCACCGTGCTAACCACTACACCACCGTACTAAGCACTACACCACCATACTAACCACTACACCACCGTACTGACCACTACACCACCATACTAACCACTACACCACCATACTAACCACTACACCATCGTACTAACCACTACACCACCATACTAACCACTACACCACCATACTAACCACTACACCACCGTACTAACCACTACACCACCGTACTAACCACTACACCACCATACTAACCACTACACCACCATACTAACCACTACACCACCATACTAACCACTACACCACCGTACTAACCACTACACCACCATACTAACCACTACACCACCGTACTAACCACTACACCACCATACTAACCACTACACCACCGTACTAACCACTACACCACCATACTAACCACTACACCACCGTACTAACCACTACACCACCGTGCCGCCTTAGGACCTCTTTATATTGAATATTAAAATACTGCTTTCTAATATCATTTGAATTTCTAGACTTTTTATTTGGCAGCTTTTGGTTGAAATAAACCAGTCCACCTTAAATGGAGCAGCAGCCTCATTATGTTACCCGTAAAGGTACCTGAATGCACCTGCTGCACCACTTAAAGTGGACCCGGAAAATTCCAAGACTTTCTTCATGCAAAAACTGTGGCCTTGTTTTATGTGGCTTACATTTCAACCAGCTGAATCAATATACCACATCAAATATAGTCACAAGGGCGTCGTTTGCATAATTTGAAAGCTGCGTCTGCCGTTTACATTGTGTGGAAATCTCACGATGAATGGGCCAATGGAAATGCTCAAAAATAGTTTGGAAAAAATCTGGTTCCACTGACTTCCATGAAAGGCAATGCCAGTTTTGTGTAGGGGTGTGTAGATCGATCCAAATATCGTTATTATCGATACCAGCGTGATACTAGCATGATGGGATCCATATTTTAGTGTCTTGTAGGTCTCGCAGGCACACCTTGCTCGCGGAGCTGTGAGCGGTGCTTGGCAACAGGAGATGAGCATTTTACCATTGGTTCAGCAGGTTAGCGCTAGCAGCAGCTATAGTTTAACGATTGTTTCTCCTTAGGCACTTTATAAATGTCCCGCTCAGATGTTTACAGATGCGTGAATTATTATTCATCTGACAACGAGTTGTTACAGATTTCCATCTGGGTGAGATTCCCGGTCCGGGTGGTTCTGTATGGAGTCGGTTTCCTCTGGGTACTCCGGTTTCCTCCCACAGTCCAAACACATGCATGTCAGGTTGATTCTCACTCTAAACTGAACGTAGGTGTGAGTGCGTGAGTGTGTGTTGGCCATGCGATGGACTGGTCATCATGTACCCCGCCCAATGACACTGGGATTGGCTCCAGCCCCCCCGTGATACCAACTAGCGGGATTAAGCGGCAGATAATGGATAGAGACGGATAATAATAATAATAATAATAATAATAATAATAATAATAATAACCACAATAATAATTAATTAATTGTGTTAATTATTAATATCAAAAACGGTTCTTATTATTCTTTTTCTTTAGTTAATATCTGCTACATGTAAATAGGGTATAAATAGATTCCTCATTGGTATCTGTATCGGTATCTGTATCAGTATTGGTATCAGTATCGGTGATGCTGGCCCTGTATTTCCTTGGTATTGGATTGATACCAAATTTTGCAGATACTTGTTTTTCTTTGGACAGCGACAATACGTTAGTATTTCGTTTAATAGATTATTTCTATTAAAGAAAAGAAGAAAATAAGTCTGAGCTGTTGTAGGCAGAGTGTGTTTTGGGGTTGGAGGGATGGCAGGTTAGATATGCCACATGATCTCAGTAGCTCCTGTAAAGTAAATGCCAATACTGCCTGTGCTGGGAACAGCTAACGCCCAGCGTAGAGCTTTCTTGGCCTGGCTTTCAGAAAGCAGCGGAAAGCAGGAGGACTGACTTGTAGCCAAATGAGGAGGAGACCTGCTGGTGAGTGATGGTGGTTGTTCAAGTGTGCTGGTACACAATTGGGCCTCAGGATAGTTTGTAGTTTTTTAATGTAAATGTGTTAATCATGTTGAATCAGAAAAACAGACCCACAAATAAAAGGTCAGAGACAATACTGCTTCATACCACACGCAACCACAAGACTGATTTAGCATACAGTCAATAAACCTTCCAGCATTTCCAGAGAAGAGCTTTAGAATTCCATCAGTGCAGTACATGGTGTCAAATATCTGGCTCAGTTCCAGGAGCAGCTCCCATTGGAAGGGAGGACATCCGAAGCCCAAGGATGATAATTACATAATCATATAATTATCTAAAGTGTATTTTAAAAACTATAGATTACCTGCCTGTCCCGGTCAAGCCTCATGTCACTGACTTTTTTGGTGTGATTCTGAGTAACAACATTATGTAACAATTTTATCTAAAATAACAGCTTTCAAATCATTTTGATGGTACACTGACGTATAACAGGGACAATGGCATCACTGTCCTTTCCATTTTGAGCTTGGAACACCTGTACTAGCGCTATATAACATTAGAGAAGCTTACACAAGTACTGCATAGCGCTTTACAGGAATGTGTAGGCCCTATTACATTTTGAGGGAGTTAGTCAGTTTGTAAGTCAATATATATATATACATTAATATATACATTAATATACGTTAATATATATATATATATATATATATATATATATATATATATATATATATATATATATATATATATATATATTTAATATACAGTTTTTCTCAGTGGATTTGGTAGATGTCTCAGATCATGATTTACTCTGGCATCACAACAAGCATGTTTCTCAAAACTGTTAGTACAAACAGCAAAACTCAATGAAATACCTGTAAAAGCACGTACCTCGCTCAGAATACTTTGTTTTTGCCTCAAAAGCAAATATTTATGTCAATCAACTTGTCAGTGCCGTCCGGATGTCTAGTCTGTGTGTCATTGCCTATGAACAAGCTAGTCAAAATACTTAGTCATGTTGTCAGTGCAACGGTGTACATTGTACGTATACTCTGATGGAAACTAGCTTTAATTATTAGAACACCACACATTCTGTGGCATATCAGTTAAAACAGTATGTGTTACACACAAAATACAAACTTACACATGACTGTATGTGGGAGACTGACAGCAAGAAACTGAACTGGAATCAAATTTATATAGTAATATTCTTTTACTGTATTGTTCACACAAACAAAATCAGAGAGTAATTCAGGAAAGACAGACAACTTGTTTGGCAGCACTCGATAACACACACTACACAAATAGAACCTTACTCTAAACACTGAAAACAACCTGGGACAAAAACTTAAGGAATTATAGTGCTTTCTTTTCTATACATCCTCTTCAGTAGACAATCAGTAGAACACATTTCGATAAACGTGACATAAACAATTGATAATGCAAAAAACAGCAGACAGGTGTACATGACCAGTTGCATGAATGTACAAAAGCATTTGCAAAATGTGAAAAACAACAAGAAATGCTATTATGATGTGCACAAGTGACAAGAAGATGTGAAAATTGAATGAATAGTTTTGAGAAATTCAATTCTAATCTGAGAAATGAACCAAATCAACTGAGAAAAACTGTAATATTAGTATGAACGCCTGTATTTAAAGTTCATTGCTGGTGAAAGACCTCCCTGGCATGGGACACACCCACTGAAGGGTGGTTGGAACGCAGGTAGAGAGTGTATTGATTCCAGGGGGAAGATAAACAGGAGCACACCTCGGTGAGTTCACTTTCACTTTCACTTTGGTCAAACACACGGTGGGACGGTGGGAACTGTTTGGTGTGTTGCTGTTGGAAGAACTTAGTCCAGTAAGTTTACCCATGGTTGATACTTGCAGATAGTCTGCAGAGCATATTTTAAAACTTCTCTTGATTGTTTTTAGTGCACGTGCGCCGACGGGAGTAGCCAGAGGTGAGAGCCAGAGAAGCACATGTAGCTGCCTTAACAGTAGATTGCTGGGTTACTACTGTGTACGCTGGTTACTCTCATATCTCAAACTCTCATACTTGTTATGAAGCATGGCCTGTTCAGCAAGGTGGCGAACGTATTGGGTTTGTTTTGCGTAGGCTGGTGTGTATTGGCGTCAGCAGTGATTTAACTGGTGCTGGTTCATCATTGTTTACATATCTCTGGGGTATGTGCTTATTTTGAACTTGTGGTCAAGTAGGGGGCTGCCCTGGTGCTCTGGTTGTGTCCTTGTGGGGTGTCTTATTTTTGTTCGTGTAATTTTGCTGTAGGTGAGGTTGTGTGGTTATTGGTGTTCAGTAGTATTTAGACTGGAAGGGCTCCGTGGGTACTTTCTTGGCCACACCTCTTTGGGCCTGTGCTATGTCAAGTAGTCTCTGTATATCAGCCTAAAGCCCCACTTGGCTATTAATGATATTTATAATATTACAGACTCTTATTGGCCTTTTTTAAAAATATGATAATTACTAGAAATAAAAGTGCTATTATAAATTAATATACTGATTGGTGCATTACACAGTTTTAGTTGAGTAGCCTGTGAGTGGGTCCCCTTCCCCAAAAGGGTTTTTAGGTGTGGATATAAGTACAACTTCTTGGTACTTACTGTACAAATACCACACCTAATACCAGTGAACTCTGCTACAATGAATCAGACTCACCACATTTCTTAATTCAGCGACCACTACTACTTTAAACTGAATCTAAGTCAGTCACTCTGTAAGTTAGCCTGCAAGTTCGTCAGTATGTCAGTCATTCAGTCAGCCACTCTGCTATTCAGTTAGACAGCCAGTTAGTCAGTCAGTCACTCAGTTACTTAGGCAGTTAGGCAGCTAGTCAGTCAGCCAGTCAGTCAGCCAACAAGCAAGCAAGCAAGTCAGTCAGTCAGTCAGACAGCCAGCGGTTCAGGCAGTCAGTAAGTCAGTCAATCAATCAGTCAGCCAGTCAGTGTGTTTTTCAGTCAGTCAGTGTGTTTTTCAGTCAGTCAGTCAGTCAGTGGGTTTTTCAGTCAGTCAGTCAGTCAGTCAGTGGGTTTTTCAGTCAGTCAGAGGGTTTTTCAGTCAGTCAGTCTTTCAGTCAGTCAGTGGGTTTTTCAGTCAGTCAGTGTGTTTTTCAGTCAGTCAGTGTGTTTTTCAGTCAGTCAGTGGGTTTTTCAGCCAGTCAGTCAGTCAGTCAGTCGGTCAGTCAGTGTGATTTTCAGTCAGTCAGTGTGTTTTTCAGTCAGTCAGTCAGTCAGTCAGTCGGTGTGTTTTTCAGTCAGTCAGTGTGTTTTTCAGTCAGTCAATCAGTCAGTGTGTTTTTCAGTCAGTCAATGTGTTTTTCAGTCAGTCAGTCAGTCAGTCAATCAGTCAGTGTGTTTTTCAGTCAGTCAATGTGTTTTTCAGTCAGTCAGTCAGTCAGTCAGTGGGTTTTTCAGTCAGTCAGTGGGTTTTTCAGTCAGTCAGTGGGTGTTTCAGCCAGTCAGTCAGTCATTCAGTCAGTCAGTGTGTTTTTCAGTCAGTCAGTGGGTTTTTCAGTCAGTCAGTCAGTCAGTCAGTGGGTTTTTCAGTCAGTCAGTGGGTTTTTCAGTCAGTCAGTCAGTCAGTGTGTTTTTCAGTCAGTCAGTCAATCAGTCAGTGTGTTTTTCAGTCAGTCAGTGTGTTTTTCAGTCAGTCAGTCAGTCAGTGTGTTTTTCAGTCAGTCAGTGGGTTTTTCAGTCAGTCAGTGGGTTTTTCAGTCAGTCAGTCAGTCAGTCAGTGTGTTTTTCAGTCAGTCAGTGGGTTTTTCAGTCAGTCAGTCAGTCAGTCAGTGGGTTTTTCAGTCAGTCAGTGGGTTTTTCAGTCAGTCAGTGTGTTTTTCAGCCAGTCAGTCAGTCAGTGAGTTAGTCAGTCAGTGTTTAAATCAATCAGTCCTTGTTATTTAAAACTATAACCAGCGTCTAAGTCAGTCAATCAGTCAGTTACAATCAACCAATCACTCAGCAGATTAGTCTGCCAGTCACAGTCCTGAAGCCCCACCCACAGCGTTTAAGAAGCATGTAT
This sequence comes from Megaleporinus macrocephalus, assembly GCA_021613375.1. NCBI lineage: Eukaryota > Metazoa > Chordata > Actinopteri > Characiformes > Anostomidae > Megaleporinus > Megaleporinus macrocephalus. Next base: position 9,823,533 of record CM038728.1, read on the forward strand.
AAAACACTTGGTCACTCATTTCAGCCAGAAGGTCAAAGTTAAGGATTCTAATTGAACGTGTACTGCTCTGTTGCTTTTATTTTGAGATAATCAACATAATAAAAAATAATATTAATTATTATTATATTATTAATATCAATTAATTAGTAATTAGGATGAGTGTCCACATATTTATGGACATATGGTGTATAGGTGTGGGTGTTTTGTTTACTGTGTGTATTTGTATTGCTTGCTGATATAAACTATGACTGAATTTCTTTACTTTCTCAGGAAAACGATGGAAGGAATCGTCCCGAAGAACAAAGCCAAAGGCGTCGACTTCTGTGGTCTGAATTCCAATTATTGCATAATCCGCTCTGACCTCGGCTGCTACATGTACTCAACAAACTTCCATCGAGGACAAGACCTCACGATTTACAGCCTACACCCGTCCTGTCGGGGCGGAGACCACTACCTGGCCTGCGGCGACAACACCTTTTACATCATCAAGGGTGATAGTTTTCGTCGTGTGTCCGATATGAGCAGAGATCTCGCCGCTGTAGTGAGTGACCTCCACCCAAACTGTCGAGGGGGGGACCACTATCTGTCCGCTTACGGAAACTTCTACGTGATCTTCAAGAGCAGAGGCGTGTATCACCGAACAACTGACCTGAGCAAGGATAGTGACGCAGTGGAATACGACCTGCATCCAAACTGCAGGGACGGCCTGTATTACTGGGGCACCCAGAGCTACACCTATTTTATCAAGCCCAAAGATCAGTGGGGGGTTCAGTACCACAAAACTGATAACCTCAACAAAGATACTAACGCTGACACCTACTCCATCCACCCTGATGTCCTGAACTTCCTTCCTGGAGGCCTGGCTGAAACTCAAGGCCCAGCATTTGGAAGATGGGTGCTCATTAAGTCTGTTAGCAACAATTGTGAAACGTCCATAAACTGTGAAAGGCTGTCCGTAAAAGTGGACTTCACCAGGTACAAGTCATCAAGCATAGAGAGCAACTGGAAAGTGGAAATGGGTCCAAGGTATTACGAAGGGGATCTGACTCAAGCCATTGCCAAATACCAGTTCTCCGTGTCGGCTGAATATGGTGGTCTAGGCGTCAACACTGATGATGAGAACTGGGAAGAGACAACTGAGCTGCTGGAAAATGTGACCCTGGCTCTGCAGCCCCACAAGAAACTGTACGTGTGGCAGTACAAGCTCGGCTTTGGCAATGAGAGCGTCCTCTTCTGTCGCAACGTGAGATTTGCTCATGATCCTAATCCCCCTACTGATGTTCCTCTCCCACCAGCTAACAACCAGTAGGATGCTGCTGATTCAGTGGACGTGGATTCTTCATCAACACATATGGTTTTTATTAGAAATAAGCCATGCCACTTCTCATATTCCCGCTTCTTTTAAGGAGAGCCTACAGGAAGCTCCTTATCCAACAGCACCCCGTCAGGGAAGGACTCCACCCAGGGGAGGAAGACAACAACAAAAAATAACAATAGAAGCAACTCATAACACCCCCCACCAAAAAAAATTCAGGAGACTAGGGACCGAGACAAGGCATCAGCAACAACATTGTCAGAACCTCTCTTTTATTCAATAACTATATGGAAAGACTGGACAAGCAATGCCCGCCGCATCAAGCGCTGATTCTTATTACACATCTGCGACAGGAAGATCAGAGGAGAAGAATGTGAATTGAGATAAACCTGAAAATGTTGGAGAGCCAAAAGCAATGCCAAGGTTTCCTTCTCAATTGTACTGTAACGCAGCGGGCAGTTGTTAAATTCTTTGGAATGAAAACACACAGGATGCTCAATTCCCCGCCCTTACAGAAAATAAGTATACTTAAAGTTCATTTTATTAAGTATACTTTATGCAGTTACTATACTAATGTCATTGTACTAGTAGTACACTTGTATATGTACTATTTTAATACTTCTTGAAACTAAATTGGCCCACTTTCTAGTTTTTAAAAGTATACTTTTAAGTACACTTTAAGTGTAAGAGAAGTAAACCAAGTATAAAACTAGTTTACATCTTTTGTACTGCAACTACACTAAAAGTAATCTTAAGGGTTTACTGTTAGTTTACTAGCTTGTAAGTTTTCTTTAAGTGAACTTAAATACTAAAACATAATACTTATAATTTACTGCTTATATTATTGTTGTACTTTTAAGTATATGACTAGGTTTAAGGTTTTTTTCTACTTAAAACAGAACTTAACGTTTACTTACTCACCAGCGGACACACGTAAAATAAACAAGACACGCTCAGTTTAAGAAACATATTTGTATTTTTATAAATCTTTATAAATCAAATTTTAAATAAATATTGTACTGGATGTGTTTTTCCGCAGAGTAAGAAAACTTACTTCTGCTATCTCAATCAAAAGATTAAGTACAAGTAAAGACCAAATATACTTAGACTGTTCTATACTTGTCAGTATAACCCAAGCATACTTAAGTATAACTGTGTTTAGTATATCACTGAGAAGTACATAAAAAGTCAACTGAAAGCATACTCACTTACTTTTAGTTTAAAAGAAGTAAACTAATGGTACACTTGAGTAAACTTCTTTTTTGTAAGGGCGACCATCTTCCTGAATCAACACAGCACCTGCTCCTTTATCAGCATCTACTTCCAACTTGAAGGGATGAATAAAATAAGGAGCAGCAAGGATTGGACCACTGCACAGTGCTTTAACACTATCAAATGCCTTCTGACAGTCACCAGTCCACACACAGTCAACATGAGCCCTAAGATATAAGGCTTGGTCTTAGTGGTCAAAGATTACTTGCAACGTCTCCAACTCGTAACAGTGACTCTTTGATTTCATTCATTGTTATTAAAAGTTTACTTCATATAAAAATGTTTCCAAATAAATAATATTAATTATGAACCTGCAGTTTACAGGACTCAATGTGTTTCGTCTGATGATGTTCAGTGACTGATATGTTCTGGAGGTTTGACAGACCTTAATATATATAATATATAATATAATATATATATATAAGTGATTTACACCGATCATCCATAACATCATAACCACCTCATTGTTTCTACACACTGATTTCAGCAGCTTCTCCAGTCGTATAGGAGCATTTTGTAGTTCTACACCTACAGACTGTAGTCCATCTGATTCACTGCATACATTGTTTATCATCATTCACCCTGTTCTTCAATGGGCTGGACCCCCACAGAGCATTCTCAGCACTGCAGTGACGCTGACGTGGAGGTTGACTGAAAATAGTCCACCGACCGCCAACAGCCGGCCAACATTGTCCACTGATGAAGGACTAGAGGACACAACCTGTGCAGCAGCAGATGAGCTACTGTCTCTGACTACTAGGTGGACCAGCAAGGTGGGACAGTGAGTGGACACAGTGTTTATAAACTCCAACAACACGTCTGATCCACTCATACTAACACGCCACCACCATGTTAGTGTCAATGCAGTGCTGAGAATGATCCACCACCCAAATAGAACCTACTCTGTGGTGGTCCTGTGGGGGTCCTGACCATTAAAGAACAGGGTAAGAAAGTAAGCAGAGCTTTAAACTACAGTCTGTAAGTGTAGAACTACAAAGAGCTCCTATACGGCCAGTAGAGCTGATACAGTGGACAGTGAGTGTAGATACAAGAAGCTGTACCTAATAAAGTGGACGTTTGGTGGACATGGATACATAATAATCCTGAACACACTGCATGTGAAACATCAGAGAACAAGTTCAAACACTGAGTACATTCATTCTATGGTATTTAATATTTCTCATAGAGTCTCTATGGATTGTTGTTTGTGAGGGAGATGAAATGAAGTTCCAGCACTTTTTCTAAACGTGGTCAATGAGCTGAATCTGTTCCGACTCACATCGTCTGCTAAACACTGAGAAGTTCTGAATGAAGCAGCAGCATCACTAGGATTCAGTACATGAAGCCCGTTAACTGTAGCCTTACATTCCTCCACCAACAGAGACCTAGTAGAACGTAGACGGTGGTGATGTCATAAGGCACCATGTGATACGGGGCGAGATGTCATAAAGGTGAAGCTGTATGAAGTTCCGTGCGTGTCTCCGGTTCTGATCAGATCTGTGTTGAGATGGTGAAGAGGACAGCAAGAACAATGAGCTGGTTCTCGTGCTGCAGACGACAAGATTCAGACTCTGAAACAGAGAGAGACAGAACACAGACTAGGAAGAGAGAAAGCAGAAAGAGGAAGAGGAGCGGTAGAAAGAGGAAGAATAGCTGGAGAAGATCTGAGGATGTGGGAGAAAATATAGAAGAACAGACTACAGAGACAGTGAATGTAGAGGAGGAGGCAGACGTTCTCCAGACACCAGTTAAAGTGATGTCTGGTGTCGTTGATAGTGCTTCGGTGCTGGAGACACCAGAGAACATCATAACTCCTCTACTGGAGAACATGTCTGGAGAGATGGAGGACTCCATAACAGCTCTTATGGAAGAGTTACTGGACGAGGTCCAGATGACCACCGAGCAGCCTTTGAGTGAGTAGATGAGTAGATGTCATTGTAATTTACAGCAGTTACTCAACAAGTCGATAATTCTTATTACAAACTGAATAAATCATAATAATTACAGAATAATTAATAATAATCCCTGAATAATTCACAGCAGATACTAAATCCATAGTAATATCTGAATAATTCACAGTAAATATTAAATAATTCATAATAATTACTGAACAAATCACATTACAGCGCTGGGATAGACTCCAGCCCCCTCCCCAACCCTTCACCTCCATATTACTGCTATATCTAACCCCTGGATGTCAACAAATCAGAATACAGTGGGTGAACTGACCAATCAGAGCACACTGGGCTGACTGGGAGGCGGGGCTTAGAGACAGAGGAGCTCTAACATAGTGTTTCAGACAGAGGGTGAATACAGATGTACAGTATGAGAGAAATATTGTGTATATAGTAGATCCTAAAAATAAATTGATGAAAATTAAAAATGAGCTTAATATGTACATTTAATGAACAACAGTAGGCAGTAAATAATAAACAACAACCGCTACATCATTCATAGTAGTTATTAACCAGTTAGAGTAGTTACTGAGTAATCTGTGGTAAAAATAACTGTAGTAGTTACTGCAGTGTTTATAGAAGATACTGAATAGTTCAGGAACCACTGAATTCTGCCTGTTTCCATTTATATGTCCACCAGTGACCGTTCACCTCATTTATAACGTCCCTGAAAGAAGTGCAGCCTAAATTACATGTTAAGGCTAAAGACAGGAGGTCTAGAGGTCTGCTGATATTTAGTTGATATAAAAGCAGGAATTGAACTTACTATGAGCTCCAATCTGTCTGAATGAATCATTTCAAAACAATCAAGTTGTAGTGGAAAATGATAAAGAGCTCAATATGATGGAAGCTGAGACAGAAGCAGAAATAAAGAACAATACTATGAACAATAACGAGCTGGAGAACTGACAGTATTCTTTCATATGAAGCAGAGAGTGAGACGGTGATGATGAAGACGGCTACCGAAGCCGAGACTGAAGTCATCCGTCTCAGTAACAAAGTGGAGACGCCTCTGGGTAAGTAAAGAAAACCAACAGAGGACAATTTTAACAGTGTTTAAACAAAGACAAGCACTAATCTGTCCTAATCAATCAACTCTACATAATCTAGTGAACGATATTGGAGACCAGGCTGCAGCGGTCAGTGAGATCTTCATCCGGCTGGATGAAGATCCAACAAGTGTCCATCCTCTGGGTAAGTGAAGAAAACCAACAGAGGACACTTTTAACAATGTTTAAACAAAGACAAGCACTAATCTGTCCTAATCAATCAACTCTACATAACCTAGTGACCAACACGGTGGACCAGACTGCTGCGGTCAGTGAGATCTTCATCCGGCTGGATGAAGATCCATCAGCAAGTGTCCATCCTCTGGGTAAGTGAAGGAAACATGCATCAGATATAATGATAGTGACCCAGCTGGACAGCTCTTGATATTTATTGATATTAAAACAGAAACCAAGGTGCTGACACTGACCACTGAGGAACCTGGTAATGGAATGGTGGAAATGTTGCTGGACAGTGTTGCAACACCTGAAAGCGCATCTCTGGGTGAGCAGCAGAAACTATTAGCATGATTCTGATCATGTTAACTCTGAATTGTACAATATTGGAGAAGATCACTGAATAAACCAGCCTGGTGTTGGTCCATGACCACCCAAACTCAATCAGGTACTAGTTCAGATTTGGTGATGTCATCATTTACAAGGATCATCAGAACTCCCCATAACATTACTGACCATCTGCTGATCCTCTCAGAACCTGAATCACAACCTCAGGAGCTGCAGAAGGTGACGGAGACAGACGCTGGACCTGAAGTCCAGTGGGACCCTCACCACGGCGAGAATGGCCAATTCCACGGTAAGAAAGGAACATGATCTGTATAAAGTATGAAAATGACACAGCTGGGCGACTGACAGTGTTTATAAATGTGAAAGATGACAGGACGATGACCATCGTACGGATGATGTCCGCAGCAGAAGCTATGCACTATCTGCAGGACAGGCTGGAGGTGTCCGAGCAGGAAGGTCTGGAGCTTAACAAAAAGTACATTCAGTCAAAATCAGAAATATTAACATTAATCTATTTTACTGACTATATTCTAAATAATTCAGTGAACAACGACATAGCAGATGTGGAAATCGTCTGCAACTTGGCGGACATCCTGCTGAAGGAGCTTGTGTCAGCACGTGACCAGAATCTGAGTGAGTACAGCAAATGAACACTAAGTACTAAAGATGATACTAAAGTTAAGCCTTTGTGGTAGAACTAGTGGTATCAGACCCATATCAGCAGAAAGTACTGCTTTTAGATCTTAAGAGCTACAATTAAAACCAGTGAGGGTTAAAGTTCAGTAGTGTTTAAAGAAGAAATGTCAGATCTGCTGATACGCAATGATTCAGTATCAGTATCAGCATCTTTACCAGGTTCTGGGATAATGTAGCGGCTGGACAACTGCTAATATTTACTTCTATTCAATCAGTACACATGATGCTGAAGGTGATGTCCAGCGTTCCACAGTATGTAGATGTTGGAGTGCGGCTGGAAAGACAGCTGAACATCTACAGAACATCTTACGACACAACTCTGGGTGAGTAGCAGAGAGTCCAAACCAACTCCACTCATCAACCACTCGGTCATGTGACTTGACGAGGATCATCAGAGCTCACTGTAATATGACTGAACATCTGCTGATCCTTTCAGAACCTGAGTCAGGACCTGAAGCACAGGTGGTGGTGGACGAAGACCTGTACAACATCCTGTCCCCTCACTTGGACGGGACGTATCAGTGCTTCGGTAAGTGGTGGAGATGATCTGTATGAATATATGAAGAATGAAAATGACGCAGCTGGAAAACTGACAGTGTTTCTCAATGTGAATCCAGTGGACGAGATGATCACAAGCACTCTGGTGCGGTTGACCGCTGAGGCCATCCGATACCTCCAGAACGTGGAGACCGGATGGTACTATGAGACGGATCCTCCAGGTGAGTCCTAATAAGAACATTCAGGTAAAAGTAGAAATAATGTTTAATGTTAACATGAATGTGTTTTAATTAACACTTTTAAAATAAACTAGTGAGCACCAACGAAGCCAGGACTGCAGTGGTCAGTGAGTGTCTGGACCTTCTGCTGAAAAACCTGGTCACTGCGAGGGACCCTCATCTGAGTGAGTAAATCAAATGAACAGCAGAAACTAAAGATGGAGCCCATGTGGTAGCAGCTAATGGTATCAGAGCGATATCAGCAGAAAGTGCTGCTTTTAGATGATCATCTTAAGAGCGTCAGTTAAAATCAGTACATGTAGTTTTTAAAGTAGAAATATCAGATCAGCTGATACTCAAGTCTTCAATATCAGTATCACCATCTTTACTAGGTTCTATGATGATGATGTCACAGCTGGACAACTGATCATATTTATTTCTATTAAATCAGTAAACGAGATTCTGGCAGTGATGACCACAATTCCTGAATATGAAGATCTGGTGGAGTTGCTGGTATCACTGCTGAACAAGAGATCTCAGAGTGAACTTCAGGGTGAGTAGGAGAAACCAGTAGCATGATTAGCAGCATAATGACTGCTAAAGACCTGATTATAATAAATCTGCTGGGGGTCATTTATGAGGTCAGACTAAGACATATGACCAGTTTGTATGTGAGCAACACAAACACAACAGATCAAACCACAATGATGGACCTGGACTTTCTTCATGTTACAGCAAGAGATGATCTGGAGATGGTGGAACTTGCAGGAGCTCAGACTGAACCTGCTGAGGAACATCTGAGCAGGAATGAGCCGGCAGCTGATGGTGAGTACAGTTCTATATACTTTAGAATTCATCCTGCTGCTTTTACTGTATCACCAATAAACACAAGGGACAAGTTCTATTAGCAGCTGTACCTGCACCAACCAGAACACTACCTCCACCATGCTTTACACTTTGGTGACCTAACTTTACAACTTAACATCAACAAAACATAAACTTCTAATGATGTCAGAAAGTCAGGTCAAGCCAATCTTAAGATTATGACCTTTACTAGACGTTGGGTTCACCGTCCCTCACAGATATACGTTTGGAAGATGTTGGATTTTGGCTACTTAACATCACGGCCATGTCAGATTGATGTTGGTATTAGATGTTGACTGATTGATTGAATTTAGATCATCTGATGACACAACCTACATTTAAAGAAATATCAATGTCTACTGACGCTGGTGGACAGCTGGAAACAGTTCTTACACGGTTCTTGGGTTGGATGTAAATCTCTAGGTAAAAACCTGATTTACTGATAAAGCAGCTTCTACAAGATTGTTCATGCTCACACATCTTTCTAGAACATTAAAATGTACTTCAGAAAAACAAAACTGGTTCTTCTACAACATCGCTCTGAAACACAGAATCCATTTGGTGCTTTTTCCATGAGCAAGAAAAATAACTTAGTATCAGGAATTTTCCACCTTCCAAAGACTGTTTTCTATCAACAAAACTCCAACTTCCATAATGTGTTCCTACAATTCCTAGGTCTTTAAACAAGATTCACTTTTAACAGAGAGTCATTCTGTTTGCAGAAAAAGTCTTGATCAGCATAGCAGGTGCTGAGCTTCAGCGTGAGACCATCAAGGAACATCAGAACATCTCTGTGGATGCGAGTCCACTAATGACCCACTTCTTGGTGAGTAACAGTGATGACAGTAAAATACTGATGATTTCTAGAAAAGTACAGTTCCTGTGTTGTGTAGTTCGTTGGTGGTGCTGGGTTGTGTCTCAATGCTTCCTATTGCATTGTAGGTGTTTGTATTTGGGCTGCTGGGTCGTTACTAGGTGGTAGCAGTTGTATGTTAGATGGTTGCTAGGATGTTACTTGCTATCCAGCTTATTCTTCATGTGACCACCATGTTTTCAGATCATGGCTGAAACATCTGGTTCAGGAACTGAAGAGTCACTCGTTACAGTTCTTAGTGGAATCAAAGAAAGTGGTCTTATTGTTAAGTTCTTGTTTCTTATTCCATTAAGTTTAAATGTAGAAGTGGTTTGTGGGACAAGGTGGAGTTTGCTGCTGTCAGTAAAGCAGAGTGAAGATGAAATTACGACAATCATAAATAGCTCATACAATCATAAATAGCTCAAGAGTTTCAGCAGACGTGTGAATGTAGCTTCATATCGACTCCTGAAAAAGGTTAAGAGGAGAAATCTGAGAAAATAACATCCAACCAGAAGATAAACTACCAGTGGACCATCAGTGAGCGCGTTTAACTCAATATTATTAAACTTAATAATCCATAACTGCAGAAACAGGTTTCTATATGGGAGCAAAGAAAGACGTCCAATCACAAAACAATCTTGTGACGTTTCAGCCTCGATATCACTTTTAAAGAAGGTTCTTCAGTTGAAATCCACTGAAATATGAAGGTTATAACACTCATTCATTTAATAAACGATATATTAATTTAATGATTCTGATGCTGGTTAGTAATTCTGAGTTCCAGGAAACGTCGTAAGAGATTCTTCTCATTTTGTCCTCTAGATACAACCAACAATGTCCAGCATGTCGATGGACGTGACAACCAGACCATGAAACCATCTCACCAGCAGGTCAGCAAACAGAGACGAGAGGACAGGCGAGACACCCGCCAACGGAAAGACCAGTCCACTCGTCATAAGATAGAAAGACATGACGGAACTCGAGACGTACATAGAGTGGAGTCCAATCAGCAGAGGATGGACAAGCACAGCGGAACTAGAGACGGTCCTAGAATGGAGTCCACATGTCATCAGATGGACAGAAACTCAGGACCGAAACACCGTCATAGGGTGGAGTCCCCTCGGCAGTGGACTAAGCAAAACAAAAGACCTGGAGACCGTCCGAGAGTGGAGTCGGCTGCTCAAAACACAGAGAGACCCAAAGAACCACAACACCGTCCGAGAGTGGACTACACAAACAGGAGGACAGAGACACATAGAGGACCACAGTACCGTCCTCAAGTGGAGTGCACCCACCAAAGGACAGAGGGACATAGAGGACCACAAAACCGTCTGAGAGTGGAGTGCACCCACCAAAGGACAGAGGGACTTAGAGGACCACAGTACCGTCTTCAAGTGGAGTGCACCCACCAAAGGACAGAGGGACTTAGAGGACCACAGTACCGTCTTCAAGTGGAGTGCACCCACCAAAGGACAGAGGGACATAGAGGACCTCAACACCGTCCGAGAGTGGAGTGCACCCACCAAAGAACTGAGAGACGTACTGGACCACAATACCGTCCTAGAGGAGACCCTCACAGAATGGAGTTCACTCCTCCACGAGCAGAGCGAGGCGGTGTTGCAGGAAGAGGGAGACGAGGAGGAGGACGGAGAGAGAAAAGACCAGAATGGTGGCAACACGACGACCGTGTGTAGTGATAAACACAAACACACACACAAACAAAAATAAGCATAAAAAAACCAAAAAAAATTAATAAACACACATCACACACATACTCAGAAAGAGAAAACCACAACAAAACATAAACACACAAACAACATAAACACACAAACAACATAAACACACAAACAAACACACATACACACATAATTACATACACATAGATACACACACACAACTACACACACATACACAGACAATAAAAAACATCAACAAAAAAATCTCAAAAATCTAAATAAAAATATTCAAATTAAAAAATGTTGCAGCTCCTTTTTCTTTATTAGTGTAATGCAGTGTTCAGGTGTGTAACTGAATGATCTGCTGAGAGTCTACAGGCTTTATTAGTGTAATACAGTGTTCAGGTGTGTTACTGAATGATCTGCTGAGAGTCTACAGGCTTTATTAGTGTAATACGGTGTTCAGGTGTTTTACTGAATGATCTGCTGAGAGTCTACAGACTTTATTAGTGTAATACAGTGTTCAGGTGTGTTACTGAATGATCTGCTGAGAGTCTACAGGCTTTATTAGTGTAATACAGTGTTCAGGTGTGTTACTGAATGATCTGCTGAGAGGTCTACAGGCTTTATTAGTGTAATACAGTGTTCAGGTGTGTTACTGAATGATCTGCTGAGAGTCTACAGGCTTTATTAGTGTAATACGGTGTTCAGGTGTGTTACTGAATGATCTGCTGAGAGTCTACAGGCTTTATTAGTGTAATACAGTGTTCAGGTGTGTTACTGAATGATCTGCTGAGAGTCTACAGGCTTTATTAGTGTAATACAGTGTTCAGGAGTGTTACTGAATGATCTGCTGAGAGTCTACAGGCTTTATTAGTGTATACAGTGTTCAGGTGTGTTACTGAATGATCTGCTGAGAGTCTACAGGCTTTATTAGTGTAATACAGTGTTCAGGAGTGTTACTGAATGATCTGCTGAGAGTCTACAGACTTTATTAGTGTAATACAGTGTTCAGGTGTGTTACTGAATGATCTGCTGAGAGTCTACAGGCTTTATTAGTGTAATACAGTGTTCAGGTGTGTTACTGAATGATCTGCTGAGAGTCTACAGGCTTTATTAGTGTAATACAGTGTTCAGGTGTGTTACTGAATGATCTGCTGAGAGTCTACAGGCTTTATTAGTGTAATACGGTGTTCAGGTGTGTTACTGAATGATCTGCTGAGAGTCTACAGGCTTTATTAGTGTAATACAGTGTTCAGGTGTGTTACTGAATGATCTGCTGAGAGTCTACAGGCTTTATTAGTGTAATACAGTGTTCAGGAGTGTTACTGAATGATCTGCTGAGAGTCTACAGGCTTTATTAGTGTAATACAGTGTTCAGGTGTGTTACTGAATGATCTGCTGAGAGTCTACAGGCTTTATTAGTGTAATACAGTGTTCAGGAGTGTTACTGAATGATCTGCTGAGAATCTACAGGCTTTATTAGTGTAATACAGTGTTCAGGTGTTTTACTGAATGATCTGCTGAGAGTCTACAGACTTTATTAGTGTAATACAGTGTTCAGGTGTTTTACTGAATGATCTGCTGAGAGTCTACAGGCTTTATTAGTGTAATACAGTGTTCAGGTGTTGTACTGAATGATCTGCTGAGAGTCTACAGGCTTTATTAGTGTAATACAGTGTTCAGGTGTTTTACTGAATGATCTGCTGAGAGTCTACAGGCTTTATTAGTGTAAAACAGTGTTCAGGTGTGTTACTGAATGATCTGCTGAGAGTTTACTGGCTTTATTAGTGTAATACAGTGTTCAGAAGTGTTACTGAATGATCTGCTGAGAGTCTACAGGCTTTATTAGTGTAATACAGTGTTCAGGTGTTTTACTGAATGATCTGCTGAGAGTCTACAGGCTTTATTAGTGTAATACAGTGTTCAGGTGTTTTACTGAATGATCTGCTGAGAGTCTACAGACTTTATTAGTGTAATACAGTGTTCGGGTGTTTTACTGAATGATCTGCTGAGAGTCTACAGGCTTTATTAGTGTAATACAGTGTTCAGGTGTTTTACTGAATGATCTGCTGAGAGTCTACAGGCTTTATTAGTGTAATACAGTGTTCAGGTGTTTTACTGAATGATCTGCTGAGAGTCTACAGACTTTATTAGTGTAATACAGTGTTCAGGTGTTTTACTGAATGATCTGCTGAGAGTCTACAGGCTTTATTAGTGTAATACAGTGTTCAGGTGTGTTACTGAATGATCTGCTGAGACTCTACAGGCTTTATTAGTGTAATACAGTGTTCAGGTGTTTTACTGAATGATCTGCTGAGAGTCTACAGGCTTTATTAGTGTAATACAGTGTTCAGTTGTTTTACTGAATGATCTGCTGAAAGTCTACAGGCTTTATTAGTGTAATACAGTGTCCAGGTGTTTTACTGAATGATCTGCTGAGAGTCTACAGGCTTTATTAGTGTAAAACAGTGTTCAGGTGTGTTACTGAATGATCTGCTGAGAGTCTACTGGCTTTATTAGTGTAATACAGTGTTCAGGAGTGTTACTGAATGATCTGCTGAGAGTCTACAGGCTTTATTAGTGTAATACAGTGTTCAGGTGTTTTACTGAATGATCTGCTGAGAGTCTACAGGCTTTATTAGTGTAAAACAGTGTTCAGGTGTGTTACTGAATGATCTGCTGAGAGTCTACAGGCTTTATTAGTGTAATACAGTGTTCAGGTGTGTTACTGAATGATCTGCTGAGAGTCTACAGGCTTTATTAGTGTAAAACAGTGTTCAGGTGTTTTACTGAATGATCTGCTGAGTGTCTACAGGCTTTATTAGTGTAATACAGTGTTCAGGTGTGTTACTGAATGATCTGCTGAGAGTCTACAGACTTTATTAGTGTAATACAGTGTTCAGGTGTTTTACTGAATGATCTGCTGAGACTCTACAGGCTTTATTAGTGTAATACAGTGTTCAGGTGTGTTACTGAATGATCCAGTGGGAGGATCATCGAGTCGTCCAATAGCCCATGGTCCAGCCCCATCCTCCTGGTCCCCAAACCAGACGGTTCATGGAGATTCTGCAATGACTTCAGGAAGTTGAAAGAGGTCTTGCAGTTTGACTCTTTCTCTCTTCCCCGAGTGGACAACCTGAGGGGACAAGTCCTGCTTCATTTCCAGGTTGGACCTCACTGAGGGGATAATGGCAGGTGTCCCAAGACTGCTTTATCAATCCCCGCAGACCCCTGGCACTACCGAGTTCTCCCGTTAGGCCTTCCAGCGTCTCATGGATGTGGTCCTAAGGCCGCTCCAGGCCTTTGTGGTGGCCTACCTGGACGACATTATCGTTCACTCAGAAATGTGGTCCAAGCATGTCGGACACCTGAAGAAGGTGCTGAGCAGACTCTGCGAGGCTGGACTCACGGACAATCCCAAAAAGTGCCACATTGGGTTCACGGAGGCCCACCAGCTGGGCTACCGGGTTGGGAGGGAACTTTTACGGCCCCAGGAAAAAAAGTTGGAGGCCATCCTCAACTGCCCAAGACCCAAAACAACGAAACAAAAAAGGTATGTGATATTTTAGGGTTGGTGGGATGTTACCGGCGGTTGGTTCCTAACTTCTCCTCCATAGTCTCCCCCCGTCTGACCTTACCAGGAAAGGCCAGCCGGAGACTTTGCGCTGGACCCAAGGGCCTGTGACCTCCAAGCCCTTCCTGCAGAGCCCGGATTTTGGGGCCATTCTGTTCAAACGGACGCTTCGGCGCTGGGCTTGTGGTGGTCCTTGATCAGGATTTGGAGGAACTATGAATTCTACTCTCTATCAGAGAGTCCTGATTGAAAACTCGCGCATGTAAATATGTGATTTAAGGCACAAACGCAATAACCTGAAGCTCACAAGCAAGTTCATCTCTGACCGGCTCACTAAAACAAAATGAAGCTTTGAAGTTAAAATCCTGAGATGCTGTGGTCAGACCTTACACAGGCAGTTCATACTGGAAAACCTTCCAGTGTAGCTGAATTAAAAGAGTGAAGCTAACTGCCCGAAACTGCTTCTGCAGCCAAAAGTGGCTCAACCACCAATCAGATTCAGGTGGCAATTACTTTTTCACACAGGTGATATGAGTTTTGCATAAATCTTTATCTGCATTTTTGTGTTCTGAGTTAATCTGAGCTGTAAATGCTTTGGTTAACTTCTAACATGTTGAAGTTCTAACAATTCACCCACTTAGAACTTAGAAGGTTTGGTTCTGAAAAGGTCAATTAAACTTAATTAAGGAATGAGCTCATGATCATTGAATCTTTTTAAAGAAAAAGAAGGAGGAAGGGTTAAAATGTTACACAGAGACAGAATAGGCTGTTCTCTAAATCAGAAAAGGTCAATGTATGTGTCACGTCTGCCCTCTGTCTGGTTCTCTCTCTTTGTTTACATTCCCACATGCTTGTGTTTATGTGCCCCGCCATGTGGATCTGTTTTGTCATGTGCTCTGTCTCCGCCCCCTGTCTCTGCCCCTCACCTGATCGTGTTGTCTCCCCCTTGATTAGTCTCAGGTGTTCTTTGTTAGTTGCTGTATTTATCCCTGGTTGTCTGGTTAGTCTGTGCTTGGTGTTTGGTCTTGCTGGGTGTTGTTCTGTGTTAGTGAGAATCTTGCTACCTGTTTTATTTTGGATTTAGGTTCATCTCTCTCGTTTGTATCTGTCAGTAGTCAGTGTTTCCAGCTTCTTGTTTGTTTCTTTTCTTTATTTATCTTCTGCCTTCTTGTCTGCCCCACGTTACAGAATGTTTTGCTGAAGTGAAAAAATATAATCCACTGTGTAAAATGCCCCCTGGTCTTTGTGGGGGGGAGTGGTCCTATGTTGGCTCCAGAGTTGTCTGGCTGCTGACTCACAATAGCAGCACAGATGCTACATTCAGTATCAGTAAAATGTTTCTTCTGGAAATGATCTTTACTCTCCTCCGTTTGAAAAGTCTGTTCACTCTTTCCACTAAAAACAGATGAATTGGACGTTCATTGGAAGTTCGTAGATAATGTGCTGCTACGTATTGTCAAGTTTTTCAAAAAGGATTCTGAGCACAGTTACAGTTGCTAATGTAGCACCTGTGTTTACTAAAACTAGTAGCAAGTGACACATCTAGCTAGGTTCGAATAGCGGTTGCTGAGGACCTTCAGTCACAGAGGACCTTGACGGGAAGTTGAAGGATTAACACATTTATTATTTTACAACCAATGCAATAAACATTCAGCGCTGACATATAAAATAAAGGAAAATAAAGAAATAAAATAGAGCTCTGTGGAAATAAGAAAATGAAAAATGTTTTCCGTGCAACACACTGTCCCTGGATCCAAAATAGAGTTCAAGTGGTGTCCTGGTGCAAAGGAATGTCTTTTGGAGCTGTTCTTCCAACTATGTTTAAGACCTATCTACCCGGGTAGAATAAATGTTGTGCTTGAGATCTTATCTGCTGTTGGACAATCAGTTGAAGAAATCCCGCCTCAACAACCATCAGCAGTCTCACTGGGCTCGGCTCGCCAATACAGAGGTTTCCAACATATTCTTTTAACTCTAGGAAAAAACAATCTACACAAATGCAGAATAATAAATCACTCTGTATGTACTCTTCTAACATGAGATCTCATAAACTCATCTTTTTCATTTTAACCATGTTAAGTTACATCCAGCTAGAGTATACTCAGCTAACCAATATGAATTGTTTTTTTTTTTTAAACAACAATTTACTATTGGGTCAATGACAATGTACTACGATGTTTACTGTTTTTATCAGTAACCGGTATTTTTAACCTTTTTTAACATCAGTTTGAATACAAATCATAGCTAGACTTATATAAAGTGCACATTCTGATATCCAAAATACACTCCAAAGTAACATATTTACATCAAAACCATCAAAATACATAAATTCAAAATGCTGTAAAACACTAGACTTATAGTGATAACCGCCTAGCCCTAGCTTAGCGATTGGCTAGCTAGCTAGCGGTTAGCATCGAATACAGAGAAACATTAACTCTCTCTTTGGTGCACCAATTCAATTGCTAAACATCCCCATCACTCCGACTGGTTATTTATTTCTCTTATTTCTCTTGAAAAAGCATCAAAACTTAATTTGAGTAGGGTGAACTTTCCCTTTCAGAGCCTAGCTAAACTAGAACAAAGAACTGCTTCTTTCACTCACCGGAGCTCTCATCATCTAATACACGACAGAAACTGCGTCTCTTCAAGTTTACAGCTGAAATACTAAAATGGGAACAGCTTATTAGCCTAAATACATGACAGTATTAAACCAAAAGAGGGAAAAACGATAGAAGCTACTTCTACTACTACTGTTGCACAATGGGCGGCGCCCTCTTTTGGATGTTGCATGCTATTGCACTTCTAATAATATGGGATTTTAGTAACACCATATTTCATGTGGGTTACACCAAGCTATTAAGAACCAACTGGTGGGTGAACAAGTTGGTGAAATTGGAAATCGGTGAACAAAATTGGTGAACAAATCTGCAACGGCGCCATCCTGAGGTAGAACAGTGCTGCAGCTCTAGTTAGTCAAGAGTATCCAAGGCAGGGCAAGTTTATTGTTTGACCTGCTTCACTGCTCCTTAAGCAATGACCTTGTACTGAATTAGTATTTTTTTACTTGCAGATGGTGTAACTGTTAGTGTCTATGGACCAATTAGAATCTATGAACCAATTAGAATATATGGACCAATTAGAATCTATGAACCAATTAGAATCTATGGACCAATTAGAATCTATGAACCAATTAGAATCTATTGACCAATTAGATTCTATGGAACAATTAAAATCTATGACCAAATTAGAATTTATGAACCAATTAGAATCTATTGACCAATTAGAATCTATGGACCAATTAGAATCTATTGACCAATTAGATTCGATGGACCAAGTTAAAATCTAAGACCAATTAGATTCTATGGACCAATTAAAATCTATGAACGAATTAGAATCTATGGACCAATTAGAATCAATTGACCAATTAGATTCTATGGACCAATTAAAATCTATGAACGAATTAGAATCTATGGACCAAGTAGAATCTATGAACCAATTAGAATCTATGCACCAATTAAAATCTATGAACAAATTAGAATCTATGAACCAATTAGAATCTATGGACCAATTAGAATCTATGAACCAATTAGAATCTATTGACCAATTAGATTCTATGGAACAATTAAAATCTATGACCAAATTAGAATTTATGAACCAATTAGAATCTATTGACCAATTAGAATCTATGGACCAATTAGAATCTATTGACCAATTAGATTCTATGGACCAATTAAAATCTATGAACGAATTAGATTCTATGGACCAATTAAAATCTATGAACGAATTAGAATCTATGGACCAATTAAAATCTATGACCGAATTAGAAACTATTGACCAATTAAAATCTATGGACCAATTAGATTCTATGGACCAATTAAAATCTATGAATGAATTAGAATCTATGGACCAAGTAGAATCTATGAACCAATTAGAATCTATGCACCAATTAAAATCTATGAACAAATTAGAATCTATGGACCAATTAGAATCTATGAACCAATTAGATTCTGTGGACCAATTAGAATCTATGAGCGAATTAGAATCTATGAACCAATTAGAATATATGAACCAATTAGACTATATGGACCAATTAGAAGCAAGATTACCATTACCATCATGACAGTCTTCCAGAAAACATGATTAAGCTGTTGTTTATCCAGTCATGTTTATTTATGTAGTGATTTTTTAAAATGATGTTGTCACAAAGCAGCTTTGAACTTTGAAAACATCAAAACGTGAATTCACAACATGTATCCTCCTGTGAGCAAGCCAGAGGTGATGATGGCAAGAAAAAACTCCCTCAAATGGAGGAAGAAACCTTGGGAGGAACCAAGACTCAAAAGTGGAGACCCATCCTCATCTGGTCAAACAGTATTTACAGGTTATTAAGCTAAACTCAGAGTAGAACTAAGACTATCTGAGTCTGAACAGTAAAAGCTTTAGAACCTATTTGTACAAACGGCTTGAATATTCCTCGCCAGTCAAGAAAAAGCCAAGAGAACTGAAAGCTAGTTTCTAGCACGTTTAGCATTTTCAGCACGTCGGTGGCCACGGCTGTGAAAGAAGCTATCGCTGCTACTCTCATACACTGTGACTGGTAAATGTGTTTTGTCTGCAGTTGGTTTGGTTATTCTAAAAGGGACCAGTGAAAATGGGTTGTTATTTTGGGGTATTCTGGGAACAGACTATGTTCGGCGCTGTTTCGGGTTGTGGGAATCTTCAAATGGACACACTGACAGATTTTGTTGTTTGGGTTTTTATCACTTCTGCTATATGAGACAGGTAGGACCTGTGTAACAGTGTTCAGTTCCCTCTCCGGACCCTTTTAGTGGTAACACCAGTGAGTACGGGGGAGGAGTGTCTAGGGAGGAGGCGGCATTGTTGATTTGGTTGTGTGCAGTGACTCAACGCACTGATTGGTCAGTCCTTCATGTTCTACTGCTCCTGCGCATTGGTGCTTGTTGGCGTGGTGCACGTTAGCTGTGAGGTCAGCAGGGTGTCTGGACTTCATGGTGTAAGTAGTGTTTAGAGATTTGTGGTGTCAGTATGACTGCAGACCAGTTGAACTCTTTACAGATCAAGAGCTGTGCCTGAGAGCCTTAGAAGAACACATCTATGTGTAGCAAGAGCTTTTATGAACTGAGGAAGAAAGACAGTAGCACTAAGCCTGAAACGTTTTAGGTTAGTATATTGTAGAATCTGTAGTGTTTATTGTTTTAAATGGAATAAAGTAGGTTTATTTATGCTGGTGCAGTTTTATATTTTATTAGACACAGAAACTCCTGGTAAAGGAGGGCAAGTAGTACCACCTGTTGAAAGCAGACCAGTCCCAGTGAGAGTGTCTGAAGGTAATGGGGGGTGTGGGTGACGGTGGGGGTGATAGACGAGGCTGAAGTTGGTTCCCTATTCGCATTTTCCGTTCCACCTTAAATACTGCGGTAGTTACATGGTGTCGCCTGTAGGTGGCGTATTGTTAACACTGTAAATTACATTTGTGGACAGGATGCGCTGTAAACGCTCTGAATAAAAAGGAAAAACACGCACGGTGACTGTTTCACCTTAAAATGAGCAACGTAGACGTTTTTCACAGAGATATGTCCTGAATCTAAATATGTCTCCTAGATATTTACAATTAAGACAAAAAATAGAAATAGTACTTTTGTCTATTATAGGTCTACAGGTCTGTTATAAGTCTTACAGTGTCTCAAAAATCTGATAGTCAGGTTTAAGTTAATCAGTTAATGACTACATATAAATCCTGAACAAGAAGAATTTTTACTGATGAATTATTTTATAATCATCCTGTGAACTTGGCATGTCAGGTTATAGAATGTATTGTACATACAGTATGTTTGTCTTAGTTTCTATGGCTGTATCTCCTGATTCTCACATCGTCTCAGAAATCTGACAAACAGGATTCAGTCAGCACATAATTTAATGTATAAGTCCAGAAAAATAAGTATTTTTACTGTAGAATATTTTTATAATCATCCTGTGAACTTGGCATGTCATGTGATACAGTCTGTTGGGCATATTCTACTTTTGTGATTTTTCATAGGTCTCCATCTTCAGATTCTGAAAATGTTTAAATATCTGATTGTAAGGGTAATTATATAACAATAAATTATAAGGATTTTTTCCCCAGTTCTAGTTCACTCTGTTATAAATATAAAAACATATTTAAAATATTTACTTAATAAAACTTGAAGAAAAATAAATTTGTGCATAAGTAGACAAACAGTATTTGTTTGTTGTTTATCTTGATTTCATCCAGATTATCTAAATGCCATATCAACTGCACTTCTGATCCACTAACATTAAACTGGTTTGTGAAAAGTCCTAGAATGGGAAGGCCTTTGCTTGTGTTGCTGCTTGAAGTGCTATTGTTTTCGTAAGGCTAGCAGAGTTACCTCTGTGTGATGGCCCAGTATAATGCCTTCCAACTTTCTGTAGTCATGAAGGCCCATAGTAATCTTTTAAATAGGGGTGTGGTTCAAGTTTCATAAGGTACACAAGTTACACAAATTCAGCATTCCACATGGCACGTTAGAATATTTGCAAACAGCTCTTTTTGATTATTTTCATCAGCATTATCTTCCAATTTCCATTTCTACTATATTCTTACTATAAATCTTTTATTTAAAATTTGCTCTGACTAGCAATATATAAGTGTCATTAAAAAAAGCACAGTAATTCAAAAAAAAGAAAATGAACAGATTGTAAAGTTCTAGTGAGTTGTTGATGAACAGAAAATAATCTTCAATATTGCTATGAGTAAATAATTTAAATTAATTTAAAAATCTAAAAAGAACTGATAATATGTAGACTAAAAAACTGCTGCACATTTTGATACTTTGTAATTATTTATTTACAAATTGTATTAATTAAAAGTCAATTATAAAGACTAAAACTTGTAATAGTTAACAGTAAAGTGGAACTTTGAACATTTCTTACCTTTACATTTGCTTTAAAATATACATTATATTTTAAGTATTTTCGATGACACAGAATATATGTAGCTTTCTCTTCTCAACAATTTCTTGCAGGAGAATTTCCATGTCTTTTTTGTCTTTGCACACAAAGGCAAAGGGAGTTATGATCTCTTTGTTTACCTCAGATTCTATATTGTCCTCCGCAGAACTGAGCAGGTGTAACGCAGCTTCAGCTTCTTCTGGGATCATTGACAGGAAGCGTGGTGGAAGGATGCTGGAGTAGAACATCCTTCTGTGTTTTTTCATCCACTGCTTGATTGTCTGCATGTCAGTTATGATCTTGTTTGTCTATTCAAACCAAAATGTAGTTATTGTAAGTTCAGTCCTTTTCTAGATGAATTACTGCTTGTATATTATATGATGCAAAATTAATATTTTTTCTAGTAAATCAGTCAATGAATAGTTAGTACAAATAGCATTTTAAACCATATTTGTGTCCAAAAACTTCACTTTTATCAAATTTGCGTTACCGTTTAGCCTGTGTGACACTCTCCTGCACTGTCTTCCGGACAAGTCTGTACAAAGATTTAAAAGACAACAGAGTTATTAAAATTAGTTTTACTGTAGACAGTTTTTCCTAGTTATGTACATCCTTCACAGTTTATTTGGATCAGTTGGTTTTATCAATTTATCAACAGTTACATTTGCTTTAGCCATGTTACTTTAAAATTTGTGGTACCATTGTCTCACTGTCTCTGTCTTCACTGTCTTCTGAAGAAATTGTCTGTTTAAATGATAGAAGCAAGCAGTTTTGTCAGTTATTCATTTTAATCAAGGTTAATGTAGACTGGTTTTTGTTTAACCTTTCGAAATCAAAATTGGATCATGTAAAAGCAAACCAGTATGTACATTGATTCTGCGTGTAAGAAATCTTGACAAAAATCTAAAATAAAGAACTATATATATATATATATATATATATATATATATATATATATATATATACACACACACTTTTACACAGATCATAATGATAACCACAAATTTCATCAAATAGGCTAATTATAAATTATAAAAGAATTGTGCTCCTACCTTCAATCATGGAGGATGTTGTTAAGTCTACTCTGGTGTTTCATGATAGGTGAAGTTCTTGAATAGTGTCTTCATATCTTCCTAAGCTTATATATACATACAGGATATAAGTGGACATATATATATATATGCCATTTGTCAAAACTATGAGCACTAGCATTAGAATAAATGCAGACAACCAACAATACACATAATTAATAATAAAAAAAGCTCTACATTATGGTTTTATATGTATTAGTAGGCTTAACCATGTCCAAATAATATCAAATCAGCCATTTTCAGATAAAGTTAAACTAGTTAAACTAATCATTCCTAAATTAAATCACATTCTGTTGAAAAAATATGATTCAAATTGGATGTCAGGGAAACAAACGTGTTTGTTCTTTTAAATGTATTCTTGGTTTTGGTTTTATTTTGTGAATCTGTGTTTTGTTTCTTTGTCATTCTGTTTCATTGTCCTCAAAATGGAGAACACTAGTCTACTCAAGCTCAGCTAGATAAAGAAAAGAACCCACGCTTGCTGTTGAGCGAATTTGGAGACATTTTGATGACCAGAAGGAATCGGGAATAATAACATTCGTTGAGAGAGTGGTGGAAAAATAGTGAGAGGAATAAAATGCAGAGTCTCTGAGTCTTGATCAAAGTGAGTAGCAAGTTTATTGGAGCACTTAGTTAGTCACTTAGTTAATGAGTGTTAGATTTTTGAGGCAATATAAAAATCAGATGATCAGGAGAGCCACAGACACTAAGATCAAAGTACACAGCATGTGTTATACATTCTATCACCTGACATGCCATGTTCACAGGATGATTATAAAAATATTCTACAGTAAAAATTATTTTTTTCTGGATTTATACACTCACATATGTTTTGACTTAAACCTGTTTGTCAGATTTCTGAGACGATGTAAGAATCAGAAGATACAGCCATAGAAACTATGACAAACATACTGTATGTACAATACATCCTATCACCTGACAGGCTGGTTCAACACTGTTTACATATCTCTGGGGTATGTGCTTATTTTGAACTTGTGGTCAAGGAGTGGGCTGCCCTGGTGCTCTGGTTGTGTCCTTGTGGGGTGTCCTAATTTTGGTCGTGTAATTTTGCTGTTGGTGAGGTTGTGTGGTCGGTGTGGTTATTGGTGTTCAGTAGTATTTAGACAGAAAGGGCTCCGTGGGTTTGGGCACTTTCTTGGCCACACCTATTTGGGCCTGTCAAGTAGTCTCTGTATATCAGCCTAAAGCCCCACTTGGCTATTAATTATATTTATAATATTACAGACTCTTATTGGCCTTTTTTAAAAATATGATAATTACTAGAAATAAAAGTACTATTATGAATTAATATACTGATTGGTGCATTACACAGTTTTAGTTGAGTAGCCTGTGAGGGGATCCCCTTCCCCATAAGATAGGGGTGGTGTAGTCAATGTTTATATATTTTAGGTGTGGATATAAGTACAACTTCTTGGTACTTACTGTACAAATACCACACCTAATACCAGTGAACTCTGCTACAATGTATTGTAGTACAATGTATTGTATGTGTTTGTCAGTATGTCAGTCATTCAGTCAGCCACTCTGCTATTCAGTTAGACAGACAGTCAGTCAGTGGGTTTTTCAGTCAGCCAGTCAGTGGTTCAGGCAGTCAAGCAGTCGGTCAGTAAGCCAGCCAATCAGCAGTCAGCCATCCAGCCAGCCAGCATTTTAGTTAGTCAGGCAGTCAGTCAACAGTCAACCAGCCAGCAGTTCAGGCATTCAGTGAGTCAGTCAGTGACTCAGTCAGTCAGTGGTTAAATCAATCAGTCCTTGTTACCAGGCCCATTTAAAACTATAACCAGCGTCTAGATCAGTCAATCAGCCAGTTACAATTAATCAATCACTCAGCAGATCAGTCAGCTAGTCACAGTCCTGAAGCCCCACCCACAGCGTTTAAGAAGCATGTATAAAACACTTAGTCACTCATTTCAGCCAGAAGGTCAAAGTTAAGGACTGTACACGAACGTGTACTGCTCCATTGAGATAATCAAAATGATTAAAAATTATTAATATATAATTAACATGAATTAATTAATAACTAGGATGAGTGTCCACATATTTATGGACACATGGTGTATAAGTGTGGGTGTTTTGTTTACTGTGTGTATTTGTATTGTTTACTGATATAAACTATGACTGAATTTCTTTACTTTCTCAGGAAAACGATGGCAGGAATCGTCCCGAAGAACAAAGCCAAAGGCGTCGACTTCTGTGGTCTGAATTCCAGTTATTACATAATCCGCTCTGACCTCGGCTGCTACATGTACTCTACAAACTTCCATCGAGGACAAGACCTCACGATTCACAGCCTGCACCCGTCCTGTCGGGGCGGAGACCACTACCTGGCCTGCGGCGACAACACCTTTTACATCATCAAGGGTGATAGTTTTCGCCGTGTGTCCGATATGAGCAGAGATCTCGACGCTGTAGTGAGTGACCTCCACCCAAACTGTCGAGGGGGGGACCACTATCTGTCCGCTTACGGAAACTTCTACGTGATCTTCAAGAGCAGAGGCGTGTATCGCCGAACAGCTGACCTGAGCAAGGATAGTGACGCAGTGGAATACGACCTGCATCCAAACTGCAGGGACGGCCTGTATTACTGGGGCACCCAGAGCTACACCTATTTTATCAAGCCCAAAGATCAGTGGGGGGTTCAGTACCACAAAACTGATAACCTCAACAAAGATACTAACGCTGACACCTACTCCATCCACCCTGATGTCCTGAACTTCCTTCCTGGAGGCCTGGCTGAAACTCAAGGCCCAGCATTTGGAAGATGGGCGCTCATTAAGTCTGTTAGCAACAATTGTGAAACTTCCGTAAACCGTGAAAGGCTGTGCGTAAGAGTGGACTTCATCAGGTCATCAAGCATAGAGAGCAACTGGAAAGTACAACTGGGTCCAAGGTATTACGAAGGGAATCTGACTCAAGCCATTGCCAAATACCAGTTCTCCGAGGCGGCTGAATATGGTGGTCTAAGCGTCAACACTGATGATGAGAACTGGGAAGAGACAACTGAGATACTGGAAAATGTGACCTTGGCTCTGCAGCCCCACAAGAAACTGTACGCAAGGCAGTACAAGCTCGGCTTTGGCAATGAAAGGGCCCTCTACTGTCGCAACGTGAGATTTGATGATGATCCTAAACCCCCTACTGATGTTCCTCTCCCACCAGCTAACAACCAGTAGGATGCTGCTGATTCAGTGGACACAGATTCTTTATTGGCACAATGCGGTTTTTAATAGAAATAAAAATTAAATCTACAACACGTGTGATTTTCTAATAAGAATACTTGTTATCAGTTATTATAAAACATTGACCATAAATCCTGACAGTTGAAATCATTTATGTTGTAAAATGTGACTCTTTGATTTCATTCATTGTTAATAAAAGTTTACTTCATATAAACATCTTTCATCATTTCCAAATAAATAATATTATTTATGAACCTGCAGTTTACATTTGAGATTTTCATGCTTAGAAAAGATGAATAATGTTGTTATTTCAGGACTCAGTGTGTTTCGTCTGATGTTCAGTGACTATGTTCTGCATGGACTCTCCTCCCTCTTCCACTGTTTCGTCCCCTCAGCCTTCCACCACCCAGCCTTACCCCTCTTCTTGGCTGTACACGGCCCTGTCTTTCCATTGTGAGACTTTGTGACATTGTTTAGTGTCTGTATATGTTTGAGATGCACCTCTGGCTTATGGTTGAGAGCTGTTTGACCATTGGTTGATCTAAACCTTCACACATTCCCCTTCTTAACTGAAAGCCAAGATTCATCTAAAAACAATTTAATCAATTTAGGATTCCCAAAATATACCAAACAGGTTTTTATAGAAATGTACAAATCATGTCTAAGAGATTATGACATGTTCAGCTCTTCAGCATGTAATGATCTGGACAATGATCTGAAGCCTAAAGGTTTTGGAAGGTAAGACAATTCAACAGTAGAACTAATTTTGATAAACATGACATGAACAATTGATAATGCAAAAAACAGCAAACATGAATGTACAAAAGAATTTGTAAAATGTAAAAACAATAAGAAATGCTATTATGGTGTACACAAGTGACGAAGAGATGTGGAGATTGAATGAATAGTTTTGAGAAATTCAATTCTGATCTGAGAAATGAACCAAGTCAACTGAGAAAAACTGTAATATCAGTATGAACGCCTGTATCTAAAGTTCATTGCTGGTGAAAGACCTCACTAGCATGGGACACACCCACTGTAGGGTGGTTGGAACGCAGGTAGAGAGCGTATTGATTCCAGGGGGAAGATAAACAGGAGCACACCTCGGTGAGTTTACTTTCACTTTGGTCAAACACACGGTGGGACGGTGGGAACTGTTTGGTGTGTTGCTGTTGGAAGAACTTAGTCCAGTAAGTTTACCCATGGTTGTTACTTGCAGATAGTTTGCAGAGCATATTTTAAAACTTCTCTTGATTGTTTTTAGTGCACGTGCGCCGACGGGAGTAGCCAACCAGGTGAGAGCCGGAGAAGCACATCCCAGCAAACAACGGACGTCCTCGGGACGGTCGTCGACGTCTCATTTTGGGTACATATGTAATGTTCGCTGTAGGACGTTAGCAGGCCTTTTTTGACGTTCGCAACAGGTCCTATTCTAGTCATACGGGGACGTTCGAAAAACCCCAGTAAGGTCCCCATATAGTCCCGCAAATAACGTTATTTTTGTTACCTTTACAGAACGTTCGGAGAACGTTCGCATATGGTCCCCTGGTGGTTACCCACATAGTTCCCCATCCGTTGCGTGTCAGGACTCTAAACTCTGATTATAGATCCGTTTTACTGAAGATAAATCCGCTTATCGCTCTCACTCATCTCACACCTTCAGTACGGTTTCAGAACCGAGTCACATTTCAGATCTAGTTAAAAGTTTTTGTACAGGTCCGGTCCAGAGCCGCGGAGGAACACAGCACCGCGGTCCAGAGCCGCGGAGGAACACAGCCGCGGTCCAGAGCCGCGAAGGAACCGGCGTTATTCAAAATCAGCGCGAGGAGCCACCAACTGCCATTTCCAACGAACGCCGGAGGCAGAAGTCCGACTCAGCAAAGTTTTTTAAATGTGTTTTTGTACCGGTTTGTTGTGTTTATGTTGATAGTGCTGGAGATGTATTTGCGTTCATGCTCCTACATCTCCTAGCTCTTTATAGGCAATCAGTTCACAGCTAGCAATGCTAGTTAGCTAACGGTAGCTAGCTACCAAGCCGAACAAATGCTGATAACGTCAACACGGTTTGTTTCTCAAACGCACTGCTACGTCTTACAACAACAACGTATTCCTACAACGAATCAAGAGTCATGTGTAATGTTTAGCAGAGATTTATCTTCTGACCACACGCTAAAATATCGTCAACTTGTTTTTTTAGTTGTGCCGTTCCACCTTAAATAACGCTGCAGTTACTGTCTAGCCCTTCAGGTTACTGAGTCACTCAGACACCATTTAAGGTGGAATATAAGAATTAAAAAAGATTGAGCACTGAGTGATTGAGCATTGAAGTGATAATTAGGATATTTTGATAGTATAAAGCTGCGCATTGGAAGAATGTAGTGATCATTGAGTCTGACATGAATTAACAGTAAATACACAAAGCGTTGGAAACACAGTTACTACGCTGTGCTAATGATGTGCACCTTTTCAGTAGGATCTCCTAGATGAACACCTGAAAATCAGCCCTGTTGCTCCCATTCAAGGTGGGTTACATTAAAGTCGGTTCATTAAATTAGTTTTTTTACAGCTTTGGATTAATCTAACGTGTTATGTTACATAAAACAGATTAATATGTTTATATTTTGTAGGTTATAACTACAGTCTAGTTCTATAGACAAAAAGATCTAAATGGCATACAAGTCTACTTTAGTGCTGCTCACTTTAACTGGTTCTGCTTCGCTAATGCAACTCTTTTGTAAAATGAAGTGAGTTATGAAGCCATTTATTTTATGGTATAATATTAAAGTGTGTTTGGTGTTCAGTCCCTCTCCAGTTGACCTGTGACATGTGCAGAGACTCTTTCATTGGACCATCTGATCAGCCCTGTTGCATCAATCAGACAAGGGGGTTACACTTAGTTCAGTAAATTATGTTTTACAGGTTTGGATTTATCTAATGCATGTTGGATGATGTGTATTTCATAGGTTACACAGCATAATTTATCCAGCCAATATGTTGGGGCCACAAAATACTGAATGAATACATGACTTGTACGTGTATTATGTACATTACTGTGTACTGAATGGAAAACTATATTTAAACTATCATACTTGAATAATGAGTGTACAGTGTGTAGAACTGTACATACCATGAACCTCAAACACTGCTGTTCCACCTTCAAATACAAATCCTGCCTTTACAAACCGGGATGGTAAAACAAGTTGATTCCCAAATCCTACTATGTTACCTGACAGTCTCTACTTCACCCAAAATTATGTCCCCAAACAAGGGAAACCAGCTTGTTTCATTCTAGGGCCAGACCATACCATACCATGTAAATAATGTGTAGAACCACATCTGGGCATTTTTTAACCCAGTGGTCACACAACATCAGAGAACAGTTTTAAATACTGAATAAATGCATTCTATGGCACCTTGCAACTATTAGAATGGGGAGCACATTGGGAGTGCACATTTAAAAAATGGGATTCTATATAATTCTACTTTTTAAAAATAGTTTTATAATTCTACTTTTTAAAAATAGTTTTATAATTCTACTTTTTAAAAATAGTTTTATAATTCTACTTTTTAAAAATAGTTTTTTTTTCATTACGTAATTTCTACATTATGCTGTCCCATTTGCCTTGTTTCTTTTGGCTTAGCTCATAATGTGGAACAGTTTAAATACAGTTGACAGTGTCCAACAGAAGGGCCTGTCAAGATTATCTTTACATAATCACCTGATCACATTCCCTCAAAAGTTATATATGTATACACACACACACCTCTGTTATTTTAAAACAACCTTTTCACCAGTGGCGTAACTAGAGGGGAAGCCTGTCCCCACAAATTTATTTTTTTATTTGGCCGCTTCAGGTAACAGTATATTTTCTGGTCAGGAGTCTGACTTTCAGTAATTATAGGCATCTCAGAACATTATTTGTAAAGTTGTTTATTGATTGGTGTATGTGAAACTTTATATTTGCTAATATACATACCCTGTCATATAATTTTGTCTTATTTATTTTATAACACCTGCTTGCCAGCTGTCCCAATAGAAATAAAATTACTTTAAATGAATATGTTTCATAATGATACATCATAATTAAGTACAATCTGGATATAGGCCATAAAACTGAAAACAAATACCACACCTAATACCAGTGAACTCTGCTACAATGTATCAGACTCACCACATTTCTTAATGCAGTGACCACTACTAATCTAAACTGAATCTAAGTCAGTCGCTCTGTAAGTCAGTCTGCAGGTACGTCAGTATGTCAGTCATTCAGCCACTCTGCTATTCAGTTAGTCAGTCAGTCAGTCAGTCAGTCACTCAATTACTTAGTCAGTTAGGCAGCTAGTCAGTCAGCCAGCCAACAAGCAAGCAAGTCAATCAATCAATCAATCAGTCAGCCAGTCAGTGTGTTTTTGTAGTCAGTCAGTGGGTTTTTCAGTCAGTCAGTGGGTTTTTCAGCCAGTCAGTCAGTGACTCAGTCAGTCAGTGGTTAAATCAATCAGTCCTTGTTACCAGGGCCATTTAAAACTATAACCAGCGTCTAGATCAGTCAATCAGCCAGTTACAATCAACCAATCACTTGCAATCAACCAAGCATGTATAAAACACTTGGTCACTCATTTCAGCCACAAGGTCAAAGTTAAGGATTCTAAATTAATGTGTACTGCTCCATTGCTTTTATTTTGAGATAATCAACATAATAAAAAAAATTAATATTAATTATTAATATATTATTAATATCAATTAGTTAGTAATTAGGTTGAGTGTCCACATATTTATGGACATAGAGTGTATAGGTGTGGGTGTTTTGTTTACTGTGTGTATTTGTATTGTTTACTGATATAAACTATGACTGAATTTTTTTACTTTCTCAGGAAAACGATGGCAGGAATCGTCCCGAAGAACAAAGCCAAAGGCGTCGACTTCTGTGGTCTGAATTCCAGTTATTACATAATCCGCTCTGACCTTGGCTACATGTACTCTACAAACTTCCATCGAGGACAAGACCTCACGATTCACAGCCTGCACCCGTCCTGTCGGGGCGGAGACCACTACCTGGCCTGCGGCGACAACACCTTTTACATCATCAAGGGTGATAGTTTTCGTCGTGTGTCCGATATGAGCAGAGATCTCGCCGCTGTAGTGAGTGACCTCCACCCAAACTGTCGAGGGGGGGACCACTATCTGTCCGCTTACGGAAACTTCTACGTGATCTTCAAGAGCAGAGGCGTGTATCGCCGAACAGCTGACCTGAGTGAGGATAGTGAAGCAGTGGAATACGACCTGCATCCAAACTGCAGGGACGGCCTGTATTACTGGGGCACCCAGAGCTACACCTATTTTATCAAGCCCAAAGATCAGTGGGGGGTTCAGTACCACAAAACTGATAACCTCAACAAAGATACTAACGCTGACACCTACTCCATCCACCCTGATGTCCTGAACTTCCTTCCTGGAGGCCTGGCTGAAACTCAAGGCCCAGCATTTGGAAGATGGGTGCTTATTAAGTCTGTTAACAACAATTGTAAAACTTCCATGAACTGTGGAAGGCTTTCCATGAAAGTGGACTTCACCAGGTACAAGACATCAATCATAGAGAGCAACTGGAAAGTGGAAATGGGTCCAAGATATAACGAAGGGGATCTGACTCAAGCCATTGCCAAATACCAATTCTCCGTGTCAGCTGAATATGGTGGTCTAGGCGTCAACACTGATGATGAGAACTGGGGAGAGTCAACTGAGATGCTGGAAAATGTGACCCTGGCTCTGCAGCCCCACAAGAAACTGTACGTGTGGCAGTACAAGCTCGGCTTTGGCAATCAAAGCGTCCTCTGCTGTCGTAACGTGAGATTTGATGATGATTCTAATCCCCCTACTGATGTTCCTCTCCCACCAGCTAACAACCAGTAGGATGCTGCTGATTCAGTGGATGTGAATTCTTCATCAACACAAACGGATTTTAGTAGAAATAAGAATTGAATCTCCAACACGTGTGATTTTCTAATAAGAATATTTGTTTATCAGTTCAGTTTCAGTTTAGAAAATTACATGTAACGGCATTAAATTCTGTAACTAAATTTCCTGTTTTTAAAACTTGATGTTCTAAATGCTGACAGTTTAAATCAGTTTTGTGTTACAAGTTGGTCTAGGGTTTAACAGCGGACAATGAGAAGACACACTGGAGCTTATTACTTTTATATATTTAGATAAGTAGTAAAAATGGAGTACAAAGCCACCACATAGGTTCTCCAGGGGTAGGGATATGCCAAAGTAATAATAATAATAATAAAACCCACAACTAACTCCACCCCCAAACATAACTTACCTAAACATAAAAGAAAAGAAAGAAAATACAAATAACTCTCCGTACTACCTGCCTTTCGAAACCAGGAGAGTGTGGCAACTACACCACACACACACAGTCACCAACAGACTATTTAAAAACAACATACACTCCAAACAACCCCACAAAACACAAAGCAGATCAGCCATGCCATTTCTTATATTCCCACTTCTTTTAAGGAGAGCCTACAGGAAGCTCCTCATCCAACAGCACCCCGTCAGGGAAGGACTCCACCCAGGGGAGGAAGACAACAACAACAAAAAATAACAATAGAAGCAACTCATAACACCCCCCACCAAAAAAAATTCAGGAGACTAGGGACCGAGACAAGGCATCAGCAACAACATTGTCAGAACCTCTCTTTTGTTCAATAACTATATGGAAAGACTGGACAAGCAATGCCCGCCGCATCAAGCGCTGATTCTTATTACACATCTGCGACAGGAAGATCAGAGGAGAAGAATGTGAATTGAGATAAACCTGAAAATGTTGGAGAGCCAAAAGCAATGCCAAGGTTTCCTTCTCAATTGTACTGTAACGCAGCGGGCAGTTGTTAAATTCTTTGGAATGAAAACACACAGGATGCTCAATTCCCCGCCCTTACAGAAAATAAGTATACTTAAAGTTCATTTTATTAAGTATACTTTATGCAGTTACTATACTAATGTCATTGTACTAGTATATGTACTATTTTAATACTTCTTGAGACTAAATTGGCCCACTTTCTAGTTTTTAAAAGTATACTTTTAAGTACTCTTTAAGTGTAAGAGTAGTAAACCAAGTATAAAACTAAATTACATCTTTTGTACTGCAACTACACTAAAGGTAATCTTAAGGGTTTACTGTTAGTTTACTAGCTTGTAAGTTTTCTTTAAGTGAACTTAAATACTAAAACATAATACTTATAATTTACTGCTTATATTATTGTTGTACTTTAAAGTATATGAAGTTTAAGTTTTTTTTCTACTTAAAATAGAACTTTTACTTTTAAACAACGTTTACTTACTCACCAGTGGATACACGTAAAATAAACAAGACACACTCAGATTAAGAAACATATTTGTATCTTTATAAATTTTGAATAAATATTGTACTGGATGTGTTTTTCTGCAGAGCAAGAATACTTCTACTATCTCAGTCAAAAGATTAAGTACAAGTAAAGACCAAATATACTTGTCATACCAAATAGACTGTTCTATACTTGTCAGTATAACCCAAGCATACTTAAGTATAACTGTGTTTAGTATATCACTGAGAAGTACATAAAAAGTAAACCTAAAGCATACTCACTTCCTTTTAGTTTAAAAGAAGTAAACTAATGGTACACTTGAGTAAACTTCTTTTTTGTAAGGGCGACCATCTTCCTGAATCAACACAGCACCTGCTCCTTTATCAGCATCTACTTCCAACTTGAAGGGATGAGTAAAATAAGGAGCAGCAAGGATTGGACCACTGCACAACAGTGCTTTAACACTATCAAAAGCCCTCTGACAGTCACCCGTCCGCACATAGTCAACATGAGCCCTAAGATATAAGGCTTGGTCCAAGTGGTCAAAGATTACTTGCAACGTCTCCAACTCGTAACAGTGACTCTTTGATTTCATTCATTGTTAATAAAAGTTTACTTCATATAAAAATGTTTCCAAATAAATAATATTAATTATGAACTTGCAGTTTACAGGACGTTTGTGTTTCGTCTGATGATGTTCAGTGACTGATATGTTCTGGAGGTTTGACAGACCTTAATATATAATATAATATATAAATGATTTACACCGATCATCCATAACATCATAACCACCTCATTGTTTCTACACACTGATTTCAGCAGCTTCTCCAGTCAGATAGGAGCACTTTGTAGTTCTACAGCTACAGACTGTAGTCCATCTGATTCACTGCATACATTGTTTATCCTCGTTCTCCCTGTTCTTCAATGGGCTGGACCCCCACAGAGCATTCTCAGCACTGAAAATAGTCCACCGACCGCCAACAGCGTCCACTGATGAAGGACTAGAGGACACAACCTGTGCAGCAGCAGATGAGCTCCTGTCTCTGACTACTAGGTGGACCAGCAAGGTGGGACAGTGAGTGGACACAGTGTTTATAAACTCCAGCAACATGTCTGATCCACGCATACTAACACAACACCACAATGTGAGGGTCAATGCAGTGCTGAGAATAATTCACCACCCAAATAGAACCTACTCTGTGGTGGTCCTGACCTTAAAGAACAGGGTAAGAAAGTAAGCAGAGCTTTAAACGACAGTCTGCAAGTGTAGAACTACAAAGAGCTCCTATACGGTCAGTAGAGCTGATACAGTGGACAGTGAGTGTAGATACAAGAAGCTGTACCTAATAAAGTGGACGTTTGGTGGACATGGATACATAATAATCCTGAATGAGAGTGAATTCAATTAAAACAGTGAAGCTAACTGCCCAAAAGTGGCTCAACCACCAATCAGATTTTGGATAAAATCTTTATCAGCATTTTTATATTTATTTATTTATCTTGATGATCTGAAACAGTTAAATGGGACAAATTATCAGAAACAGAAGGAATGGGGTGAAATGTTTTTTTTTTTACAGCACTGCAGGCTGTAACCTCATCAGTGTCATCCCGATACCAAGAAAACTGACCCCAGTTCAGTTTCAGACCAGTTCACACCTCCTGTAATATTACTCTACCTTGTAAGCATGGTTCTCTCTCCATGTCCTCTTTGCTGGTGTTTAGCTGGGGACTCCAGCAGATCTAACTATAAACAGCATGAACTAAAAGGAGAGAACCAGAAGGTAACATAGACATGAGACCACCCTGAGACACTGGGATACCCCCACTTCATGCCAACAAACCTGTGTGATCGGGTGAAGTGGTGGGACAACAGCACCAACATCTCAGTTTAGCGTTAACCTCTGTGTCCAGAAAT
Organism: Megaleporinus macrocephalus; assembly: GCA_021613375.1. NCBI lineage: Eukaryota > Metazoa > Chordata > Actinopteri > Characiformes > Anostomidae > Megaleporinus > Megaleporinus macrocephalus. The sequence continues at coordinate 9,858,559 of CM038728.1, forward strand.
CCTCGGATCTTCTCCACTTACTTAAAGAAAAAGATTAATCACCAAATGCTAAACTAAAGTATCTCAGTCTAGACTTAAATTTTGAGACCCGAACATTAACTGGGAGATTATCCCACAGTTTGGGGGCTTTGTAGGACAAAGCTCCTCCACCTGTTGAAGTCTTCTGAATTGTAACCAGTAGGAAACCAGCGCCCTGTGATCTGAGTAAACGTGGTGGTTCATAATAGGAAGATCTTACAGGCTTTAAACTAGTTCTTTAACAGGAAGCCAGTGTAGCACTGATAAAACTGGACTGATGTGATGGAATGTTCTGGTTTTAGTTAGTACTCTAGCTGCAGCGTTCTGAACTAGCTGAAGTTTATTCAGGTTCCTGCTGGAGCATCCTGACAATAATGCATTACTGTAATCTAGCCTTGAGGTTATAAATGTATGTACCAACTTTTCAAAGTTAAGAAATGTGTTCTCTATGTTTGAGATGTTTGGCAGGTGAAGAAACGCTGTCCTTGTAATATTACCTACGTGTTGGTTAAACGTCAGATCCACATAAGGAACCATCTACCTCAAATTCTCCATCTCCATCTGAAGAACCTTTTCACAATGCAAAGAGCCCTTGTAAGGAATCAGACTCGAGAGGAGACATGCGATCCATGGGCAAGGCTTTTGATACGATTGAGCAGGAGGCAGGCTGGTTGGAGAGACTGGATAGCCGGTGTGGCTGGAGATATCCTTTCGCTTCTCCTGCTTGGGTCCGATGGTCCAGGGGGAACCAGAGCAGCACTCGTGTTCCTCGGTGAGGGACGGCCCAGATTCAGCCCTGTGTGGACAGATTAGAGCAGTGCGTCGTATGGCGTCTTTAAATGGACTACGCAGCTTGAAATTAGAGTCTCAAAGAGGACCAGCAAGGCCGGGGAACACGCTGCATAGTAGAAGAGTCTTAAGGAGGACCGGCTGAAGCTGGGGAGATGAACCCATACTTGAGATTGGAGTTTGTGGATTCCTTGGTGGCACCAACCTCACGCTTTGGGCTCCACGGTAGAAAGGCTCAGCCGCTCGGAGGTGGGTGATGTGGCTGGTGCTGGAGTCTGTGGGTTCTCTTGGGTTCCAGGGAGGCCGACGAGACCCCGTTGTGGAAAAACCAATACTTGAAGAACCTGGGAAAAGACCTTGAGAGCACATAAGCCTGAAGACCACAGACAGGTAAGATCTGATCCTCACAGTCTCAGATAGCTGGAACCAGAGATACTGAGATCAACGCCACACGCTGAGACTAGTTATGCTAAAGAGAGCTGCCGCTAGCAGTAACGGGATACAGGTGTATGTGATAGGTAGCCATGGCGACATAGGGGTGTGTGTGGAGTGTGTCCTAGGCTACCTAGTAAACAGGTGACTGCCACCTTACAATTCGATGAGTCGCGGAGCTTAAACCCCTTAATCATGCAAAGGATTCTTTGAGTGTTCATGGTCCTATACTTTCATTGAGGAACTATCTTGTATAAGTATTTATATAATTTATTTATAGCTGTTTTGGTACCACATAGAACCTTTTTTAATCATATAGATGAAGTATGTTGTATTATGGGCACATCTATCATTTCAGTTTAAATGAACATATAATTGATTTCTAAATAAATGAGCTTGTACTTGTAAAAACTTTATTTTTTGTATATATATATATATATATATATGTGTGTGTGTGTGTGCATCACAACTGAGCAAGGGTGTCCTAACAACTAATTAGCCCAATAACATCCTTAACTTGGATTGGTGGCCGTACCAGGAGATTTAGACAAAGGACTGAGAATTACTGATAATAGACTATATGTAAAATAAGCCTCTATATATATATATATATATATATATAATATATATATACACACACACACACACACACACACCCACACACACACATATATATATATATATATATATATATATAAATATATATATATATATATATATATATATTATATTATTCATAAATTACAACATAGTAATAATATTAGAGGTATTATTCCATATATGGAATACATTCCAAATATTAATTAAACCATAATAAAGTAAGAAACAGTGTAATCTATTATTAAAATAGAAATACAAATATACAAATATAATAATTATTGTTATAATAATAAAATAATGACAACATTTTAAATCTCAGGTGACGTTTGGAAGCAACTAAAAAAATAATAATATATTATTAAATGCAAAGTAGTAATAATAACAATCCTTTACCTGAAAATAATCAATTTGAACTTTAATCTGCAGGGGGCAGAGTTTTGGTTTTCATTCTGTGATCTATGGCACCCCTAGTGGACAGTGGCAGTACTGCTAGAACCCGCTGGTTATCAGCGTTTTATAATGTGGTCATTTAATTAAAAATCTTTTTAAAATAATAAAATAAAAATAAAATAATCGGTTAATACGTTGGACCCTGGGACACGATAAGAGACGTACGTGTATCAAACGTTGACTCCACCACTCCAGCCCAGTAGGTGGCGGTAAAGCGCCATGCCGCCCGGTTACCCACGTTGTTAAAGACTAAAGGAGACGAATTTGACCTGATGTTAAGGCGGCTAAGCTAGTTGGCTAACTGCTGCTCAGCCCAGTAATGTCCTTTAAATATGTCTACAGCTTCTAAAGTCGTTCTCGGAGTGTCTTTAGTCCTGACAGTCAGCACGGTGGTGGGAGTTCACGCTAAGCAGAACTGGGACCGGCAGGTAAAAGCGCTTTGGCTCCGTTAGCCGGTAGCTAAACACGCAGAGCCACAGCTCCGGCTGCTTAGTCCATCTCTCCGGTCCACCTTAAAAGTCGCAGCTGTCCGGTTGTAGCGGCCACTGGGCTTTGTTTTTAGAGTGGAGTGCTGCCCCATTTAAGGTGGAACGGAACATTCGTATAAGACGCCCTGCAGAAACACGACTCTGGGTCTGTAATTCAGTGTGTAGATGTACGAGCTTCAGAATTAAGTATGGTTTTTTGGTTTGCAGGTATTGTTAGAGCGAAATAAACACATAAATAATTATAAAAAAAAACGTTGGGCTGCGTACAAATCACATATTAATGAATGTAGCACTAACGGTGGTGTGGCGTACGTACTATTTACTAGGGCTGTGTATTGGCAAGAACCTGGCGATACAATACATATCGTGATACAGCGGTCACGATTCAATATATCGCGATATATTGTGATTTTTTTTTTAAATCCTTCTATTAGAACACACCACTGTATGAACAGGTTTGTAAATACTTACAATAGCATTGCACCCTTGTGCTGCTTGTTAATTTTGGAGTGGAACTGAAAATGGATTGTCACGAAACATAATATGCTATTTAGTAGGGGTGTAAGAAAATATTGAAAATATTGAGTATCGGGATATTTTGTTTAGTGATACTGTCTCGATTCGCAAAAACACAGTATCGATACACAGATTCCTGGCAGACAGTGAATCATGGTGTGTTGTGTTTAAGCCTCTGACCACTAGATGGCAGCATTGTAATCCATTTTCAGCTCCACTCCAACATTAACAAGCAGCACAAGGGCGCAGTGCTATTGTAAGCATTGATAAACCTGTTCATACAGTGGTTTGCTTGCAGTATCGCAATATATCACAATATATTAAATCGTGACCACTGTATCATGATACATATTGTATTGCCAGGTTCTTGCCAATACACAGCCCTACTATTTAGTATGGAGGTGCACAATTTTGGACACAGCCCAGATCACATTGTCTTAAATGTACAAAAAAAAAACATTGATTATAGAGATTATGGATTATGTAACATCTGCTTCTGCAGATAAACATGTAAACACAATTTATTGTTTTTAAAGGTCAGTCAAAAATCGAGTCAGTGTGTCTTCAGCTGATTTATTTAAATTAATTAATTAATTAATTAATTTATTCCTAAGAAAATAGTAATTGCTACTGATATGATTCGGATATCATTGTGTGTCCTTGATTTTGAAAGTAGGGCCAGCAAAGAGGTGCAATGCAGAACAGAAATCCTTACAGTCCCACTTTTATAATTGCAGAGACTGCGCGAGGGAGTTCTGCGAGACTTGGAGCGTGTAGAGCGGAAGCGTGAGAACCTGCGAGCGCTCGAGGAGCAGATCCAGCTGACCAGAGAGCTTGTGGCCGAACGAGCACATCAGGAGGCCAGGGTGGACAGAGGGTCCTGAAAACCCACCTGAACAGGTACTGAGTGGACAGCAGCACTAAAAGCCTTTCAGTCACCTATTCTTAGTCACATGTTACACCTGCTTTACACTGTACTAACCACTACACCACCGTACTGACCACTACACCACCGTACTGACCACTACACCACCGTACTGACCACTACACCACCGTACTAACCACTACACCACCTTACTAACCACTACACCACCATACTAACCACTACACCACCATACTAACCACTACACCACCATACTGACCACTACACCACCATACTAACCACTACACCACCATACTAACCACTACACCACCATACTAACACTACACCACCATACAAACACTGCACCACCATACTAACCACTACACTACCATACTAACCACTACACCACCATACTAACACTACACCATCATACTAACACTACACCACCATACTAACCACTGTACTAACCACTAACCACTACACCACCGTACTAACCACTACACCACCGTACTAACCACTACACCACCGTACTAACCACTACACCACCGTACTAACCACTACACCATCATACTAACCACTTCAGTTTAGCCAAACTAAACTTCAATAGCAGGCAGTGGATTTTCAGAATGGCCTCTGATTTTAGTTGTTGCTGCTGTATCTGTAAAGATGACGTCCTACAGATGAAACCTTTCTTCTTCAGTTTGTCACCATTTTCTCCCCTCAGACGGAGACATGGACAGCGGGGACCAGAGGGGCCTTGCAGGGCAGGATGAGGAGGCCATGTGCACGTCCGCCTCGGAGGGCTTGGAAGAGGGGGAGGTGGAGGGCGAGACTCTCCTGATTGTGGAGTCGGAAGACCAGGCTTCGGTGGACCTCTCTCACGACCAGAGCGGCGACTCTCTGAACAGCGACGTGGGCGAGGACGGCGAGGGCAGCTGGAACGAAGACATGTCCTTCTACTGCGACAAATGCCACAAGTGGATCCCTTCCGGTGAGGGGCCTGTACGGTGCCTGAGGACGGCAGGGCGGCGCGTTGCGGGTCTTTAGTGTGGATTAAGAGCTACAGTTCATTGTTTAGGCTTTAACAGAGATGGAACCTACCAGCAGGCATGCACTGGGTTTGAGAAGGGTAGGAGGCCAAAACACATATGTGATCTTTACCATGAGTTCCAGAAAGCAGGTCCATTTACCCCAAGTAGAGTAAAGGGGTGTACATACACAGTGTACTTTGAATGGAGTGTTGTGACTGTTACCCCATTCACTGTTCATCTGTTATGCACTTTATAGGGGTGAGAGAGAGGCTCCCATCACTGCCCCCTAAAGTTAGAAATAGGTGTAACCATCATTCCCTACATTATAAAAATCAGTAGCAGTAAGAAGATAAATGTGTGTGTGTGTGTGTTTGTAGTAGATATATATATATATATATAAACTATATATAAATATATAAAATGTATCTATAATATAAAGTATATATATATATTAAATATGGTCCACCAAAAACAGTCCAAGTTCTTGTGTGTAAGCCATGTGTAGGCTACGTGTCATCTGTGCCTCTAAAAGTCGAGTCAGAGCGTAGACTCTTAGTCTTTAACCATATAGATCACGTGCATTTAAGGTACACTTACATACATTTAAGAGGTCATGCGTTTTCCTCGTGCTTCTGCTGAGCCCCCGCATAGTCATAGTTACACAGCTCCTTGTGTTCTTCTGATAACAAAAAACCACACACACATGTATATAATAAAATATACATATACACAAAAAAATATCCATTGGTTATAAATAATACTAAATTTAATTCCTAACAGACTCACAATAGAGTAATCTAAACATTAGTTGTTACATTAATCGATTAATTGGTAGGTGCAGCCCATATATGTATGTAAGTGTGTGTGTGTGTGACTCGTGTATATATTTTATTTATTTATTTATTTTTTTTATATAGATTTTCAGAGAACTAATGTGGTAAATGGTCACAGGAACACTTCAACCTACCATTACTCAAAACACCTTTAGTTGTTTATCATGTTTATATACCACCGTCCTGGTTTCTGAAATCCAAACTGGTAGCCCGACATCTGCTTTCAAGTTCTGGGGCGCCTTCACTTGTGCTCCAGCCATGCTTAACTGATGTGCGGCCCAACCAGATCTCGCTGCGATTGCTCATTTTAAAGGTCGATCTTGGGTTTATACGAATCGATATCGGTTTATTCAAATGAAGATCGATTTGAATCGAAAAATCGCTTTTTTAATCACACCCCTAATATATATATATAATGTATGTCCTCTTCAAAAACAAAAATAGAAAAATACAGACTTTCAAACTATAATCACTGGTAATTGTAAGTACAAGTCCAACAGAAACGGAACACCAGGACAGCTCTATCGGTTTTTGCTCTTTGTCTCTGGAAACAGTTGTATCTCAGTTGGACACTGTTCTGTTTGATTTGTGGCTTACGTTTGCCCAATAGGCTTCACTGATACCTGTCACATATCAGGGTATAGGCACCCAAAGAAATGGAAAGATTTCCAAACGGATACTTAAACATTCTTGCCATTTTTGGGTTACCTTGTGAGACTTCATGCTTTCCAGTAATAAATATGTGGCCGTTAAGGTGGAAAACCACTGGGAAGCACCAAACTAGGATACACTGTACACCCCCTATTCAGCCTGTTAGTGTCATAGTAAGAGTGCACTGGACATTCCTAAGTATGTTTTAAGACATCAAGCCATAGAGTACCTGATTGCTGAGCGAATGCTTAGTGCAAGGCACACTATTGTGATGACCCTCCCGGGGAGAGAGATGCTACTGGGTGGTTTGGTACTCCAGGAGACAGCAGGTGCAATGCAGTGGAGACCATTTAGTGTGCATGTTCCTGGTCTAAGGCACTTAAAGTAACCCTTACTCTACAGGGGTTGGACAATGAAACTGAAACACCTGGTTTTAGACCACAGTAATTTAATATAGTGATAGGTGTATGGCCACCTTTTTGCGGCCAAATACAGCGTTCAACATATCTTGGGAATGACTCATACCAAGTTCTGCTGCTCAGTGGTCATATGAAGATTTTAGGTCATTCTTCTTGTGTGGACAGTGGTCAGGTCACTACGTGGATGCGTTGGTGGAGGAAAACGTTTCCTGACTCGCTCCTCCAAAACACCCCAAAGTGGCTCAATAATCATTTAGATCTGGTGACTGTGCAGGCCATGGGAGATGTTCAACTATGTACTGTAATATTAGGTTGGGTTCAGCTCTATCACCACGGCTGCAGAGAGTGCAAGCTTTTAACTTCAGACTCTGAAAAGCTGGAAAGACACACTGTGAAACTGGAACGTATCTCAATAAAGCCTGTCTCTGGAAGGAAAAGTTCTCCTGGTCTCAGCTCCGTCTTTGTGTTCTTTGCTTCCTTTTCATTCCCTCTCTCCCGCTTGTTCAGCCCAGCTCCGAGGAGAGCAGCCCAGCTACCTGAAAGGGGACAACTTCTTCAAGTTCATCTGCTCGGACTGCTCCGACGACGGCAAGGAGAGCTTTGAGAGGATGCGGCTCACGTGGCAGCAGGTAAGCGTCCACAGCTCTGCAGCATTGCACACAGAATAGCTGGGGGATGTTCAAAGCTCCAGAGGCCACGTTGAGGATGTAATGGTTTAGTGTTCTGAGTTAAAAGAGAGTGTTTTAGGCATGTTATGGGTTAACAAGACAATCAAAGACCATCCTGTAGGGTCCTGTACAGTAAACAGTGTGTCTACGCCATCTCTCAGACCTACTACCTCCCCAACGGTTTGCAGGCCAGAGCAGTTTATGCTTGTGAAGCTTATTGCTGTGCTTACACGTGTGGAACACTGTGTGCAGGTGGTGATGCTGGCTATGTATAACTTGTCTCTGGAGGGCACCGGCCGGCAGGGCTACTTCCGGTGGAAGGAAGACATCTGTGCCTTCATTAGTCGACACTGGACCTTCCTACTGGGCACCAGGTAAGCGAGGGACCACATACAGATTCATACCAAGCTGAGAAGTTTGTGTTAAAGCGATAGTTTCTCTATTAATGTAGTCAATGGCAAGTTTGAACCCCATCAATCAGGATGACATCACACTTATTACTCATGTGCCAGTCAGCCATCCCCATATATGTGCTGCATTCGTTTGAAGGGTAGGTAATGCATGTCCTCAGTGGTGGGTCAGGAGCTCAGGAACTGACTGACAGGCACTTCTGCCATTCGTTTGTCAGCAGGGTTGTTTTGGTTCTGACCTGCCCCCCATGCACATTCCCAGTGTCCTTGAGGAATGGTTTGAGAGGACAGTATTTAAATACTGATCTCGCTATTTGGGTATTTGATCTGTTTATCTGAGGAAGGCAGAGAACCAATAAGCTGCTTAGTGATCAATAAACACTAGCAATGAAACACAGTGGTGATGTTTGAATAGCAGGACTTTGACAATATGTTGCAAATATGTAGCACAGTCTTGCGGTCTCGCAATACTGATCGCGAGTACATGAATCGGACCACTGATATACTGGCGCATCCTTTTAGTGGCTATTTCCAAATCCTATCTAGTACAAAACACGCTATGCATGAAACCTAGGCTTGCTGATGCTTTGCACTAGCATTGCGCCCTTGTGCCGCTACGATAATGTTGAGCGCGCTGACAGCGATCACCATGCAAATGAAATGCGTGACACGACACTGCATGATTCACTGTCTGCCAGAATCTGTGTATTGATACTGTGTATCATGTCAGAAATCGACTCACTATCACAGCACACTCCTTGTAATGACATGTTAGTTGACTTGACTCAGTACTGTCCAGTAGCACTGTCGCACCTAATGAAGCCGCTATGATTCTTCAAAAGTTGGAGTGATTGTGTTTTTCCACCTGAATTTAGAACTGTGGTTGTATGTAGGACTCATGCAACCACCTAACTACAAATACAACTTACTCAGCCTTTCAGACTTTGTAAGACATCAGCCATTTACTGCTTATTCACCTTTACTTAACACATCAGTCTCTTCTGTCCTCTTATCTACAATACAGGCCTTTGTAGAAGCGAGCATGCGGGTGTCAGTTTTTCACCCTTCAGCAAACTATGAAGCTATGAAGCCTCTAGCTAGCCTCAGTAAGACACATGCTCGCGGAAATCATTACCAGTCTAATTTGAGAATACATCTCAAATATATTCGGGCACTATACCACATACTGTTATGTATAAAAATGGACGAACGTGTGCTGCCCAGCTAAAACCAGTAATAGACATTCTAAAGACTAGGGGTGTAAGAAAATATTGAAATATTGAAAATCGGGATATTATGTTTTGTGATACTGTATCGATTCTCAAAGACACGGTATCGATACACAGATTCCTGGCAGACAGTGACTAACTGACCACTAGATGGCAGCATTGTAATCCATTTTCAGCTCCACTCCAACATTTAACAAGCTGCACAAGGGCGCAAATGCTTTATGTAGTGTATTTGCAAACCTGTTCAAAACAGTGCGTTTTATTAAGTAGGATTTGAAAAATATGCAATATATCACTTTGCTTGCAGTATCGCAATATATCGCGTTATATTGAATCGTGACCACTATATCATCATACGTATTGTATCGCCAGTTTCTTGCCAGTACACAGCCCTACTAAAGACTGGATGTCTATGTTTTCGTGTTTAGGTTGTAACCTTTAAGAAAATACAAATCATTACAAGGTGTCATCCTACCTTGAGAGTCATGTTTACCAATTCACCTCTCAAAAAGAAACGAAAGAAATGAGTGGAGAGCGTTTTAAAACCAAATCAGGTAGGTTATATTTATATTGGTTCCAAATAACAACTGTTGGTGTTTCGCTGACTATGAGTGGTGGGATTTAAACCTGTATTAGCTCCCAGTGGAGCGGTTTTGGCGGCCCCCCGTCAACTGCCTCTGGTTTCTGATTTGTGTTTTTGTCCATACTCAGGAAGAAGACGTCCACGTGGTGGAGCACGGTGGCGGGATGTCTCTCTGTGGGCAGCCCAACGTTTTTCCGTTCTGGGGCACAGGAGTTCGGGGAGCCCGGCTGGTGGAAGCTGGTCCAGAACCGACCGCCGACCCTAAGGCCGGATGGGGAGAAGACCTCGACCGCTGCTCTCAAGGCCAAAGGTAGAACTACCTAATAACAGTTGAGTGCTGCACAGCAGGACTTTGAGTAGGTTCCCTACTGTAGTGCATATGTTGGCCATATCAGTTCATTACAGTGAAACTCAACAGTGTGGTGCTCTGTCAGCTCTGCACAGTGGAGATGATCACAACAGTGTGGTGCTCTGCACAGTGGAGATGATCACAACAGTACAACTACTATACACGAGACCTTGAAGATCAAACATCTTGTAGAGCTTCATCAACACAGCAGCAGCGGACCGCACCCATGTATACCAGTCTATCTTATCTTATAGGATTACTTTATAGATTATTCAACACGTGTAACATGGTTTCTGTCAGTATGTTGTCTCTCTGAAAAAGTTTGTATGTTTACACCGTTTCATAATCGTCCATGTGTAAGAACCCAAGACTGTACTCGATACCGCGGGAGCTTTATAAACACACGTTAGCTGCTTCTCAAACGACTCTCTGTTAAAATATATAGTCCACAAACTTATCGTGTGTGTGAGGCCGTGTAAGGCATCGTGTCCTCTGTGCCTCTACCAAGTCCGAAGTCTAGATCCATTTATAGATCACGTTTGTTTGCGTTTAAGGTACCCTGTTAATACAATAGTCTAGGAATAGCCATACGATTTACCTCGTAGCATTCTGAGCCCCCACAGTGGACAACGCCTTGAGTCGCTGTTGCCTACTGGCTTGCCTCAGTGCTATGTAATGCCAAAGATTGTCAAATGTAATCACATTCCATTACTCCAGGTAGAAGCTATAGATACTAAGGGATGGTATAAAATACTTCTGTAGAAGTTGAAGCTTTTTACTCCAGTAAAAGTGTAAAAGTACTGCTTTCAGAACTACTTAAAGTGTAAAAGTAATGTAAGGGGAGCCCACCAGCCCACCTCCCCCAGAAAAAACATTCTCCTAAAAGCCATAATGACTCTAATGTTATATTAAAATGTTAATGTTGGTATGTTAATCCCTGTTACAAGTGATGGCATATAAGCTGTAAGAGATGTATCATCGCTGTGTTTACAAAATAGTTACTTCACAGGAGAGGACTCTTTTATCTCTGTTTTCAAATCTCTTTGCCAATCCATTAAAAACCTTCTGGCCCATGCGGTCCGTGTGTGAGGTGGTCTTGTCTAATGTAACGTTGAAATCTTTAAATTTAATTATTGAACTATTTACCTTGTTGTGACCGATGAGTTCAGGTTCTCGACCGTATATGAAATAGATTCAATGTGAGACAGTTTAAAGAGGTTTAAGCGTGTGTCTCTCTATCTCTGCCCTGCCCCTCCAGCCGTGTCCAAGCCGTGCCTGGACCCCACCATCACCGTGGAGGGCCTGCGGAAGCGCGGGGGCCGTAACCCGGTGGAGAGCGCCATGCAGCTGAAGGAGAAGCGCTCTCGCACGCAGGAGGCCAAGGACATCCGGCGGGCGCAGAAAGAGGCGGCCGGCTTCCTGGACCGCAGCGCGTCCTCCACGCCCGTCAAGATGGGCAACCGCGGCCGGCGGCCCGACCTGCTGCTGGAGAAGGGCGAGGTCATCGACTTCTCCTCGCTCAGTTCGTCAGACCGGACGCCCCTCACGTCTCCCTCTCCGTCCCCGTCGCCCGATTTCTCTGCCCCAGGGACGCCCGCCTCGCACTCGGCCACGCCCAGCCTGCTGTCGGAGGCCGACCTCATCCCAGACGTCATGCCCCCTCAGGCGCTGTTTCACGGTAGGATTTTTCAAATACTACTATTAAAACACACCACTGTATGAACAGGTTTGTCAATAATTACAATAGCATTGGCGTTCTGAGTGCTGCTTTGTAAAAGTTGGAGTGGAGCTGAAAAATGGACAACAAACCACTGCCATCTAGTGGTCAGAAGTTTATGCACAACACTACAATGGGTGTGTTTCAAAACGCTAGTGGAGTGTCTACATAGGACAGCATTTTACGTCATAGTATGCGCTCCCCGACATGTAGACTGTCCCAATACTTACATACCTTAAACATCCTGTCCCTACTGAGGAACCTTATTATAGACCTTAACGCTTCCTCAGCCGCTAAGACAATCCCATGAGGCCAATGCAGGCTAATCTAGGAGCAGTGAAGTGGTTTTTAAAATGTGAGTTCACCTCTATGATTCTCCACGGAGTTTATAATCGTGTTTTTTGGTCATATAATCACACAGAAACAGTATTTATAAATTATCAACTCTGTAACGAGTCCTTTCACCATTTGAAACACTGTTTCATACTCCAGGACATTAGCATTTTATGCTAGCAGATTTTTAAGCCGTAGGGCGAATGTTTTGGATGCATGCCGTAAGCTTAGCACCCAGCTAAACCACCAGATCGCCTGCAGCCAGTGGGGCGGGACCCAAGGCGTGGTCATATATATTCATCTCGTTCCTTTCCCATATGGGTCCCAATTCATTTTCATCCGAACGCAAAGACATTACCGGTGTCGTTTCAACCTCCACAACCATTCAAACCTGACTGTATCACACTCAGAGCAGCTCTCACAAACCTCTAGATCCACAGACAAACTGACCCACACTCCTCTATTTAGTGCGCTTCTTACTCAACCATCCCTGCGGGCTTTCCTTTCAGGTTTCCTAGTATAGGGCTGGGCGATAAAACGATAACGATAAATTCTTGTGAAAGTAACGTTTCCTCGAGCTTTAGAACTATAAGACGTGTAGGTCGATTAGTATAGTAGTGGATAGAATTAAGTTCCGTTCATGTTTTGAGAGACAACACGAACAGCCAATGAGAATGAGAATAGCGCCGCCCCCAAACCAATCAGGTGTCTGAACTAGAGTTCAGTTCAGAGTGTAGACATAGCAGCACCGTAACCCACGTACTAGTAATAAGTTACTGCAGGCGTCACAGTCGAGCAGAGTGAAATAAGAGAAAATAACAGAAAACGTTAAACTACTACTGAAAGAAACATGATACACGTGTTAATAATCTATAAATAATCTATAAGATTAAGATAAGACTAAGATAAGATAAACAGGTAAACAGGTGCTGTCCTGCTGCTGTGTTGATGATGAAGCTCTACGGGATGTTTGATCTTCAAGGTCTCGTGTATAGCAGTTGTACTGTTGTGATCATCTCCACTGTGCAGAGCTGACAGAGCACCACACTGTTGTGTTTCTGTGTAAAACACTCCCACAACTTTAGATGTAGGTGATTGATTGTTTGTAGCTGCAGCTCGCGCTCCGGATTAATCCATGCTTTCAGTGGGCGTGGCCACCTTAGCAGTGCATCGACGCACATTATGCTAATCGGCATGATTTCGTAATCAATAAAGATAAATATGTATATTGTAGGAGTTTGAGTGAGAGCGCTGAGGCGAAGTTGACTTTATAACCAAAATCCCGAGTAGAAAACAGAGTCGACTCACCGCTACGAATCCTTTCCTCAGACTGGTCTTAAAGGGCCAGCAACAGCCTGCTTAACACAGCCTGCTTGTCTGTGTGTGAATACTGTTCATACTAATACTGCCCCATACATGTGTGTGTGTGTGTGTGTGTGTTTAATACAGTTGTGTAATGTTCTATAGTGCATTTGTCTATTTGTCTGAAAATAAATTAGAGGATAAAAACAATTCAAGAAAAAATTGTAATTCTGATATCTTTATATCTCACTTAAAGTAAAAAGGTAATAGTGATTTGATTTATATCGTGATATATATCGATATCGACTGATATGAAAAAAATTATCGTGATATGATTTTTTCCCATATCGCCCAGCCCTAGTTTCTAGGTCATAACAATTATCTTCTGAAGAAGGAAAGTCCTCCAGGCCTCCTCCGGTACAGTGCTCAAGTTATTTTTACCTACCTCCCCAGATGACGAGGAGCTGGACGGAGAGGGTGTGATCGACCCAGGCATCGAGTACATCCCCCCTCCCAGCATGCCGCTGGCAGCAGGGGCAATCTATGTGCGAAAGAAGCAGCAGCGGCCCACCGAGCTCATCAAACAGGAGCCGGAGAGTGAGGACGAGGAGCGGGGCCGTGTCGCCGAGGAAGAGGAGGGCCAGGACGAAGGCATGCGCTCCCGGGCTTCTGGCGGCGGAGAGCGGAGGAAGGAGAAGGGTAGGGTTCTCAGTTGAGCTCACTTTACCTGTACACAGGTAGGTGAAGGTAGAGTTACAGTTTACCTGTACACAGGTAGGTGAAGGTAGAGTTACAGTTTACCTGTACACAGGTAGGTGAAGGTAGTGTTACAGTTTACCTGTACACAGGTAGGTGAAGGTAGAGTTACAGTTTACCTGTACACAGGTAGGTGAAGGTAGTGTTACAGTTGACCTGTACGCAGGTAGGTGAAGGTAGTGTTACAGTTTACCTGTACGCAGGTAGGTGAAGGGAATGTTAGGAGTATTGTCCAAGAACTTGATGTAGTGTAGGGTGGTTGCCCAGACAACAGCATGGAGGGCAGCGGTTTAACCCACTACACTATACCAGCCACAGTAATCAGATAAATATTCTATTGTTAATTTATTTCTTTGTTTGTTATTTATGTTGAACAGGCCTAGAGAAGACGGAGTCCGGCCCCCGCTACGCCCTCCTCGGCCTATACGAGGAGCGCATGCTGCTGCGGAGGCTAGAGTCCTGCCCCCAAGCACTGGCCGTCACCCCGCAGGCCAAGCGGCTGCGACGCAAGCTCCTGGTCCGACAGGCCAAGCGTGAGCGAGGGCTCCCCCTGCTGGATGCTGACCAGGCCGTCAGCGCCGCCCTCAGCCTGGTCGGGGGGGTGTACGGCGCGCAGGCCGGCGTGGCCAGCCGCGAAGTGGGCAAGTACAGGACGACCAGCCAGGACCTGCGTGTCCTCGACCGCTTTCAGGTAGAACTGTAAACACCTGTAAGCTCAAAGGCTTTGAGAGGCGGTTTCTAGGGAACGCACTCATACAGTGTTCAAAGCCAGCCTGGAATAGTTTTTTATCCTTTGTTAGTTACAGTTGCTGTATGTTGTGCTGGTGTGAGTGGATCAGACACAGCAGTGCTGCTGGAGTGTTTAAACACTGTGTCCACTCACTGTCCACTCTATACCTTGCGGGTCCAGATGTAAAATCAAAGATCTGTTAGTGCTCTAGTTCTTCATCAGTGGTCACAGGACGCCGCCCACCAGGACCCAGGTGGACAATTTTCACTCCAGCAGCACTGCTGTGTCTGATCCACTCACACCAGCGCAACACCACTATGTGTGGTATGTATCACTGCAGTGATGAGAATGACCCACCCACCTAATAGTACCTGCTCTGTGGTGGTCCTGTGGGGGTCCTGATCATTAAAGAACAAGGTAATAAAGTATACAGAGAATCAGATGAACTACAGTCTGTAAGTGTAGCTCCTATATGTTCAGTGGAGCTGATACAGTGGACAGTGTGTGTAGATACATGGAGGTGGTTTCAATGTTTAATGTCTGATCAGTTTAGGGATCAGCTTGTTCAGAGACCCTCCCTGATACCGTGTTCCACTCATGACAGGAGCCATGGAAGTCTGTTAGCTTAGTCTGTTAGGTAGCAATAAAACTCCAACTCAAACAGTACACGGTTATTAACACTGATGTATAGATTTATTATTTATTAGATTTCAGGCTACTGCAGTGTTTGCATTGCATTGCTCTTACTTACAGGTCTCAGCGTCCAGCAGGAAAGGCTTCTACCAGTCCAACGTCTCCTTCTGGCACAGACTTATGGGCTCCGATGTCTGCGCCGACCAAGGAATCAAGAGCCCGTACACGTCCAGAACCCTCAAACCTTACATAAGGTACACACACAGGCAGAGGACAAGTGACCTCTGTCCTACATGTTAAATATTGAGAATGTGATGATGAGTCCACCAATAGAAGTGCTCCACCAATAGAAAATCTCTTTACAGTAACTTAAGCCTGGCTCCAACAGTCGCAAGAGGTCTTAAAGGACTGTCTTTCCAGATTATCCTGTAGTGCAGAGGTCACTAAAAGGCGGCCCGTGGTCCGGGTCCGGACCCAGACGTCGTCCAGCGCGGACCCGAACCAATAATGCCCGGTGCTTAACGGACATACCACCTCTATTTTATATTCACCTGCTGGAGGTGGTGGTGGGTGATGGGGGGGTGTGAGTTCAGAATCGAGTATTGCAGGTGTCTCTTATGTGCAGCACAGTCTATAAGATTCTGTCGTCACAGCCCCTTACCATGTGGGTTTCCTTGCTTGTTAGAGATTCCACACACTGGACATAGACCACCACTTACACTGCAGGAAAACACAGTTTCCAGTAGAGATGGAAGGATTGATCGGCTATGTATTGGTATCGGCCAATTTTTAATCAAAACCCGTGATCGGATGATATTTCTCCAGTTTAGCCAATCCCGAGAGCCGATTAATGGCATTAAACAAATGAGCTGAGTTTCTATATTTCCAGCAAGAGAAGCCCTCTGTGAAACCTGCTCCGGCCAGGTCTCTACAATTCCTATCTGAACCACTAGGTGGAAATACACACCCTTTAATTTTCCACAGACTGACTGTCGTCCGTCTTTTTATTTATTTTTTTTATTTTTATTTTTTACCGTATGTGACTCAGACTCATCCAGGGCGTTCTGTAACATTAGTAAAATCAACATCTCTCGTGGGGGAACCAAGACGTTTAACACTACTAATCTGATACAACACTGTCTGAATACAGTGAGTATCAGTAAACAGCAGAGCTAGCACGCACAGCTAGCACAAAACAAATAACCCAGAACACCATACAGACCAGATCTGACCAGTACCAACAGAACAGTGAAAAGAACCACAGCCAGAGTGATTGAGTTTATAGTTCTAGATAATCAGCTCTTCTCGGCTGTAGAAGACGTTCATTCTGCTGCTTAATGTTCCACCTGGATCCACGTCTGCTGTTCCTAGTAGAGATACTTTTCAGATGTGGCTCTTCTGGAGCTGTACCAAGCGGTTTACTCCCACATAGACCAACTTCTGAAAAATAACATTACATCACTGAGCTTTACAAGCGATATATGGAGTTCCAGCGTCAGCCCCACCTCCGTGTTAAGCTTAACAGCTCAGTGGATTGATCCAGACTTTGAGCTACATAGTACCATAACGATACTTGTTTGATTTACTTTATTTATTTACTGTTAATTTTGTTAATAATAGTATACTGTCTCACATAAGCTCTTTAAAAATGGTAATAAACCAGTTTAGACCATGTTTCATGGCTTGCGCTAGTAATTGCATGTAGCCCCGCCCTTGATCAGCGATTGGAATCGGCCTCGAAAACACTGATGGGTCCATCTCTAGTCTCCAGTCCTTGCGTGTGCTAAAAGCTGGGTACGTTTGTGCTCTCTGTGAGTCGGAAAGTAAGCCTAGAGCTCCTTAACTCTTTACTTCTCTGTGTCTGCAGGAGAGACTACGAGACGAAGCCTCTGAAGATGAGCATGCTTGCAGAGATCCGTGCCTACCCCCACAGGAACGACTCGTCCTGGGTCCCGGAGCCCGACGCGCCCATAGACTACTGCTACGTGCGGCCCAACCACATCCCCTCGGTCAACTCCATGTGTCACGACATGTTCTGGCCTGGTGAGTCTGTAAAATGAAGCAGCTAGAGCCGGGGTGCACAAACTTTTTCAGCATGCGAGCTACTTATCTAATGACTAAGTCAAAATGATCTACGTATTATAAGTATACCCATTCAAGCGACCATCCATCGCAGGAGCTCCGTCACCAGTTTGCACACTGGGAGGTGGGTTTTCTCCATAAAGACTGAAACATGTCCTCTCCTGGCGTATGTTCTCTCATTGGCAGGACGGTTAACAGCTCCTCTTTCACAGTTATATCAGTAAACACCATTCCTATATAAAAAATACACAACTGGGCTGTGTCCCTCACGTCTGTGGACTCGTCCAACTGCAGTGAGAAACACTCGCGATCTGCCATGTCCTTCCAAAGTTGCCGCATAATTGTGGTTCTAGATAGCTGGAGAGCTTTGATCGAGCTTTTACCATCTCTCCATCTTGACCATGAGGTGACCCACCTGGAATGAGCCGCTTCGGCGGCTTCCTTCGCTTTTGTAGTTAGCTGTGAGAAGAATGACTGCTGTCCAGACAACTGGGATTTCAGTTCTTTCACCTTCTCAGCTCGCTTTTCGGAGGAACGTTGGTGTCGTAGTTTTTATGAACAGTCCGAAAATGGCGCTCCACGTTCTCTTTCTTAGGTAGAGCGATGCTAGACAGGCAGACGAGGCGAACGCACTTCCAAAATGACCTAGTCCTCCTCCCACTCCGTGTGGAAATGGGAAGTTTTAGGCTTCTTGCTTGGTCCAGCTCCTTTACTCATTTTTAAACCCTTTCTTAATTTCAAAAGAAATAAATTGGAGGCTAACTCGGTTGCTAGAGCTTTGCAGCACTTGGCGCCGTTGTATGCGCATATGCGGCGACCCATGTGTCAGAAAGTTAGACGTCTGACTGGCTGTCCTGTATGTCAATCAAGGGACGAATTTTATAGCGAGGACGGATGATAGGCTTTTTTTAATACCATGCGATCTACCCACACTACCTTTGCGATCGACCGGTAGATCACGATCGACATATTGTGCACCCCTGTTCTAGAGGCTGTAGCTTCTTTTCACCACGGTCCAGGTCGCTGTGTCCCTGTTTTTTGGTTTTATGGCCTTTTCATGAGTTCTCTGTCCTTTTGCAGCTTGACTTCTTATTTTATCTTCGACTGTGTTATGCATGAGCATCTTTTCCAAGATGTTAGAACAGGGGTGTTTAATTAGACCTCAGTAAGGTCCAGTCAGAGGAAATTTCTTCAGGCCAAGGTCTGGACCAGCATCATTGCCAACCTGTGTTATGATTCTGTGCTGCATCGTGTATACTGAATATACCTAGTCGTAGGGGTGGGCGATACGGCAAATATATCACATCACGATACCAATTTAAACACAACTTTTTCATGTACATTTTTTTGTACAACCAAACTAATCTCCCAATTTTTTTAACAAAGCACTAAAAGAATAACAAACAATTTTGGCTAAACCAACTTTTTGAACAGATTTTAATGTGTGTGTGTGTAATTTTTTCGTATAAACAACTTTAATGAGTTTTTGGAAGCTCTCATTTTCCACTGTTTTGAAAGGAACGGTATCCTTTGCTAGATAAAACGTTACTGCTTCTGTTACTCCTCTCCATCGTTTACTTGTCTTCTCATATGGGGTGCCTCTCTCAAATGCCTGTGTTAGCATTGTTTGTTTTGGTCCGACTGTAGCGTTAGCCTCTGCTAGCTGCGGTGTAGCTACTCTTTTGGCTACTCGACTTTCAGCGTATTGTTTGTGATGTCACCGTTTTAAGTGGTTAAAAAGGTTTGTCATGTTACCGTCCAACGTAAGCGCTGTGATTGGTTTATCTGCATGCTAGCAAATGGTGTGCTTTGGCTGAGCACAGAACTGCTGTAGTGGATAGAATTTGCTTAACGATCCAACGATGTGTTGGTGTATCGTAGCTTAAAACCTACTGAGCTCCTACATAGACAGCATATTACATCATAGTATGCCCTCCCGACATGTAGACTGTCCCAATTCTTTGATACCTTAAACATGCTCTCTACTGAGTAGGGGTGTGTTTAAAAAATTGATTTTTCGATTCAAATCGATCTTCATTTGCATAATCCAATATCGATTCGTATAAACTTGAGATCTTTAAAATTCTTTCAAATTAGCAATCGCAGCGAGATCTGGCTGGGGGCGCACATCAGTTAAGCATGGCTGGAGCACAAGTGAAGGCGCCCCAGAACTTGAAAGCAGATGTCTGGCTACATTTTGGATTCAGAAGCCAGGACGGTATATAAACATATAAACACTAATGTTTTTAGTAATGGTAGGTTGAGTGTTCCTTATACATTTACCACATCAGTTCTCTGAAAATCTCTTTTTATATTCAAACAAAACATATTATTGTAACTGATATATCCCTAAATGAATCGATATTAAATTGAATTGAATCAAATCCGAAATCGAATTGAATTGGGACCTTGTGAATCAGGATTGAATCGATCCGGGAAATCAGTGGCAATACCCAGCCCTATAACTGAGGAACCTTATTTAGACCTGATTTTAAGGAAGCATCGAACGCTTCCTCAGCCGCTAAGACAATCCCATGATGCAACGCAGGCTAATCTAGGAGCAGTGAAGTGGTTTTAAAATCTGAGTTATTTTGATTCTCTGAAGTTTTAATGTGTTTCTGGTCATATAATCACACAAAACAGTATTTTATTATCAACTCTGTAACGAGTCCTTCACCATTTACACTTTTATACCCGATTTTTAAGACTCGGGCTATTGTTTTGGATGCTGGCCAGTAGCTAAGCAACCAGCTAAACCGCCAGTCGCATGCTGCAGTGGGCGGGAACAAGCCGTGACGCAGTCTCTCTCTAACTAGAGCGTCTCAGTAATCTGTTTTATGAGGAGAGATGAGGAGAGAACGCTGCTACTTACACAGCTGCTACCTAGACAGCCTACTTAGACACTCAGTAGGGTTTGAGACAGACCCATTGTAATCCTTTATGTTCTATTATAGTCATATCACACACCCCTATGTAGTAGATCTGTCAGCATTTTCTGTTATCAACAACTAAAAGACAACACAAATCACGAATACCGTACAGTATATTTTAAAAATATGTATTGTTTTAAAAGCTCACACTTTCTTTTGAATAGTGAGAGAAGTGAGTGCTTGGTTGTCCTGCCAGGACTGGGCTGAAATGGTGTTTGGGCCGTTCTTATACGCATATGAAGGTGCTTGTTGGTGTGCCAGGAACAAACTTTGTTCTTAAAAATATAATTTGTGGAAAAAGCTGTGGGAAGAACAAACATACATGTCTGGGTCTGTTTCCGGACTGTGGTCTGCCTATTAGTGACCTCTGCATTCCAATATGTCCGAAATAAGAGAGCGTAATTTTGCTGATCTAGGCTTTGAGTAAGATCAAAGATATGATTGAGTTTATTCCACCAATCTCAAATCATCAAACATCTACCTCCAGTCCTGCTTTACTCACCTGTGTGGCATAGAAGTCAAACAACTAGGGTGACAGTGGGCAGCCTTGCCAAGCTGTCTGTTTGTCCCATAGTGATCAGTGTAGAGGTTCCTCATTGGAAAAGTGACAAAATCTGGTGTCTTCCTGAAGACATTCAGTGATTATCCATGGTCAACACAGTCAAAGGCTTTGTTGAAACACATCCTGGCTTCACTCTTGAATCTCCATAGTTCATAGTTCATGGTCTTAGTTAAACACAGCACTGCTGGTGATGTTACTCTTGCCGTATCCCTCACCCCGATATAAACGGCGCGTGTTCACCCTGGGTGTGTCTGCGGTTCGTCGGCTGTGTGTTCACAGGTGTGGATCTGTCCGAGTGCCTGCAGTACCCAGACTTCAGCGTGGTGGTGCTGTATAAAAAGGTGGTGATCGGTTTTGGCTTCATGGTGCCGGACGTGAAATACAACGAGGCTTATATCTCCTTCCTGCTGGTGCATCCAGAGTGGAGGAGGGCCGGCATCGCCACCTTCATGATCTACCATCTCATTCAGGTGAGACGTCATGCGTGTGGCTATTTATTCAATGTAAATGTATCGCATAAGTATTTACATGTATTCTGAGTATTTAGTAATAACAATAACAATGTTAACTATTTCAATACAATTGAATTCTATTGTTGCTGTCATATCAGAACATCAATCCTTGGTTAATTACATAATGTCTGTTTGAAGGTAATGGCAAACAAGGTCTCGCAGCGATAATTAACGTAATGAATAGACGGGCTGAAGTGCTGGGGACGTTCTGATAAACAGCACTGAGTGCTCTTGAGCTCCGTTGACATGGTTGTTGAGCAACACTTCCAGTAGAGGGCAGTTTGGGGTAAATCAAGCATGGCAGGCGGTGGAGGAGCTATATATATAGTTCTATATTTACTTCAAAAATGACAAGTTACATCATGGTTAAACTTTCGAATCAAGTCGCAGACCCAATCTTCATTGAGTATAAATGTAGTTTAGTCATTGAATGTATATGTATATATACACAGGTAGGTGAATCTTGCCCTAGAACTCTTTGGGAAACCGTGACTTTCGGCATACACAGTGACGTTTTGTTCATTATTACAGTTTAACAGAAATTATATTGTGCTAAACTAAGAACTAAAACTAAAAACCTGTTGTGTAGTGTTTTATTGCTCTGGTAGTTGCATACAGTAAACAGTTCATTAGTTTATCGTTGACATGCCTGCTATAATTTGTAGCATGTTATCATTTTGAAAAAAAGCCTTGTTGCTCCCACAAAACCAAAGAAATATGAATTAAAACTCGTGGATAGTAACTGTGCACAGCATGTTTGTTTGAGAAGTCACCAAATTAATTGTACGTCTCTCTCTCTTTCTTTCTCTTTCTTTTTAGACGTGTATGGGTAAAGACGTGACCCTGCACGTGTCGGCCAGTAACCCAGCCATGCTGCTGTACCAGAAGTTTGGCTTTAAGACGGAGGAGTACATCCTGGACTTCTATGACAAATACTACCCGGTGGACAGCAAAGAGTGTCGCCACGCGTTCCTCCTGCGGCTACGGCGCTGAGCTGCCTGTTAAAGCCTTAATAGCTGGGTTTGCTGATCTTCGCCGACCGTAAAGAACCTCTGTCCCACACCTTTCCGTCAGCACAGGCCAGTAGAACCGCACAGCTGCTCCGTATCTGCAGCGGCTCTGTGTTCCAGCACACCAGCTTTCAGATCCAACAGTGAGTTTAAAGTGCAGGACGTGGGCTTTGGTTCCAGGATGTGTACACCTGTACAGGATGGGTACAGTATGTAATATTAGGCAGAAGGCAGAGCCAGGCTTGAGCACGACAGTCACATCATATCACAAAGCAGACTAATTAAGATTGTAGAATATAAGAGATAGTTAGCAAACACCAACATGCAAAGGATTGTTATTATGAAGTGAATTTCTGCTGTTTATTAGATTTACAAACGTATCTGTTAGAATCTAAAATTGATTATAAAACGATATCAGCCAGTGTTTTAATTTATTTGAATTTTTACCCCCTAAAATTGGTATCAGCCACAGAGTTCCTCCTCCAGACAGGCCCTATTCTGTATAGACGTGAACATCCAGGAACTGAAGGCGTCATTAAAGCACCTCATTTCAGACCCCATGTGCACCAATTACCTAAAGATGACTACGAGACTGGCCTGGTGGGCTTCAAGTCAAGTCTGTTCTCATGTTACATTGTTGTGTGTGTGTGTATATATATATATATATATATATATATATATATATATATATATATATATATATATATATATATATATATATATATATATACACACACACACACATTGTATGGGTGTGTATGTATATTTGTATGTATGTATCAGTCCCATCACCTGTACCGGACTATCACTGGACTACTTTCACACTTTTCTCCTGAAATTTTTCCGTGGTGACCACGTTTGGGCTGTTCTTACTATAAAACCGAATACACTGCTTAACCGTTGCAGCCTTAAAACTCCACCTCTATTTCTGAATGTCCACGTAATTAAATCACGAAGTAGTGAACAGACTCATTTCAAATTAGGTGAAATTCTCTGAGAAACTTAATGTTCAGAATTGGTCACAGTGGTGGTGAATGGAACCAGACGTCCAGACCCTCGAAAGCCACTCTGTGTGATGGTTGTTAATGCTTCCAGACGTCCATTACATTGTTTATTTGTAATTATTTTGGCTTTGGCCTTTAATGACATTCTATTATCTGTTCATCATTTGTGTATATATTCATGACGGACCAATACGTGCACTGCCGAGCGTAGGCATTTTCTAGAAGACGTGTAGGTTCACTGGTGGCTTTGATGGTGAATGTAATGGCTGTATTTGTGTTGTAGACATGGTGAGCCCTGGTTCCCATCACCACCACTGTGAAGAAGAGTCAGGACGTTTCAGTACAGCACCGTCAAACCACTGGGAATTGATTTGCTCACATCTCAACTGCTAAACTATACAAATTTTGGTGGGACTCCACTCCACAAGCTCTATAATCAAGCATCAGGCTTCCATGGTCAGTGATCATTGTTCTTGTTATTCACTGTAATATAGGAAAGGGATGTTTGGGCCACTGTATTTCAAACCCCTGCCTGTGTGTATTGTGAGTATGTCGCTCCAGCAGGGCGTCTTATTTCCTTAATGAGAGCGTTTGTAATTATTTTTGTGTACACAATCGGATTAAATTCACTTAACAAGAGCAAGTGTGAAGTGACTGACATGCTTTGTCTCTCCTTGAGGTACCACCATTCATAAGACAGTAAGCTTTCAGCAACTTAAGAGGCCAATCATACGCTTTACAGCAGAGGCCAAAAACATGCATTACTTTCAATGTAAGTCAATGGAACCAGAATTTTGTCCAAGCTATTTTGGAGCATTTCTATTGGTCCAATCATTGTGAAATATTCACACAATGTAAACGACCATTGGTGTGTTCAAATGACGTAGAAAACTCAAAATCAACAAAAATTAAGATGCATGTTTTTTCCATTGGACAGCAATATATATATATTTTTTTTCCAACAATGTATAAAAATATTAATATTACATATAAACACCAATGAAACAGGTGTACACTCTTCAGTTTGAAGTAATCTGGTTGCACCTAGCACATTATGTATAAACTTCATGATGAATAGCCCATAATTACTTGAAAGAATTCTGGTTACATTGACTTGCTTTAAAAGTACAGAGTATTTCATTCTTTCCTCTTTAAAGTTACTCCGCAGTAAAGCGTTTAGCATCCAACCGGGCTGGGCTACTTAATTTACATTCCAACCACTGAGTAATGCACAAATGCTGTTCTTTTCCAAAAGTTGATTATGTAATGATAGTGGTACGCTGACACCATCCAAAGAAAAATACAAATCTCCATTTTTCTATTTCTACATCGTTTTAATACGACAGCTGCTGTTTACATTGTGTGAATATTCCATTAATGAATGCACCAATAGAAATGCTCCAAAATGGCAAAAATTCTGGTTTCATTGACTTGAATTCATTGAATTTTGTGGTGTTCTTTGGTCATCCCTGGTCAGATTCCATGGGTGCATCCGAAATCGCCTACTACTCATTAGGCAAGCATGGCTACTATGTCTCAGTAGGCATTAGGGCTGTGTATTGGCAAGAACTTGGTGATACAATACGTATCGTGATACAGCACTCACGATTTAATAAATTGTGATATATTGCGATACTGCAAATAAAGTGATATACTGTGATTTTTCAGATCTACTATTAAAACACACCACTGTATGAACAGGTTTGTCAGTGCTTACAATAGCATTGCGCCCTTGTGCTGCTTGTTAATGTTGGAGTGGAGCTGAAAATGGATTACAACATTGCCATCTAGTGGTCAGAGGTTTAAACACAACACACAATGATTCACTGTCTGCCAGAATCTGTGTATTGGTACTGTGTTTTTGAGAATCAATACAGTATCACTAAACATAATATCCCTATATTCAATATTTTCGATATTTTCTTGAAACCCCTAGTAGGCATTGAGTAGTAGGTGAACGATACCCTGATGACCTACTGAATCGGCAGCCGTTTTTATCTATGCGACCGCAGCACACTCGCTCTAATCTAGTACCTACGGACTAGTTGGCGGTTTCGGACGCACCCCATGTTTTATTGATTCTCCAGTCGAGGTCTGACTGGCATATGCGGGTTGTATCCAGATAGAGTTTTGATAGTCTGGGCAGCAGAAAACTGCATGACATCATATTCAAACCACATACAGAGGATTTCATTCGGATTTTTATAGATGAGTCTCAGTCTGGATGGTGTTGCTCCTAAAATCGGATTTCAAAACAGCCTTTGTGATGTTCAGAACGTGACCTACGAGTCAAATCCAAAATTATATAAACCGTTATAACAGTAACCTCTGCAGGTGGGTTGGTGATGTCTGTACACACAAATGTGACCTGATCACTTGAGATACTTGAGGCTGAGAAACACATTTGCCTGCGGCCTGAACATTAATCAAACCTAATAGGAAAGACGTACACCTTGTTTATTCTTTTAAAGGTGCGGTATGTAAAATTTAGAAGGGCTCTATGATCAGAAAAGGATTATAGTATACAAAAGTATGTTGTCATTAGTGCGTAATTACCTCTAACTACAAATCCTTCTGTCTTCATGAGCTTAGAATGAGTCTTCATAGTTTCATAGGATTCTTCCAGTGGAGGTTGCCATGTAAAGCTATAACGTTGCTATATTAGTCCAAAACTGATAAACCAGCTTTAACCGGAAGGAGGTGGAACACTGTCGGAAAATGTCCTGCGGCTCTATGAATAAAACACGTAGGGTAGGTAGGATGATATCTTGTTGAGATTATTACTTCTTACTAGGGATGTAAGAAAATATCAAAAATATCCAATATTGGGATATTATGTTTAGTGATACTGTATCGATTCTCAAAAACACAGTATTAATACATAGATTCCTGGCAGACAGTGAATCATTGCATGTTGTGTTTAAACCTCTGACCACTAGATGGCAGTGGTGTAATTTATTTTCAGCTCCACTCCAACATTAACAAGTAGCACAAGGGCGCAATGCTATTGTAAGTATTGACAAACCTGTTCATATAGTGGTGTTTTTTAATAGTAGGATTTGAAAAATCACAATATATATATATATATATATATATATATATATATATATATATATATATATATATATATATATATATATATATATATATATAGAATCATGACCGCTGTATCATGATATGTATTGTATCGCCAGGTTCTTGAGAAGGTTCTCCTTACCTTCTTCAAACTATGAGGCTGACATCTACTGTTATCAGCCCCACTGACCATATGGGAGCACCTTGTGGCACTACACCTACAGACTGTAGTCCATGTTCTTCAGTGGTCAGGACCACCACAGAGCAGGTACTGTTCTGAACGACATCAGTGTCACTGCTGGACTAAGAATCGTCCACTAAGCAGCAACATCCAGCCATCAGTGTCCTGTGAGGACTAGAGGAACACGAGCTGTGCAGCAGCAGATGAGCTATGGTCCATGACTTTTACAGTGTCTAACAGAGTGGACAGTGAGTGGACACGGTGCTTAAAAACCTGATCCACTCACACCAGCACCATGTCAGCATCACTGCAGTGCTAAGAACGATCCACCACCCATATAATCCCTGCTATGTGGTGGTCCACTGTAGGAGGCCCTGACCAATGAACCGCATTACAGGGGGCTAGCAAAGCAGGCAGATGGACTACAGTCTGTAAGAACTACAACATGCTCCTATACAGTCAGCCAATGCATGTGTAATTGTTTTTTAATGAATGGACCAATAGAAATGCTCCAGTATAGGATGGGGAAAATTCTGGTTCCATTGACTTCCATTAAAAGTAAAGAAGGTTTTGTTCTCTCATGTAAAGCTGCCGTCTTAGAGATTTTCTTTGGAGAGCGACGATGCAGTATATCTACACCTCCAGTCCAGTCCATCCAATCAGACGTCAGCATTTCCTCTGACTGTGTAAACATCCTATGAGAACGTGTCGAGTCCGGAGGTGCTTCTGGAGTTGGAGAGGGCTCGGGATAGGCTCCGCCCCCTGTGAGCTGCCAGCAGGGAGATCATGGAGCTGCAGCCTGTTGATTCCGCCACGTCGTACGGCGTCTGACCCTGAGAGTTCAGCGTCCTCAAACTGGCGTTGCACCTGTTGATGTAACAGTGAGAGGAACATTCAGCGAGCCTTAGAACTAGGGCTGGGCGATCTTATCAAAAAATCGTATCACAATATTTTTTCATATCAGTTGATACCGATATATATCACGATATAAATCAAATCGCTATGACCTTTTTACTTTAAGTGAGAAGTGAAGATATCAAAATGTAAAAATTAGAAAGCATGGATTTCAAACAATCTCTCACGTGTATCTAACGTTGTGGGCGTGTTTCACACAGAAACACAACAGTGTGGTGCTCTGTCAGCTCTGCACAGTGGAGATGATCACAACAGTACAACTGCTATACACGAGACCTTGAAGATCAAACATCCCGTAGATCTTCATCAACACAGCAGCAGGACAGCACCTGTTTACCTGTTTATCTGATCTTATAGATTATTTATAGATTATTAACACGTGTGTCATGTTTCTTTCAGTAGTAGTTTAACGTTTTCTGTTATTTTCTCTTATTTTATTCTCTCTGCTCGACTGTGACGCCTGCAGTAACTAGATTAAGCTGCTGCTATGTCTGCACTCTGTGCTGTGTGCTTCAACCAATCATGAAATAGCTGGAACTCTAGTTCAGCCACCTGATTGGTTTGGAGTGGCGCGATTCTCATTCTCATTGGCTGTTCGTGTTGTCTTCCAAAACATGGACAGAACTTAATTCTTATAGTTCTATCGAGGAAACGTTATTTGGTGATAATTATCAATATCGTTTTATCGCCCAGCCCTACTCAGAACAGATCTTGAAGCTGGAAATACAGAACTTAGGCTCATTTGTTTAACGCCAACTGGAGACATATCGGCCGATCACATATTTTAATTTAAAAAAGCCTGATACTGATACATAGCTGATTGATCCTTCCATCTCTAGTAAGAATCATGCATTATTATTATTTATTGTTATTATTGGATTATTTACTTCTCGTGACTTTTGGTTAAAATCTGGTTAAAAGTCCTGCATTGTTTAATATCGCAATATATATCGGCGCATTGCAAATATTGCAATGTCAACTTTTTCCAGTATCGTGCAGCCCTACTCCATTGCATTAATATCAACTGGGAACCCTAAAACTCCCCATGCAGCCCAAATTTCGTCCGCCCACCAACAACCTTCTTCTTTTTTCCTTCCAGCAACCAAAATCTGTCTAATCTGGCCATAATGAATGAGGTGAGTAGTTGGATGTGAAATGGATTAGATAGATCAACACAATCCAGGAACAGGGGTTGGAAACCACTGCAGAGCCAAACTGCAGACCATGAACTTTAATTTCTGATAAACTATCTCTTTAATACAGTCTCAGTCGAACTCTCACCCAAGCAAGATCTCAGCACTTGGCAGGCCTTCGTTCCCCAGAGCTGCAGCCTCGTGCAGGGCCGTGTTATATAAGCTGCAATAGAAAAAAAAATAATAATAAAAAAAAAAATAAAAAAAAAATAAAATATACATATATATATATATATATATATATACCTATTAAATCATTCGAATCTAGATAAACAACAATAGCCATGTTTAAATGATTCAGATTTTTTGCCTTTAAAATATATATATATATATATATATATATATATATATATATATATATATATATATATATATATATATATATTTCAATGTGACTATGTAGTTGTTTAGTCATATACCAAGAATGTATCTGATCTAGAATAGATCTAGATCTATACTGTTTAAGACTTACGGTCCAGACTGCTGGTCAACGTCCGCATCTTTCTGCACCAGCACGGGAATGACATCATGGTGTCCGTGAATCACCGCGGAAACCAGGGCGGGGCGTCCGTCGATGCCCAAGTGTGATGGGTCAGCGCCCTGGAAGCACACCAGTGCACACCTTTAATTCTCCACAGCCCAGTAACAGTGGAAAGCATACTCCTGTTCAACATTACAGTGACTGTTATTAATGATTAGGATTACTATTAATATCATTATCTTCACTATTTCACCTCATCCAACAGCTGCTGCACGGCTGAGATTTGACCCCGTCCCTGTGGTCCCACCTCCTTTAGCAGCAGGCTGGTTTTGGACGCCTGTTAGAGACAAGAATAGCATGCATGTCAGCAGAAATGCGCTAAAATGCTAACAACACTGTTTTTATATGTTTTCATGACAAAGGGGTCCTGATTTAAAGCTAGTAGAACACATTTGTCAAGGGCCATTGTAGGTGTAGAGGTTTAGGGGTGCTGAGGACCCAAATGAGAACAGCTTATAAAAAAAATACATTTTAAAATTATTTCGGAATATTAATCCAAAATCAATGTTGGGGCAACATCGTGACTAGAAAGACACCAACAAATCTTAAAACGTATTATAAAATGTATAAAGACATTTTATTAAAAGTAAAATACAATAAAGAATTTTATATATTATTTATATATTATCTATCTATCTATCTATATATATATATATATATATATATATATATATATATATATATATAAATTATTGACAGTTTGGGGGAGGGACATGGGCTTCCATCGTGACTCAGCAAACATCGTGACTCCAGCTAGCGTCGCCACAGAGGGTGGGAATTATCAGACAGTTAAGCCCGCCCACTTAAAGGGAGGATATGATTGGTCAGTTTTACTGTCATTTGAAATTGGTATGGCGCTGAATTATAACTGCCTGGCCCCCTCTGTACATGAACAGCGGGACCACCAATCACCAACATTCTGTCATCACAGTCCTTATAGGGGGAGACACAGGCTCACCGGCTTACACTTAACCCCTCACCCTCCAACACAGATTGAATAATTTATTTGTCTATATTTTTATTGTTATATGTGTATATAATTGTTTAGATGTTGAATGTCAATCTGTAAGTAGATAAAATAATATATATATATATATATATATATATATATATATATATACACACACAAATTTTTCTCATTGAATATTGAGCTTCTGTGGGCTAGGGTGACCAGATGAGAATCAAAGAAATTCAGGGCATGAACACACACACACACACACACACACACACACACACACACAGAGTTATGTTATAGTATCATCTATTCATATCTTAACATTCTGTAACATTAATTAACATTAACATTAATTATCTAACACATACAGACAGCAATACTCTACCTTCTGAGTCTTTTATTTGTTCCAACTCATTGTGGGTGTTTCATTGTGGCCTCAATACCACTAGAACTAGGGCTGGGCGATATGGGAAAAAAACTTAATCACAATAATTTTTTTATATCAGTCGATATCGATATATATCACGATATAAATCAAATCACTATTTCCTTTTTACTTTAAGTGAGAAGTGAAGATATCTATTTATTTTCTATCAGAAGAAGAACTGTATTTCAAATAAATTAAACACACACACACATATACATTATTCTGTTTTTGGTAGAAAATATATATACAATATCTATTTTTTTCTTTATCGATTACAAAATTACGTTGATTACCATTACATGCGTTGATGCGTCGCTAAGGTGGCCGCGCCTACTGAAAGCATGGATTTATCCGGAGCGCGAGCTGCAGCTACAAACAATCACTCACGTACATCTAAAGTTGTGGGAGTGTTTTACACAGAAACACAACAGTGTGGTGCTCTGTCAGCTCTGCACAGTGGAGATGGTCACAACAGTACAACTGCTATACACGAGACCTTGAAGATCAAACATCCCGTAGAGCTTCATCAACACAGCAGCAGGACAGCACCTGTTTACCTGTTTATCTTAAAGATTATTTATAGATTATTAACACGTGTATCATGTTTCTTTCAGTAGTAGTTTTTAACGTTTTCTGTTATTTTCTCTTATTTTATTCTCTCTGCTCGACTGTGACGCCTGCAGTAACCAGATTACTAGTACGTGGGTTAAGGTGCCGCTACGTCTACACTCTGTGCTGTGTGCTTCAACCAATCATGAAATAGCTGGAACTCTAGTTGAGCCATTTGATTGGTTTGGGGGCAGCGCTATTCTCATTCTCATTGGCTATTCGTGTTGTCTCTAAATAGATGGACGGAACTTACTTCCATCGACTTTCTATCGACTACGTCTTACAGTTCTATCGAGGAAACGTTAGTTCACGATAATTATCGTTATTGTTTTATCGTCCAGCCCTTACTAGAACATTCACAGCAGGTAGTGTAGGTGGGTCAGAGAACCTACCAACACTGTTGTCCATTCTATGGCAACTTTAAGTAAGAAAACTAAAGAAGAGCAGGGTTAATAAGTGGTTTATACACCACCTCCTTACTTTACTTAAGTCCATACTTTAATACTTAAGTGCCCCAGAACCTGGAACTAAATATTATTGGCACTGGCCTCTCAAAACTTAGGAGGCAGGAGGATCACAGGAGGCTCGTACCCTCCAAAAAAGTAACTAAATATTGTCTAAACGTCGTTCTCTGGTAGTTAAAGGGCTTTTGTATGTCAGGGTGTGGGTTTAGTTAGGGGTATTGGGGTCTCTGTGAAAGTGAAGCATCTGGCTAATGGTGACGACCCTGCTGGTTGGTGCTCGGTGGTTCACTGAAAGCAAGGAAGAGCTTTGCCATCTACCGTAAAGTGACTATTTTGGGGGTCTTTATCTTTGTTTAGTCAATATGGGATAAATGTATGAACTTATGTATTTAAACCAAGTCTGTCTGAGTGTGTGTACAGAATACTGACCGGTTGCTCTCCTATGGCCGAAGTGCGGCTCTTTCTCTGGTTTTTAGAGCTTGACCCAGATGCTGCTGTCCCGTTCTCACTCACTGCCCGCAACATACAGTAAGAAATATGGAAAGCAGTATGAGGTCTGAGTGTGTTATATGTACGTATACAATGAAAATATGTATCTCCATTTTTGTCGATTTCTATTTTTCTACATAAATTAAAAGCAGCAGCTGCCGTTTACATTGTAGGAAAATTTTATGATGAATGGACCAATAGAAATGCTTCAAAGTAGCTTGGAAGTCATTCTGGTTCCATTGACTTCCATTGAAAGTGAAGACAGTTTTTGGCCTCTCCTGTAAAGTTGACATTTTGGAGATGCCTGTTTCTCATTGGACAGTGATGATACGCAAGGAAGTTGCGGTAACGTGCAAATCAGTTAACACATGGTCTACACTGAGCAAACCCTAATACAGCAATGTGGCACTCTGGCATGTGTAGTTCACACTTTATTATACAGTTAACACTAAAATAAATGAATACAGAATTAACTTTTGCTCAACATAATTTCATTTCACACTGGGGGCGGGGGGCTTTGGGGGGGTAGAAACAGGTAGATTTGTCCCACCCAAAAATGAAACCACAGAAAAATGGAAACTGTAAATAAAATCATTTGTTAGGTGGTCTCGTTAGAGTGTCGGGTAGCTCACGCCAGCTTTAAACGCCAGGTCAGTGATGAGAGCAGTGAACAGCAACAATGACCATATACACTGCAATAAAACAGCTTTAGTATATGTTGTCATGGTAACAGACTAGGAGGGTTTGGGTTAGCTAATGTTTATATTAACTTTAGTCAGAAATCACTCTGAAACGTAAAGTTACATTCCTCTCTGGCCACGCCCCAAACTGCAGACTGCTACTACACTACATACATAAAATATATATATATATATATATATATATATATATATATATATATATATATATATATATATATATATATATATATATATATATATAATAAAATTAATTAATTAATTAATTAATTAATAAAAGGACTCCAGTGTTAGAAGTGCTTTTAGTTGTGCAGTATGTAATTTTAGAGGGTGCTGTTTGGGACACAGCCCTACTGTCTAACATTAATGTTAGTCTAGTCTAGTCAGGAAACCTTAATATATATTTATTTATCATTTAATGTAAGCATAATACTTCAAAGAAAGTAATATATTTTTGTGTATATTTGTGTTATATGTGTATATAATCCAGACATTGCATGTCTAATTTAAAAGTTATCTTATTTAATTTATTAATTTATAAAGTGGTCTTTAATTGGATTTATCTAATAATAAACAGATGTACAGATAATGTTATATTTTGTTTATTTATTAGTAATTTACTGTAATTCCACAAATGTTGTTCTACGTCACTACATACAGTGATTTACTACCTTACCTACAGTGGAATCAGCTTATAGATAATATTTTAAAAGATAGGGTGGGCTTGAATTCATATTAGCAAATGTGTCCGCCCCCAGTGTTAAACCTGCTCCTAATGACTGAAAATGGGAAAAGGAAGCAATAAAGTAATAAGAATAAACCTCAGCACATTTGATTTTAAACTTCATTTTTATGTTTCATTTTCTTTCTTTTAAATATTTTTCTTTTTACCTGAGACAGAGGCGTTCCCTATGGGGGAGTAAATACTGTGGGCTGGACTCTGGCAACCCCATTTTGAGATATATGACGATATAAGAGAAATTTTTAGTGCAGTTTCTGGAATAAAACTGGGCCTTATTCTTATTCTTCACTTTTATGTTTAATTCTCTTTTAAATATTTATATATTTCTTATTTCTTTTAACTGATTTATTTGAATTCTTTGTTTCTTATTTCTTTATTTCTGAGTTGCCACTGTGTATGAAAGGTGCTATACAAATAAACTTGACTGGCCTTACGCCTTTGAGTGGACGTGTACAGGTGAGTGCATGTGTACCTAGGCTGGTCCGGCTTGTCGCTAAGTTGCTTCTGCCCTCCGTAACAGCGCTGAGGTTGTGTATCACAGACAGGGATGCCTTCACCTGTCCTCCTGGAAATGTCTACTCATGGGCAAAAGAACATACTGGAAATGTCTACTCATGGGCAAAAGAACATACTGGAAATGTCTACTCATTGGGCAAAAGAACGTACTGGAAATGTCTACTCATTGGGCAAAAGAACGTACTGGAAATGTCTACTCATGGGCAAAAGAACGTACTGGAAATGTCTACTCATTGGGCAAAAGAACGTACTGGAAATGTCTACTCATGGGCAAAAGAACGTACTGGAAATGTCTACTCATGGGCAAAAGAACGTACTGGAAATATCTACTCATGGGCAAAAGAACATACTGGAAATGTCTACTCATGGGCAAAAGAACATACTGGAAATGTCTACTCATGGGCAAAAGAACATACTGGAAATGTCTACTCATGGGCAAAAGACTGTACTGGAAATGTCTGCTCATGGGCAAAAGAACGTACTGGAAATGTCTGCTCATGGGCAAAAGAACGTACTGGAAATGTCTACTCATGGGCAAAAGAACGTACTGGAAATGTCTGCTCATGGGCAAAAGAACGTACTGGAAATGTCTACTTATGGGCAAAAGAACGTACTGGAAATGTCTACTCATGGGCAAAAGAACGTACTGGAAATGTCTGCTCATGGGCAAAAGAACGTACTGGAAATGTCTACTCATGGGCAAAAGAACGTACTGGAAATGTCTGCTCATGGGCAAAAGAACGTACTGGAAATGTCTGCTCATGGGCAAAAGAACGTACTGGAAATGTCTACTCATGGGCAAAAGAACATACTGGAAATGTCTACTCATGGGCAAAAGAACGTACTGGAAATGTCTACTCATGGGCAAAAGAACGTACTGGAAATGTCTACTCATGGGCAAAAGAACGTACTGGAAATGTCTGCTCATGGGCAAAAGAACGTACTGGAAATGTCTACTCATGGGCAAAAGAACGTACTGGAAATGTCTGCTCATGGGCAAAAGAACGTACTGGAAATGTCTGCTCATGGGCAAAAAACGTACTGGAAATGTCTACTCATGGGCAAAAGAACATACTGGAAATGTCTACTCATGGACAACGTGATCAATACATAATCAACACATAGTATGTTTGTGAGAAACCTGGTTTATCTTTACTGTGTTTAATATTATCGTATGTTTCTCACTGCTTTGCTGGAACCTCTCACTTTGGAGCTTCAGCGTCTTTATTTTGGGCTGAAAGTATAAAGCAGCCAACAGGAGAAGGGCTTCAACGTAGCAGCTCAAAACATCAGGTCCCATGTTGACCGATGTACACCTATGTTTCAGGTAGCTGTTGATCAGTCCTGCAGGTCAGTTTGGAGGAGTTCTCATCCATTGCCCATACAGAGAAAATCCAAAAGCCATGGCTGAGAACTGTCTTGGCTCCTATGATATGATACTACCACCACCATGTTTCCCAGGATGGGATAAGGCCCTTGGTTCAAAAGTTCTATTTTGGTGTCCTCCGTCTATAGAACATTTTTCCAACAGCTTTTTGGCTCCTACATGTGATCTTCAGCAAACTGTAGATGGGCAGCAATGTTTTTTGTGGAGAGCAGTGGATTTCTCCTTGCAACCCTCATGAACGTCAGCATTGGTCAACACGAGAAAGACCTTTAGCTGCTTAGAAGTTACCCTGGGTACGTTTACGACCTTGCAGACTGTTGCAGGCTTTGCTCTTGGAGAGATCTTTTATGGTGACCACTTTTCATTTCCAACAGTTCTGTCTGACTCTATATGTTGATGTCTGAACTCCTTACAGATGTTTTTCTTTACTCTTTCCAGCCTGATGAGCCTCAACAGCTCTTTTTGAAAATCCCCTTCTTTCCTGCTGTGATACACTTCCACAAGTTATGAAGATCTGACATTGGAAGATCTCTTCTTTAAATAAAACAGGGCTGCTACCCACACCTGACTGTCGTCCTACTGATTGAAAACACCTGATTCTAAGGCAGTAGGTGCTAGATTGGACCTGGTACGCCTACGCCTATGTAATGGTTAGTATGGTGGTGTAGTGGTTAGTACAGTGGTGTAGTGGTTAGTACGGTTGTGTAGTGATTAGTACGGTGGTGTAGTGGTTAGTATGGTAGTGTAGTGGTTAGTACGGTGGTATAGTGGTTAGTACGTGGTGTAGTGGTTAGTATGGTGGTGTAGTGATTAGTACGGTGGTGTAGTGATTAGTACGGTGGTGTAGTGGTTAGTACGGTGGTGTAGTGGTTAGTACGGTGGTATAGTGATTAGTACGGTGGTGTAGTGTTTAGTACGGTGGTGTAGTGATTAGTACGCTGGTGTAGTGGTTAGTACGCTGGTGTAGTGGTTAGTACGTGATGTAGTGGTTAGTATGGTGGTGTAGTGGTCAGTACGGTGGTGTAGTGGTTAGTACGGTGGTGTAGTGGTTAGTACGGTGGTGTAGTGATTAGTACGGTGGTGTAGTGATTAGTACGGTGGTGTAGTGATTAGTACGGTGGTGTAGTGGTTAGTACGCTGGTGTAGTGGTTAGTACGTGGTGTAGTGGTTAGTATGGTGGTGTAGTGGTTAGTACGGTGGTGTAGTGGTTAGTACGGTGGTATGGTGGTTAGTACGGTGGTATGGTGGTTAGTACGGTGGTGTAGTGTTTAGTACGGTGGTGTAGTGATTAGTACGGTGGTGTAGTGATTAGTATGATGGTGTAATGGTTAGTAAGGTGGTGTAGTGGTTAGTATGGTGGTGTAGTGGTTAGTATGGTGGTGTAGTGGTTAGTACGTGGTATAGTGGTTAGTACGGTGGTGTAGTGATTAGTACGGTGGTGTAGTGATTAGTACGGTGGTGTAGTGGTTAGTACGGTGACGTAGTGGTTAGTATGGTGGTATAGTGGTCAGTACGGTGGTGTAGTGGTCAGTACGCTGGTGTAGTGGTTAATACGGTGGTGTAGTGGTTAGTATGGTGGTGTAGTGGTTAGTATGGTGGTGTAGTGGTTAGTCTGGTGGTGTAGTGGTTAGTACGGTGGTGTAGTGGTCAGTATGGTGGTGTAGTGGTCAGTACGGTGGTGTAGTGGTTAGTATGGTGGTGTAGTGGTTAGTCTGGTGGTGTAGTGGTTAGTACGGTGGTGTAGTGGTTAGTATGGTGGTGTAGTGGTTAGTACGGTGGTGTAGTGATTAGTACGCTGGTGTAGTGGTTAGTATGTGGTGTAGTGGTTAGTACGGTGGTGTAGTGATTAGTACGGTGGTGTAGTGGTTAGTACGGTGGTGTAGTGGTTAGTACAGTGGTGTAGTGGTTAGTATGTGGTGTAGTGGTTAGTACGGTGGTGTAGTGGTTAGTACGGTGGTGTAGTGGTTAGTACGGTGGTGTAGTGGTTAGTATGGTGGTGTGGTGGTTAGTACGGTGTTGTAGTGGTTAGTACAGTGGTGTAGTGGTTAGTACGGTGGTGTAGTGGTTAGTACGGTGGTGTAGTGGTCAGTATGGTGGTGTGGTGGTTAGTATGGTGGTGTAGTGGTTAGTATGGTGGTGTAGTGGTTAGTACGGTGGTGTAGTGGTTATTACGGTGGTGTAGTGTTTAGTATAGTGGTGTAGTGATTAGTACGGTGTTGTAGTGGTTATTACGGTGGTGTAGTGTTTAGTATAGTGGTGTAGTGGTTAGTACGGTGGTGTGGTGGTTAGTACGGTGGTGTAGTGGTTAGTATGGTGGTGTGGTGGTTAGTACGGTGGTGTAGTGGTTAGTACGGTGGTGTAGTGGTTAGTATGGTGGTGTAGTGGTTAGTATGGTGGTGTAGTGGTTAGTACGGTGGTGTAGTGGTTAGTACGGTGGTGTAGTGGTTAGTATGGTGGTGTAGTGGTTAGTATGGTG
Source organism: Megaleporinus macrocephalus (assembly GCA_021613375.1). Taxonomy (NCBI): domain Eukaryota; kingdom Metazoa; phylum Chordata; class Actinopteri; order Characiformes; family Anostomidae; genus Megaleporinus; species Megaleporinus macrocephalus. The sequence goes on from CM038728.1 coordinate 9,897,126, forward strand.
GTGTACGTGGGACTGTCGTTCCTTACCTTGGATCTTTGTGGAGCGCCTGAGATGAAATTAACACGCATGCTGACTTCATAACCGTCCTCTTCAATTACAGCAGAAATCAGCTGGAGAACATAGAACCCAACAGAAGATGTACTAGATATCATCACTGTCCAAGTCAAAAACATACATCTCATACATTTATTTTTATAAAAACAAAAATTCTGCATCGTTTGAACATGACAGCTGCCGTTTAAATTGTGTCTGAATTTAATGATGATTGGACCAATAGAAATGCTTCAAAACAGCTTGGAAAAAATTCTGGTTCCATTGACTTACATTAAAAGTAAAGAGGTTTTTGGCTTCTCCTGTAAAGTTGCCATTGGGGAGACAGTGACGATACAAACAGTTTCTTAATAAATATATATATATATATATATATATATATATATATATATATATATATATATATATATATATGAGCTCTGTTCTGATTGGCTGCACTGTTATTTAATCCTGAGTTAGTGAGCCTTAGTGTTAATGTGTTCATTTTTAAAAGGCTGCGTGGCTTTGTCGCCCCCCTCTGGTGCAAACAGAAATCGTCTTCAATATACTGATTATGTGATGTTGCAAATAATGATATACAAATATTTGCTTCTCTATCATTTTCATTATAATTGAATTAATTTAATACAAAATAAATAAAAAATAATCAGTTCATGCAAATGTTCTGATTGATTTTTATTACAATGACATAATGATGGGATATGTCAGACTTTTGAGGTACTGCACCCTAATTATGAATTCATATTTCAGTATTAATTGAGAAACTAATTTGTAATACTGAGATTTTAAATAATTAATTTTAATAATTAAAGAAATTATGTTAAATGGCCTGTGGATCTTCTCATTGTTGATAATGTACTGTTAATAACAGAAAATCTTGATAAATTCTAAAGAACTTTATTTATTTGCATGTTTTTCTGTATATTAATGCATTTTTTGATTGTAATTATTCCCTTAGCTATTAATCATCAACCACAATTTGTGACAGGCCTGATACAGTCACCGTGTATGACTGGTGTTGTAATTTTAGTGCAACTAGATTTTCTATCACTGGATAAAAGATGCAAAATGCTTCCTTTATAGTTAGATATCTTTTTAACAGACTTCTAAACTTAACTTGACTGACATATTTTCCTAATTGTGTGTTTTCTTGTTTGTTTCTTTCTTGAAAATATCGATTTTTATACTTTCAGCTTTGTCAGGTCACAGTCTTCACATGTCAAGTACACAGGATGGAGAAATAGCCACGTTTATGTGTTGGATATAAAGGGTTAAAGTTGTCTCACCCTTCCCATCCTGGGCTCTCCTATCAGGGCTCTGAACTCACTGTTGTTTTGTGTGTAGCTACGCAGGTGAGCACAGATATGATCCAGCTGCTTCCTCCAGAAGCCTGCAATATATATATATATATATATATATATATATATATATATATATATATATATAAATATATATATATATATATATATATATATAATTAGTATAAAAAATAAACGTTATCAGTTTCAAAACATAACAACGACCAGTGAAATGATAGTGTGTTGTCCACTGAGACATCTTTCTTAATGTCTCAACTAAACTATAAGACATAGGCTCCTTTCAACCAGTTTCAAACCAGTAAACAGTGAGCCTCACGGGACGCTGGATATTGGTGGGGACACGTCACTTCGGTCCATGCTAATTCTACGCCCTTGGAAAGAGGTGAAAACCACTTTCTGATGGTGGTGTGATAGTGTGTGTTGTGCTGGTGTGAGTGGATCATTTAAACACTGTGTCCACTCACTGTCCACTCTATTAGACACTCCTACTACTTGCTGGTCCACCTTGTAGATGTAAAGTCAGAGACAGTAGCTCATCTGCTGCTGCACAGTTTGTATTCCTCTAGTTCTTCATCAGTGGACACAGGACGCCGCCCACAGGACACTGCTGTCTGGATAGTTTAGGTTGGTGGACGATTCTCTGTCCAGCAGTGACACTGCTGTGTCTGATCCACTCACACCAGCACAACACACACTAACACACCACCACCACGTCAGTGTCACTGCAGTGCTGAGAATGATCCACCTTCCTAATAGTAGCTGGTCTGTGGTGGTCCTGTGGGGGTCCTGATCATTAAAGAACAGGGTAATAAAGTATACAGAGAATCAGATGAACTACAGTCTGTAGGTGGAGCTCCTGTATGATCAGTGGAGCTGATACAGTGGACAGTGTGTTTAGATGTATGGAGGTGGTGTTAATGTTATGGCTGATTGATTTGGGGGTAAAGAGAGCGAGTGTGTGAATGAGATGTTCCTGCAGCTGGAGAACTTTATGTACACTATCTAGTACATGTACACTACCGCTCAAAAGTTTAGGATCACTTTAGAATTTCATTTCATGTAATTCATGCAATTCACAAACAATATTGTCCATTTCACAATTAATGTAAGTGTATCAGATGATTTTTAAAGAATAAAAATGTTTGTATTAATGTCTATTTTTGTTTAGAGGCTTATTTTACATATAGTTCTATTATTAGTAATTCTCAGTCCTCTGTCTAAATCTCCTGGTACGGCCTCCAATCCAAGTTAAGGATGTTATTGGACTAATTGGTTGTTAGGACACTCTTGCTCAATTGTGATGCACAGCTGAAACACATTCTACTAGTAAGAGAGTTTAAAAGGGAGAACAACATTCTAGGTTAGTTTAGTATCTGAAGATCAGCAGTTGATGGCTTGCTGACCGACTCACAATGACCAGAAAGAAACAACTTTCTTTAGAGACCCGTCAGTCCATTGTTGTGTTAAGGAAGAAGATACTCCATTAAAACAAGAACATTTCACTGTGATCCCAAACTTTTGAGTGGTAGTGTATGTGGAATATTTGAAGGCATTCAGATTACTGTGTTGCTCTACCTCGTCCCGGGCTAACGGCTGTAAGGAGGGGCTTCCTGTCACTCATCTTCTCCTGCCTGCTTAGCTCCGCCTCTCTCTGCTGGCCCCGCCTCTGCAGCTCTGTGCTGGAAGGGTAGAAGAGGCCTGTGGTCTGAGTTTGCGCATCCACACGCATGGTCACGCTCACTGATGGTGCGTCAGCTCCAGAAGAGGGGGGGCAGACAGATACTGGTTGCCAGGTAGCACTTACAGAAGAAGTCTATGGAAAGAAAAGAAAGAAAGGGATAGACAAAAGGGTTGTGATGACTTGAGAGATTTCTTGTTATTTTAATATTAGTTAGTTTAAATAATATATATATATATATATATATATATATATATATATATATATATATATATATATATATATATATATATATATATATATATATATAATGTTTTTGGTATGGTTTTGGTCTCTCCAGTAAAGTTGCAAGTTGTAAATACTTGTTTTTCATTGGACAGTCCAATGAAAAACAAGTATTTACAACTTGCAACTTTACTAGAGAGACAAAAACATACTTTACTTTCAATGTAAGTCAATGGAACCAGAATTTCTATTGGTCCATTCACTATGAAATTATATATATATATATATATATATATATATATATATATATATATATATATATATATATATATATATATATATATATATTGTTGAGTACTTCTATTTTTTTAATGAATGGTTTTAGTTAATAGTAATTATATATAGTAATAATAGTATTAAATAGTTCTTTTTTTATTTATTAAAACATTTTTATGAAGTAATTTGATCTACATTTCATTTTTAAAAGTGTGACATTATCGTTTACCTGTTCAGACTCCAGTGCACCCTCTTGTGGACCCAGTTGGCTGGTGCGGGTGGACGGCCGGGGTGGTCCCTCCAGAAACACACCACAGACTCCGCAGTAGTTAGAGTAAGGGTGGCTGCTCGCTCCACATTGAGAACAGGTCAGAGAACTGACTGCATGGCCAGGCTGGGATGGACAGACACACACAAGCAAAGCTAAAATTAGTTTATTTAATATATTATTAGTTTATATATTAGTTAATTTCCGCACTCTCACTTCACTTCATCCCTGGCATTGTTACTGTACGACCTAAAGAAACTCCATCATTGATGAACCATCTGTGGTGTGATTTAGATTTTTGTTTTTATTTGTATAAAGAAAAGGGAACATGACTCTGGTTTTGTCTGAATAATGGAGAGAGAGAATGAGGGATAAACCTCAAACTAGAAAAGTACAGTTCCTGAAGGAAACACAGGATAATTATGCAGCTGAAGCAGTGCAAGGAACGAGGGATGAATAAACGACAAGTAGAGGAGTGCAGGTCAGTGTGTTTGTGGATCTGCCCTAAGTGAGTACATATAGTGTGGAGGCTGTAGGTTAAATGAAACCATGATGTTTGGGGTGCACTCGAAAATGAATGGGACTCTACGGGGGGAAAAAAAAGAGGGATGAAAAAAACGACAAACAGACGAGTGCAGGTCAGTATGTCTGTGGATCAGCCTTAAAAGAATACAGGCAGTTTGGAGGCTGTAACGAAACCATTGAACGAAATCATAATGTTTGGGGCGCACTCGTAAATGAACGGGACTCTATGGGGGGAAAATAAGGGATGGAAAAAAACGACAAACAGAGGAGTGCAGATCGAACCAACACTGCAGTCGTGGTCGGGGGTCCGCCCTGAGTCGGTGTACGCGAAACGGTGTCTGTCGGTAAAGCAGAAGTTCAGTAGACTGGCGTACACTTTTCTATCCCATTCATTCTCTATGGGGAAAAAAACGGGAAAAATCTGTTGTTTTCCAGAATCTGTGCGTCCGATCAAAAAGCTGTACACAAGCCTGAATCTCACAATCAGATTGGACTATTTGGACTATATATATATATATATATATATATATATATATATATATATATATATATATATATATATATATATATATATATATAGTCATTGTCCAATAAAAAAACGAGTATCCCCAAAAATGCAACTTTACAGGAGAGATCAAAAACATACTTTACTTTCAATGTAAGTCAATGGAACCAGAATTATTTCCAAGCAGTTCTGGAGCACTTCTATGGGTCCACTCACCATGAAATTGTCACAAAGTGTAAATAGTCATTGGTGTATTCAAATGATGTAGAAAAGTTTATCTTTAAACATAAATATTGAATGAATGATGTAAAGTGAAAAATATTTGAATATCAGTGTAAGTTTGTGGTAGAACTCCAATCTTCTCTGGTTTACTGGAGATCTGGAGCTCAGAGCTTTGATTATGGTAGTTTTGTATGGGGAGTTCTCTCACCTTGGCTCCGCACCAGTCACAGAACCGAGCGTCCGAGTGATTCACTCTCTTACATTTGGAGCAGGACACCATCTTTCCCTCCGAGCAGGGCAGGGGAGGAGCTCGCTGACCGCTCAAAACAGGCTACAAAACAACAAGGAGGAACAAACACCACTGAAGCTCTACTTTGGGGTGAATAAAATCAGAACAGTTGATTGGTAGTGGCAGCTGTCTGATTGTGGATGCTCTTACGGTGTCAGCTTGAGGTAGCCTGGTCTCACAAGTCACGCAGTGGGTGATGTGGGCGGGGTTTCCTGTTCCACATGAGTGACAGACCACTTTATCCTGAGGGAGAAGATGATCAATATATTCAGAGAAAGTCCCAATGACTGAGATCAGTTCCTCAATATGTGCTCTTGTGTGTTCTCGCGTCCTCCATCATCTTCCACCGTCCATGCCCCAAGAATGGATATGGTACCTGAATGCTGCTGAATGTTGTTCCATCCCAAAAACTGAGGACGCCTCGTTTGGTGGCCCACAATAAATAAGCTTTTTAGGCCCAATTACATAACAATTACAGATCAAATACATCTAAACTCATATTAATTACCATATCGATCTTATACTGATGTCAATTAATTTAGGTTCAACACGATGTGCCCCAGTACTATCAACACTACTACATACTATAGTAGTGAGTTAATGGAACAATAAAGATCTGATCTTCAATTAACTTAGACTTTTAAGTCAGCCATGTTACTTTAAATTAATTATTAAACTTTGGATTATGGATTTTGAACAGGAGTGCCTGAGTTGGACCGTAGACTAAGCATTTGGTCCATCATCAGGAGAACATGAGTTCAAATCCCATCACAGACATGTGCAGCTGGTAGAGTGGGAAGCACATGCTAGTCTCCACTCCTGGTGGAACTGGGCAACAGTTGACATCCCACCCAATAGGAAAGAATCTGTAACAGCCTGGTTGGTGTACTGGTGGTTCTGAGTGGTGGGTAAGTTCTGCCAATAGTGGCTGAGATGCAGACAGACCCTCTCCAAAACCTTGTGGAAAGCCATCCCAGACGAGTGAAGACTGTTATAGCTGTTATAGCGGTGGGACCTTCATACTAACGCCCATGGTTTTCAAATGAGATATCTAATAAGCTCATACTTGTGTGATGTGAAGTGTCCACATACTTTTGGCCATACAGTACATGACTGCTCTCGACCTACTCTATTAACACACGCTCACCGTCCAATATGTTTGTATATTGTTTCAAGAAAATGGATGGTGTATGTACGTGGATGGAGATGCAGGTCAGTCATGTATACAGACTCTATGTAGAGGAGTTGGAGAGTAATAATGAATGTAGTATATATATATATATATATATATATATATATATATATATATATATTTTTATATATATATATATATATTTATGTATATATAATATGATCACAGTGATAAATACCTGCAGCCTCAGACTGGCCTGTGGCTGAAGCTGTGCAGCCAGTGGGGCCTCACACACCACACAGGAGGACGTGTTCGCGGGGACCATGCTCTTGCACTGCACGCACAGGACCATCTGACATATACACACATGCACAAACCATTACTGACCATCAAATGACCTCAGCTGTAAAAACAGCCCCTTTCGAATTTAACATGGTCACAACCACGAATAAACACGTCTGCCCATTCGGCCTACAGCCTCTTAACCCACCCACCTATGCTGAAGTCATAAGGAGTGTTGTTCCTGCAAACTTGTTTACAACCCCAATTCCAATTTGCATATCCCATAGAGCCATACAGAATATAGAAGACTTATCAGATGTTGAAAGTGGGACATTTTAACATTTCATAAACATTTTAATTCATTTTGAAACTGATGGCATCAACACATCTCCAAAAAGTTGGGATAGGGACAACAAAAAGCTGGAAAAGTAAGTGGTACTAATAAAAAAACAGCAGGAGGAGCCACATGACTGGGTATAAAAAGAAATTTCTTTGCAAACAACTTGTGGACCAATTTCAAATAAATGTTCCTCAATGTAAAATTGCGAAGACCTTGGACTTCAAATATCATGAAAAGATTCAGAGTCTGGAGAAATCCCTGTGCGCAATGGACAAGGTCGACGGTCAACAGAAACCATTTGGCGCAATATAAAACAAAGCTAGAATCCTAGGTCAGACAAAACTGGGGCAACATTCCTCTCCCACAACTCCAGCAACTGGTGTCCTCACTTCCCAGATGTTTACAAAACAGAAGAGGAGATGCTACACGATGGTAGACGAGACCCTGGCCCAACTTTTTTTGAGGTTTGTTGCTGCCATCGAGTCCTAAATGAGTCAGTGATTTTTATGAAGTGGTAAAATGTCTCACTCTCAACATCTGATATGTGTTTCATGTTCTATTGTGAATACCGTGTGGGTCTATGAGATAAGCAGATCATGGCATTCTGTTTTTATTTACATTTAGTTTTTATTTTACTCAGCATTTTTGGAACTGGGGTTGTAATTCTAAGAGATGAAATGAGGTTTATGTAAAAAGACATTTGACATGATGTTATAGTTACCTGTCCACCCTCGGTAGGGGGCAGTCTCTGTCCCGGGATGGGAGGTACCGGAGCACCACAGTGCAGGCAGAACCTGGCGAAGGGGTCCGAGGGGCGATGACTCAGGCACTTGGTGCACCTGCAGCCCAAAAGAGATTCAGCTACATTTGTTTTTGAATGTCATAAATATTATAAAGATTGATAATAAACAATTCTAAGTATTTGGTTGTTTTTTTTATAAAATAAAAAGCCTGATGTATTGATGTTGCTGTTCACAGAAATGTAGAACATTCAAACAGTTTGGGCACCCCAGTCAAAAGTTCTGGTACTGTGAAAAAGTTAGTAAAAGGCAAAAGATGAAACATTTTAAGCAGGATGGGTGCATTAATTTTGTTTTGTACAGCTGTAGAAAGAATGAAATAGTTTGGGCACCCCAAGCCCAGCTTCTGCAACAGGATAATGATCCTAAACACACCTCAAAATCCATTATGGACTACCTCAAGAGGTGCAAGCTGAAGGTTTTGCCAGGGTCCTCACAGTCTTAACATCATTGAAAATCTGTGGATATACCTCAAAAGAACTGAGATGTCTTTTGAGAGAAGGAGTGGCTGAAAATCCCCCAAACAAGAACAAAAACAAAACGTTCATGACCTGTGCTACTTGTCAAAGGTGGCGTTACTAAGTACTGACCATGCAAACATATATCTCTTAATGCTACAGAATTAAACACACTGTGTCTTTAAGACATATTTAGAGTGAGAGGTCAACCTAACATGCATGTGTTTGGACTGTGGGAGGAAACACTACACCACCATACTAACCACTACACCACCATACTAACCACTACACCACCATACTAACCACTACACCACCATACTAATCACTACACCACCATACTAACCACTACACCACCATACTAACCACTACACCACCGTACTAACCACTACACCACCGTACTAACCACTACACTACCATACTAACCACTACACCACCATACTAACCACTACACCACCATACTAACCACTACACCACCACACTAACCACTACACCACCATACTAATCACTACACCACCATACTAATCACTACACCACCATACTAACCACTACACCACCATACTAACCACTACACCACCGTACTAACCACTACACCACTATACTAACCACTACACCACCATACTAACCACTACACCACCGTACTAACCACTACACCACCATACTGACCACTACACCACCATACTAACCACTACACCACCATACTGACCACTACACCACCGTACTAACCACTACACCACCATACTAACACTACACCTCCATACTAACCACTACACCACCATACTAAACAATACACCACCATACTAACCACTACACCACCTTACTAACCACTACACCACCGTACTAACCACTACACCACCGTACTAACCACTACACCACCGTACTAACCACTACACCACCATACTAACCACTACACCACCATACTAACCACTACCTTTGCCTCACAGTGTCCTCTGCTGTATATACCCCTCTGAATGGAATGGAGATTTTAGGCCAATACCTTCTCAAAACTATCATAACACAAAGTTTTAGGCATCAGGCAACATATTCATAACCATTTCACGTAACAGCTTTCAGTGAGGGTGTTCTCAGTGGCTTCGGATGTTGATTGATCAATCTCATTGATTGAGTTCTGCAGAATACTACATACTATTATCATTATTATTATTATTACACCTTTCTCACCTCAGGAAGTCTGTTTCTCTCTGGATGCGAGACATCTGTGTGCTGGTCAGGGTTTTGAAAACACTGTCCACAGTGGATGCACTCTAAAAGGGACACAGCCGAATAAGCATCATACAGTACAAAAGTTCTGCTTGTCTGAAGACAGAGACACTTAAAGGGACCATATTATACATTTCTATTCAGCCTCTATACATATCTCTTAATGCTACAGAACTAAACAGACTGTGTCTTTAAGACTGATGTATGTAAATGACCTCTGTTTGGATTGGCTGCTTTGGTTAATGCCTCATTTACAGAGTGCTCTGCGCTGAAACACTTCTTATAACTTCAGTGTGAGTGAATGGAGCTAAACTACTGTAGGCAGATATATAGGTAAATGTATAGTTTGCTGTGACAGAAGAAGTGAATTTCTAGAGCGTCAGTCAAATATCACGAGTCAGAGTAAATGTAGATCCTACCTGTACGTGTTTGGCGATCAAGGCTGCTGGTGTGCTGTTTAAGCGCTGAGCCAGAAAGCGAGGGGCTTTTGGAGCACGTCGGGATCCAGCGGAGGGGATATCTAACAAACACAACACATACACATACGCAGAGTGCTGATTGGTTAGAATTATTGCCACTGAGTGCTGATTGGTTAGTATTACTGCTACTGAGTACTGATTGGTTAGCAATATTGCTAATGAGTGTTGACTGGCTAGCAATTCTGCCACTCGTTGACATTACTGCTACTAAGTGCTGATTGGTTAGCATTCCTCCTACTGAGTGTTAATTAGCTAGCAATACAGCCACTCGTTGACATTACTGCTACTGAGTGCTGATTGGTTAGCATTGCTGCTACTGAGTGCTGATTGGTTAGCATTACTGCTACTGAGTGCTGATTGCTTAGTGTTACTGCTACTAAGTGCTGAGTGGTTAGCATTCCTGCTACTGAGTGTTAATTAGCTAGCAATACAGCCACTCGTTGACATTACTGCTTCTGAGTGCTGATTGGTTAGCATTACTGCTACTGAGTGCTGATTGCTTAGTGTTACTGCTACTGAGTGCTGATTGGTTAGCATTACTGCTACTGAGTGCTGATTGGTTAGCATTACTGCTACTGAGTGCTGATTGGTTAGCATTACTGCTACTGAGTGCTGATTGCTTAGTGTTACTGCTACTGAGTGCTGATTGGTTAGCATTACTGCTACTGAGTGCTGATTGCTTAGTGTTACTGCTACTAAGTGCTGATTGGTTAGTTTTACTGCTACTGAGTGCTGATTGCTTAGTGTTACTGCTACTGGGTGCTGATTGATTAGCATTATTGCTACAGAGTGCTGATTGGTTAGCATTACTGCTACTGAGTGCTGATTGGTTAGCAATACTGCCACTAGTTGACATTACTGCTACTGCGTGCTGATTCGTTAGCACTACTGCCATCAGCTGACATTGCTGCTTATGAGTACTGATTGACTAGCAGTACTGCTACTGAGTGCTGATTGGTTAGCAGTACTGCTACTGAGTGCTGATTGGTTAGCAATACAGCCACTAGTTGACATTACTGCTACTGCGTGCTGATTCGTTAGCACTACTGCCATCAGCTGACATTGCTGCTTATGAGTACTGATTGACTAGCAGTACTGCTACTGAGTGCTGATTGGTTAGCATTACTGCTACTGAGTGTTAATTAGCTAGCAATACAGCCACTCGTTGACATTACTGCTACTGAGTGCTGATTGGTTAGCATTACTGCTACTGAGTGTTAATTAGCTAGCAATACAGCCACTCGTTGACATTACTGCTACTGAGTGCTGATTGCTTAGTGTTACTGCTACTAAGTGCTGAGTGGTTAGCATTCCTGCTACTGAGTGTTAATTAGCTAGCAATACAGCCACTCGTTGACATTACTGCTTCTGAGTGCTGATTGGTTAGCATTACTGCTACTGAGTGCTGATTGCTTAGTGTTACTGCTACTGAGTGCTGATTGGTTAGCATTACTGCCACTGAGTGCTGATTGGTTAGCATTACTGCTACTGAGTGCTGATTGCTTAGTGTTACTGCTACTGAGTGCTGATTGGTTAGCATTACTGCCACTGAGTGCTGATTGGTTAGCATTACTGCTACTGAGTGCTGATTGGTTAGTATTACTGCTTCTGAGTGCTGATTGGTTAGCATTACTGCTACTGAGTGCTGATTGCTTAGTGTTACTGCTACTGAGTGCTGATTGGTTAGCATTACTGCCACTGAGTGCTGATTGGTTAGCATTACTGCTACTGAGTGCTGATTGCTTAGTGTTACTGCTACTGAGTGCTGATTGGTTAGCATTACTGCTACTGAGTGCTGATTGCTTAGTGTTACTGCTACTAAGTGCTGATTGGTTAGTTTTACTGCTACTGAGTGCTGATTGCTTAGTGTTACTGCTACTGGGTGCTGATTGATTAGCATTATTGCTACTGAGTGCTGATTCGTTAGCACTACTGCCATCAGCTGACATTGCTGCTTATGAGTACTGATTGACTAGCAGTACTGCTATTGAGTGCTGATTGATTAGCATTATTGCTACTGAGTGCTAATTGGTTAGTATTACTGCTGCTAAGTGTTGATTGGTTAGCATTACTGCTGCTGAATGTTAATTGGTTAGCACCACTGCCACTAATTGACATTACTGCTACTGGGTGCTGATTGATTAGCAATGCAGCTATTGAGTGCTGATTGATTAGCATTAAAGCTACTGAGTGCTGATTGATTAGCATTAAAGCTACTGAGTGCTGATTGATTAGCATTCCTGCTACTGTATATTGATTAGCTAGCAATACAGCCACTAGTTGACATTACTGCTACTGAGTGCTGATTGGTTAGCAGTACTGCTACTGAGTGCTGATTGGTTAGCACTACTGCCACTAGTTGACATCACTGCTAGTGAGTGTTGATTGGTTAGTATTACAGCTACTGAGTGCTGATTGGTTAGCAATGCTGCTACTGAGCGCTGATTGATTAGCATTACTGCTAGTGAGTGCTGATTGGTTAGCATTACTGCTGCTGAGTGCTGATTGGTTAGCACCACTGCCACTAGTTGACATTACAGCTACTGAGTGCTGATTGATTACATTACAGCTACTGAGTGCTGATTGGTTAGCAATGCTGCTACTGAGTGCTGATTGTTTAGTGTTACTGCTACTGAGTGCTGATTAATTACATTACTGCTACTGAGTGCTGATTGGTTAGCATTACTGCTGCTGAGTGCTGATTGGTTAGCACCACTGCCACTAGTTGACATTACAGCTACTGAGTGCTGATTGATTACATTACAGCTACTGAGTGCTGATTGGTTAGCAATGCTGCTACTGAGTGCTGATTGTTTAGTGTTACTGCTACTGAGTGCTGATTAATTACATTACTGCTACTGAGTGCTGATTGGATGGTATTACTGCTACTGAGTGCTGATTGGATGGCATTACTGCTACTGAGGTATTACTAGTGCTGATTAGTGGTAGGCGTGCTGATCAGCTCATAGGCTGAGTGAAGCCATTCACACTCATTAACATTATTAATGTACAGAAGATTCTATTAGAAAGTCTTATAACTGGAGTTTAAATAATTGATCCCTACAGCAGTATTCCTCTTTCTACCCCCACCTGTACCTACATCCTTCTGGACCTACCATACCTAAACGTTTCCCTGGCGCATCTCCAGCACCACTCAGAAAGGCACTGCTATCCTGTAAAGTGAAATGTAAAGCAGGTTAAACATTAACATTAAAGACGGCCTACTGGTATTAGGCTGGTATCATATTAGTATCAGTAAGTACTGGTATCAAGCTGATCCTCTATATGGCCAAAGGTATGTGGACTCCTGATTATCCCACTGATATGAACTTGTTAGACATCCTATTCCAGAACCATGGCCATCAATATGGAGTTGGCCTTCTTTGTGGCTATAACAGTCTCCACTCCTCTGGGAGGACTATACACAGGATTTATGGAGCTGCACAGGGGCACCATCAGGCTGGAACAAGAAAGGGTCTTCCCCAAATGGTTGGAAGCATATAACTATATATAGGTAAGAAGCCCAAACCCTAGACCCCATTACTTCTCCACCAAACTTCACTCTTGGCACTGTGCGTACAGGTAGGTAGCACCCTCATAGCTTCGTCCATCAGACTATCAGATTCGTCACTCCTGAGAACTCCTTTTTCACTGCCTCACACTCCAGCGGGACGCTGTACACCACTCCAGCCGACAACTGGCAGTGCGTGATGCTATACAGAGGACAGGCCATACTTACACTGTATGTACTTACACTGACCAACCATATAGGAGCTACACTTACAGACCATAGTTCATCTGATTCTCTGTAAACTTTGCTACCCTGTTCTTCAGGACCAGGACGTACTAGGGATCCTAATGTCCACTCTATTAGACACTTCTACTACTTGCTGGTCCACCGTGTAGATGTAAGGTCGGAGATGATAGCTCATCTGCTGCTGCACAGTTTGTGTTCCTCTAGTTCTTCATCAGGACGCTGCTTATGGGACACTGTAGGCTGGATGGACTATTCTCACTGCTGTGTCTGATCCACTCACACCAGCGCAACACACACTAACACACCACCACCGCAACATCAGGGTCGCTGCAGTGCTGAGAATGATCCACCATCAATATTATACAGACTCTGTGGGGGTGCCATGGGGGTCCTTTGCTGAAATAGGCTAAGAAGGGGCTAACAAAGTGGACTACAGTCTGTAAGTGTAGATACAACAGAACTGGTATTGTTGATAGCTACAATGTCCAACTCATTCAATCATCTTCTTAATTGCTTACGCTTCTGGGTTACTAGGGGTCTAAGAGCCAGGCCCTTCTTACTGTACCACCGTGCCACCAGCTGCCCTACTCTATATTCTCTATCGTAACTCATATTGAATGTTGTCAAACAGAAAGGATAGAAAACATACCAGCTTGGAGTCACTTAGGTCTGCGTTCTTCAGAGAGTAATCCAGCTCATCCTGGTGTTCCTCTGACTCGGAGGGAACATGCTCCACGATGAAGACTTTCGTGACCACCGCACTCTGACGGCCATCGCTGTAATAGGACAGAGGCATCGGTCGTTCTGATGCTCGAGCAACAAATAGGACATCAACGAATCACTTTCACTTTCACCAGCCACCACACTCAGCATCTTCTGATTCCCAGCAGCAGAAATGGTCATTGGTTGTATATGAGTGAAAATCAAGTCTTGGTTATGATGAACAAGAACTGGAGCAAAGGATGAGGGTAAAGTAATAAAACACATTGTTGTTTTATGATGTACATTATAGTTTATTTAACTATATATATATATATATATATATATATATATATATATATATATATATATATATATATATCGTCGCTGTCCAATAAAAAACAAGTATTTATAGGAGAGAACAAATGCATACTTTACTGTCAATGTAAGTAAATAGAACCAGAATTTTTTCCAAGCATTTCTATTGGTCCGTTCATCTTGAAATTTTCACACAATGTAAACAACCATTGGCGTATTCAAATAATGTGGAAAACTCAAAATCAACAAAAATTGAGATACATATATATATATATATATATATATATATATATATATATATATATATATATATATATATATATATATATATATATATATATATAGCAGTATTCATAGCTGTATTTAAGGTGGAACAGGAATTTTATATAAGCTCACTTCCATATTAAACACACTGACATGGGAAAGGGAAAATTTATTTAAGTTGGCTTGAAAAAGCTGCTGTTAATAATATAGGTTTTGTTTTAAACCTGCTTGATGGCTGGATGTCTGCTCCGCAACTGCACTGACACCTTAAATTGATGGAATTCCACCTTAAAAACACTGTTCCTGCTGTTATTGCTGTGTGTGTATGTGTGTACGGTTAATTGAGTGTCTATGTGAGAGATGTACACTGTGACATCACATTCCGCCATTCATTCCTATGGGGAAAAATTTCCCCGTTTGAATGATGTTTTTTCCGGAAAACCGTAAGTCGTAAGTACCGTAAGTAAGCTTAGACAAGCACACGCATAAATCTGCACTATAGGACCTACAAACCTGCTAAATTTCGTGGTTCTAGCTTGAAAACTATGAGGCAAGAAACATTTTATATTTTGTGAATTTAATCATAATAATAAGGCCAACTTGAATATAAGAGAAACACAGAATATGGGCCCTTTAAGGGGGGAAGGGGGCTTCATATCATGCTGTTTGCTGAAGTACCTGGTGACTGCCACCGCTCTCACTGACACTTTGCCACTGGGTAATCTGATGGGCTCATGGTAGGTCAGCGTGTCGTTCCCAAACCCTGGCCTTCTCAGCACCTCCGGCTTACTGCCGTCCAGCGTGTAGAAGATACTCACATCAGGGGTGTCTGAAAAGAGACCAGCCCATCGTCATGACAACAGCATAGATCAGCACTGCTGCTCACCAACATTATGCTGTGTCTTGGATGCTGGTCCCTCGCCATGACCATGCTGGGGTGGGCAAACCAGCTAAACCAGCACAAGACCAGCTTAGACCAGCATGAAAAATGCACCCACCTGATTTGATCTCAACAGGCGTGTTGGTGTCTATCTCGTGCTTGGCTTTGCCAGGAGGAGGCACGCGGATGGGAATGATGAATGGGGCCACAACAGAGCCTGCAGTCATTGTCACAAGTCAAGGGTATCCGAATCTGGCTCTGGAGTCCAATTATGTTTCTTTATTGTGCAGCCACTGGTGGTCAATGGAGGCACTTTGTCATCAGTCGTAGGAGCTGGTTATATGAATGGATTAAACCTACAGCTGGATATAAAGGGAGATTAATAAAAACATTAATGAAAACAACAGCTGAACCAAAGCTAATTGCAACCATCAGGGTTGGGACACAAAGGATATATACAACAAACAATAACAAACAACAAAACTGATTATATTACAGCTGTAATTCAACATTAATCTTAATTATAGATATTATAGATGCACATACTACCTTTACATGCTGCCCGATCACGTATCCAGAGACGCTGCAATGATAAACTCGACCGTGGAGCAAAGCGCGCTGCTATTGGCCAATCGCGTAGCCCTTAGCAACGCTCTGAACCAATGGCAAACGGTTTGGGCTCTATACGTCACCTGCACGGTTTTTTTAAAACACTATTATATGTATATACGTTTAATAAAAAGAATAAGTACAATTATTTCATTCATACAATTATATATAGATAAAAATTAGTTATAAATAAAACGTAATACGCAACATAAATCATGTATTCCATTTTTATTTTTTATTCATCGTACTGGATATAAAAAAAATGACGCATACTAATTTAGTACATACTGGATCATCATCCTGACATACATAACGTTTGCTTTAATAAAGAACAATAAAAAACAATGAGCAGTTGCGCTCCTCATTTTACTTTTATGCAGGCGGCATGTGAGACACCTTGCTAACGCATTCAGAAGGAAGAGCTCCATGTCGAAGGACCCAGGCGACATGCCGCTGTGTTGACAGTGCGGTTGGAGTAATTAAACTGTGAATTATCGCCTCTTTACGTTCAATTTCAACCAGAATTTCTATCAAACACGAACCATGACAGATGTTAAAGTAAAGAAAGAGTCCACAGATCCTGTCGACATCGAAAACAGGTACGTTGTGAAGTTGGTTGCTTCGCCAGCTTCCACAGTTTTCCAGTTCCACCTTAAATAGTTCAGCGGTTCCGTTCTAATGATCTGTATGGACTGAGACAGTTTATAAAAACATATCTTAGCCCTCTTAGCCAAAGTGAGGTGTGTACTGTGGTATTTAAATAGGGCTAAAATAACTAAAAGTATTCTGTAAGTTGGAGAGATTTTGAGGGGACTTGTCGTTAGCGAGCTCGCGGGGTTTCCCGGGTTACCTTAAAACTCAGACCGGCTATCAGTGTTCTGCTGGCTTGAGTTATTATTATTATTATTATTATTATTATTATTATTATTATTATTCGAATTCCCAGTCCCCCCCCCACCCCCGCACCCTTTAAGGTGGAACGGGCAACTCGTATAAGAAGCTAACTTCAGCCACGTCTTTCTCCAGGTTCAAAAGTTCGACCTTTAGACCGTAAACAAACTCATTCACAGTGATTTCGTGTGAAATTCTCTTTTCTAGAGAAACTCCAGTCAGTATTGTTCTAAGTGGTGGTGATGGGAACCAGACGTCTGAAGCAATTAAGGCTCTAAACCCTCCCTCACAGAATGCTAATGCATTAAATGCTTACAGGTGCCCTGCAAGAAGTCTGACACTTCGCTTTACTATGATTCTGAGAGAGCTTTTGGGCCTAATACCTGAACCTAAACGCTCACAAGGCGGAGGAGTACACACAGGGCGTTGTGTGGCAAAAATAGTGCATTGATGATCAGCGTTACATATAAAACTCTTGGCTAGATTTGTTTTGTGACCCCTGGTTCTTATCACCACCACTGTAAGACAATGGAGAAATCAGAGTCTGAGTTTCTCTACAGTGAACCATTTCTTATCCAACCACCCTGAATGTCTTTGTTTACGTCTCAGTGATAGTTTTTTGGCATGCATTTTGTTGTAATTCTCATTGCGTGCTTTTAAATAATATAACTCGACAACAG
The DNA here is from genome assembly GCA_021613375.1 of Megaleporinus macrocephalus. Classification (NCBI taxonomy): domain Eukaryota; kingdom Metazoa; phylum Chordata; class Actinopteri; order Characiformes; family Anostomidae; genus Megaleporinus; species Megaleporinus macrocephalus. Next base: position 9,915,291 of record CM038728.1, read on the forward strand.
AGGCAAACGCCCATAGATGAGAAGGCAGAAATGCCTGTACAACCCTGTAAAGGTGAGACAGATTTTATTTATTAAGAGGGTATGTGACTGATCACCCAGATGCGAGTTTACATGCTTATTTTCACCCTATGATTCAGTCCTGAGCTGTTTCCCTTTGTTTGGTAAGCTTATGAATAATCTGATGAGCTCTGCTGGTGATTGGTTGTGTTACAGTGAGACACTGAGATGATCACACGAAAGCAACATAGAGCGAATAAACACAGACAGGAAAATGAAATGATAGTTTCTTCAAACGTTTCTTGCTGTCTTCAGTTTTGCTAGCTGCTTTCTTGGTGTTCAGGTCTTGTGTTCCTGGTCTTGTGACTGGAAGGGTTGCTGGTTCGATTCCCTGGCCCAACAGGACATGACAGAAGTTCCCTTGAGCAAGGCACCTAATCCCCAACTACTCCCAAGATGCTGTGGATAGGGCTGCCCACCGCCCTGGGCAAGTGTGCACACTGCCCCTAGTGTGTGTGTATGTGAGTGTTTCACTGCACAGATAAATTAAATGTGGAGGTCTGTGTGCAAACACAAGTGGCTAATAGTCAAATTCAGTTTAGTGCTGATTATGATACCACAAATGTAGCTACAAATAACAGAAATCCACAAAGTCACATAAATAGAATATAATAGAATTAAATATATAACTATTTGCTGCTTAGACCTCCGTATTTAACCCATCCGTGCAGTGAAACACCCACATATACACACTAGTGAACATATACACTAGGAGGGAGTGAGCACAGCATGCAGTTGGGGGTTAGGTGCCCTGCTAAAGGGCACTTCAGTCATGTCCCGGTTTAGGGAATCGAATCAGCGACCTTCTGGTCACAAGACTGGATCTTTAACCTTCAACCTACAACTGCTCCCATTGTGCTTGATAGAAAGTAGGCCTGAATTGAGAAGATTTTCTTTTGTCTTTATTTATTTATTTATTTATTTATTTATTTATTTTTGGTTAATGGTTGTAAAAGACTGTCGAGTTGAGTTCTGTGCCCTGTGTAGGTGCATCTTTGTGCAGCATCTTGCTTTAAAAGCACACATTAAAAAAAAACATATAGTTTCAAGCTTTAAAACTCATTCTGTCTTTAGAACTGCTTTGTGCTTTGTTTCTGTCCATGTTCAGGATAAAGGAGCTCTGTCAGCAGTTTCCACATGGCATCACTGATCAGGTCATCCAGAATGACATGCCTCACGTGGAGGCGCAGCAGCGAGCCATGGCCATCAACCGACTGCTGTCTGTGGTAAGGACACTACCTATGAGGTCTTTATACAAGTGGCCAAAAACTGTCTTTACTTTCAATGTAAGTCACTGGAACCAGATTTTTTTCGGAGCTATTTTGGAGCATTTCTGTTGGTCCAATTCTGTTGTTTTGAATTTAGGAGAAAAAGGAATATGAGCAGAAAGTGCTGAGGTCATACAGCTTACTTGCGCATGCCTGCTGCTGTTTACGTGTGTTGAGCGTGCGCCAGAACTGGGCCTAAATATGGCTGGAGGCTGGGCTCTGTGTGCTCGGCATACACATACAAGTGTAGCTTTAAACGGCTGTTGTTGATTTCAGTGATTCAACCTCTTATTTATGACAGTTTTTTATAACTGATTGTACATCATACATTCCAAAAATGAACAGATTTCTATTTATGTAACCTGTTTTTTAATTCAATTAAATTCTAAAAAAAAAACGTTACTAATGATAACGGTGACACGGTGGTGTAGTGGTTAGTACGGTGGTGTAGTGGTTAGTATGGTGGTGTAGTGGTTAGTACGGTGGTGTAGTGGTTAGTATGGTGGTGTAGTGGTTAGTACGGTGGTGTAGTGGTTAGTATGGTGGTGTAGTGGTTAGTACGGTGGGGTAGTGGTTAGTATGGTGGTGTAGTGGTTAGTACGGTGGTGTAGTGGTTAGTATGGTGGTGTAGTGGTTAGCACGGTGGTGTAGTGGTTAGCATGGTGGTGTAGTGGTCAGTATGGTCGTGTAGTGGTCAGTATGGTGGTGTAGTGGTTAGTACGGTGGTGTAGTGGTTAGTACGGTGGTGTAGTGGTTAGTATGGTGGTGTAGTGGTTAGTACGGTGGTGTATGGTTAGTACGGTGGTGTAGTGGTTAGTATGGTGGTGTAGTGGTTAGTACGGTGGTGTAGTGGTTAGTACGGTGGTGTAGTGGTTAGTACGGTGGTGTAGTGGTTAGTACGGTGGTGTAGTGGTTAGTATGGTGGTGTAGTGGTTAGTACGGTGGTGTAGTTGGTTAGCACGGTGGTGTAGTGGTTAGCATGGTGGTGTAGTGGTCAGTATGGTCGTGTAGTGGTCAGTATGGTGGTGTAGTGGTCAGTATGGTGGTGTAGTGGTTAGTACGGTGGTGTAGTGGTTAGCACGGTGGTGTAGTGGTTAGCACGGTGGTGTAGTGGTTAGCACGGTGGTGTAGTGGTTAGCACGGTGGTGTAGTGGTTAGTACGGTGGTGTAGCGGTTAGTACGGTGGTGTAGCGGTTAGTATGGTGGTGTAGCGGTTAGTACGGTGGTGTAGTGGTTAGTACGGTGGTGTAGTGGTTAGTACGGTGGTGTAGTGGTCCGCACGGTGGTGTAGTGGTTAGCACGGTGGTGTAGTGGTTAGCACGGTGGTGTAGTGGTTAGCACGGTGGTGTAGTGGTTAGTACGGTGGTGTAGCGGTTAGTATGGTGGGTAGTGGTTAGTATGGTGGTGTAGCGGTTAGTACGGTGGTGTAGCGGTTAGTACGGTGGTGTAGTGGTTAGTAAGGTGGTGTAGTAGTTAGTATGGTGGTGTAGTGGTTAGTATGGTGGTGTAGTGGTTAGTATGGTGGTGTAGTGTTAGTATGGTGGTGCAGCGGTTAGTATGGTGGTGCAGCGGTTAGTACGGTGGTGTAGTGGTTAGTACGGTGGTGTAGTGTTAGTACGGTGGTGTAGTGGTTAGTATGGTGGTGTAGTGGTTAGTACGGTGGTGTAGTGGTTGGTTAGCACGGTGGTGTAGTGATTGGTTAGCGTGGTGGTGTAGTGATTGGTTAGTGTGGTGGTGTAGAGGTTAGTACGGTGGTGTAGTGGTTAGTACGGTGGTGTAGTGTTAGTATGGTGTTGTAGTGGTTAGTATGGTGGTGTAGTGGTTAGCACGGTGGTGTAGTGATTGGTTAGCGTGGTGGTGTAGTGATTGGTTAGTGTGGTGGTGTAGTGGTTAGTATGGTGGTGTACTGGTTAGTATGGTGGTGTAGTGGTTAGTATGGTGGTGTAGTGGTT